>OZ030006.1:151148353-152348353 GCA_964023405.1 Apodemus agrarius | reverse complement strand
AAAAAGCTAGTACTTTTTACATTTAAATTAGACAGGTAATCACATTCTATGCCTGGTTCCATGCCAGCACGCTGAGCTTCTTATCTATGTAAGTATCTATTAAGATTGTTAAAACAATCAAGCCATATTACATAAGATGTATATTTATACAGTATATTTATACAGTATCAGTTGAAATAGGAATCCACTTTCTGAGATTGAGGGGATATTAATCTGAGCTCCCATTGTACTAGGTCCCCATTGGTTTATGGCAATATCTATAACATAAAGCTTTCATTGTCCTATTTGACATCTGGCCCCATACATTTAACTTGTCCTACTCTTTATTTTTACTTAGAATAATGTTCCAATCTCAACAAACTGTGTAGATACCTTCTAAAGGGGCCAATGTGGATTCTAAGATTCTCATGAGATTATAGTTACACCAGTTCCTGTCCGCCAAACCTTCTATTTCAATACCATCTAATTTTAATATTGGTCTCTGGTCATTGATAATGGTTTGCAAAATCAATCAATCAATCAATCAATCAATCAATCAACGACCAATCAATTTCTGTCTTCCAGGATCTTCTTGTTCTTTCAATTGGAGCTGCTTTATCTTTGATATATAGAAGCAATAGAAGCCAAACAATCCTATCTCTAGCTTTAACTGCATTGAAGTCTTCATCTATAATCCCTGGATGCACAATGAATCCTTGAGATGTTAGGCTGCTTCTTCCTAAAACAATTCCCACTGTCTTTGGGGTGGAGGTTCATGAACTCCAGTGGGTATTTTATAGCATGGAATTCTTAGTGATAGTGAGAGATTTTTACTTGTGGCTAAGTCTAGGGGGCACTGTTCCTTCTGTAGCATGCATCTGGTCTCTTATAATGAATTTAGTGTTCTCTAGTTGCTCTGTGGATTGCTGTCAGGAAATAACTGGGATGTGCAATTTGTTGCCAACGTACAAGCAAACCCCCTTTGGGAGTTTCCCATATTTACAGGATTATCTCATAGGTATTTTCCCATCAATAAGGGATTACCTCACAAATTTCTTGGTGATCAGCACTCATTTGTCTTATGCCTACTCTTACTCTTATCACACCTACAAATCCCAGAAGGCTGAGGTCTTCTAGAGACATCTCTGGGAATGCCTGGTCTTCAATCCCTTTTCAAATGACCTTGTCTCCCACAGATAAAACAACAGACTTTTTGATATCTAGGATTATTGGCCCTTGCTTGTCCAATTACACAGTCATTAAGGTCAGTATCAGCACTAGTTCTAATCCACTCATCCATAGGTACTGACGAAGCTTTTATAGGTCTAAGAACATTTTTTACACTCTGCATTTACATTTTTGAAAGCTAAAGTTTCCAATTAATATCCAGCTTGAATTTGGATCTGATATTTCCCTTTTCATAGCAGACATTAATGTAGACTTATATTTTTCAAAACCTACTTTAATAAATAAACTTAAATGTTTTAACCTCCCTTCTAGCCCACTATCCACCAGAGGTGGTAGAAGGAAAGGTTAATAGGGCAAGGGAGGGTGTGGACCTGTGGACCTGTTTAAAAAGAGTTCTTTGGGGAGAGTCCAATCTGTGTTGTCAGGATATCAAAAGTTCAGTTGACATGAATCAACAGTGGAAGCTGAATCCACTCACAAACTCAATTCATGAATCAGCAAACACAGTTTGATCCAAAAGAAACTGAGAAGTTCTTCCAATCTTCCTGAGTCCTCCGAAGCAGCAAGAAGGTGCTGGCACACCACCAGGAGTTCTTTGATGCATTTCTCTCTATGAAATCAAAACAAATGATGATCAGCAGAGTGGAAAGGCGAACCAATGCCATACAGCATTGCCTGTTGGATTATGTTTATACCCTTTCCAAACATCATGTGTTCTCTCAAGTATCTGCTCTAACAAAAACATCACATGCCCCTTTTCTAGGCAGTTCCAGAAAACCCACATGTCTTTGTTTTCTGCAAAACATCCTCTCATGTTTCCGCTTTAGCCAAAACATCCTTTCATAAGACAGTTTCCAGAAAAAAAAAATCACATGACACAACTGAGTCTCCAAAGAAACCAGAAATTTCCACTCTGTATTAATCTATGTAAGAAATTAGTGAAAGTCTCTCTGGGTCTTTGTGTAGTCTTTGTGAATGACATAGACCCTTTACCCTGTTCCTCCACCTCATCCTAGGTTGTTAAAGCTACTAAAGTACATTGCATAATAATAGAGTCATCACTTTGCATCTGCTGTCTTAAATCATCAAATTGACCTTCACCTAACAATTGATCTTTCACAGAATTAACACCTTTAGACTCATTATAATTTTCTATGATTGCAGCTTCTTCTTGGCCCCACATCAGCTATTGTAATGGAGAGTCAGCTTCCAGTCCAGCTGATGCCGAATCTTTCCAGTTTTGGGGGACAACCTTGTTTTGGATAGCCCAAGTATTTAACATCGATCTCACATTCCATAAGTTACTATTGTTTCTTTAAAATGTTTAAGATCTTATATTTTAAAAGGATTCTAGACTAGTTCTTTTTTTTTTTAATTTTTTACCATTTTCTGGCATTTGTTCCCAGGTAACTGGGAAAGCCAGTAAGAGTGGCTGCCTTTCCTCAGTTTCATTAAGAGGTGGTACCATAGGTTGTCTCTCTTGACCCTTAATTTTGTTAGGTACTTTAGGTTCTCAAACGAGCATTTCCTGTTTTTTTTTTTCTGTCCTGTTCTATTTTTTCCTCTGCCTCTTGTCTCTCAAGACTTTGTATTATATCTAATTTTTCTTGTTGTACAGTTATTTTTCAACCTTTTTTTTTTTTTTGAGAAGAAATATATAAGGATTGCAACTGAAAGGGCAGTTGCAATGAGTACTGTTATGGCCTTTTCTTTTTAAAGATTTATTTATTTTATGTATGTGAGTTTACACTGTAGCTGTTTTCAGACACACCAGAAGAGGGCATCAGATCTTATTACAGATGGTTGTGAGCCACCATGAGGTTGCTGGGATTTGAACTCAGGACCTCTGGAAGAGCAGTCAGCACTTTTATTCTCTGAGCCGTCTCTCCAGCCCCCTGTGATGATCTTTCCAAACAGCTTTTCTATCCCATTAACTTTTACCTTTGGTGTTAAGGAATATGAAATGGAATTTTACTACAGGAAAAGTCTGTCTATATAATTAAAATTGTCTTTTTGAGTGGTGTGCTATGATTCACTGTCTCCAAAGCTGTGCGATTTCTTCAGAGTCTCTGGAGTCTTTCTGGGAATCCAGCCAAACTTGAAAAACTGATGCTTCTCTAGAAATGGTTCTAGGTAAATTTCTCCTCTGTGTCTTTCTGTCAGATATCTCCTGTCCTCTGTGACATTTCTGTCAGATGTCCTCAGCTTTCTACAGTGTTGGTGGGCTTTCTCCTTCTCTGATCAAGTAAGGTGCCAGATGTAAAAGGAATTTTTATTCTCCTAATGTAATTGTTGTCTTACTATTCACTTTTTCTAGTTCTTTCTGAACTCTGGCTGGCTAGTTCAACTCAGATGTTCTGGCTCAATCTCTCCAAGCTGACTGATTCAATCTGGCTTCTCTCAACTTTTCACTGAATTGTTCTGTTTGGCCTCAAACTAACTCTGGCATCTTTTCTAATCTCCTGGCTCCTTCTTGTTCTCTGACTTCAACTAACTCTGCTGACCTGCATTGAACTGCATGAACCCAGGAACAAGCTCAGCTCCACTTCCCTGAACTCAACAGGCAGAACCGAACTGTCTTTCTCCCTGAGTTGCTCTTAAGTAGCTTTTCTCTTTAGAGCTAGGCAAGTCCCATCTCTCGGATTTATTCTGTCAAATCATTCTTTGATTTGTCGTTTTATCTGCCCATCAATTAGACGTCATTGTTTGGGAGTAAAGGTATGTACTGCAGGATTCCAGCCAGGGCAATTAAAGGTGTGTACTAAGGGTATGTCTGCTTTCTAGCCAGATCACGAAGACCTAGAAAATCTCTGGCTATGATCTGAGCAGCCATGCTGCTGGATTAAAATTCCTCTATTAAGGAGAAGGGTTTCCCAACACTGACCTAAGGGGCTCCTGGATAATCAATTTCAATGTGGATTTTCCAAAAGTATAACTGACAGGAAGTGAGAGAACATAACCAGCAGCTACTCAAAGAAGGATCAGTGCAGAAGGGGAAAATGGCCTGAACGGTTATTAAGAGTGACTAAAACTGGGCTTGGCTGAAACGGGTAGATCAGTGATACTTATTATCTACAGGGGTTTTTGTGTGTTTTCATTATTTTCAACCTGCTAGTTTGATTTAAATTCCCATTAATTCATAACATGAATAACAAAAAGTTTTAATGATCTGTCTATTGCATTCAAAATGAACAGCAGAAGGTTAACTAACACTTTTCCCTTTGGGGATATAATGTCTTGTGCTGCTACCCGAGTTTCAAAAAGTCTCAAGAGAGTGCCAGAGAGAAGAAACCAGATAAGGGGTAGGGACAATTGTTATCTATTTTAAAATGCAACTGGAGAAGTCTATTTTGAAACACATCCTAGTTTTTTGTTTTGTTTTCCCTTGACTTCTGTTTCCTTTTCCCGTGGGCTGGATGGATAGTCCTCCCATCAAGCAAGGTGCACACACAGAGTGCAAAGGAATAGCGAGAGTCCAGTTCCCAGTCCCCACTAAACACACTGGCGTCTTAGAATTCCCATGGCTGTGAAGAGACACCACAACCAAGGCAACTTTTATAAAAGACAGCATTTAGTTGGGACTGGTTTGCAGGTTCAGAGGTTCAGTCCCTTATCATCAAGGCAGGATGCATGGCAGTGTACAGGCATGCATGGCGCTGGAGAAGGAGCTGAGAGCTTTGTGTCTTGTTCTGGAGGGAACCAGAAGACTGTCTCTTCCAGGCAGTTGGGAGGAGGGTCTCAAAGTCCATCCCAACAGTGTCATACTTCCTCCAACAAGGTCACACCTCCTAATAGCCTTGTGTCATTCCCTGGGCCAAGCATATTCAAACCACCACACATGGTACCTAACAGCAAAGAGTTTAATGAAACCGAATAGATTAGAGACTGGGCTATATAAATTAAGGTTATGAAAAGATCCTGTGTCTTTGAGAGAATGCATTTTCTCATTTCCTTTGGTAATAATAAAATCTGATGTGGGAATTTTATTGTTAAAAATATAATTCTTAAGCTTGAATGTTGATATATTTTTCTAGATTTAGGGAAATGTTCATTATGATTTTGTTGAATAGATTTTCTATGATTTTTTTTAGTTTAGTTTAAGTCATTCTTCTAGGGATGCAAGATTTTCTTTCTTAATTATGTCACAGAGATTTTGGAAATTGTGATCATACTTTATATATTTTATTTTCTGTATGGATGCTTTTTCCTGCATGTATGCCTGTCTACAACAAGTGTACTAGATGCCTGTGGAGGCCAGTAGAGGGTTTTGAATACCCCAGATCTGGAGTTACAGACAGTTACGAGTTTCTACATAGATCCTGGGAATTGAATATGGGTCCTCTGAGAAAGCAGCCAGTGAGTGGTAAACTCAGTCAGATGCTGAGCGATCTCTCCATCTTCACATACATTTAGAAAACAAATTATCTATTCATTATTCATTGTTGTCCTGACTTCTTACTTCCCTCCCTTCTTCTCTCTCTCTCTGTCCCTCTCTCTTTCTCTTTCTCTGTCTCTGTCTCTGTCTCTCTCTCTCTCTGTCTCTCTGTCTCTGTCTCTGTCTCTGTCTCTCTCTCTCTCTCTCTCTCTCTCTCTCTCTCTGTCTCTCTCTTTCCTTCCTTTCTTTTGAAACAGGTTTCTCTGTGTACCTCTGGCTGTCCTGAAACGTGCTTTGTAGGTCAGAGATCTGCCTGTCTCTACCTCCAGAGTGCTCAGATTAAAGGTGTGCACCGCCACACCCAGCATCCTGATTCTTTTCAACCAGCGTATTATACAAGGCATCTTCGAATCTATTGTTTTATTCCAGAAATCCCAAGTGCTCCGCACCACTAAGGATGAATCAGAAATATATAATAGTACATATGAAGAACAATTACAGATTGAATATATACAATAGTTATACCTAAGGCAATATACACTATATGTTAGTGTTCTGTCAATATGACAAATATAACACAATACCTGAGATAGTTGATGAGTAAAAAGAAAATTTTCAATTTTGTTGATAGTTTCAGAGCTTCCTGTCCATCCAAGAATGTCCTGTCTGGGAAGTCCTATTCTTTGGGCATCTGGTGAGCCTGTTGGAATAGACCCTACAGACATCTTCAAGAGCACATGCCACAGTGACTTAAGAACCTCCCACTCAGACCCACTTCCAGAAAGTTTTGCCACCTCTCAATGAAGCCACCTTTAAACATAATGAAGAACTTAATAGTTCATAATGCTTTTTAACTCGACAGGATCTAGAGTTATCTTAGAAACAAATCTTTTGCCTTACTCTGTGAGTGAATTTGTAATTGGGTAAATGGTGGAGGAAAGGCTCGTGCTATATATGAGTGACATCATTCCTTGAGCTGGGAGATTGGACTACATAAAAAATAGAAGGCAAGTTGAGCACCAGTACTTGTAATCCTCCTCCCCCTCTTCCTCTCCCTCCCCATCCCTGTCTCCCCCCCTCTTCTCTCTCCCCATCCCTGTCTCCCCCTCCTCTTCTCCCTTCCCATCCCTGTTTCCCCCCTCCTCTCCCCATCCCTGTCTCCTATTTGCAGACACAATGTGACCAGTTGCTACAGCTTGCAACTACCATGACCTCCCCACTGTGATGGACTATCCCCGGGAACCTCCAGCCTCCTTCCTTCAGGTGCTTTAGTTACAGCAACAAGAAAAGTACATAATACACACTGACTCACCCAAAGACCCTTCCAGATAATATGATATGTCTAAATATGATAAAACTCTAAAGCCAGAATTCTGTTGTTCCATCTATCTAACTATCTATCTATCTTTCTTTCTTTCCTCTCTCTTTTTGTTTTTGTTTTTTGTTTCTGTTTTGGTTTTTTTGAGGCAGGATTTCTCTGTGGCCCTGACTGTCCTGAAACTCACTCTGTAGACCAGACTAATCCCATCCTCACAAAGATCCTTCTGCCTCTGGCTCTCTGGTGTGTCAATTAAAGGTGTATGCCTCTGCCATGCTCCCTCCACCCCCGACTGAATCCAGAATTCTGATACCCAGAACAAAACCATAGAAACCTACTCCTTTATAGACTATGTCTTGACATTGCTCAGTATTTCATTCAAAAGTAAAACTGATAGATAAAACTATACAAACTGTTCTACATTCTGAAATACTTATATTATATTAGACACCCCTTAGAACATTTGATTTCTTTAATAGTAGAACTGTAGGATACTTATACCTTTTCCTTTTTGTCATCTGAGACACTCTATCATTGAATAGAGGGTTCTCTAGAGGAACAAAATCGACAGACTATGTGTGTATTCATGTGAATACATGTGAATAAGCACTCATACATACATATATAAATCTATATAGATGTATACATACACATACATACATACATACATACATACATACATACATACAGAATAGCTTACAGGTTGTGGTCCAATTAGTTCAACAATAGTTGTCCACCAATGGAAGGTCTAAGAATCTGTAGTTGTTCAGTCCACGAGGCTGGATGCCTCCGCTTGTCTTCAGTATACTGAAGAATCCTGAAGAAGTAGGCTCCAATCCCAGGAAGAAACGGACTTGCGGGTGAGAATGAGGGAAAGCAGGCCAAGAGAGCTTCTTCTGTGTCGTTAAAATAGGCTGCCAGCAGAAGGTGTGGCCCAGATTAAAGATAGATCTTCCCGATCAAAGATCTAGAATAAAAGTGGGTCTTCCCAGTTCAGATGCATTTAAAAAACAGAAAAACAAAACAAAAAAATAACAAACAAAAAAACCCCCTTCTCACAGGAGTACCTAGCTGTTTGGGTTTTAATTAAATCCAAATTTTGACAACCAAGAGCAGCATCACAGGGCTGCAGAGCTCCACGCCCCCGTCTCACTGTATTTTTGTAGTCATTAATGTACTCTCCTGCGTCCTGCACCCCGCCACTTCCCCTGTTCACTGAGAATGGAGATGAGCACAGCCATTGTGTAAAAAACATCATGGAGGTTCCTCAAAACACCTGGAGCCTCCTGGGACCAAGCAACCCCACTACTCTACTCCCAACACTAAGACGTCAACTCTAAGACATCCCAGAGTTCAAGTGTGCGTGAGATTGTGTGTCGCTTGCCTTTCTGTGTGTCCCTTAATTCACTTAAGGCAACACTCTGCAGTGCAGCGAGCGGTGCTGCAGAGAGCACACTGCCCTTCCTGACGCTCCAGGTGGCAGACACTCCAATACTTCCTTGTGTAGCTGTTGTGGGTCCAGAGTGTTGCCAAGGACGGGACAGTGTGATCTCTTTGGCGCAATAGCTTCATTTCCTCTGTAATAGCTTTCTAGGTCACATGGCCATTTCATTTTTAAAACTACCTTCTTAATTTTTCCAGGCTTTGGTCCTGTTTTCCACAATGGCTGTACTAATTTCCACTTTCACCGACAGTGTGCAAAGGTCTCTCACCATGTAATGTGCCAGGAAGAGGGCGCTCACTTGCAATTGCTTGACTAGACTTTTTAAAAAAATGATTTATTTATTTTGTGTGAGTACACTGTCACTCTCTTCTGAAACACCAGAAGAGGGCATCAGATCCTACTACAAGTGGTTATGAATCACCATGTGGTTGCTAGGAATTGAACTCAAGACCTCTGGAAGATCAGTCAGTACTCTTAACAGATGAGCCATCTCCCCTGCCCCTTAACTAGACATTTTTCCCCCACCAAATTCTAGGCAGAGAATTCATCTGATAAGTGCTCTTAAAGGGAGATTTTAGAGTAGATCAGAAGAGATAAAACACAATGGGGGGACCAATTGCCTGGTGTAAGTGGTAGAGTGGATGCCAGCTCCCGAGGAGGCCACGTGGTCTCCTACAGCGGAAGTGATAGTCATGGGCCTGGGTGCTTCCCCAGGCAGAGTGGTGGAACAGAGAAAATCAAGACGTACCTAGTGATCGTGCCTGTGTTTCTATCACATGCTGGTGTTGTGACTGAACCTTTTTCCTGGGCTTTCTGAAGCTGCCATATTCTGAAGTTGATTTCAGCTGCAGTTTAAAGCAGACGTGGAGGGATTCTCTGATTAAAATCCAACATAGGTACTAATTAGATAGTAAATATAGTTGATTGGAAAGTACTGAGCTGCATTAACGCAATGTTGCATTTGACTATCGAAGCGTACTTGAAGCTCCTGAGAAGCAAGGTTGGCCCTCTCAGCAATTAAAAGCTATGAGAACTCCCATCTTTCATGGACACCCCAGGAAGGGCAGGGAAGAAAAAAAAACCTTCTATATGTGTCAGTGAACTTCAGGCTTTCAACTGCTGTAACAAAATCCCTGGGAAAAACAAATTATACAGAGGAAAAATTAATTTTGATTCGTGGTCTCAGAGGTTTTTGGACCTGGTGGTAAGCAGCAAATTACTGTGGGGAGCCTGTGGTTAAGCACTGAGCCTGCACCATGGTTGTCAGAAAACAAAGAGGCAGAGAGGAGATGAGGTCATAATTGCTTCCAAGAGCATGGTCCCAAATCAGATCACTTCTCTTCCTTTCAGTAAGCCACACCCACTGAAGGTTCCCCTAGGTCTTTGCTGGGGAGCATTTAGGATCAGAACCAGAACAGTATAGAATGGAAGGGCATATTTAGAAAGGGGGGCTGGGGGCCTTATAGTAGTAGACTTGTCTAGCGTGTGCCAAGCTTGGTCATGGCACCACAAA
The DNA here is from genome assembly GCA_964023405.1 of Apodemus agrarius. Taxonomy (NCBI): domain Eukaryota; kingdom Metazoa; phylum Chordata; class Mammalia; order Rodentia; family Muridae; genus Apodemus; species Apodemus agrarius. The sequence goes on along the minus strand of OZ030006.1, from coordinate 152,338,536 downwards.
AAACCCAAACCAAGAAACTCTGGAATATATCCTAGGAAAGAAAGAACAAAAACAAAAACAAAAAACCATTCAATTTCATGTTTTTTAAACCCTCATATAAGATTACAAGGAAGATTATTTGTGGTAGGCAAGTGTTTGAGGATTTACTTGGTGTATATAAAAGCATTAATTGGATGTGATAGTTTCCCCTTGTGTACAAATCAATCAAAGCCTCCGGGGAGAATCGCGCGGGCTCTGTGTTTAGTAAGCAATGACTGCTACCATGTACACGTCTGCTCTGCCTGCTGTGTGTGTGTGTGTGTGTGTGTGTGTGTGTGTGTCTCAGGGGACTTAGGAGAAATACCAAGGGCTTCTCTTGGATTGTGGAAACAAGTTCCCCAGGGTTTGCTTAACGAGGCTCTGAAGAGACAATTATGTCATGCATAACCAGTCTTGTGCATGAACGTACACACACACACACATACACACACACACACACACACACACACACGTGTTTGTATGTGAGTATATACAAGTGTGTGTACAGTCGTACCAATATTAATTGTAAGTTTCCAGGTGCCAAGTACTATACAATTACAATTCCTGGGGGACAGAATTAGCCAAACACAGCCTGTCTGGGCTCCAAACATTGCCCAGGGGAGAGCTTTGCAAAGTGTAGATTTGAGTCACATTCTGGGTCTTCGGAGGTGAACCAAAGACCCTAAGGTGTGGATTAAATTTAGCATTCATTGTTTTACTGTGCATCACTGCCTACGTGGATGTGTTTCAGAAGAAAATGACACACAATAAGACCTTGAAACAACCCCTCCTAGTTTCGAAGTAACTCTCTCTCCCATGAAGGGAAAATACATCTGGATTCGTTCCACGGAGGGCTCATTAATTCTGGCACCTTGTTTCTTCCATTCCACATGGTTACTATTTTCATTTCCCTCTGGGGAGCAGAGTCCCAATCTAAAATTGCTGATAATAAGGATAATAAGCTCAGAGACGTCCTGGGGGGAACAGATGGAAAACAGTTTCCTGGCCTCTCTCTGTTGGCCGTTGTCAGAGAGGGAGAGGTTGGCTTTCTGAAGACTTCGGCTCTAAACGCCAGGAGGCCCTTCTGACCACTGCTCCCTCTTACACTCAGCATTCCAGCAGTGGTTCTCAAAGCACCATCTCTGGACCAGCAACACAAGTTCCGCCTGAGAATCTGATCTGTGCAATAATCTAAATTCTTAGAGCAATGGATCACAGACCCTGGGACCAGGACCCAGGAAAATGTGTTTTACCATTGTGCTGTGTTTCCACTACCAATAAGTTAACTGAGACAAAAGCTGCACTCCCCCTGCATTCTAGTCTAGAATATCTGTGGTGGTCTGAGTATGCTTGGCCCAGGGAGTGGCACTATTGGAGGTGTGGCCTTGTTGGAGTAGGTGTGGCCTTGCTGGAGGGAGTGTGTCACTGTTGGAGTGAGCAATGAGGCCCTCCTCCTAGATACTTGGAAGCCTGTCTTCTGTTTGCCTTTGGGACAAGATGTAGAACTCTCAGCTCTTCCAGTGCCATGCCTGCCTGGATGCTGACATCCCATGATGATAACAGACTGAATCTCAAAATCAGTAAGCCAGCTGCAGTAAAATGTTACCTTTTATAAGAGCTGCCTTGGTCGTGGTGTCTCTTCACAGCAATGGGAACCCTAACTAAGACAGTATCTAATGTTAGCTATGAGAATGAACAGTTACAATGCTAGCAGTCATAAACTCATCAGCAATCAAGAGCTCCAAACACACAGGCTATTGAGAGGGTCTGTGGGCACAGAAGTAGATAGAAGGAATAACTGTGAAAAACACAGAAAGGCAGACAGAAAATAGGACACACATACAGACACACACAGACACATGCACACATACACACAGACACATATATACATACACACACACACACAGAGATACAGGCACACACATGCACACACACACACACACACACACACACACACACACACACACACGTCACCACCACTACCATCAGCCATACCCCATGATCTCCATCTAGATGTCACACTGGGTCCTTAGGCTGGGGGCAAACATATGGAAAAACAGTGACCTTATATCCTGGGTGCCTGAATGTTTCATGAGCGAAATGTCCTGGTGGGCTTTTGGAGGCTGACACACCCTCTTCCATTGTTTGCTGTGCCCTCCTCCTCTTCTGACCCTCCTTCCTCTTCCTCCTCCTCTTTCCTCGAGCTGAGGTTGAACCCATGGCCTCATGCCCACCCATGTTTTTATTTTCTTGAATTTCTATAACTTCCATCTTTCTTTTGAAATTCCCTACCTGTCCATGCATGTGACCATGCATATTTTTCATTAAAATTTTTAACACATGATTTCTATGTATCTTAAAGTCTTCCTTTAGTAGTGGTAATGTCTAGGTTGCATTTGAGTCTGATACTGTCCACTACCTTGGTTTTTTTTTTTTGGGTTTTTTTTTTTTTTTTTTGTTTTGTTTTGTTTTGTTTTTTGTTTTTTGGGTTTTTTTTTTTTGTTTTGTTTTGGTTTTTTGCTTTTTTTTTTTTTTTCCGAGACAGGGTTTCTCTGTGTAGCCCTGGCTGTCCTGAAACTCACTTTGTAGACCAGGCTGGCCTGGAACTCAGAAATCCACCTGCCTCTGCCTCCCACGTGCTGGGATTATAGGTGTGCGCCACCACCGCCCGGCTACCTTGTATTTTCACAAAGGAAACAGTTGCTGTTTTCCTCTTTTGGTATACACTATGTGGTTTTTTTTTTTTTAATTTTTGTTTTTGTTGTTACAGTGGTATGGAGTGAGGCAAGCTGTCTACCACTGAGGGACATCCTCGACCCCCGCCCCCATCTGAAAATTGTATTTGAGGGCAGGTGGAAAGGCTCAGAGAGCAAGAATGCTAATTGCCAGGCCTGATGACCTGACTTCGATCTCCAGAACAACATGGTGGAAGGGGAGAATGGACTCCTGAAAGTTGTCCTTTAACTTTGAATAACATGCTGGGACATGTTCCCTACACCAGCACCCCACCAAATAGATAAATAAATATAAATAAATAAATTATTTTGAGGCAGGCTCTCACTATATAGTCCAGGCTATATATAGACCAGCCTGAGACCTGAAGTTGTCCTGCCTTAACCTCCAGAGTAGCTGTCACCACACCGAGCACATTTTATAATTTTTTTTCAGCACTGGGGTTGGATTTTGGATATTCTACATGTGAAGGCAGCATTCTGAGCCAAGCCTGCAGATGCTATATTTTTTGATTGAATACCCAGCACAATTTTGTATGTGAAATGAAACAAAATTAACAATATTGAGCTTGCCCCTGGAAATGAACACGTCTCTCCACAGGTAGGCAGTGCAGTAGACTGAGTTCCTCTCATAAAAAGGTGTGTTGGAATGAGATTTGGCCAGGATTGCCTCCACTGAGCCACAGCCTCCCAGTTCCCTTACGAAGCCTTGTGTGTAGCCTGTGGGTTTCTCAACACTCCTGTTCCGTGCAGCTCAGGCTCCGTGTACACATGGATGTACCCCACAGCAGCCTCTGTCCTCGTTCTTGCCTCTCTGTCAGGAAGAGGTGCACAGCTAGTACTTTGACAATTGCTGTTTTCACTAGGGTGAAGGGAGCAGAGGCAGAGGCCAGAAGAGGGCACTGGCTCTCAACTGTGTCTAACTCCACTTCCATGGGATCCATTGTGTGGATGCTGGAAATTGAATCTGGTCCTCTGGAAGAGCATCCAGTGCTCTTAGCTGCTGAACCAGCTCTCCAGCCCTATTATGTATGAGATAGAGTCTTAGTATGTAGCCCAAGCTGACCTTAAACTTGAAATCCTTTCCCCTTAGCCTTCTGAATGCTGGGATAATATGTATGGGCACCACAGTTGACCTAAGAAGCATTTTAAAAATTATTGTTATCAAGAAGGCTTTTATTTTACATTTACCTATTTATTGTGCACGCGTGCACACATGCACATATACAGAGGTGCAAATATGGAGGCCAGAGGAGAAGCTTTGGGAGTTGTTCCTCTCTCTCCATAAGGGATTAAACTGAGGCCATTAGGCTGGATGACAAGCTCCCTTATCTGCTGAGCCCCAGGAGCATTTATTATTTTTTGATGATTGCATAGTACCGCTTTATGTTAAAAAGGCAGTTTATTCAACCCAACCTGTTTCATTGGGCGCTGTGTAGACTGAACATCGTGTTTTCCAGGCTTCTCACTCTGACTTGCCTCCTCTGGGTAATGGTCTCTGCTTTCTTAGGGGAGTTTCCCTTGCTAGCTCCCTGGGCATCTAGCTAGGTTGTCGGTCCTGGTGCCCTATCGATAAGCCTGGCCTTGGGGTGAGCAGGAGGCACAGGCCCTGCTCAGCACAGGACCTTGGTTGTCAGGACTCCCGTCTCACTGTGATGGTTGTGAGCCACTGTGTGAGTGCTGGGATTCAAACGGATTTGAAGCGAAGGAAGTGGATGGAGCAGCAAAGCTTCCATCCATTGGAGCCACAGAACTGGAAGAGCGTGCCTGGAGGTCCCAGAAGCCATCTTCTTGACCCCTTGAAGGCAAGCCTGAGTGTGTAGCAGGGTCTGGCTTGAGAGTGGGGACTCCTAGAGACATGAGTTCCGACAGAAGCCCAAGCCCAGATCATAAACAGTCTTCCTCTGATCTGATTCTTTCCATTCTTTCTTCACAGTTTCCGGAAGCCTTTTTAAAGTTGCTTTGCTATAGCTCAGTCACTGGTCCAGGAGCAACCTCGCTGACTTATATCGCCCATACAACCTGTATTATAAGGAACACAGAGGAAATGAAGTGGCTGCATCTCTTCCCCCAGTAAGATGTGTTCCCAGACTAAGAGATGCAGAGGCCAAGGACACGCATATCTTAAAGACTTTTGCTGCACGTGCTGCAGGCTATGCAACGCATTCTTTTCTCCAGACCTATGCATGCCCCTATCTCCACACAGTCACACGGATACTTAGTAGCACTGGAACTTTAGATACTCTAAATTAGGGGTTGGGGCTGGAGCTAGCTTGGTTGATGACCTGTTTGCTTAATGTGCACAGAGTCCTAGCTTGGATGCCTAGAAACACATAAACCAGGCATGGTGAAAGAAAAACATGTTTGTGCATTGCTTCCACCTTTCCTTCCCTCTCTCCCTTAATACCTCCCTTCTCTCCCTTTCTTTCTTTTCCTTTTTTCTTTCTTCTTTTAAAGACAGGATCTCCTGTAGCCCATGGCTTCAAATTTAAAATTCAGTCAAGGCTAGCTTTAAATTTCTGATCCCCCTGCCTGTCCTTCCAAGTGCTGGGCTTTGTGGCAAGAGCCACTACCCAGGGCTACATTTGATGCTCTGTGGGGTGTCTGTATTCCCCAGCGTGCTGGACAGAATGATGCAGAGGGGAAGGAGATCAAGGGAGAATGTGAATTGAACCCAGAAATTAAAGGTGTACAGCATGTGTTCTGCAGCTTGTCTTCGGGGAATACTCATCGTCTTCCAAAACTAGTGCTAAGGACTGGTTGGACCACTAGGAATGTTCTAAAAAGAGTCAAAAGAAGAATCAGTGGTTCTACCGTGCTCTACTAGGATTTACGTTGAGGGGAACATCAGAATTCCTAGTTGCTGATCCTGGGAACTCTGGCTCACTCACAGAGATGCAGGCCCCGCCTCTACTGGAAACGCTGGTCCTAGTGGTGCTGGCAGCACACCCTTTCTGTGAGTTATGGGTGTCAGAGCTGAGCGGAGGCCAATGGCTTTTTTGGCGGGGGTGGGGGGGATAGATCTTTCTTAAGTGTAAACAAGGGAAGACAAACCCATGGTTTACTTCACTGTCTGTTTCGTTTCTTCTTTTTCCTTTATTCTTTTCCTACAATGAAAAGTTAAAACACTAAACTTGAGTTTAACAATAGAAGACTCTATTTAAAAAGTGTGAAAATGTGTGGGCTCTTTGTGTCCTGTTCTCTGTGGCAGACCTGATTTCGCCCTCGATGCTCCAGCCAGGCTTGGGCTTTCTTTCAGTGATGGCCGCTGGGGAAGTGGGGAGGTTTAGAGCATGGCACTGAGATCCAGGCTGTGTCTCTTTCTTCTTTCTTCTAAAAAATAAGGTTCATGAAGGCAGGGGCATACTCCACCTAGCTCAAGCCTGGATGCTTCTAAAGGAAGCGATTAGCTTTTCATTGATGAATGGATCACTGCTGCGTTGAGTAATTATTTCTCTCTTAGTAGAAAAAGTGCTTGGTAACAATACCAGCCCAGCTTGCCTTCCTCTCTATTCGGAAGGTGTGTTTGGATCTGAGCCCTGGGAACTGTGATGTAAAACTCACTATTACCCTGGAGATCACAAGACACAGAAACTGCTGGAACAGTTTGGACTGCGGAACTTACTCCGAACTTGATATTCATGAGTGAAAAGAGACTAGAATGGAAAGCTAATCTCCTCCCTCGCTTCCGGGTCTCCTCCCTCATTTCCGGGTTTCCTCCCAGCTGCTCCGTAGTCTTACTTCAAATATGGTTCTTGCTATAGAGTTTTGGCTGGGTTTCTAATTTTGTCTCCCTTAAACTTCAGTTCCAGGTGGGAGCTTATCCACAATTCCTTTGCCCTCACATCTTTTAGTTCATCCTTAACCTCTGATAATGACTGCTTCTCTTTGTCAAGTGTTGTCTTTTTTTCTTTTCCTTTATTTATTCACTTTACATACTGATTGCAGACCCCCTTACTCCTCTTCTCCCAGTTACACCCTCACATTCCCTCCTTCACCCACCTTCTTCTTCTTCTTCCTCCTCCTCCTCCTCCTCCTCCTCCTCCTCCTCCTCCTCCTCCTCCTCCTCTTCTTTTTGGTTTTTCGAGACAGGGTTTTTCTGTGTAGTCCTGGCTGTTCTGGAACTCACTCTGTAGACCAGGCTGGCCTTGAACTCAGAAATCCACCTGCCTCTGCCTCCCAAGTGCTGCACCCTCTTCTTAGAGAAGCGGCGCTCCCCCATGGGTACCAATCCACCCTGGCATATCAAGTCTTAGCAGGACTAAACACATCTTCTCCCAAGGAGGCCAGAGAAGACAGCCTAGGTAGGGGAAAGGAATCCAAAGGTAGAACACACACACACACACACACACACACACACACACACACCCATTAAGGGACCCACATGAAGAGCAAACTGTGCATCTGCTACATATGTGTAGGGAGTCTAGGTCCAGCCCATGCGTGCTCTTCGGTTAGTGGTTCAGTCTCTTCGAGCCCCCATGGGCCCAGGTTAGTTTACTATGTAGGCTTTCTTGTGGTGTTCTTGACCGCTCCAGCTCCTGTAATCCTTCCCCTTATCTTTCACAAGACTCTCTGAGCTCCTGTCTGTGAGCATGGCAAAGTATCATTAATAGTGTGAAGAGTTGGCTCTCTCCCATGGGTGGGACTCAAGTTAGGCCAGTCATTGGTTGGCCGTTCCCTCAATCCCTATTCCATCTTTATCCCTGAAAATCCTGTAGGCAGGACAAATTCTGGGCCAAAGGTTTTGTGGGTGTGTTGGTGTCCCTCCCTCCAGTGGAAGTCCTGCATGACTTCAGGAGGTGGCCACTTCAGGCCACCTGCTGCTAGGAGTCTCAGATAGGGTCACCCCCATATCTCCCAGGAGCCTCCCCTGTCCCAGGTCTCTGGCTTGTCCCAGAGATACCTCCTCCCCCCTCCACTGATTTCCATTCTCTCTCCCAGCTTTCCCCACACCTGATCCTCACCCCCATCCCCTCCTACCTCTCACCCCCTCCTAGTTCCTGCTATCCATCCACTTCCGGTATCTATTTTATTTCCCCTTCTGAGTAAGAGTCAAGCATCCTCCCTTAGGTCTTCCTTGTTACTTACCTTCTTTGGGTCTGTGGATTGTAGCATGGATATCCTGTAATTTATAGCTAATATCCACTTATAAGTTAGTACATACCGTTGATGTCTTTCTAGGTCTGAATTACCTCACTCAAGATGACATATTCTAGTTCCATCCCTTTGCTTGTAATTATTCACAGATGATATGATATGATATGATATGATATGATATGATATGATATGATATGATATATGATATATTCTCCAAAATTCTACCAGAGAACTCCTACTGCTGATAAACACCTTCAGTAAAAGGGCTGGATGCCAAATTAACTCAAAAATTGTTGGCTCTCCTTTATACAAATGATAAATGGTCTGAGAATGAAATTAGGAAAACAACACTCTTCACAATAGCCACAAAAGTAATCTACAGATTCAATACAATCCCCATCAAAATTCCAACACAATTCTTACAGACCTTGAAGAAGCAATTCCTAACTTCACATGGAAAAAAAAACAAAATGACCAGGAGAGCAAAACAATCCTGAATGATAAAAGAAGTTCTGGAGTTATCACCATCCCTGATCTCAAGCTGTGCTACAGAACAATAATGATAAAAACAACAACAACATCAACAACAACCAAACACAAAACATGGCATTGGAATAACAACAGACAGGTTAATCAATGGAATAGAATTGAAGACCCAGAAGACTACAGACACTTGATTTTTGACAAAGAAGCCAAAAACACACAATGGGAAAAAGAAAGCATCTTCAGCGAATGGTGCGGTTCTAACTGGATGTCTGCATGTGGAAGAGTGCAAATAGATCCATATTTATCACTCTGCACAAAACGGAAGTCCAAGTGGATCAATGCGCTCAACATGAAACTGGACACACTGAATCTAATAAAGAAAGTGGGGACTAGCCTTGAACACACTGGTGCAGGGGACAACTTCCTGAACAGAACACCGACAGCTCGGGCGCTAAGATCAAGTGCTGTCTTAATACTCTTTCTACCTTTGCTTGACTTAGTTCTCACCCATTAGTTCTCCCCCTGCTGTGTCAAGACTGTTGATTGTGTCGCCGCAGGACCCCTACTCCTCCCCCAGGGTTCCCCTCTCCTGTCCAGGTCCTCCCACCTGCTGGTGCCATGGAAAATGTGTCATCTGTATGTCAGGAGTTGGAAACAACCTCAGCTTCAAGGAGGAGGGAAAGGTTCTAATTCAGAGACCAGGGAGCAGCACATCTGTGCAGACTGACAAACTAGTCTACACCCAAGCCAGTAAGGTAAGGCATGCTTTTGTGTGTGTGTGTGTGTGTGTGTGTGTGTGTGTACACACATATACATATATGAGAATGTGTCTAGTGCTTGGCTAGAACCCTGTTCATTCTTTTGTTCATCTTTATTTTGAGAGGCATTCCACTTTGAGGTCTCACACTCAGGAGCCCCGGAGAGAAACTGAAACACTGTGGGCTTCACCTTTCTCTCACACTAAAAGAATATAACATCCTCCCCTCTCCACAACCTAATGGGGTTTTCCTGACTCAGAAGTATGTGTGAGGAAATAAAACAGGCAGAGGGGAGATTCTGGGAGGGGAAACCCTCGTTGCTAAAGATGCCCACTTCTTTTCTAGTGTTTTTCAGAATTGTCACCATGGGCAGTAACCTGGTTCCAGTGAAGGGCAAGGTAAAAATTTAGCCCAGAAGAGGGAAAGGCGCTCTAAGAGAATGACAAGAAGGGGATGCCGGGTTAGGGGCTGTAGAACACGTGCAGGAAGGCGTGCTAGCCTGGGGCACCACACCACAAACACAAAGCCATGTCTGTGTGGGAAGCCACGTAGGCGGGAAGCCAGGTTTCAGCCTTGCATCCACAAATCAGTTAGGATAACATTCCCAGGAGATAGCTGCATTTGCTTATGTTTAAAAAGACCTTTTGGGCTGTGAGATGGCTCGGTGGCTAAAAGGCATTATTGCTGTTCCAGGAGACGGGGGTTCAACTCCCTCCAGTCACCTGCGGCTCACAGCCATCTGTAACTTCGACACACTTTTCTGACCTCAGCAGGCACTGTGGCACTGTGTGGGAATGATTCTTGAGTGATGTGTACACTCGACACACACACACACACACACACACACACACACACACACACGTATATGTATATAGGCAAAATTTCATACACATAAGATAAATAAATCTGATTTTCTCAGGAACTGCCAGATTGATTTCCAAAGTGGTTGTACCAGCTTGCAATCCCACCAGCAATGGAGGAGTGTTCCTCTTTCTCCACATCCTCACCAACATGTGCTATCCCCTGAGTTTTTGATCTTAGACATTCTGACTGGTATGAGGTGAAATCTCATGGTTGTTTTGATTTGCATCTCCCTGATGACTAAGGATGTTGAACATTTCTTTAAGTGCTTCTCAGCCATTCAAGATTCCTCAGTTGAGAATTTTCTGCTGGTGGTGGTGGCGCACGCCTGTAATCCCAGCACTTGGGAGGCAGAGGCAGGCGGATTTCTGAGTTCGAGGCCAGCCTGGTCTACAGAGTGAGTTCCAGGACAGCCAGGGCTACACAGAGAAACCCTGTCTTGAAAAAAAAAACCAAAAAAAAAAAAAAAAAAGAGAGAGAATTTTCTGTTTAGCTCTGTACCCCATTTTTAAATGTTGTTGTTGTTGTTGTTCTCTGGAGTCTAACTTCTTGAGTTCTTTGTATATTAAGTATATAAAATTGGAGATAGTTCTACTTGAAGATCCAGCTATACCACTACTGGGCATACCTAAAAGATGCTCCAACATATAACAAGGACACATGTTCCACTATGTTTATAGCAGCCTTATTTATAATAGCCAGAAACTGGAAACAACCCAGATGTTCCTCAACAGAAGAATGGATTCCAATTACACATTGGAATACTACTCAGTTATAAAAAAAAAAAATGACTTCATGAAATTCGCAGGCAAATGGATGGAACTAGAAAATATCATCCTGAGTGAGGCAACCCAGACACAAAAGAACACACATGGCCTGCACTCACTGATAAGTGGATATTAGCTCAGACGCTCACAATGCCAACGATGCAACCCACAGACCATATGGAACTTAGGATGAAGGAAGACCAGGTAAATGCTTCAGTCCTGCATTGAGAGGGGAACAGAATGATCATGGGAGGTGGAGGGAGGGAAGGATCTGGGAGGGAGAGAGGAGGGGGAGGAGATAAGAGGGGCAGGGGCAGGTACTGAAGGGGACAAGAGAGAGGTACAGAGGGTCAGGAAATTGAATAAAAATATGTATCAGTGGGGGATGAGGGAATGGGGGTAGACACCAGGGAATCTAGAGGCTCTGAGGACCCAGCAGGGATGACTTTAACTGAAATGCACAGCGAAGGGGAGATAGAACCCGAGAGACCACCTCCAGTAGATAGGCATGGCCCCCAGTTGAGGTATGGTGCCACCTACCCATCTCAAAGTTTTTAACCCAGAAATGTTCCTGTCCAAAGGAAAGACAGGGACAAACATGGAGCAGAGACTGAAGGAAGGGCCATCCAGGGATTGCCCCACCTGGAGGTCCATCTTGTCTGCGGACACCAGACCCCAACACTGTTGCTGTTGCCAAGAGGTGCTTGCTGGCAGGAACCCGGTGTGACTGCTCCTTGGGAGGTTCTGCCAGCACCTGACCAACACAGATGTGGGTGCTTGGAGCCAACCTTCAGACTGAACTGGGGGACCCTGGCGAAGGAGCTGGAGGAATGGAGAGGGATTAACCTCCCATAGGAAGAACAGTGTTGGCTGGCCAGACCATCCACTCACTGTTCCCAGGGACTCGACCACCAACCAGAGAGTGTACAGGGAGGGATCCATGGCTCCAGATACATAGGTAGCAGAGGATGGCTGACATCAATGGGAGGAGAGGCCCTTGGTCCTGTGGAGGTTTGATGCCCCAGCATAGGGGGATGCTGGAGCAGTGGCGTGGGAGAGCACCCTGGCAGAGGCAAAGGGGAGGGGGATGGGCAGATGTGGGAGGGGGGATTTATGGAGGGGTAACCAGGAAGAGGGATATCATTTGAGATGTAAACAAATGGAATGATCAATAATAAATAAATCTAAACAAAAAATAAAGACTTTCTCTTCAGGAATGATTCCAAATGGCTTTGCAGTCAAAATACTAAGACATTAAGACATGGGCTGGAGAAATGGCTCAGCGGTTAAGAGCACTGACTGCTCTTCTGAAGGTCCTGAGTTCAAATCTCAGCAACCACATGGTGACTCACAACCATCTGTAATGAGATCTGACGTCCTCTTCTGGTATGTCTGAAGACAGCTACAGTGTACTTACATATAATAAACAAATAAATCTTTAAAAAAAGACATTAAGACATGTAGTTTAGTGGTTGGGAGAGAGATAACAGGGGTTGCTTATTAAAAAAGAAAAATAAGACTATGCACTTCCACTATCTTACAAAAATTAAGAGGCAATGACTCTTAATTAAAGGTTGTAAATGCCTTTAATGCCAGCACTCAGGATTCAGAGGCAAGCAGAGATCTGAGTTCTTGGCCAGCCTGATCTTCATAATGAGTTCCAGGACAGCCAGGGCTACACAGAGAAACCCTGTCTTGAAAATTAAACAAACAAAAAACAAACAAAAAAAACAAATAAAAAATTAAGAGGCAAGATAATAGATAAGGTGATTTATAGTCAGCTTTCTTCTGGCAACATTAAATGTGGAAAATTAAAAGTATGGAAACTAGGCAAATATATTTCAATATTCCTCCAACTCAGTCCTTAGCATTGTGTCTTTTCCTCAAATCCTTATTTTCCGTGCTGCTGGAGATGAAACCAAGGCTGACCCCTGACAGGAAGCACTCCCCCAGGGCCACATGCTGATCGTAACTTTTTATAATGTGTTTGATCTTATTCTGGGCAAGTTGTGATTTTACATGCTTTCGTCCTTACCTACTGGATGCCCCTTCTGGTTTGTTAGAGTGGAAGTTAACTATAAGAAGGGTATTTTTTCTGTTTCTGTCTCCATGGCTCTAGAGGTTCCTTTCCCTGTTACTTGTTACTTATTGGCAGCCATAATTACATTGTTTCCCAACTTAGAGTCTTTTAGCTTCTCTTTCCCATTGATTTCAAAACTACAGGTGCAGTCTCGGCCAGTCTAAGAGTAGCTTAGACTCTACTGCCCCCTGGAGGCTGATCATTCGCTACCTCTGTTAGACGCTGCTCTGCTCAGGTTGTTTAAAAGGTTGTGGGCTTTGTTATAAGGCTTGATTTCTCTTCTAAAAGGATTTCCCCCTCTATATTCCATCTACATAGGTCTAGAACTGACATTAAAAAAGGAAATTTACCAAGAAGTCAAAGGAAGAAATGACAAGTTTAAAGAACATGGTAATTTCATCCTTGGGATGAGACAGGAGAAGAAGTTCAAGGCTATCTATCTGCTGAGTTGAAGACCAGCCCCAGCTGCGTGAGATGCCGCCTTCAAATGAATAAAGAACGCAGTATCTTATCCCCAGACATAGAATACAGCAGAAATGGGCCAGTGAGATGGCTCAGTACGTAAAGGGGCTTGCTGCCAAGCCTAATGACCCAAGTTCTTCAGTCCATGGGGCACTCGTGGTAAAAGGAGAGAACCAACTTCTGAAAGCTGTCTTCTGACCTACACACACACACACACACACACACACCACACCACACCACACGTATACTATATGTACACCACACACACTATACACACTCACACACACAAGTGCATGCACACATACCACATTCATACTATACACATTCACACATACATACACACACATGAACACACACAAACACATACACACAAAGTACACACACATACAAGCACATACACATAATACATACACCTGACATATACAAGCACACACACACATATACACACACATGTACCACACACACACACACTATAAATAAGTAAATATGATGAAATATAGCCAAGATGACTTGATGGTGCTCCCCCCGTTCAGTTCCTCCCAGACACTTCCAGCTAACTGGCCTCTTCCCTGACCCTTGGCCCCTGTGTTAAGAAAGTACTTTGTGCCGGGCGGTGGTGGCGCACACCTGTAATCCTAGCACTTGGGAGGCAGAGGCAGGCGGATTTCTGAGTTCGAGGCCAGCCTGGTCTACCGAGTGAGTTCCAGGACAGCCAGGGCTACACAGAGAAACCCTGTCTCCAAAAAACCAAAAAAAAAAAAAAAAAAAAAAAAAAAAAAGAAAGAAAGTACTTTGTTTTCTGATTGTCTTTGTCTAGACCCTGTGGCTTTGCGTATTAACAAAAGTGGTATTTGTCTCCTGGCTGTCTAAATATCTTCAGGTCTGTGGGAAACTTATGTCACTTTGATCTTAGTTTTGGGCCCTTAATTTTTTACTTAAATTACAATTTTAGGTGCACACACATGGAAGCCACGGCACACATGTGGAGGTCGGAGGACAGCCTGCAGGAGTCAGTTCTCTTCTTGCATCTTGTGGGTGCTAGGGATGGGACTCAGGGCCGAGGCTCGGCGGCAAATGCCTTTCCTCACTCACACTGCTGGCCCTTTTTTGGCTCTTGAAGGCTTGCTACCATCCCTTCCTTATGTCCTTTGTGTTCATGTCTTTGGGAGTGTTAGAATTACGTGGTTTTCCCAACCCAATCAAAGGTGCGCACTGTCTTGATTTCACTCCATTTTGGGGAGTTAGAAGCAAACTAGTTTCCTCTTTTTTTTTTTTTTTTTTTTGGTGATTAGAAGTAAATTTATTTTCTTGAAAACGTTTTTTAAATAAACATGTCCTAGAACCCCTTCAAACCTTAATATTAATAGCTGGACCTCATAGCATAGTGAGGTTCAGTTTAGGATATGTTAAGATCCTCTTTAGTGTGTGTAGGCTACCATGAAATGGATATGCACAGGATAAAAATGGTAACTTGAAGGGGGAAAACTTTCAATACAAATTTAACTTAGATATGTAAATTATACATCCCTGCCTGTAGGTCTGACTAGATAAAGAACATGCATTAGTCTAATTCTACTTTACCATTAAATCATACCTTGAGAATAGGTGTTAGCTTGAGAAGGATCACCTATCATGTCCATTGATAGTGAATTGTGTAATTTCTGAGAACATTTTTCCATTAGCTCTACTGTGTCACCGTACAACGATGAAGACAGTCCCAGTATCACATATCTCCCTTTTTTACCACACAGTGAGCAATCCACTGGGGTGGCACTAGGTCCCTGGGGCAGATGAACTTCATCTCTGTTGTAGTTCCTAACAGCTCCCCTGTGATGCACAGACCGCTCTCGTTACCAGACGTAACGGGTTGGTGCAATGGCCATAACCTCTTCACAGCAGCACCTCTTACAATAGCCTTATAGTCCATTCTGTCCCAGAGCTGGCCTCTTAACTAAGAAATTAGGGAACAATTTTCTCCAGTTTTTCCCTAAAGCCCACGGAAAAAAATTCATACTTGGCTTCCTCTTCATCTTCTTCAACTGTATTACCCAGATACAGAGCAATAAAGGCATTTATCCTGGTATGCTCATTTATAGTAAATTTGGCTCTCTTGAAATAAACAAAGGTCATAGCCAAAAGATACCTGCCTGCAATTTTGGAGCAGCAGTCCATCCACAAGAAATGTTGAATTAAATCACCATCTCAGCGACCCACCTCAGGCGGTTGCGTCCTGGCCGCTCTCCTAGTTTCCTCTTTTGAATGACTGTACTTTCTCTGAGCCTGTAACTTCAAACAGACGGTGTCAGGATTCAGTTAGTGGGTCACTTTTAAACTTAAAAAAAAATTTTTTTTTAGCATCAGTGAAAGCAAGATCACTCCTGGGCACAGGCTTCCAAGGGCCAAAAGAAAGCATCAAGGGACGATTCACTCCCAAGAGGAGCTCTAAAGAGTGGGAGTCCTGGGCGCCAACCCACACACGCTCTTCCCACGGTCTTACGTCCACTGTGATGGAAGCCTCTATAGATAAGGACACCAGGCCCTGCTATGACCGTATCCGTCTCTAGTTCTGTTGACTGGTCTGTGCACTGTCCACTTACCAAGACATGTTGTCTGTGTTGGGTAAATAATCCCTTTCGTCATAGAAACTCAGCAGCTCAACTCCCTTTGAGAAATGTCTCAAAGCGTGAGTCCGCCGTACCTCATCAACCTTTTTTTTTTTTTTAACAGAATTACCCATATTTTAGGCAATTTACAAGCAATTCCCTCAGTCTTGCTTCTCACGAAGGACTGAAAAGTAAGACCTTCAGGCCTGCCTGCTTTCTGAAGCCAGTGATAATACGTGCAAGAACTCAAAGACCTGCTTTCTCTTGAATGAGGCTGAATTTACAATAATAAAATCACGAATCACACAGGGAGCTATTTTCTTATAAATAATCTTCATTATTTTATTGTCCTCAAAGGCCAGAGGTGGACATTGGGTCACCTGGGAATGGAGTTAAAGATGGCTGTGAGTCACCTTGTGGGTACTGGGAACTGAACCCAGGTGCTCTGTGAGAGTAAGTGGTGATTTCAGCTGCCGGAGCCATCTCTCCAAACCCTACCTCTTTTTCTTGAATCCAAGCCTGAGGACCAATGGGTAGAATTAGTTCCCTGCTTTTTGCCACGCAGAGAAGGAAGCCAAACAGCCAACCACATTGTGTGCTTTCTCTTTATTGGACACAGCACCCAAACAACAGGATCGCACAGTAGCTGGGAGAGACACCCCAGCAAGGCATTGCCCTTTCTACTGGCACCAGAGGCAACGCTGGGCATCTTGACAGTGACAGTGGCCAAGGGCCAGGCCTTTGATCCCTTCATTGCGGAGGAATATGGTAGGTGGGGAACGAACAGGTCAAAGTCTTAGGCACGGTCTTGATATAAAATCAGCAAAAGTATCAAGGGGAGGGGATTGTTCGTATGTTTTTAATTAGTGCTGAGTCCAACTTCAGGAACTCTGTTTAAACGACACTCCATTAATTAACTGGCTACTTGAATTGCCACTGTTTCTATACTCCTTGATTAACTAGCTATGCCCTGACCTGAGTGCTTTTTCCTTCTCTCCCCATTGTTGTCTACGTTCAAGGTAGAAGCGTTGGAACTAAAGCAATTACTGACCATGGAGGAATTCTTTTTTGCAAAAATATGTTGTGGGAAAGATCCAGAACTTTGGTGCTGATAGAGATGAAAGCTTTATCGACAGAGGCCTGAGGGGGGAATGGGGGGGGAATGCAGGGGGTAGAGTGGGGTGGGGAGGGTTATACGGGTGATCTGATGCCGCTTGAAGACATGAGTCACAGAGGAAGTTTATAACCACCCATGTGCTCTCATTCTCTGTTATTAACTTAGGATTATGGATTTAATTTCTACTCTGCATGGAGTGCAATAATGATATCCCTGGGGAAATAAATGAAAGGAACTTTGGGTCTGGTGGTGCAGACCAATCTTCCCAATAGCTCTGGAGGCTGAGGCAGAAGGATGGAAAACTCAAGGTCTTTCAGGGCTGTGGAGAAATTGTAAGGCCCATGACCTCACTGGATTAATACTGTGGCTTTGGTGGTGGAGGAAGGGACAGGTAGGAGGGGCGCTCCTTGACTCATAAAGCAATGACATAAAGAAGTGCCCAGAGGGGGCACGCGTCTTTAATCCCAGCACTTGGGGCAGAGCCAGTAATATCTCTGTGAGTTTGAGGCCAGCTCGATCAGGAAGGAAGGAAGGAAGGAAGGGAGGGAGGGAGGGAGGGAGGGAGGGAGGGAGGGAGGGAGGGAAGAAGGGAGGAAGGGAGGAAGGGAGGGAGGAAGAAAGGACAGAGGGAGGGAGAGGAGGGAATAGAGGAGAGAAGAGGAGAAGAAAGGAGAGGAGAGGAGAGGAGAGGGGAGAGGGGAGGGGAGAGAAGGGGAAGGGAGGGGAGGGGAGGGGAGAGGAGGGGAAGGGAGGGGAGGGGAAGGGAGGGGAAAAGAGGGGAGGGAGGGGGAAAGAGGGGAGGAGAGGGGAAGGGAGGGGAAGAGAGGGGAGGGGAGAGGAGGGGAGGGGACGGGAGGGGAAGGGAGGGGAAGGGAGGAGAGGGGAGAGGAGGGGAAGAGAGGGGAGGGGAGGGGAAGGGGGGGAAGGGAGGGGAAGGGAGGAGAGTGGAGAGGAGGGGAGGGGAGTGGAGAGGAGGGGAGGGGACAGGAGGGGAAGGGAGGGGAGAGGAGGGGAGGGGAGGGGAGGGGAAGGGAAGGGAGGGGAGGGGAAGGGAGGGGAGGGGAGAGGAGAGAAGGGGAAGGGAGGGGAAGGGAGGGGAGAGGAGGGGAAGGGAGGGGAAGGGAGGGGAGGGGAAGGGAGGGGAAGGGAGGGGAAGGGAGGGGAGAGGAGGGGAAGGGAGGGGAAGGGAGGGGAGGGGAAGGGAGGGAAGAGGAGAGGAGAGGAGAGGAGAGGAGAGAGGGAAGGAAGAACAGGGAGAGACCAATGAGATGCTACTAAGCCCAGTGAACTGAGTTAAATGCCTGAGGCCCACATGATGGAAGGAGAGAATCAGAATCAGATCCATAGGCCATGGTGCACACATCACACACACACACACACACACACACACACACACACCTCAAGTTTAAGGCCAGCTGCTCTTATAGCCAGACCCTATTGAAGTAAACATTTAAATGAAATTAAAGCAAATGATAAATACACCCTCAGAGGGGCCTGGGCCAGTAAAGGGCTAAAAAGCCCCACTAACTACACAGTAAACGGAGTTCTAAGCCTGGGTGTGTAGCTCAATTGTCAGTGTTGCTTACTATGTACAGAGCCAGATGTGGACTTGCTCCCCAGAATCCCACTATCCAAGTGTAGTGGTGTGTGCCTGAGATCTCAGCACTTGGGAAGCAGAGGCAGGAAAAGCTGAAGTTCAGTGTTACTCTTGGCTCTGTGATGAATTCAAGGGCAGCCTGGGCTCCTTAAGAACTCCTTTAAAAAAATAATATAATATAATATAATATAATATAATATAATATAGTATAGTATAGTATAGTATAATATAATATAATATAATATAATATAATATAATATAATATAATATATATTTCATTTACATTTCAAATGTTATTCCCTTTCCTGGTTTCCCACACTCCCAGAAAACCCCCAACCCATCATCCCTCTCCCTGCCTCCATGAGAGTGCCCCTCCACCCAACCTACTCCCACCTACCCCCCTCAAATTCCCCACGCTGGAGTATCTATCTAGCCTTCATAGAAAAAAGGACCTCTCCTCCCACCAATGCCCGACAAGGCACTCCTACACCAAAAATGCAGCTGGAGCCATGTGTACCCCTTGGTGGATGGCTTAGTTCCTAGGAGCCCTGGGGGGTCTGGTTGGCCCACATCGTCACTCTTCCCATGAGCTCCTCCAGTCCTCCCTCCGACTCCTCCACTGGGGACCCGTGCTCAGTCCAATGGTTAGCTGCTAGTATCTGCCTCTGTATCTGTAAGGCTCTGGCAGAGACCCTCAGGAGACCCATGACAGGCTCCTTTCGGCAAGCACTTCTTGTCATCATCCACAATAGTGTTGGGGTTTGGTGACTGTTTATAGGATGAATTCCCAGGTAGGACAGTCTACAGGTGGTCTGTCCTTCAGTCTCTGCTCCACACTTTATCTCCATAATTGCACCTGTGAGTATTTTATTTCTTTTCTCAGAAAAATCAAAGCACCCACACTTTGGTCTTCCTTCTTCTTGAGCTTCATGTGGTCTGTGGATTGTATCTTGTTTATTCTGAGCTTTTGGGCTAATATCCACTTATCAGTGAGTGCATACCATGTGTGTTCTTTTATGATTTGGTTACCTCACTCAGGATGATATTTTCTAGTTCCATCCATCTGCCTAAGAATTTCATGAATTCATTGTTTTTAATAGCTGAGTAGTACTCCATTGTGTAAATGTACTATATTTTCTGCATCTATATCTCTGTTGAAGAACATCTGGGTTCTTTCCAGTTTCTGGCTATTATAAATAAGGCTACTATGAACATAGTGGAGCATGTGTCCTTATTATATGTTGGAGCATCTTCAATTTATACCTAGGAGTGGTATAGCTGGGTCCGCAGGTCTAATTTTCTGAGGAACCGCCAAACTGATTTCCAGAGTGGTTGTACCAGATCGAAATCCCACCAGCAATGGAGGATTGTTCCTCTGTCTCCACATCCTCACCAGCATCTGCTGTTACCTGAGTTTTTCATCTTAGCCATTCTGACTGGTATGATGTGGTATCTCAGGGTTGTTTTGATTTGCATTTCCCTGATAACTAAGGATGTCGAACTTTTCTTTAGGTGTTTCACAGCCACTCAAGTTTCCTCAGATGAGAATTCTCTGTTTAGCCCTGTACCCCATTTTTAATAGGGTTATTTGATTCTCTGGAGTCTAACTTCTTGAGTTCTTTGTATACATTGGATATTAGCCCTCTATCAGATTTGGATTGTAAAGATCTTTTCTCAATTTGTTGGTTGCCATTTTGTCCTATCGACAGTGTCCTTTGCCTCCATAAGAACCCCTAAAGCTAATCAAAAGCAACAACTTTTGTGTGTTTCTCCAAGTTTGAATCACATCTACCTTTTCCTAGGGTTTTCCCCCAGAATGTGTTGTTGGAGTTTCTGTTATCACTTCGCTTTGCATGGTACATACCTCATCCTCCTCCGGACCTGACTTTGAAGCCCCGGAACTTTCACCCCTCAGGTCAGAGTTAGAAGCCACAATGACTCAAGAACAATCCAGGATTCCTGGTGATCTACAGCATAAATGGACCCACTAAGCAGAGCCCAGCTGTTGACCACAATGGCCTTGCTCCCTTCACACTGGATACAGTCACCTGGTATTCCACAGTCCCCTGGACGTTCGCTCCCCCTTCCCCTCCCAACCCCAGAAGGCTGGAGGTAGCATGCCAGAGAGAAGCCTCCCTGGAGGAAAGGCTCAAGATTTTTCTTTATAATTCTCTCTTGACATGTAACTCCAAAACATTCATTTGATGGTCCCACAGAAGGTTTTCCTTAGAGTCTTCCTATTTTTAGTATGTTTTTTTTAAACCTCTGTGTCTAGTTTTTCATTACAAATATGTTCTCACTAGGTTTAAGAAATACAAGCAAGCTGGGAGTCATTCCAATTCTTTCTGCCTGTCAAATGGCCACACAGAGGATGTGGGTAAGACATGGGGAACATCACTGCCTGTGGACAAGCTGGAAGAATGGCTGTGGATTAACCGGAGAATGGCTGATGACAATAAGCTCTTCAGAGAGGAATTCAGCGTGAGTTCTTTGTTGTTAGCAGAGGAAGGGAGCCTTTTGAGTCCAGCCTTTTGAGTCATGGGCTATAAAACAGGTCTCTAATGATGGTGGCTGAGAAACGTTTCTCTGAGTCCTTCTTGCTCCTTTCTTCCTCTCAGGCCCTGTGCCTGTCCCCTTCCTCTTCCTGAGTGCCCCATCCTCCCCTATTTTTAGCATTAATGGACTGAAAATCCTCATATCTGAATCACTACACACTACTCTTATGCTTGTGGTGGTGGACACTTTTAATCCCAACGGAGGCAAGCGGATCTCTGAGTTTGAGGCTGACAGGCTCTATAGATTAAGTTCCAGGACAGCTGCGGTTACACAGAGAGATCCTGTTTCAAAAAACAGAAACAAACAAACAAACAAAAATAAGTTCCTCCTCATTTCCGACTGATGCTGTACATGAGGTCTGAGCAGGGAGGGCAGTGGATCTGACTGAAGCCTTCCTCTGTCCTTTCCCTCTTTTTTTTTTTTTCCAAAAAAAATTTTTTTATTGGATATAGTCTATATTTACATTTCATTTCCCTTTTTTGTGTCCTTTCCCTCTTACTTGTAAAAATGGCTCTCGTTGGTCAGTTTTCTACTGTTCTGGCTAAACACCTAAATGAATCGACCTTAAAAGAGGAAACATTTAGCCGGGCGGTGGTGGCACATGCCTGTAATCCCAGAACTCTGGGGGGCAGAGGCAGGTGGATTTCTGAGTTCGAGATCACCTTGGTCTACAGAATGAGTTCCAGGACAGCCAGGGCTATACAGAGAAACCCTATCTTGAAAAAAAAAACAATTAAAAAAAAAAAGAGGGGGCTGGAGAGATGGCTCAGTGGTTAAGAGCACTGACTGCTCTTCCGAAGTTCAATTCCCAGCAACCACATAGTGGCTCACAACCATCCGTAATGAGATCTGATGCCCTCTTCTGGTATGTCTAAAGACAGCTACAATGTACTTACATATAATAATAAACAAATCTTAAAAAAAAAAGAGGAAACATTTAGTCTGGTTCATGGTTTCAAAGTTTTCAGTCTATGGAAACGTGGTCCTATTGCTTTGCTTCTGTGGTGGCAGGGCACTCATGATGGACAGAAACCGTGTGTGTGTGTGTGTGTGTGTGTGTGTGTGTGTAGGGTCAATATCCCTTCTTTCATGACCTCACTTCCTGTCATCAGGTTCTATTTCCTAAAGGTTATTCCACCTCCCAGTAGGACCACAGGCTGGAAGCCAAGCCCTCCATGTATGGCCTTTGGGGGACATTCATGATCCAAGCACCAAGAGACCTGCGGATTTTAGATGATTAGCAAGGAAGGCTGGTTATGTCAGTTACTAGTGGGACAGCTGTGCAGTGGAGGCCGGGAAGCACTCAGTCACCACTATAGAACGGAAAGTACTCGATGCTTGTCCATCCACAGTGGTCAGCGGGGCAGACCATCTCGGTGGACTTTTGTGTATGCCTGTGGGCTGCTGGCTGAAAGCTGGTGTTCCACCTGTCTCTCCTATCCCAACGTGCCAGCCCATGCGTATGCTTACAGCAGTGATGACGTACAAGGACCAGAGCTGACCCACCAGGAGTTTCCTGAGCCTCAGGTCAGCATGAGCTAACTTCATGTAGCCATCATGAGTTATGTAGCAGGCACATAGTCAGGCAGAGAGGATACTATAGAATTACCTCATAAAAAAATACTGGTGCAGGAATATGATAATGGAGAGCCGCTGCGGGAGTCGTTGTGCTATGGTGTTTAAGCAAGCACGTACAATTTGTCTTGTATGTGCTAATCTAACTAGGTCTTTAGTCTGGGCTTCAGTCAATCAGTGCATTCAGAAATAACTATTTCTCAACCTCCTCACACTCTGTGCTTAGTTTTCCTATCCCTAAAATACATCCTTGGTCATGCTTATCTACCCAGCTGGCACCAGCCTTACGAAGGTATATCACTCACGACTACCCACTTGACAACTAGAACGCAGCCTTCTCAGCCCTGGCTTCCATATGGCAATGCTACTGCACACCATTTCGCGAATTCTTCACCTCGTCATGGCCGGGCCTCTAGCGAAAGGCCCAGTTGTCATCTGTCATTCTTGGGAAGTAACAGTTGGAGAGAATTGAAGAGCTCTGGGATTAAGAGCATACATCTCAGGCAGGAGAGATGGCTCAGTGGTTAAGAGCACTGACTGCTCTTCCAGAGGTCCTGAGTTCAAGTCCCAGCAACCACGTTGGTGGCTCACAACCATCTGTAATGGGATCCGATGGCCTCTTCTGGTGTGTCTGAAGACAGCTACAGTGTACTCATATAAATACAATAAATAAGTCTTTTAAAAAGAGCATATATCTCTCTTTCTCCTCCTCTCTTCTGCTCTCCCCCCTCCTTTCCCTTCCTTTCCCCTCCCTTACCCTTTTCTTCTCTTCCTTTCAGGGCAAGTTCCAACTAAAATTTTGGTATATAATCCAGAGTGTTGGGATTCAGACCCAGGACAAGCAGCCAAGGCACCTAGTTTATATACCAAAGTGAACCCAACCTCTAGGTTCTCCCAGCATCCCTCAGTCCCTACCTGTTACAAGATATGGCTGGCATACCACACCTCTACCCTGAACTCTCCAGCCCAGGGTCTGGGCTACCCTTCCTCCAGGAGTTCTTCAACATATAATCTGGACATTTTGATTCTCTCTCTCTCTCTCTCTCTCTCTCTCTCTCTCTCTCTCTCTCTCTCCTTCCCTTCTCACTCCCTCTGTATTTCCTCTCTCTTCTCTCTCTGCCCCTTCATCATTGCTACCAAAATGCCCATCTGCATCTACATACCCCCTACAACACCACCCAAAGCTTCCTGGACATCTAGTAGCCGAGTGGCCTGGTGAGATGTGCCCAGACCCAGGAGCTGCTAGTGGACAATTCCATCCATCCAAAGGATGCAAGAAACCATCTTCTCCTACTATGTGAGTTGGAAAAATAAAGGTATGTGAAAGGATATTGAGAGGAGGTCAGCCAGAGCTGAGAGACATGGCCTGGATGGAGAGGAGGTGCAGGGCATGTGTATAATTGCAGAATTTTACAGACGTGTTTAAAAAGTTAAGACTTTGGAAAGCTGGGTATGGTAGTATAGACCTAGAATCGCCACACTCAGGAGGCAGAAGCAGGAGATCAGAAGTTCAAGGTTGGTGTAGTTTGAATAGGTGTGGTCCCCATAGACTCATGTGTTTGAACATGCCTATGGGGGCCAGGGAGTGGAATGTAGTGGCTTGAATATGTTTGTCCCACAGGGAGTGGTACTGTTAGGAGGTGTCGCCTTGTTGGGCGGAGTGTATCACTGGGGGATGTCTTTGGAGGTCTCCCCCTATGCTCAGGTTCCACCCATTGCAGAAGAGAGATTCTTCCTAGCAGCCTAAGAATGCCAGTCCCTCCTGGTTGACTTCAGATCAAAATGTAGAACTCTCAGCTCCTTCCCCAGCACCATGCCTGCCTGCATGCCGCCATGCTGCCTGCTATGCCTGCAATGATGACAATGGACCAAGCCTCTGAATCTGTAAGCCAGCCCCAGATAAATGTTTGCCTTTGTAAGAGTTGTCTTGGTCATGGTATCTCTTCACAGCCATGGAAACTCTAACTAAGACAAAGGTCATTCTTGACCACATCGGAAATTCAAGGATAGCCTGGGCTACACAAATCCCATCTCAGCAAGCAACAAAACCCAGATAGGTATGTGGTCCCTGCCTGCAATTTCAGCGTTAAGAAGGCAGAGGCAGAAGGGTCGATTACAAATTCAAGTCAGATTGACCTCCACAGCAACATCCAGTCTCAAAAAGTAAAAAAAAAAAAAAGAAAGAAAGATATTTAGTCTTTGTTTTTTAACCACATTTTTTCATTTTTTCATGCAGCACACATTTAGTCCTTAACACATACCTCAGTTACAATCCACTGTACAACAGGAATCATGAAGACTGGATGTATGGGCTGGAGAGATGGCTCAGCGGTTAAGAACACTGACTGCTCTTCCAAAGGTCCCGAGTTCAATTCCCATCAACCACATGGTGGCTCAACCATCTTTAATGAGATCTATGCCCTCTTCTGGTGTGTCTGATACAGTATACTTACATTTAACAATAAATAAATCTTAAAAGAGAGAGAGAGAGAGAGAGAGAGAGAGAGAGAGAGAAAAAAAGAGAGACTGGAAGCTGCGATGTGGTCAGTATTTGCATGTGCCTACTGGCAACTGAATTGCACCATCTTGAAATAAAACAAGGGATGGGGGAGGGACTGAAGACAGAGGAGTTTTGAACAGAAGCCCGGGGTAACTGTGTAGGAAAACAAAATGAGAAGTTAACCAAGAAAATGTTGCTGGCCAGGGCTGAAGGGAGGAGGGTGAGGAGGGGGCAGGGAAGGCGACTGTGGGACTCAGAAACAGTTTCATTCTGTGTGTACTCCATCGCTCGGTTTTTCATTTGATTTGATCATTGCTAGTGCGGAGGGTTGAACTCAGCAAGCACTCTACCACTGAGCTGGACTCCCAGACCTTCACTGTCGTGTCTATACACATACACGCACACTGCGATCTCTCTCTGTCTCTGTGTCTCTGTCTCTCTCTCTGTCTCTCTCTCTCTTTGTGTGTGTGTTCATGCACTCGTGTGTGTGTGTGTGTGTGTGTGTGTGTGTGTGTGCACCTGTGTGTGTGCATGTGTGTGTGCATGTGTGTGTGTGTGTGTGTGTGTGTGTGTGTGTGTGTGTTGAGCATATAGAGACCAGAGGACAGCTCTGTGAGTCGGTTTTCTACTTCTGCCATTCTGTGAGTTCTGGGCCCTTCCAGCCTTGGATCATATTCTATTTGTTTGTTTGTTTGTTTGTGTGTCTGAGTCAGGGTTTCTCTGTCGCCCGGGCTGTCTTGAGCTTGGCTCTATAGACCGGGCTGGCATTGACATCAGAGATCCACCTGCCTCTGCCTCCCGAGTGTGGGGGTTAAAGGCATGCACCCCTACTGCCTGGATGCCTAGCTTCTGGACTATATTCTTTTTTTTTTGTTTGTTTGTTTGTTTTTCAAGACAGGGTTTCTCTGTGTAGCCCTGGCTGTCCTGGAACTTACTCTGTAGACCAGGCTAGACTCGAACTCAGAAATCCACCTGCCTCTGCCTCCCAAGTGCTGGAATTACAGGCGTGTGCCACCATGCCCGGCTTCTGGACTATATTCTTAAAGCAAACTAAAAACTGACATCCACAGCAGCCTCGTTAGGGAAGCACAACCCCAAGTTGGGAGACAGAAATTAGTGTGTTAAAGACAAGTAGATTACTGGTCACTGATGGTGATAGAAGCAACTAGACTCAAATAAACCTTCGGAGGGGTGACCGGGAGTCTTTCTGTTTCCTTATCTTCTCAATTTCTATGACGTTCGCTCTTCT
Organism: Apodemus agrarius; assembly: GCA_964023405.1. Lineage (NCBI taxonomy): Eukaryota > Metazoa > Chordata > Mammalia > Rodentia > Muridae > Apodemus > Apodemus agrarius. The sequence goes on along the minus strand of OZ030006.1, from coordinate 152,312,075 downwards.
GGATCATTCCAGTTGCTTCTGTCTTTTTCCTGACTCCAGCAAGCTAAAAACAAATCTCTCGACCCAACAGAATGAGGAGAGGTGTGCAGAAAATAACAAGTCACAGTGTGGATACAGACCGGGTCCTGAGAACAGGGGCAGGAGGCATAGGGGTATTAGAGGGCAGGGGTGGGGCCTGAGGAGTTCTGAGAGTCAGGCGGGCAGCTGAGAACTGGCAGTGGGTGCTGGGTGGGAGCGAGACTGCCACCGGGGTCTAGTTCAGGTGAGAGCACACAGTACGTGTGAAGGAGGTAGTTTCTCCTGAGAGCCAGATGCCAGGTCAGCTCTAGACAACCTAAGATCCATTTCCACCGCATTGAACCACCGCATAAAGAAAGATTGGGAGGATGGATTTTAACTGACTTTATGCTACGGGGATGGTAAAATGATAAAACTTGGAGATCCTAGGGAAGTTCTGGAGAATGATCCCTTTTATGCTCCCTGGCCCTTTGTTTCTGTCCAACCTCCATTCTGGTTCTTAGCCAAGCCTCCACTTGGAGAACAGCCATCATCTCGCCCTGTGGGCAGCACCTTGCCTCTGATAAGCAAGCAGCTGCTAGGTGAGGTAACGGACAGGCCACCTTGCCTCTGATAAGCAAGCAGCTGCTAGGTGAGGTAACGAACAGGCCCCGGAAGTGTGAGAAGAGCTGGTGTTCACGGAGAGAGACAGACATGGCCCCTAGGCAGGCCCCAGAGGAAAGAAACTGACTTCTGAGCTTTAGGTTTTTTTCTCTTCATTAGTCATCAGGGAAAGGGAGTTCACAGATGGAGGAGCAGAACCACCTGAGGGTTACAGGGAAAGGTGAGTGCGTATGTTTCTGGGAAAGAGATGCGTTACAATGCTAGAGAATAGTTCCTATGCACAGAGGCGACTGGAGGAGAACACTAACGATAACCAGAGACTGCAAGGCAGTGTGGACCCCGAGGCCTCACCAGACAATGGAGCAGAGCAGAGCAGAGTGTAGAATGGCTCGCGCAGGCGAACATGTGGCTCTTGTTTCCTCTGTCCCTCCTCTATTTCCGGCCTGAAAGGCTCCTGCCCCACTGCCCTTCACCTCCAGACCGGCCCCGCCCCCTTCCTCATCCTCCACTGCACATTTCCCAGCCGAGCTGTCACAGCTGACGAAACGCAGTTCTTCATGGAGATGAGCTCTGACAACCAGGTGAGAGGGCATTAGAGAAGAGTAGAGAAATGAGCTGGGCTGAGCGGCGGCGGAAGCACATGCCTTTGGACCCAGCATTCGAGCTGGGGCGGAGGCGAGCGGATCTCTGAGTTACATGTCGCCCTAGTCTACAGAGCAAGAGAACAAGCAAGCTTCGGGATGGCCAGGGTTACAAAGAAAAAACCTGTCGAGGAGGAGGAGGACGGGGGTGGGGGGGAGGAAGAAAGGAAGGAAGGAAGGAAGGAAGGAAGGAAGGAAGGAAGGAAGGAAGAAAGGAAGAAGAAAGGAAGAAGAAAGGAAGGAGGGAGTTGGGCAAAGAGAAAGATCTTCTGTGTTATGGAGTTTGAGACAAAGCAAATTCAGCCCAGTTCGAAAAGAATACGGAAGTCTGTTGTCACGCTGTACCTGCCATTTAGAAAATCTTTAGTGTTTAGATATATGCTGAAATCTCTTTCTCCACCACCCCCATCCTCCTCCTGGTCTCCCCCCTCCTGCTCCCCCTCCTCCTTTTCCTTCTCCTTCTCCTCTCCACCCTCCTCTCAACCCCTCCTAAAGTCATGCCAGAGCTGGAGGTGGGTAAGATGATTGTGAGTTCAGGAGCACTTTAAAGTGAGCTCTCTGCTCTCAGAAGTCAGATTCTGAGGACACAGTAGCTAACGCTTGTAGAGAACATACACATCTTTCTTTTTAATGAACTTATGGCCAAGCTAGTCAGACCTCATTAGTCACACTGAAGTCTCATGCAATGTCATCTTCCCCTCCTTGCGGTTTGGGGGATGGAACCCATGCGTGCTTTCTGTCGCTGAGCTGCTCACCAAACCGCAAGTGACCTAGTAAGTGCTCTGGTCTCCTAGGGAATACTGGGTAATAATCACTAGTGCCACCATCAATTAAAAAAAAAAAAAAAAAAAGGAGCCAGGCGTGGTGGCGCACGCCTGTAATCCCAGCACTTGGGAGGCAGAGGCAGGCGGATTTCTGAGTTTGAGGCCAGGCTGGTCTACAGAGTGAGTTCCAGGACAGCCAGGGCTACACAGAGAAACCCTGTCTCAAAAAAAAAAAAAAAAAAAGGAAATTTTGGTTCAAACCTTTAAGGATGGAACTCCTTGGCTCTTGGTCTGGTGGTAGTAAGGTAAAGACACCTGACACTTCATTTGTTGGTCTCTTTGGTGATGATCAGGACATGCGCTTGAAAACTTTATTAGATGCCCAAGTCAAGAAGCCAGGAGATGGCAGATCCTACCCTCAATACTGCAGTATGGCCATTCGGGCAGGTAAGCTGTGGGACCTGGGACCCTGAAAACCTCTTCTGCCACCTCAGATTGGTCCTGTGTTGTAGATGCTGGACATTTCCAGAATGTCTCTCCAGGAAGAGCCTTTGAAGCCTGGAACCTGTATCTGTTCAGCCTCTGGCCACAGCTCCTTGTCGATTCCTCCCCAGAGGCCTTTCTGATCTCTCCTCTCCGTGGCGGTCCTTTTCTTTGCGTGAGTTCTCCGGTTGGCTCTGAAATTCTTACTAGCCTCCCAGAAGACTCATAACGGGAGCCTTCTGTTTTCCAGTATTTTCCGCTTGGCCTCGTCAGTAGATGGCGGTATTGCCCTGAAGGCTGGGTTAGCGTCACCACTGCCTGCAGGCAGAGGGCTCTCAGAGGACTCCCAGTCCTTCCCAGAGACCTGGCTGTGGGAACTGTTTCCTGTAAGTTTCATGTAAGTGATTGGCGATAGGATAGAGTCTGCAGAAAACTCAGAATCGTCATTTGGAAAATCTCAGGGTCAGGAACTCGTCCTCTGCCCCCCGAATAGATTCGTACTCCACTCCCACGAAACACAGACTGCATGCTCACACTAAGTCCACACCGATGCTTAAAACCACTGACTATGTTCCCGTCTTGACAAGCCACAAGCCACATAATCGTGTCACCCCTTCTCTCCTGTCTGAACATCTCCCTTACGCAAGGGCTCACGTGGTGCGGACGCCTGTCCTTCTCCTTTTGCAGATCAGTTCTCTAGAAGGCGCTCACGCTTCCCCCCTCTCCCAGCAAACCTCACTTAGGTTCCTGTGTGTTCTTGGGGATCAAGGTGGTCCAGGCCACAGTTCCACGGGTGCCATCACTGAATGGAAGGCTGTGCTAGTCGACACCTCCCATGCCAGAGGCTTCAGCTGGGCTGACTGCTTTCCGGACATTCTCTGTTGACCTGACATTGCTTTTACTCAGTCATTCGTGGGAAACCTTTTCGCCTTACCACCGTCTTCAGTTATCTAAAGGACTGCGTCAGGGTGGGAGTGGGGATGCCGGAAGCAGTGCAGCCCTGGAGTCTTAGTCCAACACCACAAGTTTGACCCTAAACTGGAAGGGTACCAGATTTCCCTGGGAGAGGCCATATTGGTTTCTCAGGGCCCGATTTTCCCCTAGCACTATCTTCTATGCCCACAGCCGCCCTTCGTTCCCCACCCCTGCTCCCTCACACCTCCCTGAGTATGTAAGTTGAGCGCATGCCTTCAAGCCCCCTAACCAAACGCTCTACCATCAAGTACCTTTTATTTATTTATGTTATTCTTTGACAGTTCCATGCGTGACTACATTTTTATCGTTCCCACCTCCCGTTATCCTCTCTCATCCCGCCCCCCTCTCCCAGCCCACTTTTTATATTGAGATAGAGTCTCCACAAAGGTGCTTCCACTGGCCTTGAACTCACTCTGTAGCCCAGATGTGATTTGGGATTTGAGCTCCCAAAGCCCGCACTGGCATGTTCCACTTTCCCTATCCTTTGTCTCTGAATCATTCAGTTCGGACTCACGTGACCCCATCAGAGGAGTGCCTTGGAGAATCGTGGATGGGTTATCTGGCCTCCTGTGAGCTGATTGAAGCAAAGACCTGCCTGTCAAACTGGGTAAGCGAGGAAAGCAGGCAGGGTTCAGAGAACTGCGTATTTCCTGCTACAGCTGCTCATTTCTGCTCATTTCTTTTATCTGCCTCTGTCCTTCCCTTCTGAGGCTCTGTGGTGAATAAATGAGCAAAGACTCAAAAGGATGTCCAAACAAATCCATCCGATCTGGAATATTCTGAGTGTGAAAAGGACTTATAACAGGACGAGGACCCACCATTCGACAGGCACTATTCTGCTTTAATGTGTTTACCCATTTCTTAAAACTATTTTTGTAACAGTATCTTTTATTCTCCTATTGTAATTGTCGTCTCCAAGGCTTACTGCCTCTGTCTGCTAACCTAGGTCTGGCCCTGGAAGCTTCTGGCCTCAGTACAATCTAATCTAGGCCCAGAATGTTTTCAACCTCGGAGACTTGCTGTTGAATAAGCGCACCCTTTCTAGTTCTTTCCGATCTCTATTGAGGCAGCGGAACTGCTCTGCTTGCCCTCAAACCAACTCTGGAAATCTGTTCTAATCTTCTGGCTTTTTCTCATTCTCTGGCTTGTTCTGTCTTCACCTGCATCTAGCTTATTCTCTCTTTAACCTGTTTCTGTAAAACTCTTCTTCTTCTTCTTCTTCTTCTTCTTCTTCTTCTTCTTCTTCTTCTTCTTCTTCTTCTTCTTCTTCTTTTCTCTCTCTCTCTCTCTCTCTCTCCTTTTTCTTTTCTGCACTGCTCTCTTAGGTAGCCCCCTCTTTCCTGTCTGTTTTCCTGAGAGTTGGGCATATCCTATTCTGTCAAATCTTTCGCTGATTTATCATTTGGTCTACCATTCAATTAGGCATCGCTTTCATGGACACTCCCTTCTACAAACTAACTTTACTTTCATTGTTTAAGATTATAGGTGTGTACTTAGGGCATGTCTGAATTCCACCCAGAAGGATGAAATGTTCGCTAAGACTGAGCCACACCACAACTTGAACCAGCTTTTTCAGCAAATAACCCAATATAAGGGTTCACAGTGAGATCAAATATCCTGTAACAGTATTTATTTTTTATTTTATGTACGATGTGTACATGTCTGAGTGTGTGTCCATGTGCCACATACATGCAGGATCCTGTGGAGGTCAAATGACGACATCAGATCCCCGGAACTGGAGTTATAGGTGGTTGTGAGCCACCATACTCTTATTGGAAATTGAACCAGGAAATTGAACTCGACAAGAACAGCCAGTGATCTTAACCTCTGAGCCATCCTTCCAGCCCCTATACCAACTCATTTAATCTTTATACCAACCAACTGGCTGTTGTCCTGGAGTAAATACCTACAATCAAAATATGGCCTTTGATGTATTAGTTATAAACCACTGTAAAACTTAGTGGGTTGGAAGAACAAACATTTGTTTATTTATGCACAGTCACGTATATTCCAGGTTGGCCTCCAATTGGCTTTGTAGCTGAGGATGGTCTTGAACTTCCGATCCAAGCCCCCAGTTCCCAAGTGCTGGGATTATGTGCATATGCTATCACACCTGGTCTGTATGGCATCCAGGTCTCCCATGAAGCCATCTAGCTGTGGTCTCACCTGAAGACTCGAGAGGAGAAGAGTTGCTTTCAATCTCACTTCAAAGCCTCCGTTTCTGACAGGCACACGGACTGAATGCCACAGTGCTTGGCTTCAGCTGTCAGCTGGAGATCTCTTCCATAGCTCACCACACGAGTCTTCTCTGGGCTGCTTTATCACAGAGCAGCTGTCTTTCTACAGAGCCGGCAGGCCTGCACCCTGGAGAGAACCTGCAGTCTTTGTACAATAGTCAGAAGAGATAACCCATTACTTCTGCTCCGTCTCGTCACTAAAAATGAGTCACTTGGACTGGGAACATGATTCTGTGGTAGAGTGGTGGCCTAGGATGTGTTACAAGGGCCCTCGTTCCAGCCTCAGCACCAAAACGACAGCATGAAACCAAAACCCATGCATCTCTCACCTCAAAGCAGGTTGCCATCAAAATGCACTCCAGGCAGTCACCTTTCACACTGTGACCTCCTCCCTGGCATCACCCAGAACTATCTGAGAAATGCAGAATCCAGGCCTCTGAGTTTGCACTGTGACAAGATCCCAGGCCATGCCAGTCTGAGATTCTAAAGGGAAAGAAACCTCACTGGTCCCTCTGATTATTATGGCAGATACCGCCCCCCCTTTATCTCCCCTCATGTTAACTTCATTAATATTACAAAGACTATAGAAAGCAATGAACTCTGTGGCCAGAAGGGAATTGTCCCTAACCAAGGCTGGAGTGACTCTCTCATCAAGTCAGTCCTTGCCAAGGTAAGTGTCTTTCAGGCGTGATGTCAGATGTAAAGAAGACAACCACACAGGATGCTCAGTGCCCTATCCTGCCGGTCAGTTTCACAGCCCACATATTCCACCTCCATCTGGAAACTTCTGTGTTGTCCTCCCTTGGCCCTCTGTTTTAGCCTTTTGCCTAATCCATACCCACTGAAAGAGCTCAGTGTGAAGACTGGTTCACTTCAGAGTACCCAAATGAGTCTTCGCTTCCCTTATTAAAATTCATGACCAGCCAGGAGGTGGTGGTGCATGCCTGTAATCCCAGCACTCTGGGAGGCAGAGGCAGGCAGATTTCTGAGTTTTAGGCCAGCCTGGTCTACAGAGTGAGTTCCAGGACAGCCAGGGCTATACAGAGAAACCCTGTCTCGAAAAAACCAATAAATAAATAAATAAATAAATAAATAAATAAAAAATAAATAAAAAAATTTCATGACCTCACCAGTTGCTGTTTTAATCCATTATAAACACCATTGTCAAGGCTCTGAATTTTTTTCTAAAGTTGCCCCTAGATGTAGGCTGTGTCTATAAAGAAATTTATAGAAAGAGCCCATCCCTGGTTTGAAACAAAGTCCTTCTATGCTTTGAAGAAAATATCCCCTCTCTTAAATTCTGAGGGAAGCCATGGGAACACAGGGAAGGCTTCCTCCCCATCCTCCCTGCTCTGTTCCCCTCATGCTGTTCATCTGATGCTCACCCCATTGTTCATGCGATGCTCACCCCATTGTTCATGCGATGCTCACCCCATTGTTCATGCGATGCTCACCCCATTGTATCATGCAGCCCAAAGAAGTCTTAAAGAGAAGACTCACAGCCCAAAAGGTGGGTGGACCCAGAGCATGCCTGGGAAGATGTCCCTTGGGCAATGGGATTTTCATAGCCAAAAGGATGGTTGTGTTGGATGGGACAGTGCAACCTGTAATCCCGCCGAGTGCAGAAGCAGGAGGATCACCACAAGTTTGAGGTCAACTTGGTCCAAATTGAGTTTTCTAGTCAGGGAGAGATCTTGTCACCAAACCAAACCAAACCAAACCAAACCAAACCAATTAATCAACCAATAAACAAACCAAGCAGAGAAATGTGTAGGACTAGAAGGGATGGTGGTTCTGGGTTATAACTCCTAATAGGATCAAGGAACTGAAGGACAGAAATAAGAGAAGTGGAGGGGGGAGAAAAGAAGAAGAAGAAGAAGAAGAAGAAGAAGAAGAAGAAGAAGAAGAAGAAGAAGAAGAAGAAGAGAAGGAGGAGGAGGAGGAAGAGGAAGAAGAAGAAGAAAGAGGAAGAAGAAGAAAGAGGAGGAAGAAGAAGAAAGAGGAAGGAAGAGAAAGGAAGAGGAAGGAAGAGGAAGGAAAAAAAGTAAAATTCTAAGGAGCATATTTATGATTCCTTGGCATGTATTTTCAGCAAAACTCACTATGAATTGGCTTAACCACCTCTGCATGCCACCCGGTAGAAAGTAATGGAAAGCACTGGGTATAGGGAAACCTAGATTCCAGAGCCCAATTCAGAATCCCACCCCTCTCACCACCCATTTCACGTTTCCTCTCTGGTCACAGGAGAGACAGCTTCAGAATGTCTCCCTGGAGCTCCGTGTGGGTGTTGTTCCTGACTCTATCTAGGCTTACCTACTGCTCTGCATAGGCAGAGGCAGGCTTGCTCAGAAAGGAAGAGATGGGCTAGAGCCTGCAGAGGTGCAGTGAGGCAGCACATGGACACAAAGTATCCCTCGGATCCTGTGCAACAACAGTGCCGCAGAAGGGATTGCAAACCTAGCTTGAAATGAAGGCATGTTCTGGGGCCCTGGTTAAGAGCACATTCCGTTCTTCCAGAGGACCAGAGTTTAGTTCCAAGCAACCAAGTCAGGTGGCTCAAAATTGCTTTTAAGTGTGGATCCAGGGACTCTAGCATACTATTCTGGCCTTTGAAGATAGTTACACACACACACACACACACACACACACACACACTAATAAAATATGTCTTTTTAAATGAAGGAGAAGGAGTTGGGGCAGGAGGAGATATTTGATATGTATTTGGGTTTAAGTTATCTATAAATTGGGTAGAAAAAAGATAAAATGTTTAAAATGTTTGCTGCAGCCACTCAATTATGAAGTATTAAGGTAATGACTGCGGTCACACAAATAGTGCTCTTCACTCCTTTGGGAGAACAGTGGGAGTAGACATGGAGTTTGATGTATCCATCCCGCCACTGAACAAGTTCACCTGATCAAGTTCACAGATAACCCCAGCCTTCTGGTCCTTCTGTGAAACATTGTAACCGCCTCTCCTGACTGACTGCAGGCTAGACTGTGCTATACTGAGTTGTCACCATAACATCTCACACCTGGCTAGATCCAGGCGACTGGTCAGTATTTTCTTTGTTCTCTAGTTCCTTCCAGGCGCTTTCTCTGTTGTCACAGTGACGAATCAGAAGCTCTGACACTGCAGTCATTTCCCCCCTGTGCATAATAAGCTCATGAGATTGGTCGTCACTCTGAAAACATGGGTCATGTCTTTTTGCCTCCTGTCTCTGCTAAATTCCTTTAATACAGTTGATACCAAGTACATGTTCGTAGATCTGAAGTGAACACAAATGACTCACAGCGTCTGGCTAGCTGGCTTATGGCCTGTGTGCTAGGTCAGGAGGTATAACTTGGAGAAAGTATTAGCACTTTGGGTGTCTAGGAAAATGAGCTTATTGGAGGGTCAATTTACGTGCAGTTGAGGAGCTTAAGTATTAAGTGTGGCAGTTTAGTTAGGCCACTTGTGATCTCCAGCAACATGTGCGCTTAAAAATCTCGCTACTCCCTTAGACGGCCTGCGTGCTTTCTCCCGCTCCCGCATCTTGTGCAGACCCAGTGTTAGAGAACTGTATTAGACTTGCTTGTAAGAAACGTAACTCTTTCCTAATGCTTGTCCTTTTGACTGTGACTCCCCTTTTTGTTTGTCTGTTTGGTTGGTTTGGTTTGGTGTATGGGTAGGAGTGTTTTGTCTGCATGTGTGTATGTATGTATGTATATATGTTGTCTGGTGCCCACAGAAGTTAGAAAGAGGGCATCAGATCTCCTGGAACTGAAGTTACAGATCACTGTGAGCCACCATACAGCTGCTGGGAACTGAACTCAGGTCCTCTGCAGTCAGAGCTCTGAACCACTAAACCATCTTTCTAGTTCCTGGCACCTTAGAGATAGTTAAAATGTCAAACTTATTGTTTCTTCCCAGGACACACAGCAATGACTCACTAAATCATAGCTAATATGTGTTAATTAAAAAAAAATGTAACTCCTCTTAAGAATTCCTTGTTTTCTTTTTTACGACAGCCTTTACTTCTTCTACAGCTTCCGTTGAAGTCCTTCTTACCTCATCGTGTGTCCTGGGTGCTCAGGGCTGCAGAAAGCTCCAATGGAGACGGTTACTTGAAATCTGCATGTTATTCTCGAAGCTGTTGGCTGCTGCTCTGATGTCCCATCTCCCTGTTCCCTGCTGGGTGGCGTGGATGATGAGGTTTCACTGTGAGTTTCCTAAGTCCTTGTCTTGCCTGTTGCTAGAGACATTTATTCATCTTTGTCCCTAGTAACCTTGTTGTATAGCTATATCATATCATCTATATAACCTGTATCATCGATATCATCAATATCTTTATGTTATGTGTGTGTGTAGATTAGAAAACAATTCACAGGAGTTGACTACGTCTTGCCACTACATAGACTCTGGATATTCAACTCAGGCCAACAGGCTTGGTGGCAAGCAACTTTATCCATGGGACCACCTGGGTCACTCCTTACAATGCTGAAGTCAATGGAAATGTGATGGCTTCCTTATTGCCTCCCATTTTATGAGCAATGCTTTATGAATTCAGTTGTTCATCTTGACCTTCTAGGACCCCATGGCGGGACAAGGTCTACCATTTCAGAAAGACTTCCTCTGGCACCCTCTTCACAAGACCCTGCTTGCTACAACTTCTCTTTGGCTGGAGAAATGGAAACCAAATGTGCCCTTCTTTGCAGGTTAGATCCATTGTCTCTGGTGCATTGGTCATGCTGGCCATTCTTTGGAATTGTGAAGGTATGCTGTGAGTTAACCACTGTTTTCTGTACCATCCTCTGCCTCACATATATTCAGATTTAGGGATTATTTTGGTAGAAGTTGAGTCATAAGCTCATCATTGGAAGTTTTGAGAAAAAAAACCATTTAAGCCCTCAAAAGACATCATCTTACATCCTGAACATGGGGAAACGCATTTGTTGAAGCTGGTCAGACTTACTAGTGTTGTAGAGTCACTGTTTTGGAGATCTTTGGCCCAAGATCAATTAGGGTATATTTAGAATAATATTAGAAGGTACAACAGAGTCCTAAGTGAAACACCAGTGCATTTTATTTATCTGTGGACGTGAAATTATATTTCCAGGTAGACATTTTATCTCAGTTTCCAGTTCTGTGAGCAGCCCTACCACATTGCTCTCTCATACGAACGCAGGATAGCTTTTGTCTTGTGTGTACACAGCTCCTGCTGAGAGTGGGTGTCACATACCCATTCCCCATTAGAATGATTTATTGTGCTTGTCTCCTCTGCTTTACCTTGAATTGTAAGTCACATGTATGTTGTTTTGTTCTTCTGGTTAGATTACCTCATTGGGTTATTTATTATCTCAACTTCTTTTTACATAGTTGTCTTCCACTCTTCTTATTCCCATGTGTTCTTTTTTTCAGGTTGTCCATTGTCATGGTTTACTACTGCTCTATGTTCTACTTGACTATGCTCCATGTTCTTACCTGACTGTGCTCCATGTTCTACCTGACTGTGCTCCATGTTCTACCTGACTGTGCTCCATGTTCTACTTGACTGTGATCTACATTCTACCTGACTGTGCTCCATGTTCTACCTGGCTGTGCTCCAGGTTCTACCTGACTGTGCTCCATGTTCTACCTGGCTGTGCTCCATGTTCTACCTGACTGTGCTCCATGTTCTACCTGACTATGCTCCATGTTCTACCTGACTGTGCTCCATGTTCTACATGACTGTGCTCTATGTTCTACCTGACTGTGCTCCATGTTCTATCTGACTGTGCTCCATGTTCTTACCTGACTGTGCTCCATGTTCTACATGACTGTGCTCCATGTTCTTACCTGACTGTGCTCCATGTTCTACCTGGCTGTGCTCTACGTTCTACCTGATTGCCCTACTGGTATATTTTATTTGATTGCCCTCATTAACTTGTTTTCTTCTATGTTTTCTTAGCATTTATATGAATATCTTACCATTTTTGTTTTTAAGATGGACAGCCTTTGTCTAAATGAAGTAGTTGGTGAAAAAAATTACTGAAATCTTGTTCGGTAACAACTACAAATGCCCCAAGCTCATATAACTCTTATGAGAAGGTTTTGCCTACTTGTTTGCCTTAGCCTCGGAACCTATAAACTAACAAGAATGGCTCTCATGTATTTCTGCATCCGAAACATTTATTGACCCCTCTAGCTTCTCCTTAGGGAGTTATGTGTGCTTGAATTCATGTGTTTGTGTGTGTGTGTGTGTGTGTGTGTGTGTGTGTGTGTATGTGTGTGTGCATAAACATATAACATACATACTCAGGGCTAATTGAATCAGCTGATTCTGAGTATTTTCTAACCCATGGTTGACTCTTGGCTGACACTTCTCTACTCTATGGTGTGATGTTTACTAAGTGAAAATGAAGAGAGGAGAGGCCTTTGCAGTGGTGCTCTTTGCTCTGAAAGAGCATTTGTTCCTTGGAGCCAGAAACCTGCTGGTCCAGAGGCCGGTCCTTGATCTGCGCCTAAGGCTCTGGATGTGGAACTTACAGCCTATGTATTGGCCCAGGTCACCAAGGACAGCCTGACTCAGGAGGAAGTAGCCAAGGCCACTAGCCCAGTGGCTTGGTTGGACAAGCAATGCAATGCACATTGGGGCTTCTCTTCCACTCAGGGAACAGCCTACTTTCCTGCCACAGTCAGGTAAGCTTACGTCTGTGGAGATGGTGAAATATCTTCCTTGCCCTCTGGGCCCTTATAATCTTATAGAAAGGGAGAAAAGGCCTGTGAAAGCTGTAAGAGAAGGTTAATAAAATCCAGCCATGTGAACATGCTGTTTTAAGGTAAGTCCACCAGAGACTACCGCACAGGCGCTCTTAGAGCAGAAAAGAGTATTTCTGGCTGGCAGCTCTATGGGGAACTTGTCCAAATCCTGTGTCTCTGAGCCTTACAGCCCTTTGTCTTTTATGCACAAAAGTCCCATAATGGTTGTCACATTTCAGCCAGCAAGAAGCAGAACTACAGAAGCCAAAAAGCAAAGCATGTAGGGACTCTCCTGGAACTATGGAATAAGTCTTCGATCGATTGAGTCTTTTGTTTTTATTTTGGCAGGTACTAGGGGCCTACATGCTGAGTTTTAGGGTCAGAATGATGTCTCTAACATGATGTCAGTTATGCTAAGGTCTGCTGGCCTGTTGCAATGTGAGTGGTACCAGATGAATTTGGTTTTCCCTTTAGAGCAGTGATTCTCAAGTTTTCCAATGTTTCAACCCTTTAATACACTTCCTCAAGTAATGGTCACCCCCAACCATAACATTATTTCATTGCTACTTCATAACAGTAATCTTGCTACTGTTGTGAATCATAATATAAATATCTGATATGCAAGATAGCTGATATGCCACCCTTGTGAAAGGTTATTTCACACGCACGCGTGCACACACACACACACACACACACACACACACCCTGCCAAGGAGGCCCGACTTTGAGAACCACTGTTATAGAGTGCTTTTATATGTGTTCTGGTAAGTAATTGTCAATTTGACACAAGCTAGAGTCATAAGGAAGAGGGATCCTCAACTGAGAGAATGCCTCCATCGGGTTGGCCTGTAGGCAAGTCTATAGTACATTCACTTGCTTAGTGATCGATGTGGGAGAGCCCAGCCCACTGTGGGCAGTGCCATCCCTGAGCAGGTGGTCTGATGTGGTATAAGAAAGCAGGCTGTGCAAGCTAATAAGCATCCTTGGTCTCTGCTTCAGTGCCTGCCTCCGAGTCCCTGTCCTGGTCCGGTTCTTGCCTTAATTGACCTCAATGATGCACTGCAATTGGGTCATGTAGACCAAATAAACACTTTCCTCCTTAAATTGTTTTTGATCATGGTGTTTATCACGGCAATAGCAACCAAACCAGGACAACATGTAAACACAATGCCCATAATTATGGCAACATTTATATATTAACAAATTATAAAGCCTATTAAAGGATCTGTGCATACTAAAATCAGGAGTTCATAGGCATATCCCCTTCTACTATTGCAGGTACTAGAAAGTTAATAAGATCCCCACTCCAAATGTTTACAGTATAGATGGAAAGCTAGGTCACATTTCATATAAAGGAAGGAGCCAGGCATCATGGTGCACACCTCTAATACTAGCACTGGGGAGGCAGAGGCAGGCAGACCCTGTTGCAAAATATCATATAAGTAAAAGAGGATCTGGAGCCAGGTGGTGGTGGCGCACACCTTTAATCCTAGCACTTGGGAGGCAGAGGCAGGCAGATTTCTGAGTTTGAGGCCAGCCTGGTCTACAGAGTGAGTTCCAGGACAGCCAGGGCTACACAGAGAAACCCTGTTTTGAAAAACCAAAAAAAAAAAAAAAAAAAAAAAAAAAAAAGAGGATCTGGAATCTAACTTCATAAAGGTGCAAACTGTATCAAATTGAATTGTCAGAGAGTGTGAGTGTGCACTCACATCATCAGCTTGAAGGATAAGAGTGGTCTGTGTGTGGCAGGGATGGGGGTGGGGTTGGATCAAACACACTATCATCAAGCTACTGTCCAGACTAAATTAAAAAAACATAAACAAAAACTAAAAAATAAAATACAAAAAACAAAACCAAAAACGTTTCACAAGTAGTTAAAGGAGAGAGATCTAAACGGACATATAAAACTTTGGTAGGCAACTATGAAAGGAAAGGGAAATGATGTGAGCAGAGACACCAACTTGTAAAATGTAGATTGGATTCTGGGAAAACTGGTTTCCTTGGAGCCAATGGAACATAAATCAGCTGGAAACCAATGAAGTTCATATTATGAAGGGCCTTAGATGGCAGGCTGGCACTGCTGTGCCCATTTCATGAGCCCTCATGGATCACTGAGGAGCCAACTCTGATGTAATATACACAAGGGTCTTTATTCAAGCTGGAGCTCGGGCCACACCATCACCACTGACACAGCAGGATGGAAGGATGAAGCCCTGAGCCCAGTTGCCAACAAGCAAGGGGATTTCCAGCCTAGCACACATCTGATTGGGGGGCTATTATGGAATTTGCTGCCTTTAAAAATGATTGGCTAGTGCTGGGAGCCAAACTATAAACTCTCAAAAGTAACTATTTCTAGGTACAACTGTAACTTCTGCTTTCTTCCTGATTGGCGGTTGTTAGGGACTGACCTGGAGACCAGTGCTAGGTGCAGGCCTGGTGGTTAACTCCAGTTCAACCTTAGGTTAGGTTCTTTAAGATGAAATCTGAACCCAAGATAGAGTTGGTCTGGTCTCTCATTATATAATTCCAAGAGGCTAGTGGTGGCTGGGTTTGGTTTTCAACTTGTTGCTTGTTATATGAGGTAATGTAGAGGAAGGAGACCTAGGATTTGAGAGAGACCAGGAGACTGTTACATAGAACTAGGAGAGTAGAGGGAGGTAATAAAGAAAAAAGGTAGAATTTATGATAAATTCGAGTGTATCAAAAATTATATTAGAAACCTGGCAATGATGTATATGCTTTTAATCCCAGCACTTGAGAGTCAGAGGTAGGCATATTTCTGAATTTGAGGCCTGGTCTACAGAGAACATTCGAGGACAATCCAGGCTACACACAGAAAATACAGACTCAAAAAATCAAACAATCAGTGCTCAAAATAACTCAGTGGTAAAGCACTTGTTAAATGTTTGTGTAAATGTAACTTTTATTCTCCAGATGTAATTGTTGTCTTGGAGGCTCACTGCTGAATAAGCTCACCTTTTCTAGCTCTTTCTGAACTCTGGCTGACTTGTTCAACTCAGCTGTTCTGGCACAAACTCCTTTCCAAGCTGACTGATTCAGTCTGGCTTCTCTCAGCTCCCGATTGAATTGCTCTACCTGGTCTCATGTTACACCTGTCTCTGTCACTCTGTCTCTATCTCTCTGTCTCTCTGTTTCTCTGTCTCTCTCTGTTTCCCTCTCTCTCTCTTTCTCTGTTTCTCTCTCTCTCAAGTAGCCTCTCTTTTCTGTGCTGTTCTCATGTGAGTTGGATGTATCCTATCTCTGACTAATTCTATCAAATCTTTCTCTGATTTGTCACTTTGTCTGCCCCTCAATTAGAAGTCATTTTCAATCAAGGCTGCTTCCTCCTACAAACTACCTTCATTGTTAGGGATGTTCTAAGGGTATGTCTACATTCTGGTCACATCATACTGTAATTCAGGGCATGTTTGCATTCTAGCTAGATCATATAGACCTAGAAATTCTTTGGATGTGATCCCTTGCCAAAGCAGCCATGTTGCTGGATTAAAATTCCTCTACAGGTTTGATCCACAGAGTACTCATTGCTTATATACACAAGTACACACACATGTGCAGCTTATCATAACAGAGCAGTATACACACACACACACATGTACAGTTTATCATAACAGAGAAATCATCAGTACATTATCCTGAATGTTAATTAAATATCTAACATGCAAAAATTACTTGAATGAAGAAGAAAATGTATTCCTTGTCCTCATGGAAATTATAAATTGATTTATTGAAATTAGTGTCAATAGTATTAATGTGTAACCTGTAAAGGAGACCTAGGAGGAAGAGTAAGCTAAATAGATGAAAGTATATATATATATGTTTAAATATGATAACAAGAGTCTTCTTGTTTGGTTGGTTTGGCTTGGGGTTTTTTTGTTTTTGTTTTTTATTGTTTTTATTTTTTGGGTTTGTTTGTTTTGAGATATGGGATATCTGGGTAGCCCTGGGTGTCCTGAAGCTTTCTATATAGACCAAGCTAGCCTTGAACTCTTACCTCTGCCTCCTAGTTCTAGCATTTTAGGTGTGAACCACCACACGACCCAATTTAACCATCTTTTTTTTTTTTTTAAAGTGGGGGGGGAGATATAGTTCTATGCCTTTTTATTTCAGGGAATTTCTTTTGTTGTTTTTCCTTAGGGAATTGAAAATAGTTTTATTTATTTTCAATTTTTTTTGGGGGGGGCTTTTTTTCGAGACAGGGTTTCTCTGTTTTTCTGGCTGTCCTGGAACTCACTCTGTAGACCAGGCTGTCCTCAAACTCAGAAATCCACCTGCCTCTGCCTCCCAAGTGCTGGGATTACAGGCGTGCGCCGCCGCCACCACCACCTGGCAAGAAATGTATTTTTTTTTAAAGATTTATTTATTTATTATATGTGAGTACACTGTAGCTGTTTTTGGATACCAGAAGAGGGTGTCAGATCTCTTTACAGATGGTTATGAGCCACCATGTGGGTGCTGGGATTTGAACTCATGACCTCTGGAAGAGCAGTTGGCGCTCTTACCCACTGAGCCATCTCTCCAGCCCTATTTTCAATTTTTGCTGTTGGGGATTGAAACCTGGGCCTTATACCTGCTAAACACAGTCAGCCTGCTGGCTGCACCCCAGGCTCTCAGGGACATTTTTGATCAGGAAAGATGACTGTTGCCTAGCCGTTAATGTGTGTGTGTGTGTGTGTGTGTGTGTGTGTCAATATTTTGCCAATCAGTAGTAGAAATCTTTAGAACTCTCAGTGACACATGCCTATCAGAATTGCTTTTCATTAAAATCCTTAGCAATTACAAGAAATCTCTGTGTTTGTTTGTCTGTCTGTGTATATGTCTCTCTCTCTCTCTCTGTCTCTGTCTCGCTCTCTCTCTTTCTCCATCTCTCTGTGTATATGTGTATGCATATCTGTCTGTCTGTCTCTGTCTCTGTCTCTGTGTCTCTCCATCTCTCTCTCTGGTGTGTGTGTGTGTGTGTGTGTGTGTGTATGTGTGTGTGTGTTTATGTGTATGGATGTCTGTCTACACATGCACACACACACACACACACACACACACACACACTCACACAGACCCTGGATCTTCAGCCAGTAGGAAGACCCTACTGTTGACTTGCTTTGGGAAGTTGAAACAATGCTCCCCTGGCTTCTGTTCACAGAAGGGTAGACAGCTTTATAGGTGAAGCTTGTTTGCTGCCTCCATAGGGCAGCCCCACTTTCCTACTTCACAGGGCAGTAATGCTGTCTAAATATGTTTGGTCTTTGGAGGATATGAAAAGTGAAGTTATTTAGTCTGTAATAAATATTTTATGGTGTCAAGCACGTAGAAATTCTCACAGTGGAGAGTAGAATATAACAAGTTTCACTGAGCACCTCATTCTCTTCCTCTTTATTGTAATTTATATAAATTGTGTTTCTGAAATGGAAAGCTTCAAGCTATATAATATGATACACTCTTAGTGATGGTCTGTCTCCTTCACAGATAAAGAAAAGATTTTTGGGACTGGAGAGATGGCTCAGTGGTTAAGAGCCCTGACTTCTCTTCCAGAGGTCCTGAGTTCAATTCTCAGCAATCATGGTGGCTCATGATCATCTGTAATGGGATCTAAAGACAGCTACAGTATACTCATATAAATAAAATAAAAATTAATAAAATGGATTACCGGGCTGGAGAGATGGCTCAGTGGTTAAGAGCATTGACTGCTCTTCCAAAGGTCCTGAGTTCAAATCCCAGTAACCACATGGTGGCTCACAAACATCTGTAATAAAATCTGACACCCTCTTCTGGTGTGTCTGAAGACAGCTACAGTGTACTTATATATAATAAATAAATTTTTTAAAAAATAAATAAAGTTTAAAGCCTAGGCCTTTAAAAAAATGGATTATCATATATTCCAATAGCTAAGTAGCCTTGGACTGAAAGGAAGGATTGTCCAAGGGTTCTGGTGCTACCACCAGTCAGCCAGACGTCATCCATCACACAGGTGACTACAGAATAAATAACTGCAGAAGTATGAATTTTCTAGGACTCTCAAGTCACTGCTGGGTCCTACTCCAACAAGAGGGCTATAAAACATACAGTGAGCCATTATTCACTTGATTCTAGAAATAACCCCTTTGAAGCTACGTTCTATTTCTAAGCACAAATTTACCAGAAGGGCCAGATGACCTAACGCTGTTCAACAACAACTTGCTAATGATGCTTTTCTATATGTGTAAGTTGACTGGGTTCTTGCAACAGCTTCCGTAGAAGAAGTGAATATAACTCTCAATATACTTAGGAGTGCCGTCACCCAGTCTGCTTCAGCCACCAGGCCTGCATTGGCAGGCTCCCTAGGGTTACCGTTCATGGCTCACAAAACAGTGAGCATATGCCTGCTTTTTACTTCGGGATGCTATGGTTGCCCTCCAAGCACTGCCAGGCATCCTGCAATTGCCTGCATTACCATCTGAGGAAGTCAGCGTGGTTATAAAATCTACTGAAACATTTCAATGCACTGTCAGCACAGAGTCGGCCGGCTGACTGGTCCTGCAGCAGGAGGTGCGGCCCAGCATCCCTGGCGCGTGCGCCCGTGGAGGTCCCAGGCCAGGGTTGTGTCTATGTGCGGGCAAGCAGAGAGCCATGAGGACGGAGTACAAGGAAAAGGCGTGTCAGTACATTCTCCCTTCAAACACAGTGTCTCACTACCCCTCCCTAGCTCTCCTCTTTATCCCTCCCCTCCCCCTCCTTTGGCATCTTCCCTTCCCTTCTCCTTCCCCTCCCCCATCTCTCTCTAGGAAAGTAGTCTGAGGTGCATGAATTTGAAACCCTTCCTCACTCTGATTTGCTTATCTATCTCTTTCTACCAGACAGTTTTGAGATACCACATTTTCCCTCCTAAAATTACGGAGAACTTTAGCCATCAGGTGGGAATGGGGATAACGAGCTGTGAACAATTCGTTTCCCCTTGGTCTGATTCTTACTATTCATACCACGCAAGGAAAGCTGGGCGTATCTGGGTCTTGGGAATGGAATTTGTGTTTGGAGAGGGAGGTTGGGGGTGTGCATATGCCCACATGTGTGTGTAAAGATGCAGAGTCTACTTCTTCCTGCCCTCAGTTATGCGGGGAGTCCTAGTTCATCCAACATGGCCGCTGCGGAAGTAAAGGTTCTGAGTTCAGTCCATGGAGGGCACCAACCAGTTAGTAGGTGGTTTCTGCATTTTTTGGTTTTGTTTGTTTTTGTTTTTTGTTTTTTTCCATTTAACTATCTCTTAGGGGACCTGGTATTGATGAAACAAAATCTGGTGAAGTAGGCATTGTTCTATATATCTTTTACACACGTACAAACATTTACAATTCACGATTGGACCATTTGAACAGGCTGCGGAAGTACATCAAATATATGATGTGGACGCAGTAGTAGACTTGGTTCCTTTTCCTTATCCTGTGCTGGGAATGGAACCCAGGGCCTCACACATGCTGGGCAAATGCTGTCCACCCAGCCTATGTGCCTCACCGGTTTCTTTTCTTTTTATTCTGGAGCACTTGAAAGTGGCCAGAATGAGCAGTCGTGTCGGCCACATACAAACAGCATGTAAAACACAGTGGGATTCAGAGGTGTGGTGCAAAAATAAAACACATACAGCTAGTATATATCTCATGATAAAACCGAAATATTGGAAGTTTAAAACAGAATAACATATTTTACTCCAGGGATAGTAAAGACTCTGGTTCTAGCTCAGGTCCTATCTCTGTTTCCTCCTCTTAAGATCTAGCTTCTGCAGCAACCCCTGAGGAAGAAGACTGAGTCTGGAGAACACACACTTGACATTTACTTGGCAGAGGTAGGTGTTCAGAGCTAACCAAAGAGCTGGGCTATGTTTGTACCCTCGGGCTTCCTTTCAAATCTGCATTTCCTAGTGTCGCCTACACAGATGTGCAGAACCTGGGATTGCACAGACTATGAGGGGGTCTGTTCCATCATGGCACACCATGGAGCAGGTGCCACTCCTGCAGACCAATATCCTCCCGTAGACAAATACCCTGAGCTATTTCCACCATTTGAGATGTCTAATGGCCACATTCAAGAAAGGGAACAGAATATGAAGAGAATTAGCATTGTACCAAATGATAGAATATTACTAATCCTTTGTGGAAATGAAAAATCAAACACACGGTGTTGATTTAAATTACACTTGGTAGCACAATAGATATATATGAATGCATATGTGTATTGAGGTCTCAATTCTCACTAGCAACAGTTCTAAAATAATTTTACAGTATTAAAACACTTAATTATTTCAATAGTGCTGTGGGCTCCGTAGCTCAGTAGTAGAGTGCTAGGAATTGGACCTGGTAGATACGATTGGGGAAATTGCAGCTGGCTGTGGTGGCGCACTCCTTTAACCCTAGCATTCGGGATGCAATGGCAGGAGGAGCTCTACACACTGGAGGCTAGCCTGGCGAGACCTTGTCCCAAGAAAATGTTTATAACTTTATACCCCCGATACTTGAGTTTTATCATATATGAATTGAGATATGTATTAGTGAGTGCCTGCATGTGTGCATTCTGTTTTTGCACCATTGTTGTTGTTGTTTTCTTTTTTTGTTTTGTTTTTGTTTTTTATTTTTTGTTTTTTTTTTTTGTTGTTGTTGTTTTGTTTTGTTTTTCTGAGACAGGGTTTCTCTGTGTAGTCCTGGCTGGCCTGGAACTCACTCTGTAGACCAGGCTGGCCTCAAACTCAGAAATCCACCTGCCTCTGCCTCCCGAGTGCTGGGATTAAAGGTGTGCGCCACCACCGCCCGGCCTGTTTTTGCACCTTTGGATTCTAGCATGGGTTTTAGCCTGTCTCCATTCTGTCTGGCCAGTCTCAGAAGCCATGAGCATCACTGCAAGTCTAGACTACGATATTCAATGAACAGCAAAACCTTTAACCGAACTGATACTCCAAACTCTGGGTTTTAGCTGTTGGCTGCAGAGCTTTGAGCAGACATTGAAAGTCCCTGCTTCCTTAACTGTGAAAAGAGCTATTGGTAAAAATAGTTATCCGGCCTAGAATCATTCAACACTTGTTTGTTTGTGTTTGCTTGTTTGTGTTTGTTTGTTTGTTTTCAGTGCTGAGGATCGAACCCAGGGCTTTACCCCTGAACTACATGCTAAGCCTGTAGCGTTAGTGAGAGGATTAAGTGATTTAAGACTATAAAAATATTTAGAAGTGTCCCTCATACAAAATAAGCCGTCAATGCATGTGGTTATGTCCGGATTCTTTTATTGTAATGCTAAGATTAGTTTTAATCCAACTTGTTTTCATTTCAGTAAAATTAGATGTTCTCAAGGACCTAGTAACAGTCTAAAATTTGATATAATTCTAATTTTTATCAAATGTTGTTCCACACGGGGAATAAGGTCACCCTTGTTTTATAGCCAACAGACAAGAATGTGCCAAAGTAAAATTTACTTTTACTCTGAATACCCATGTTCCATTTCTAGCACGTCCCCCGGCCCATCCATCTTCCAGATGGTTTGTTTGCTTGGAATGCAGAGGGCCACACCCAAGGCCTCCCGAGCGATCAGCAAGCTCCCTACCTCTGCCTCCTTTTCACTTTATTTGTTTGTTGCTTTCCTTCTTTCCTTTTCCCTTTTTTCCTGGCTTACTTGTTTTTACATTGGGGTTTTGCTTGTATATGTTTCTGTGTAATACCTTGGAACTGTAGTTATAGGCAGTTGTGAGCTGCCACGTAGGAGCTGGGAATTGGACCCGGGTCTTCTGGAAGAGCAGTCAGTGCTGCCAAACGCCGAGACATCTCTGCAGCCCCACTTCAGTGTGGTCTTCAGAACAAAGAAGGCCATTGTTCTCACAGAGCTGATGATCGATGATGTTTTTGATGCCATTAATAATTTTCTGAAACACACATGCTGGTGACAGAAAGTTCCTGTAACTCTAATGTGCTCGCGACACATGGAGAGAGCTAAAAATGGCTAACGCAGCATTTTCCCCTGAGTGAGGTCTTCTGAAATCCCCCAAGAATAACCTGTCACTTCATTTCACAGAGGAACAGGCAGAGAGAGAAGTTTGGGGTGGAGTAGTACAATTCAGAGAGAAGGGACTTTTTGGAGGGGAGTTCCTGGGGGCAGAGAACGCTCCTTTGAGATACTGTTATTGTGTTTGTAAACCTTTTTTTTTTTTTTTTCATGAAATTGTGCTTCCGCCAGGCGGTGGTGGTGCACACCTTTAGTCCCAGCACTTGGGAGGCAGAGGCAGGTGGATTTCTGAGATTTCGAGGCCAGCCTGGTCTACAGAGTGAGTTCCAGGACAGCCAGGGCTATATAGAGAAACCCTGTCTTGAAAAACCAAAAGAAAAGAAAATGAGAGAGAGAGAGAGAGAGAGAGAGAGAGAGAGAGAGAGAGAGAGAGAGGGAGGGAGGGAGGGAGGGAGGGAGGGAGAGAGAGAGAGAGAGAGAGAGAGAGAGAGAGAGAGAGAGAGAATGCTTCCGTGGGGTCTTGCTATATGGCTCAGGCTGGCCTTGAACTTGAGAACCTCCTGCCTCAGTTTCCTAAGTGCTACACTTTGAAATCATGCACTCTTGCATGTTATCTCCACAGTTCACATCAGAAAAAACTAGTAGTGGCATTTGTGTGATGATTTCTATGGTATCATGAGTGTATTGGAGGGTGTGTATGGGTACATGTGTCTGTCTATGTGTGTGTATGACCCCACTCCATGGGGGCAGAAGATGACAACAACCTTCTACCTTATATTTTAGACATGGCCTGTCATTGGCCTGGAGCTCACTGAGTTAGGTTGGCTGGCCAGTGAGCCCAGGGACCTCCTGTCTCCAAATTCCCATCATTGGGAATACAAGTGCGCAGCATTGATCTGGATTCTTTTTATGAGTTGATGAGGAGCGAACTCAGTTCCTTATGTCTAGAAGGCAAATACTTTGCTGACAGAGTCACCTTCAGAGCCTCTTATGTCATTATTTTTTAAGGGTCTCAAGACTTTATTGGTTCAACAATGAACAGCAAAGGAAATGCTAACTATCACTCTGGGGTGTTATATACATGTGGAAGCCAGCTTTGGAGAGCTCTCTTGTGTGATTTTTAAAAACAATATTTTTCTTATTGATTTAAAAAAGGAGGGGCAGCGGGGCAGTGGTGGTGCATGCCTTTAATCCCAGCACTCGGGAGGCAGAGGCAGGCAGATTTCTTGAGTTTGAGGCCAGTCTGGTCTACAGAGTGAGTTCCAGGAGAGCCAGGGCAACACAGAGAAACCCTGTCTCGAAAAAACAAAACAAAACAAAACAAAACAAAACAAAACAAAAAGGAGGGGCTAGAGAGATGGCTCAGTGGTTAAGATCACTGATTGTTCTTCTATCTCAATTCCCAGCACCCACATGGTGACTCAACCATCTGTAATGGGATCTGATTCACATTTCTGGTGTGTGTGAAGAAGACACAGCACACACACACACACACACACACACACACACACACACACAAAAAGTAAATATTAAAAATGTTTGAAAATAGTTGGATTTTTCCTGTTTTTCATAATAAATCTTCATTGTATAAAAACACAAGGCAGACAAGGAGAAGAAAGTAAGGGAGTGAATGGGAGTGAGGCTGAGAAGTAGACAGCGTGGGCCCTAGGTCTTAGGAGAGCACTCCAACGCTCTTTAGCAAGCCCAAAACCCTGCTTTCTATGTCTAGTGCCACCCACCCGCCTACCCACAAACAGCCCCCCACCCATATTCCACCCCCACCCCAGGGCATAAAGGCACACACACATATTTTATTTTACTTTGTTGAGACTAAGTTTCACCATGTAGCCCTGGCTGACCTGGAACTCTCTGTAGATGAAACTGGCTTTGAACTCACAGAGAGTCACTTGCCTCTGTCTCCCAAATGCTGGGATTAAAGGTGTTCAGTATCATAGCTGACCAGAATCCATTCTAAATAATTATAAAACCTTTTCTTACATTTTTTTAGATTTTTTCTTTCTTCTTTCTTTCTTTCTTTCTTTCTTTCTTTCTTTCTTTCTTTCTTTCTTACTTTCTTTCTTTCTCTCTCTCTTTCTCCCTTCCTCCCCCTCCCTCCCTCTCTCTTTCTCTCTCTTTCTTTTTTAAGAGTTATTTATTGTATGTGAGTACACTGTAGCTGTCTTCAGACACTCCAGAAGAGGGCGTCAGATCTCTTTACGGATGGTTGTGAGCCATCATGTGGTTGTTGGGATTTGAACTTGGGACCTTTGGAAGAGCGGTCAGTGCTCTTAACTGCTGAGACATCTCTCCAGCCCATCTTTTGAGTTTCTGATTGGAGAAGAGGAAAGTTCTTATATAGCCAGTTGTCAAGTGTGTGAAATAGAGATTCTGCTCTGTGTGTGGGAAGATGGTTTCATACACTGTGCATTCAGATTCTGATTTCTATGCCCAGACATCTGCATGCTGTCTGGATGGTGGTTCAGTAGTCAAGCATTTCTGGTCTCAATGTAATGCAAAAATTGTCTTCCATCCCCTGGGATTGGTTAATAGAGGCTGGGCAGAAGAGATAGGGCAGGACTTTCAAGCCTAGTCAGGGGATGCCAAAGGAGATGGGAGAGTAGAGAAGAGCCACAGGGATGAGGAAGGTGGAGAGACCTGGAGGATTCACCAGGAGAGCTCAGTGGGAAAGTAGCTATGAGGACACATGGACCAGAGCAGAGGCCTCATCAGGTTAGCATAGATCACGATCTGCCCGGTGCTTCAGGCTAGCAGCCTTTTAATAAAAACACCAGGTCTCCGTGTCTTTATTTGGGAGCTGAAAGAGCTAGAGCAAATGCAGAAACACTGCAGTCATTTGAGAGCAAAGGGGGTGTAGAAAACCCCCTCAGAGTTACTTTTACATCTGTGTGTTGATTTCCATGTTTAGATAGACAGTCTAAAATTGAGTTTTACATATGCCTGTTGTTAGGCTTATGCTGCTGCCTTGTTTTCCTGTGTGACTCTCCAAGTGACTGAGCCTCAAATATAGAAATACCATCCTTTCCCTGGTCCACAAGCGCGCTACTTTCATAACAAGTAGGGGAATCCTGTAAGGATGCTTTTGATTGATTTTAGTGTTTTCCATTGATTCGCATCAACAATACAAACATAAACACAAAAAGTATAAGCTTATTGTAGTTTTTAATCATGTATGTCACACACACACACACACACACACACACACACACACGTGAATGCTGTAATATAAGCCGGAGTCATAGGACAATTTGTAAGAGTGAGTTCTTTCCTTCTACTAGGTGGGTCTCAAGGATTGAACTCAGGCTATCAGGGTTCGTGGCAAGGGCTCTTGCCTGCTGAACCTCCTTGCCTACCCAAATTATATGATTTTTCTTTAAGATAGCCTGGCTAAAGTCTGACAGATTGATTTACATAGGAATTTGATTTGGTTTAATTTCTTTTTTTTTCTTTCTTTTCTTTTCTTTTTTTTTTTTTTTTTTTTTTTTTTTTTTTTTTTTGAGACAGGGTTTCTCTGTATAGCCCAGGCTGTCCTGGAACTCACTCTGTAGACCAGGCTGGCCTCGAACTCAGAAATCCGCCTGCCTCTGCCTCCCAAGTGCTGGGATTAATGGTTTAATTTCTTAAAAAAACAAAACAAAACAAACAAAACAAAACAACAACAACAACAAAAAAAAACCCTGATGGGAATTTTGGAGGATAACTTTCAAGGTACAGATCTGAAAATGACTGACATCTTTACAATATTAAAATTTTCATCTCACTAAGTGTTAAGGCAAGCCTCAGTTAGCTGGGCGGTGGTGGCACACAACTGTAATCCCAGCACTTGGGAGGCAGAAGCAGAAGCAGGCAGATTTCTGAATTTAAGGCTAGCCTGGTCTACAGAGTGAGTTCCAGGACAGCCAGGGCTACACAGAGAAACCCTGTCTCGAAAAAAAACCAAATCCAAAACAAACAAATAAACAAACAAAAAACCAAATAACCAAAAAAAGAAAAAGAAAAAAAAAAGAAAGGAAAAGGCAAGCCTCAGTTTATTTCAGTAATATTTGCAGGCTTCTGTGTCAGTGTCACGCATCTTACATTGAAGTTCCAGGCGATTGCACACTTCAGTGCTGTCATATTTATTCTAACATTTGTTTGATATTTGGATCTTAAATCCATCAGCTTTGCCAAATTCCCTTGCTGTGCTGGTTTTCCCTTAGATTCTTTTATATCATATATGTCTCCAGTCTTATAGTCCTTGAATAATGGAAACACAGAGTGCTCTGTGACACACCCTCCAGAACTACTCCCTCTCATAACAGAAGTACAGAATCTTTTGGTTGCAGGGTGTCTTAATAGGTGATAAGTTGCCATAGATTCTCTGCTAGCTCTTGTGTCCACTTGCCAAGGACAGCTCAAAATCAACTATGGTTAACGGAGGAGCTAAGGCTCCACCTTCTTGCCTCAGTTTTGCTCCATTGTTCACAAACGTCTCAGCTCTTGAGCCCTTTACAATATTTGTTGTATGTGATTGCAACCCATCTCTCTCCTTCTCTCTCTCCAAATCTGCTTTCTTCATTTCTCTGTCAGTGCTGATCTGGGAAAATACACTGGCGGTATCCAAATCTGTATCTCCCTCTGTTTCCTTAACAACCTGATCAGGAGCTGTAAGGCAGGAGCGATTCAAGAAAGCAGCCTCTAAACTGCTTTGGGGGCTATGTTAGCAACTGACCGGCTGTTAAAGAGGACCTTGTCCTCATCACTGTGAGTAAATGGACTCTCAAATAGGAGCTTTGTTATATATGAAAGCCGAATACTTCCTGGAAGAAACAGTCAGCTTCTTTAGCCAGGGTGTCGGAAAAGCTGAAGGCCACATTCAAGTTTTCATCCTAAGAACAGAGAAGTTGGCTTTCCAGCAGCCAGCCAACTGGTAGACCCAGGGTCAGGCTGGGAGGAATGAGACTTTGAGACCCAAGATACATTCAATATTTGAGAGTAGCCAGCTTCTCCTCAGGCTGACTCCAGACAGCATATCTTCTACCTCAAGACAGCACATGGTCCTTCAAGCATAGGCCCCCTGTTCTTCCACTGGTCACTGTGTGTCTTACTAATGCAGACGTGACAGACAGCGCTGTGGCTGATAACTGAGGGCTCAAAGGCTCAGAGAGGGCTCACGGTAAGGAATTTGAGCCAGAGGACACTGTGTATGTCAGAGCAGTAGGATCAATACTGGCTGAGTGAAGCTCTATCAGGCTTGCGTTGAAGCTAGAAAAGGATGCTCCCAGCCAATGCAGTGTCACAGGTGCCAACCTCAGCAGCTCAGGAGGCTGGGCCAGGATGACTGCAAATCAGAGGCTTACCTAGAAAGTTCAAGGGCCAGCCTGCCCAACTGCATGAGACCTCATCTCAAACTAAAAATCAAAACTCCATTAGGTATGTAGCTCAGTGGCTATGCTCAGACAGTACAGAGATGAAGAGGGAATGCTCCTGACTATGAAACCCCAACCTTGTCCCTGGCACCCATATGCCATCCCCTCCCCACAGGGACCCACATTCTCCAGTGAGGTTCCTTCCACCTCCTAAAGAGTCACACCCAGGACCACCGACAGGAGACCAAATACCTTATTTGTACATAGCAAAGGGATTTTAAGTAAAGAGTCTAACCTGCCTACAGCCCAATTTCTCCTTTGTAAAACAGAACAAATAATACTTACCTCAAAGGGCTAAGAATGAAGCGAACTTATGTATGTCAGAGCCAATGGCACACTTGGGATGCAGAGTAGAAGCTGGCCGAGAGTTTAAGGCCAGCCTGGACTATGTAGTGAGTTCCGGGTCAGCTGAGGGTACAGAGACTAGACGCCATATCAGAACGAGTGACTGATTATAGTCTGGTAAACAAAGGGAGCTGGAATAGTTCACCACTCCACCAACTACTTCTCCAGTCTCCAAAACCCCTCCACCATCAGACTCAAAAACTTTCTCCACCGTCAGAGTGGTCTTCCTTCAGCAATCACAACCAAACTGGCAAAAAGACTCCAACCAGGAAATCTACAAGAGTTATACTAGCAGAGATTTCATAGAAGGGACTGCCAGAGACTTCCACTGTGATGGCTAAAGTTTGTTTTAAGTTTAAACTGTGCATACGAGATCTATAGAACAAAAGTGCCTGTAGCCTGTGAGCTTTACTTATCCCAGGACAGATGACTTCCTGGAATTCCAGAAGCTGTTGTTGTTCCTATAAGATAACAAGCCACGTGTTTTGCTTCTGTAAACATGCTTAGTTTCATCAACTACATACGATGTGCTTAAACACATGTAGGTAGAGGTAGGTGGTAGGTACATATGCAGGAAGTATGTCAGGATATATGCTTGCCCCTGATTAGACAAAGAGAGTATGTAGCCTTGAGGGGTTTGCCTTTATAACCATCTGACTAAGGTAATTTGGTGCCATACTGGGGGCATGGACCCAGCTAGTGTCCATTGTTCTGCCCAGCATTTAATAAAGCTTGCTTCAGATTTGACTCAAAAAACTGTGGTAGTGGTCTTACTCTCAGCTGGTGGGATCAACACACCACACGTGGCATCAGCATCCCGGCAGGGAAAGGAGATGCTGTGGGAGCTGAGCACACACTCTAGCCAGTGTGTACCCTGTGTGAGGACATTATTACCTGTGGCAGGGACGGTGTTTTCCTCAGCTAGCCACCATGTCGGGAACAGTCTATACACAATGTGAGCTGGGGTCCCGCAAGGGACCAGGAGTAGTAGAATGTCAGCATTGAGTACAGCCCAGACCAGGGTCAGAGAGGCAAAGCAATGGGTCAGCTAAGGAGAGGAAAGAGCGTTCAGGCCAGCCGCCCATCGCCTTGGATCCCGCCAGCTCTCCTTCCTCTCCTGCAGCTATTTCTCCCCATAGAGTGCAGTAGGTCAGTGCCGCAGGCGTTCCCAACCCCTCCTGTCTTCTCCTCTCTCCTTTTTCTTTGCTTTCTTTCTCTTCCTCATGCCCCATTCCTCTCACTGTTACTCCCAAAGCCCAGAAGTCGATCTATTATATGAAATCTGAGTCTATATCTTTACCCCCACACACACCCTATGTCTTCCCCTTGCCTCAGTTTCCCCCTCCCTTGTGCACCCTTCTCCTCTACTTCCCATCTAACAACCCAATACTTCTGCTCTTACCAGGGTCGCCCCTCACTTGCTTTCCCCCCCACTCCCACTAACATGTTAAACACACAGTACTACCAGAGTCCCTTTCCTCTCTGAAACAATTGGTACTTGACAAGCATCTGTTTCATGGTGTAAGAAACATTAAATATCTGTCTTTTTTGTCAAACACTGTAAAACTTTGGTTTGAGAGAAGGAATTTATCCCTCTCATAAAGCCTTTATGCAAATGTTTTAGCACCCACTCCACCCCGTAAAGCATTTGCTTACACAAAGGCCCTGCTGCTTTCTCAGAACTTCAATGACAACCCCCTTCCTCGTTTCCCCCATTCCTTTGAACAGATTGTTTTTAAACTAGCCAGTCAAGAAAGGCTGCGAGGTCAGATCCCAGCCAAGAGGGAAAAACAGTCATCCCCTCCATTAGAATAAGAACCAAGCACACTTCCTGCCTTGGTATGCTTGCTCTTCTAATATGTGTGGGTAAATGCGCCCTTCCTGACCAAGAGTAAAGTTATGTCTTGCTGAGATATTTCCATTGTGCTTGGGTGTTCCTTTGTGTGACACCAAGACTATTTCTAACAGTAGCCGCCTACCATCTATTATCAAATCGGGTTACTGAGGGACAGTCACTGCTGCTGCAGATGGTACTCAACCCACAGTAACAAACTGGAGCTAGTACCTGGAACATCAATATAACAGATGAAAAAACCTCCTCTATCCTGAACACCACAAACACGTCCAACCTGAATAGAAGGGAAAGCAAAAACAGAAAACAATGACGAACCCCGATTATCTTAACCGACTACCTAACCCTAGGCAGGTAGATCCCTGTTCAGACAAAAGCAGCTCAAAGAACCAAGACAGTTTTTCTCCTCCCCAAATTACTAATCCCACAGTAAGAATCCTCAATGAAAACAACCAAGACAAAATTCCAGATGCAGAATGCAAAAGAATGACTATAAATATGATGAAACAACCCCAAAAAAGACATGACTATTTTCTAAGAGAAAACAGACACCTGAATGAAATATCAACGTTAGTCTGCAACATGAAAATGAAACTCAGAAGCGAAATAGAAGACTAAGTATAGGGACAGGAGGAACCCCTGAGTGAGTTACGGCCTGGGGGGATGTGTAACTCTGACATGGGCACGGTCAAATCAAGAACCCCAGTGTCAGGACCTCAGCACCATGGGAGTAGCACAGGCTTCCCCTGGGTAAGGCTCTGAGTAATGGACAAGCTTTTCTCAGGCATGGACAAGTGACTCATGTGTACAAAAACTAGCCACTGAAACTTCCTTGTCCAGGATGTTTATAGCCTGAGAATATTAGCCCACAGATACCTCCTACTGAGACCTTCCTCTGTGCTATGCACAATAAAAACACTGAGGTTGTGAGTTGTGGTAGTATAAATGCCACTCCAATGGAGTGTGCACAATCCACCTAACCCCAACCTTTCTATAAATGTGTCTGTCCTTTCTTTATTCCTTTGATGCCTCTGGTCAGGGTTCTAAGACCAAGGCATGCAGGCTTGAAGAAGGCAACTGAAGAAAATCCAAACCAAAATTATGAGAGAAAAACAAAACACAATATGTCAATATTCAGGATAGCCAGGACTACCCAGAGAAACCCTGTCTCGAAAAACCAAAAAAAAAAAAAAAAAAACAGTGTATGAAGACATAGAATTGGATGACTCAGTCAGAGTCAATCATAAAATTTTAAAAATGGATGAGTGGAACATACAAGAACTTTGGGACCCTGTGACAAAATAGAACATAAATTATAGTTTTGTGAGCCAGGCATGGTGGTGCACGCCTGTAATCCCAGCACTTGGGAGGCAGAGGCAGGCAGATTTCTGAGTTCGAGGACAGCCTGGTCTACAGAGTGAGTTCCAGGACAGCCAGGACCACATAGAGAAACCCTGTCTCAAAAAAAAAAAAAAAAATTATAGTTTTGCAACAAGAATTTCATACAAAAGACATAGAAATATTTTTAATAAAATCATGATAGAAAATTTCCAAACTATAGAGAAAGAGAAGCCCATCTAGATATAAGAAACATACAGAACAACAGACAGAACCATAATAGAAAACCCTTATGTCATATTATTCTTAAAACACTAAATGTACAGAAAAATGTACAAAGAAAGTATATTGAAGGCTGAAAAAGAGAAGGACCAAGTTGGAGACAGATGCATCCATCAAAATAAGCAAAAGAATTGCTGACTTTTTATTTTAAACCACGTAAACAAGAAAGTCTTGGGCTGATGTTTTTCAAACTCTAGAAAATCACAATTGCCAACCCTGTCATTTATACCTAGCAAAACTATCTGTCATAATCTAAAGGTGAAAGGAAAACTTTGCATGATAAATTCAGACTAATGGAATTTATAACCACCAAGCCATCCCTACAGAGGGTATTGGAAGGAAAACTACAGTCTTAAGAGAAACACTCAAGAGAAAACAGTAGGAAAACCCCAAATGATCTAAAGACACTGATTAAATGAACGAGTACTAAGAAAGTCCCAAACACTACAAAATGGACAACATGATAGGGAGCAATGCACACTTTTCAAAAATAACCATGAGTATAAATGTTCTCAATTGGGCCGGAGAGATGGCTCAGTGGTTAAGAGCACTGAATGCTCTTCCAGAGGTCCTGAGTTCAATTCCCAGCAACCACATGGTGGCTTACAACCATCTATAATGGGGATCTGTGCCCTCTTCTGGTGTGTCTGAAGACAGCAACAGTGTACTCATATGAAATAAATAAATCTTTTTAAAAGATATTATCAATTTACCCATCAAAAAACACAGGCTAACAGATTGGCTTAAAAAACAGAATCTCTTCTTTTGCTGCCTCAAGAAATACAACACAGATAAACACCACGTAGAGGTGAAAGGGTGGGAAAAGATATTACAATCAAGAGGAACCAGGAAGCAAACAGGTGCGGCTATTCTAACATCTGGAAAAATAGGTCTCAAATAAAGAGGATTATTTCATACTAATCAAGGGAAAAGCCATCACAAATAAATCACATTTCTGAATACATAAGATCTGAATACAGACTCATCTAACTTCATAAGGCAATCACTACTAGGTTTAAAATCACACATTAACACCAACACAGTAATAGTTGGTGACTTCAATACTACACTGTCATCATTAAACAGACCAGTTGTACTAAAAACAAATAAGAAAACACTGGAATTAAATGATTAAATGAAATGGACTTAACTGACACCTACAGTTCTGACAAAACTTTTAAAAATAAGCAGGCAGTGGTGGCACACACCTTTAATCCCAGCACTCAGGAGGCAGAGACAGGCAAATCTCTGAGTTTGAGGCCAGCCTGGTCTACAGAAGAAGTTCCAGAACAGCCAGGACTACACAGAGATACCCTGTCTTGGAAAAAGAAAGAAAGAAAGAAAGAAAGAAAGAAAGAAAGAAAGAAAGAAAGAAAGGAAGGAAGGAAGGAAGGAAGGAAGGAAGGAAGGAAGGAAGGAGCTGGGCGGTGGTGGCACACACCTGTAATCCCAGCACTCTGGGAGGCTGAGGCAGGTGGATTTCTGAGTTAGAGGCCAGCCTGGTCTACAGAGTGAGTTCCAGGACAGCTAGGGCTATACAGAGAAACCCTGACTTGGGAAAAAAAAAAAAAACCCCAAAAGCCAAAAAAAAAAAAAAAAAAAGAAAGGAAGGAAGGAAGGAAGGAAGGAAGGAAGGAAGGAAGGAAGGGCTGGAGAGATGGCTCAGTGGTTAAGAGTACTGACTGTTCTTCCAAAGGTCCTGAGTTCAAATCCCAGCAACCATATGGTGGCTTACAACCATCTGTAATGAGCTCTGATGCCCTCTTCTGGGGTCTCTGAAGACAGCTACAGTGTACTTGCATACAATAAATAAATAAATCTTTAAAAAACAAATCTGTCAGAAGTATAATTGAAAAAAAAAGAAAGAAAGGGAAAAGACACACACATACAGCACACACACACACACACACACACACACACACACACAGAGAGAGAGAGAGAGAGAGAGAGAGAGAACAAAAGAGGAAATTTTAAATAATATTCTTTATCCTGTCTGATCATAAGGGAATAAGGCTAGAAATCAACAAGGGAATCTTCAAAAATCATGCAGATGCATATAGATTAAGCAATGCACCATTAGCTGAGCATGGTGGCACATGCCTTTAATTTATGCACTCAGGAGGTAGAGGCCAGCAATCTCTGAGTTACAGGCCAGTCTGGTCTATATAGTGAGTTTCAGGGCAGCCTGAGCTATATGGAAAGACCTTGTTAAAAACAAAACAAAACAAAACAAAACAAACAAAAAACTGAAAACAAAACAAAAGCCTACCTTACTGATGAATGAGTCATTAAAGTAATCAAGAAAGAAAAATTTTAAAGTCCTTATAATTAAGTGAAGATTAATACAAAACATAGCTAAAGCTATGGGGTTCAATGAAGTCCTAAGTCAGACACGTCTCAAATAAACAGCCTGATGAGGAACCTTAAAGCAGTGGAAAACAAAAACAAGCCAATTCCCCCAAACAGAATATGGAAAGAAATTATGATGTTCAGAGCAGACAGACACTAATAGGGAAAACAAAACAAAGAAACAATACAAAGAATCAATGAAACAAAGACTTAGTTCTTAGATGAGCATAAACTGACAAACCTTTAGCTAAATCAGCCAAAAACGGAGGACATGAACCCGAATTTATAAAAATAACGATGAAAAGGAGACATCATAATAGCCACCACAGAAATGTAGAACCTCATGAGGACATGCTTTAAATTGTATTTTCTAAGAGAAACAAGTGAACTTCTAGATGCAAATGACTCATCAAAGTTAAAGGGAGATGGAGTGAATCTATAAAATCTACAGACATAGAAGCAGTAATTAAAACAGCAGCCCCACAGCTTTCTTACACCTCAGACTGCACCTTCCCACCCTCAGCCCAGCACCTGCCTGGCCATAGTGTGGAATAAGTACAGTTAAACTCCCTGAATTCAGCCTTCCCAAGAACCTGCGCCCAGCAACAGGGTAGACCCCACAGCTGTACAGTATGCTCCAGATGCTTGGGTTGGCCTTGGTGATGCAGCTATCTATGTCACTTCTGCTCCTGTATTTCCTCTCCCATATTCCTGTAAAGTAACCCCAATAAAGCTCACTGGTTCATCACAGTGGGCTTTGGTGGTGTCCACACCTTGGTAGATTGTTGGTTTCCTATCTAGAATAATTAAGACATTTACTCATTGTCTCCCCTGAGAATAGTGGCACACAGTGGTTTCTTATGCTCATTGTAACTTGGAGGCCAAATTAGCTATGAGACTAGACAACATCTCAGTGGCCTTTGAGGTCCTTAAGGATTACTTCCCTAGCCTCACCAGTACTCCCAAGCTGCCGCGATCTTCACATACTGACAGGGGCCAGGGAATACCTGATTGACCCTGGGAGAAGGCTATATCTGTGACTGTTTGTTGGGGATAGCATGAGATGCAATTAAAAGACTAGCAGAGAGCCGGGCGTGGTGGCACACGCCTGTAATCCCAGCACTTGGGAGGCAGAGGCAGGCGGATTTCTGAGTTCGAGGCCAGCCTGGTCTACAGAGTGAGTTCCAGGACAGCCAGGGCTATACAGAGAAACCCTGTCTCGAAAAACCAAAAAAAAAAAAAAAAAAAAAAAAAGACTAGCAGAAAATATATCTGATTTAAGACAAAGTATCTCTGAGGAATGACTCCTCAGGAAGGACATATAGGAAGCTTGTTTTTGTGGTTACTGACTCTCTTGACTTATCTGTTGTTGGCTTAATTCTCCTTCTTTCAGCCCTGATTATTATTATTATTATTTTTGGATTTGGTTTTTTCGAGACAGGGTTTCTCTGCATAGCCCTGGCTGTCCTGGAACTCGCTCTGTAGACCAGGCTGGCCTCGAACTCAGAAATCTACCTGCCTCTGCCTCCCAGAGTGCTGGGATTACAGGCATGCGCCACCACCGCCCAGCTTCAGCCCTGATTATTTACTCTTCTCATATAGTTTGCATCTTCCTGACTGTAGAGACCACAGAGCTCCAGGTGGTGTCAACTATTTCCAATGATATTGGCACCTGTCTCCTACCACCAAGGACCTTGCGGTGGTTTCAATGAGAATGGCTCATGTAGCTTTGTGACAGAAAAAGATAGTTCAGAGGCTCCTTCATCTTATATTCTTGCTGAGGTCACTTTGGGTTTAACTGAGCTTGATCTTGATGGAGAATCCCATGGAAAATTACCTAACTCTATTCTAGGAACCTGAAGTCAAGATGCCCAGATAACCTATCTCTTGGCTTCTGTTAAACTGCTTGCTTGTACTAATCCCCCCCACCCCCTAGCCCCCACTGCTTTCAGCTGCTCAGTGAGGTAGAAGGATGTGGTTTCTGCCTTTTAAAAATTTCTTACTCTAAACATTCCAGACTACATTCGGGTCCTGAATACCTGAGTGTAGTTACAGTTGACTAGAATAAAGACTTTCAATTGACTACAAAGTGTGTATGAGCAGTCATCTCTGAGGGGCTCTCTATAACAGGCTCATATACTTGAATGTTTAGTTCCCAGTGTTTAAGAAGGATTAGGAGGTGTACACTTGTTGAAAGAAAAGTATCACTGGGGATTGACTTTGAGATTTCAAAGGCATATGCCAAGCAGGTTCAATTCCTCTCTCTGTCTTTCTCTCTCTACCTGCAACTTTCAGGTAAGATGTGAGTTCTCAGCTATTGCTCCAGTATTATGCCTGCCTGCCCCCATGCTTCTGCCATGGTGATCATGAACTAGGCCTCTGAAATTGTAAGCCAAACTCCAGTTAAATGCTTTCTCTTATAAATTTTCTCACTCATGATGTCTTCTCATAGCAATAGAACAGTAATTAAGATAGACGTCTTAACCTCCAAGTGATTTCACAGTCTCGTCTTGAATCTCTTATGATAACCATTCTCTACACTCCCCAAAATGCCACTGGAAACTTTTGTACTTTATTATCCTACAACACTATGATAAATTAGCAATGTCACTACCTCCCCTCATGTCCCCTTTCGACTCTTAAGAAGCTCCAGAAGATGATGCTTGCTCCTTGTTGGTGACTTGTCTTTGCTGATGTGTCAGAGAAGGTGGAGAGTAGAAGAGCCAAAAGAGCCAAAAATCAAAGCCAAGATTCTCACACTTTAACACTCTGACCCGACCACCTGGAACCTTATGCTAGTTACCTGTGGTGACATCTCACACAAATATCTAGAGTCTAACTCCTGATGACTCCTGGGCCTTACCCCAAAGAACCAACCTCGGGGAAGAAAATGGATGCTACGAAACCTACTACTCAACAAGATCCTGAGATGCTCACTTCTCTGCTCTCATATGACTCCCACACAAGTGGCATGGGAGAATAAGTAATTTCACCTAACTCTATAAAACACCGTCCCTTCCTAGTGGAAGGAAGTGAAATGTAAACATCAGAACAAGGAAAATTTGTTTCCTTGACATAAAAATTTACTAGTAAAAGCATTTTCACTAAGGGCTGGGATACAGCTCAGTGTAAAAGCTTGTGCTTACATGGATGAGACCCTGAGTTCATTCCTAGTTCATTCCTTGGAAGGCTGAGGCAGAAAAAGTCATAAATTTGAGGCCAGGTTGGACTGCATGATGAAAGCCTGTCTCAATTTGCCTCCCTACCCACCCCAAGGTCATTTTCACGTTTTCTCTCAGTTCTTATGTTAAGATTACTTCCTGTGGTAGTTTGAATAGGTAGTTTGAATCAGGCCCCCATAGATTCATGAGTTTGGATCTTTGGCACCATTAGAAAGTATGGCCTTGTTAGAGTCGGTGTGGCCTTATTGGAGGAAGTATGACACTGTTGTGGTGGGCTTTTGTAGGAAGCCACGTTCGCCATTACAAGATGGCGCCTATTTCCTGTGATGAATCAGCAATGTGCTGTTGTTTACTCCACTCCTCGCCCTACTGCGCATGCGCGGGTAGAGGTTTGGCAGGTCGCAGCTCAGTCCCGGAGCATACTAATGAGGCATCATGGCGTATAACAATCAGGTAGAAACACATCCTGCCTAGGCTTATTTAAGATGCACCACTCTTCCCTTCTTGGTCTTTCGCCTCTGCAATCAACCCCGCAATAAACGTCTGTGGAAGGATCCTGATTGTCTCGTGTCCTTCTTGCTGGCGAGATAGACGCGACGGACAGGCTTTGAGGTCTCCTATGCTCATTGTGGCACAAAGTTTCCTCTGGCTGCCTGTGGATCAAGATTTAGAACTCACAGCTCCTTCTTTAGCACCATGTCTGCCTCTACGCTGCCGTGCTTCCCAACACGATGATAATGGACTAAACTTCTGAAACTGTAAGCCAGCCCCAGTGAAATGTTTTCCTTTGTAATAGTTGCTGTGGTCATGGTGTCTATTCACAGCATTAAAACCCTAAGAAGTTGGTACTAGGAACTGGGGTATTGCTGTGATAGGCCTGACCATGCTTTTGTTTAGAGGAATGTGGATTTTAGAATTCTGGATTAGGAAAGCAGTGGAATGTTTTAAGTGGGGCTTAATGGGCCATTCTAGTAGATGTATGGAAGACAGTGGTGCTGAGGGTGAGATGGGGGCCTGACTCAAGAGATTTCAGAGGAGAAGAATTTTAATATGTTGCCTAGAGATCATTCTTATAATGTTTTGGTGAAGAATTTGGCTGCTCTTTGCCCTTGTCCAAAGAATCTGCCCAAAGTTAAGACGAAGAGATTCAGATTAATTACATTGGCAAAGAAATCTCAAAACAACTTAATACAGACTCTGTCCTGTGGTCCACTCTTATATGAAGAGTGTTTTGATATAAAGGAGCACACTGAGAAAGAAAATATACAAAATGTATGGATCAAGGATTAACAGGGTACCAAGTGGATTGGAGCTAAATCCTATGTTCTATGAGATAGACAGATTAAAGATATTAAATGGAATCAAGGGAGTAGTGACCTTGGTGCAAGATCCCTCCACGCTTGTGAAAAGAAATTAAAGAAAAGCTTAGGTCCAGGTGTGGTGGTGCATACCTTTAATCCCAGCACTCAGAAGGCAGAGGCATGCAGATCTCTGAGTTAAAGGTCAGCCTGGTCTACAGAGCAAGTTCCAGGAAAGCCAAGCTTAGCCAGTGAAGGAAACCAGTGAAAACAGAAAGCTGGTTAACATGTAATTAAGTGATGGGGCCATGTTCCAGCCCCAGCAAGCAGCAGAACTTGGCAGCTTAAGTCATGTGGCCCTGTCTTTAGAGTCAAGGACAGAGTAAAGACAGGGGTTATAGTCCCTCTGGGACTTCAGGAAAGCAGCTGAGTCCAAATGTGTGGCAGGGTTGTCCCTGTATGGAGGCCCAGAGGTGCCAGTGTGTGAAACTGCCAAGATAAAGGCTGGATTGCCTCGGAGATCCCAAGAGATTTGAGACACCAGAGCCATGAGGAAAGATGAGGAGAGCTGCTAACAGGGAGTGATACCAGCCCAAGGGAAAGAAGTGTGCTGCAGTCAACAAAGATGAAAGGAGTTGGAGATCTGAAGGGCATTTTGTGTGTCATCAGACTTTGGTGTTTGCCCAGGTGGTTTTGGTCTCACTTTGGTCCAGTATTTCCTCACCATGTTCCCTTCCCTTCATTTTGGGATGGTCATATATATCCTATGTCATTATATGTTGGAAGTATGTGATCTGTATCATCATTATCATCATCATCATCATCATCATCATTTTATTTTATAGGGGATTACAGTTAAGAGATTGCATAAATCTATAGAGATTTAGAAGAGACTTTGAATTTTTGACTTTTAAACATTGTTGAGACTATAATAGATATGGGGACTTTTGAAGTTGGACTAAAAGCATTTTGCATTATGCTATGACTGACTACAGGCCTATGGGGGCCAGGGAGTGGAATGTGGTGATTTGGATGTGTATGTGTATGTGTTTGGGTCTTGGCCTATGAGGACTAACATTTGTATTATGGCCTTGTTGGAGTGGGTGTGGTCTTATTAGAGGGAGTGTATTGCTATGGGTTGGGCTTTGAGGTCTCCTCTGCTCAAGCTATGCCCAGTGTGAGACACAGTCCCCTTCTGCTGCCTCAGTTCACGATAGAGAACCCTTGCCTTCTTCCCCAGCACCATGTCTGCCTGCACACTGCCATGCTTCCTACCATGATGATAATGGACCACCAAGCCTTGGAAACTGTACGCCAGCCCCAATCAAATGTTTCACTTTATAAGAACTTCCTTGGGGGAGGCAGGAAATGGGACATTTGAAATGTAAATAAAGAATATATCTAATAAAAAAATTGCCTTGGGCATGGTGTCTCTTCATAGCAATAAACCCCTAGCTAAGACACTTCCCTTAAGGGAAATGGGCTACAAACCAAAAAACCTTCACCTTAAAATACAAAGATAGCATACAAACAGCTGACTATATACTTGGTTTCCTTTTCCCTTCCTATTGTGATCTTGAAAATGCCCAGAGACTTACTCGCCTTTGCCACAAATGTGAGTAATGAGCTTACTTATAACCAGGGCTCTAATGCTGGTGTGTCGACTTTACTTTTACCAAAGAAGAGTGCCTGAGCATTGATTTGGCAATGTAAAGAGAATAGTAGCAAAACCACTCCTTATATCTATAGAGAGGCCAGGTGAACTAGATCCCTATGTATCTCTCATCCATAAAAGCCCCTCCTTCCCTCCCCTCCCTCACGACCACCTGCAGCAGTCTGGAGAGCTGGCTCTAATCCTCACTTGCTACAGCTGTCAGCATCCAGAAGAGAGTGAGCCCTGCACCTTGCCTGGGCAGCATGACAGAGCTGGCCCTGATGGCGAAGGCCCAGGTGAGCCAGCCCCAAGGGCATAACCTTGGGAGAGCTGGTCCTGCCACTCCCGGTGCCATGAGGTAGTTTCAGTGAGGGATAGATGCCCTCCTCACCCTTGCCACCTGAGGCAGTCAAAAGTGCTCGCCCTGAGGTAGTGAGAGCAGATCTGCTTCTGCCCCTAGCCTGTTGCAGCATTCAGGAAAGCTGACCCTGCACCTCACCTCAGAAACACAGTAGAGCTAGCCCTGAAGGCCAAGGAAGTCATCCCTGGGCGTGTGAGAGGAGGAGTGCTGTCCCACCCCTCGGTGGTGCAGCACTGGGTGAGCATCCTGGTAGTCCTGGAGCGCTCTCCCTGGTGCTGCAGGTGCAGGTGCAAGAAAGCCGGCAGGTTGGCCAACTCAGCTACCACCCAGGCACAGATCTCCAGGACTTTGAGTGGGCCCAACCCAAAATCTACCTCATTTATGAACAGCTGGGGCAAGTGAAAGGGCCGATTCTGCAGAGCCAAAGCTGCAGCTTCTATGACTAGATGTTTTCTATCCTTCCTTCCTTCCTTCCCTCCTTCCTTCCTTCCTTCCTTCCTTCCTTCCTTCCTTCCTTCCTTCCTTCCTTTCCTTCTCCTTCCTTCCTTCCTTCCTTCCTTCCTTCCTTCCTTCCTTCCTTCCTTCCTTTCTTTCTTTCATAACTCTTTCTTGTAACACCTTGGTAATTTGGGAGTCTTATCATGTGGACTGATCTGCCATGCCCTCTGGTGATAGGGTTATTCTGCTATAGAAAAAGGAAAGCCTTCTCAGGACCTGAAGCCCTGTTTTCTTGGAGTGGGGAAGGGAGGAGAGGTGGTCTTTGGCTTGTTTGACCTCAACTGCCTTCAGCACAAAACCCTTGTGCCAGAGGGGCATGTTTT
Organism: Apodemus agrarius; assembly: GCA_964023405.1. Classification (NCBI taxonomy): domain Eukaryota; kingdom Metazoa; phylum Chordata; class Mammalia; order Rodentia; family Muridae; genus Apodemus; species Apodemus agrarius. The sequence goes on along the minus strand of OZ030006.1, from coordinate 152,270,765 downwards.
AGGGTGTCATGCTGATTTGTGATTGGCCACTTGATTACTGAAGTTTTTATAGTATAGAAGGTTAAAAATCCAACAGCCGTTATTTTAGCCTTACATTTCTTTTTCAAATAATTTTTAAAAAACTGATTTATTTATTTTATGTTTATGTGAGTACACTGTCACTGTCTTCAGACACACCAGAAGAGGGTATCAGATCCAATTCCAGATGGTTGTGAGCCACCATGTGGTTGCTGGGAATTGAACTCATAACCTTTGGAAGAGCAGCCAGTGCTCTTAACCACTGAGCCATGTCTCCAGCCCAGCCTTAAAATTCTTAATCTATACCCCCCCTCCAGTTTCAAAATGTAGTTAGACTCTAGACTATTTTATTCTCCTTGGGTCTGTGTGTCAATAGTTGCCTGTATATTTCTCTCATCTCTTAGCTCTTTCTCAATTTAACTACGGGCATGCCAGGCTGGTTAAGCTGCTTGGCAGAGCTCTCCCTTGAGCCATTTTATCCAAGTATCTCAGTGAAAGGATCTGTTGAGTAAGATGCAAACCTATTCCAAACTTACGACGATTGTGCTTTGATTTGATCTTACCACAAAGTTGCAGTCTAATTAGACTTTGTTCTTCAAGTCCTACTCTACCAAATTGTCTACAAGTCTCCAAATACATGATTGTAGAAGTTAGGCCAGGTTCCTCCTCCTAGATCCATACTTCCAGAAATCAGACTCAGACTCAAAATATATTCACAAACACCTTGGCCGTGTTTCTAGGTTCCCCTCCGACTAGATGCTAACTTACTGTAAGCCGTTTGTTTTAACCTATATTCTGCCCCTGGCTGGTTAGCTGTGCTCAGGGACCCTTTGTCTGTCTCCTCACATCATCGGGGCAGAGCTTCCTGCACCTGGCTCTATCTCAGAATCCTTTCCCCTCCAGCATGTCTCACCTTCCATTTCCTGCCTAAGCCACGGGTCACAGGCTTTTTAATTAACAGGTGATGCACCCATACAATACACAAGGCATTCTCTCTACATATGACCTTAATCTGCTTTTGTTCCGACTAAAACTCATCTGCTAGACAGCCATGGTGGCATACACCTTTGTAATACTAGTGCTAGAGAGATAGAGGCGAGGGATCATGAATGTGAGGCCATGAGATCTTATCTTGAAAAAAATCAAATCCAGGGGCTGGAGAGATGGCTCAGCGGGTAAGAGGACCGACTGTTCTTCCGAAGGTCATGAGTTCAAAATCCCAGCAACCACATGGTGGCTCACAACCGTCCTTAAAGAGGTCTGATGCCTTCTTCTGGTGTCTGAAGACAGCTACAGTGTAATTACACATAATAAGTAAATTTAAAAAAATCCAATCCAAGCTATTCTTCACTAAGGCCACTTTTTCCTTGTAGCCACATGAGCCTAATCGCACGTTTCCTTCCTTTCTCTAGAGTTGTAAGACCATGAAGTACAACAGCTACCTTACAGGCATGAGACTTCTTCCCCAGACTGAGTCTCCAGGGAGCTTTCTCCTTGCTCACTGACTGGTCCTTAGCGAACACTTACTTCTGACTTTTACTGCAGGCAATTGAGGCCTACGAACTCTGATGGAAGGTCTACACTGAGACATTTTAAAGAACGATTCTGTGATCTAAATGTCTTTGTTAGAGTTCCTAATTGCTGTGATTTAAAAAAAAAAAAAAAAAAAAAACTTAGGCAGGAAAGGGTTTGCTTCACCAAGCAGTATCCCCATCACAGTCTATCAGGAACTCAAGACAGGACTGAAGCAGACTCTATGGAGGAGTGATGCTTACCGGCTTGATCCTCCTGCCTGCCATGCTCGGTTTATTGTCTTATAGACCCTGGGACTACGGGTGTCTGGTCTTAGTCTGAGACCTAACATTGTCTAGGGGTAGCACCAGCTGCAAAGGTCTGGGCCCACATCAATCTTTAATCAAGAAACTTCCCCCTAAGAATCAATGGGGGTGACCTTACCTGTGACTTACAGCACTGGGGATACGGAACCCGAAGAGGCCACCTCCTGTACCCAGGCAGGAACCCCAGTGGAGCAACAGGGACACCAACATACCCACAAACCTTTGACCCAAAATGTATCCTGTCTACAGGAAATGCAGGGACGGGGATGGAGCAGAGGCTGAAGCAATGGCCACCAATACCAGCCCAACTTGAGTCCCATCCCATGGGCCAGCGCCAATCCTTGACCCTGTTAATGATACTCTGTTTTGCTTGCAGACAGGAGTCTGTGAAAGCTGTACTCTGAGAGGCGCCATATAGCAGCTGACTCAGAGAGATGCAGACACCCACAGCCAAACAGTGCATGGGTTGGGGACTCTTGTGGAAAAATAGGTGGAAGAATTGAAGGGGGTGGGGGAGTGGTGCCCGGGCTAGGAACTCTACAGGAAGACCAACAGAGTCAGCTAACCTGGGCCCTTGGGGCTCTCAGAGTCTGAACCACCAGCCAAAGAACATGCAAAGGCTGGACCTAGGCCTCCCTGAACATAGGTAGCAGATATGTAGCTTGGTCTTTATGTGGCTTCTGAATAACTGGAGCTGGGGCTATCCCAAAAGCTGTTGCCTGTCTATGGCATATGTTCTTCTAGTCGGGCTGCCCTGTCTGATCTCAGTGGGAGAGAATGCACCTAGCTTCACAGAAACTTGATGGACAAGGGTTGGGGGATATTCAGGGGACCCCCACCCACTCAGAGGATAAGAGGGAGGGGGAAGGATTGTGGGAGGAAGTGACTAGGAGGGAGCAGTGAGTGGGATATGAAATGATTAAGTTAAAAACATATGAAAAAAAAAGAAAACAAACAACAACAACAAAAGAAACCTCTTCATAGGCTTGCTCACAGCTCAATCTTGTAGAGGCATTTTTTTTTAAGATTTATTTATTTATTTATTTATTTATTTATTTATTTATTTAATGTCTGTGAATACACTGTCACTCTCTTCAGACACACCAGAAGAGGGCATCGATTCCCTTTACAGATGGTTGAGAACCACCATGTGGTTGCTAGGAATTGAACTCAGGACCTCCGGAAGAGCAGTCAGTGCTCTTAACCACTGAGCCATCCCTCCAGCCCCAGAGGCATTTTTTTTCTCTGCTAAGGAACCGTTCTCTCAAATGATTCTAGGTTGTGTCAAGTTGATAAAGAATAAACAACAACGGGATTGGAGAGATGGCTCAGCGGTTAAGAGCACTGACTGCTCTTCTGAAGGTCCTGAGTTCAAATCCCAGCAACCACATGGTGGCTCACAACCATCTGTAACAAGATCTGACTCCCTCTTCTGGAGTGTCTGAAGATAGCTACAGTGTACTTACATATAATAATAAATAAATAAATCTTAAAAAAAGAATAAATAACAACAACATCTAAGCCAGCACTAGTGTCAATGAGTCAGGTCCCAACTAGTCAAGGTTGTTTGGATTAAGTTGTTAAAATAAATAGGGCTTAGTTGTTATGCAAGTAATCCCAGAACTCATGGAGCTGAGATGAGAAGACTGCTAGTTCACTGCCACTCTGAGCTTTACATCATGAAGGCCAACCTAGATTCCATAGGGAGATCCCACCCCCCACCCCCCAAAAAAAACTAATTAAACAAACAAGCAAAAACCAGAGTCAATAATCTCAAGCCTTAGCATGCTGGATTTATGTTGTCACGACAACCATAGCTGATAAGCTCAGCTTTGGAGGACGGAAGGTTTATTTGGATTCATGCTTGGTCGCTGTTTTCAGATCTGTGGCAATGAGGGTGCCGTAGTGAGCAACCTGCCTTGGAGCAAAGAAGTTCACTTTGTAGTGGCCCAGGAAACAGAGAAGAAAAGCCCAGATCCTGGTATTACCTACAAGGACCTGCACTCAGTGGCATTACTGTCCTCTAGTAAGTCCCAGTTCCCAAAGGTCCCACACCTTCCCATAACACCCAGGCTGAAGACTAAGCTTTGATTCAACATGCAAGCCTTGCCGGACATTCAAAATCCAATCCATAATAATACTTAGAGTTTGTATACAAACACTTTACTCTTCGTCCTACAGTTTTATTGACGTGTGGATGGAGGCTGTACTTGTCTTGTTCCTGTTTGAGAATGGAAGGTGGACTGGACAGGCATCCTCATGGGAATACATCACACCTCACAGGACACATGCTGTGTCAGGAGACAGAGCGAACGAGTGCCATGCACTGGCTCTTGATGCTTCTGCCAGAAGAGATGTGCCTCGTGCTCACTTGCACATGGGTGGACCAGAGTTCAGGGAGGTAGGGAAGTATAATCCCAACATGTGCCCAGAAGGGACATTTGTGACAAACTTTGAAGCCCTCCTCAATATAGCAAAGGCACAAGAGATTTAGAATGTGCTTAGAAGAGCTGTGTTCTTTGTTCTAATTGGACTCAGGGCCTTCATCTTTGAAAAGGGGAAAGCAGTGCTTTCCGAGAGAGCTTGAGTAACAACAGTACTAATAGACTCAACCAGCCCAGTGCAAACTTCTTTTTGCTTCCATTTACCACCCCGTGATACTGTATCATGGTTTTACTATATTTAGGACCAAAATGTGCATGTTGATTCGGCTGCTATGGTTTATGTTAGCAACTTCCGCTTACCTTACCATAGTGTAAGCTTTTGCAAGACAGGGGCAATGCGCTCTACTTTCCCCACCTGCCTACTACATTGAAAACTATGTGTGCTAAAGACAGATATTGATTATTTTCTCCTGAAAATTATTTATCTCCTCAGCGGGCTAGGTTAAACCTAAACTGAAGATTTTGATAAATTTCAGTCATCTTATCACTGGGCATGGTGGCACCCACCTGTAATCCCAGCACTTGGGAGGCAGAGGCAGGTGGATTTCTGAGTTCGAGGCCAGCCTGGTCTACAGAGTGAGTTCCAGGACAGCCAGGGCTACACAGAGAAACCCTGTCTTGAAAAAAAAATTTTTTTTCAGTCTTCTTTCCTAGAACCTATGGCTTGTTTCCAAGTGATCATTTTATAGTTTCGGTGTCATGGTGCTATGTGAAGCACGGGTTACACTCATTTCACAATGGGTTGAAATCATGTTGGTTTTATGAGCTTAACTAATAATTTGGCAGGCAATGATCAATTTTTATTCAAACCTTAGGCATTCACCACCCAAAAAGTCACTAACATGATTGAGCTAAAGGGGGAGAGTCAGTGACTTTTGAGGGCCTTTTTACATGTTTCCTCTCTGGATTTGGCTTCTTAAGAATTTATAGGCAAGCATCTCAGAAGACACTCCGTACAGGTTCACTAACAAACTCCAAAGCTAAAGTAGGTATCGAAACAATGAGCTCTCAGGACATAAGAGAAAGTTAAATGGATTTAAAAAAATGAAAATCAGCTAGCAGAGTTTTTGAATTTATAATATTTATATTAAATATTATACTATTTAATATATCTGACTGCAGAAGTCAACATTTGTATGGGGGCGAGGGAGTAGAAGACAGGAGGATTCCTGGATCTTGCTGGCCAGCTGGTCTAACCAATTAGTGTGCTAGGTTTAGAGAGAGACTCTGCCTCAAAAAAGTAAGATGGGCAGAGATAAAGGAAGTCACTCAGAGAGTCAACCTCTGGTCTGGTCTCCTCATGCACACATGTGCATACACATGAATGTACATAGGCACAGCACACATACACACACACACACACACACACACACACACACACACACACACGGGTCGGGGAGCTGGGCATGTTGGTGCCTATCCTGTGATAGGGAGGCAGGAGGATCAGGAGATCAAGGTTAGCATAGGCTGTAAAGTTCAAGACTAGCTCAGACCCTGTTTCAAACACCAAATAAACCACACTACCTGTGTATACTGGGCCAGTAAATTTTTCCGAGTAGGGCTACCAGACCTGTTCATTAGGGTACAGACTGTACACTGCCAAGGACTTTAAAGGACACCTGTTGCACTTACCAGGGGTCAATGAATAGTGGGTGCTGGAAATTGAACTTGGGTCCTCTGGAATAACACCTAGTGCCCTTAACCACTGAGCCATGTCTCCAGCATATGAATTGCAACTCCAGGGTGCATTTTATTTGGAGAGCTACCGGTCTGAGGTCACTTGTTAACGTCCTAAAACATCATCCCATTTTAGACATGAGGTTAATGGAGAAATGGGGTGAGGGGTTGTGGGGAAAAGGGATGACCTATAGCAAGGACACTTGGTCACTTCAGAGCTCCTCCTGTCCCCTAGGTCAGGTCATGTCTGGGACATCTGAGCTTCTCTCAGTATTACCCCTTGCGCTCTTCCTTTGTCCTGGGTCTAGGCTCAGGCCCTTCTTGAAACATGGAGTTAGCTCGTGAGCCTTGGTCTAATCTTCATTTTCCTCTGGCTCTGACCTCCTTTCCAGGGCTTCCTGGAGCCCTTGGTATGGTATGGTCACATTGATTTTTGTTCTTTTAGCCTAGCTGAATATGTCCCCCTCTGCCTGGGGCAGATGCACAGGCCTCTCTCCCAGCCTTGCATGTTTTTTCTTTAAAAAGTGATTTTTCAGACATTTGTATTTTTGTGTGTATGAGTGTTTTATCTGCATATATGCCTGTGCACCATGTGTGTACCTGGTACCCTTAGAAGTCAGAAGAAGGCCGCGGATCCCCTGGAACTGGAGGTACAGATGGTTTTGAGTCATCAAATGGGTGCTGGGAAATCAAACTGGGGTCCTCTGGAGAAGCAAATACTCTCAACTGCTGAACAGTCAGTCTGTCTTGCTTCTTGGCATGTCTTTCCTCAGATGCTGCTTTCTCTGTAAGGTCTTCTTCCTTGGACATTTCTCTTAAACACTAAGACCCAGCCTTCAGTTCTCTCAACAATGGCCCTTAACGCTTTCTCTTGTTGCGTTGATCATCTGACAGGCAGGAGGCCTGAGTGTGGAGTTGGTCACTATCTGACAGACAGTAAGCCTGAGGTTCTATCTGCAGTTTCTGCCACTCCTACTTCACTGTAATACAAACTCCAGGAGGGGAGGAAGCCCTGGGTTTCACCGACCTTGATGGACATCCACACAGACGCGACTGTCTCTTAGGAGATCTGCCACACAGTCTTGCTGATGTTGAGTAAAAGGATGGATTGGATCTGGGGGGGGGGTGACGTATGGAGGAGAGTCCCGCTTTGTGTGAGGGGGAAGCGAGTTGGCTAGAAACACCCCTGAGCTAAGGCAGGAGACTTCCAGCACTGCTGCGGCTGTACCTCGTTGCTCTCTCTCATTCTAACAACTCCAACAGTTTCTCGGATTTTAACATACTAAAATAATTACCTGAAAGTTGGAACTAGAAGGCAGGAGTTACTCTCCGTTGGCTCTGTCTGGGCTTCATCTCTGACTGATTTCCTATTGACTCAGTTCCCTTATAACTTAGAGCGGGGTAGAGATTATTTTATGGGTACAAGTATTTCTTTTGTTGTTGTTGTTGTTGTCGTTGTTGTTGTTGAGACAGGTGTTTCAAATTCCCATCCAGTGTGAAAAGATAATCCTGAAGGTTGTGATTCATGTGGGTCACTAACGGGTTGCATTCAGACTGGCCACCTGCCTCTGTCATTCTTACTAAATTCTCGAGAAGCACAGAAGCTTCTCAAATGCATGTGGGCTGACTTCAATACTGCTTCCTGCATCAATAGAAAGTCTTTGACCTTCACTGTAAATTTTCATGACTTAAGAGTCTACCTTTTTGAAAATAATACCTTAGAATCATTTTTCACACTGCTGAAAGCTGGCACAGAAGAGGATTCCTGTGTGCTTACTTATTAGCACAGACTTACGCTATGCCACATCTACTAGCCCTGTTGCTTTTAAAAATAAAGTCTTGCTCTCTAACCCGTAGGGGCCATGTTCTCTGACATCTCATACTTGCTTGAAACACACTGCAGATAATACAGAACCCTATATACACTGTTTTTTTTCATTACATACCTAACATGATAGTGTCACTTACTGATACAGTAAGAGATTAATCATTATAAAACAGGCCAATCATAATCACATACTTCAAGGAAGGTCATACAAATGGAGTCTGGCAGGTCTTACTTTACTCCCCTCACCTGTTTCGGATGACATGAGACAATAAATGAGATGGACTGACGTAAGACCTCGGCATTGTGCTGTTAGGTTGCTGTGTAAGGCTTTCTTAAAGACAGGCACTGTAACCATAGTTGAGGACAGTGATACTGCTCAGGCAGGTCCGGTTTTTATCCTTGTCCAGAAGCTGGAAATGCCCTCTGGCCTGTCCTGGCCGGAGATAAGAATATCAGAAGGCGTTCTGGCTTCTTATCACTCTCAGACATCGCAGCTGCCTGGAAGCCGTGATGAGGCTGGCTCACCATCAGACACAACTATCCCTTTTGGTGACAGCTCTGAGGTTGGAGCTCTGATTTTCATGGTGAAATTGGCTATATTTATTCCCCTATTAGATCAGCCTATCTCTGATATGATTTTAGGGTCTCCGCTCTTGTGGGAGGAATACTGGGTATGTAGGTAGGGGTTAATAGCCTTGAAGGTCGTTAGGGACAAGTCCCCCCCCTCCCCATGCCCAGCTTCACTCTCCACCTCCCATTTCTCTAATAACACTAGACAGAACATCACATCTGTCCCCAATTCTGCTCCAAAGATTAAAAAATTGAAACACATACTATTGTCTCTTCCCTTAAGAGTGAATTCAGCTTCCTGGACACGTTCACCCCAGCACGGTTGTTCACAGTTTTAATCCCAGCACTCAGGAGGCAGAAGCAGGAACTGAGTTCTAGGCCAGCGCTACTTAATTAGAACACAAAAATGTTAATTCAGCAGGACCTGTCAATCACCTGATCAAAAGTTTAACCCCCAGGAAAGCTGACTCACATGAAGATGCATCTGAAGACCAGAAAGAAGAATTAACCTCTTAAAGAGATATTCAGCCCCTATCAAAGCAGTAGCTTTTGGACCGATCTCCACTGCTAAGCCTGGCAGCCTTTATGTTTGTGTGTTTTTGAGACAGGGTTTCTCTGTGTAGCTCTGACAGTCTTGGAACTCACAGGGATCCACCTGCCTCTCTGCCTGCCAACTTTTTGAGTTCTAAATTTGAGCAGCTTTTTTTTCCCCCTCGATCCTTTTCTAAAAGCCTAAGTACCTTTCCTGTTCTCCCCCACTTCCCATACTCCCCCCCCCTTCTAGGCTTCTTGCCTGGTCTCTGGCCCTCCCCACTCTCCCCCCACACTGAGCAGCTGCTCACTGACCTCCACCACTGAACATGCCTACCTTTTTAACCCTGACTCAAAAGCCTGGGTTACTCTTCTCTATCTCCCTCCACTCAGCAGCCACAGAGACTTATAGTTGCTTGCCTTGTTTTTCTTTTAAGTTCTATTAAAATGGCCATTCAGCTTCCTTTTGAGAGGGTATTATTATTATTATTATTATTATTATTATTGAGGCTAATAACTCATGAAAGGGAACCCTGAATAACTTTATAAACCATGACCAGGGGTCAATTTGCTGAGCGAGCTGGGCTAGCTGACTGACTGGTGACAGTATGCTGTGGCAGCCCTGAGGGATGACTCACACCCAGGGCGGGAAGAAACAAGGTGGCCTGCGGTGAGCGACTGTATCATGCTCCGCAGAATGTCACACAACTGAAAGCTTGTGTATTGTGTGTGGAATACATTCTTCTGTAGTTTTGTTTTTTGTTTTTTTTTTTGTTTGTTTTGGTTTTTCGAGACAGGGTTTCTCTGTGTAGCTCTGGCTGTCCAGGAACTCACTTTGTAGACCAGGCTGGCCTCGAACTCAAGAGATCCACCTGCCTCTGCCTCCCAAGTGCTTGGATTAAAGGCGTGCGCCACCACCACCCAGCTTGTTATATAGTTTTGAACATGAGTTACTTGCTATATTACAGCTACTGAAAACTTCTGTTACAAATTTCCTGGTTTAAATTGACACATGTATTACTTTACAGCTCAGTAGGTTAGAAATTTGACATGCATTTCATTGGGTGAAAGTCAATGTGTATGTGTTAGAAAGGCTCCGTTCTCTTTTGTCAGAGCTCAGGGGAAGATTCATTTAGTTAATTTTTTTTCTAGTTTTTAGAAGAGTGGTTCTCAACCTTCCTAATGCTAGGAAGTTCCTATACAGTTCCTCATATTGTGGTGACCTATACCCTAATACAGTTCCTCATATTGTGATGACTCCCCCAACCATAAAATTATTTACTGTTACTTTATAACTGTAATCTTGCTGTTATAAATCAAAACATAAATATCTGACATGCAGAACATGTGATGGCGTGACCCCTGTGGAGCCGAGACCTACAGGCTGAGAGTGGCTCTCCTGGAGGCTTCCCACATTGCTGCCTGCTGTTTTTAAGCCAGCAAGAACCCGGCTGAGTACCTCTCGGGCCCTGCCGACCGCTCATCTTCTGCTTCCTATCTCCACTTTCACATACGTCCCTCTCACACTGGAGCAGCCCTGATAACGCTCCGGAATCTCCTGCTGTTTAAAGGGCAGCTGATAAACTGCATTACTTCCCCTTTGCTGTGCCATGGGGCATACTCACAGACTGGAAAAAAATTAGGCTCCACTCTTCTTCTTTCTCCCTCTCTCTTTTTAAAGGTTTATTTATTTTTATTTATATGAGTACACTGTCGCTGTCTTCATACACACCAGAAGAGGGCATCAGGTCCCATTATAGATGGTTGTGAGCCACTATGTGGCTGCTGGGATTTGAACTCGGGACCTCTGGAAAGAGCAGTCAGTGCTCTTTTTTTTTTTTTTTTTTTTTTTTTGGGGGGGGGGTTTTCGAGACAGGGTTTCTCTGTATAGCCCTGGCTGTCCTGGAACTCACTCTGTAGACCAGGCTGGCCTCGAACTCAGAAATCCACCTGCCTCTGCCTCCCAAGTGCTGGGATTAAAGGTGTGCGCCACCACCGCCAGGCGAGCAGTCAGTGCTCTTAACTGCTGAGCCATCTCTCCAGCTCAGGCTCCATTATTCTTATCCCAGCTTACAAGAAACAAAATTTACCAGAAACAAAATTTAGGGAAATTGGGTGTACGTTATTTCCCTTTCTTGTTTGCTAAGGCATTCCCCCAGGTCTTACCGCACAGTGTCTTTTTGTATCGATAACTGGAGATACTGAGTCAGAGTGGATCATCCACTGCAGGCACTTTTAAATGGCAAATACCAAGCTTCTCTACAAACATTCAGAGCTGAGCACCTGAGTGGAAATTTCACATCTCTCTTTCACGCTGTGGCTGGAGGTGGTTCTGAGCTGCCTTCTCACACAGACTTAATTTAAAATTCTTACACCAAAACTTATGTCTGCACGAACCGAACGAACTCTGAACACTTCAACTTCCCCAAGCTTTAAGTTCTTCATCTGTAAACATTATAATTGACCCAAAACAATTGTCTGGAGGGTTGAACTCCAGGAGGTCTCTGAAGCGGCAGCAGAGGATCATTCCTAGATGCTGAGCTTTCTTGGCCTAAGGAACATAATCCCAGAGAGTATACTTCTAGTGTTGGATATCATCATGAATCTGTATTCTAACTTCTGAAATACTGACCAGAAGAGCACACTTGAAACCTTATAAAAGTAAACGTACTGCCCAAAGAATGCTCTTGTCATATAAATAAGCTCATTAATTAAACTCACTGATGCATAAACGTCACTAAATTATAACTAATTTAGTGGTGTAAGCTAAATAACCACAAAGAATGGTTTAGATAAACTGGAGAATGACAAATATCTATTGGGTTAGCTCTAGCCCTGAAATGCCCCTTTCTCTGCTGAAAACCAAGGGACTTGGACAGCACTTGGTTCTAAATGGCTGAGTCTCAAAATGCTCTTAATGTTCATCTTCTGCTCTTCCAGCTCGACCTTAAGAAGAGTTGCCACAAGGTGGGGTGGATGTGGAAGGTGGGTGATGCGGTGTGGTATGGAAGATAGGCAGTCACTGTCCTGTTTTCCTATCACATTCTTCCCAGATTTGCATGCAAATGTGCTCCTCATTTTCACTTTGTTAACTGTCTCGGGCTTCACCTGTCACGTAGGAGCTATCTTTTCACAGATCAGCTTGAAGAACACTGCTTGGGGCTCAGTGGATGGCCCAGATTCCATTCCCTTACCTTCTGTTTGCTTTAGTTGCAGCCAAGTTCCTTTCCAAATCCCAGTCCTTCTTGAGGTAGCTAAGAGTTGCAGGAGGGCTCAGCTCTCTGCAAAACAGGTCGAATGCATTTCCTTCACACCTGCTTAGGCTAATGATCTTCAGTGTCACGTAGAGGAAAGTTACCTAGCCTCCACTCAATAGATTCGTTTGTTTTGAAAGAGAAAAGACTAATTCCAGAAGAATCTTTAAATGAAAATGAGAGAGTTTGACAAAGAGGGGGAGGCAGGAAGGGAGGGGAAAGGGAGGGAGGAAGAGAAAGAAAAAGAGAAAGAGAGAGGGAGAGGGAGAGGGAGAGGGAGAGAGAGAGACTTAAGATCCATTAAGAAACAAAATTGTTTCACTTTGTTTAGGTGGAAGTGAACTGTTCTTAAGGTAACTTAGGGTATGGAAATAATTTTCTTGTGGATGGAGGCTTTCTTGTAAATTTAATTTGCTGTTGGTACTTTTTTTTTTTTTTAAACTAAGTTAAATTTATTTTGGTGGAAATTACTTAGACCTATTTTGGTGGTAATTACTTAGACCTCTGACCCAGAAAACCTACGAGCTTTGGAGATCCTTACATGAAAACTGAACTCTTGGCCCATGATCAACAAAGCTTGTGCCACAATGGGCTATTCCTAGGCTAATGCCAGATCAGAAGCTGAAAATATTATGCCACTTTTCAATCCCCTACTATCATCCAGTAGATGAAGAAACCAACAAAACTGGGTTGAAAGAACAAAACAAAAACAAACCCCAAAAATCTTGAAGTAGAATGTAGCTCTATGAAACAGTAGCAATTCTTCATTGCTAAGGGGACAGGACCACAATGGGAAAGGGTAATCTAAACAAACCCTACAGATTATTGGGGAAATAAGGACCTAACCTCTGGCATCTGGATTCTTTCTTCTGGACATACATTACTGATAATATCCAGACTCATTGGTGCTGATAGTTTTCCTAGACAAGCTCTGTTTCTTATCCTGGCAGGGTATATAAATCTGAAAATCATCTTTAGATTGGTCTTTGATATTAAATACTGTTGAGGCTCAATAAGACATTTGTAAGTCACAGCAAGAAAGCTTTAACCTTCTTTGACCTGCCCAAGTTCTAGGTTTGAATTAAGTGGGTCATGCCCCACCTGGTTTTTAACCAGGAGATCTCCTTGCCAGAATGTTTCCATTCATTCCAGCCAACACCTGTCATTCTCGGCCTGGCAGCAAACCCTTTCACCTCTCCACGCCCATGTTACTGCTTCTCCAGTCCTTTGGCTGCCCTTTGGGGTTTGCATACTAGTTTAACTGGTTCCTAGAAGCCTCCTAAAGATCTTTGCGGAGATCTTGCTAGACCAATTAAGAGAGGGAGTTGAAACAAACACAAATGCATCTAATTTATAATGAGAATGCGTCACTTTTTTCTTTAAGTACAAATTAATTACACATGGGTTTTCAATGAAGAGCGGACTCGAGAAAACAATTATGGCGAGGTTAGATAAAGCACAAATCCTAGCTATTATCACCAGGTAACACCCTACGGTAGGCAAAAGGTTAAGGAGAGCAGTTGCCTTTGCTATCTGTGCACTGGTTAAAAAAAAAAAAAATCAAGCTTCCAAGAGTGGCCGGCACACAGTAGGTGTTCCAAGAGCACCCAGAGACTGAGAATGATTAAATCCTGTTAAATTTGTGTTACAAATAAAACGAGCCCTCCCCCACCAGATGCTCAGCCTTCCCAAAGGCAGCACCATTGTTCATCTCTTTACACCCCGCCTTTTCCATTGTTTTGGGCGTTCTGATTCTTTCACATGTGCATGTGACTTAAGGGATTCGGAAGCACACAATCAACCCTGAAATCACAGGCTTAAATATTATTCAAAGCAAGTTCCATCAGGGTCCTGCTTTTTAAATGAATTGCAAGCTGCTTCTAACGGGTTCAGTTTCGGTGCGGCGTTGTTTCCCGCCTTCTTGGAGTTGAGGCGAGGGATTAAACAATCAGCATTCTCTCGCCGTTCCCTCAACCTCAAAGTTTTTCTTTTCTCCTCTTTCCTTCCCTTTGCTCTATTTCCTTTCATAGACCGTCCTTTCTCAAGGGTCTTTACTCCGCTTCCTCCCTCTCTGCCTGCTGGTCCCTTTGATCCTTTCTTTCGAGCCCCTATTCCCAGAAGCTGCAGAAAATACCTTCTTTTTCCCCCCCCTTTCACGTCACTTCCCTCCCCTCTCCCTCTCTCCTTCGAGGTGAGTCCCCCTCTAGAGGACAGCGCTTTCTTAGCTTCGTGCTTTCAGACGGCGAGCGGAATTCGAAGAGAAAGAAGGGGGGAAGAAAGGAGGAGAAAGAGAACCAGAGCCAAGAGGGGGGGAAGAAAAAAAAAACCACTAGGGCCTAGAGCGCGGAGGCCGGGGAGCAGCGTCGCCATGGCAACGGGCGCCGACAGGAAGCGAGGGACGCGCGCGAGGGCGGGCGCGGGGAGGGGGCGGGCCGGGGGAGGGGTCGGCTGCCCCGGAAGCACCTCCCCGCAGCCCCCTCCCCGCCTGCCCGCGGCCCCCCGGCCTCGGCCCCCACCCTCGCGGCGGGGCAGGAAGTGACAGGCCCGCGCGAGCCCCCGGCCTGGCGGAGCCGCGGCGCGGCCAGCACCCGGACGGCGGGAGGGGCGGGGAGCGGCGGCCGCGCCGGGCACCTCCCACCGCGCCTGGGCCCCCGCCCCTCCAGGAAGGGGAGGAGGCGGCGCGCCGCCGAGGCCGAACGACCCCCCCTCCCCCCGCCCCTGAGGTGGACGCCCCCCGCGAGGACTCCGGTGCGGAGCCGGGCGCGAAGGTAACCGGGCGGCCGCGGGCCGGGGAGGGGCCGCATCCCGGGGTCTCGGCGGCGCGGGGATGTTTCCTCAGCCACCTCGGCGTGTGCAACGCCCAGGTACCTCCCCCAGCCGCGCTCCTGCCTCCCGCTCGGCTGCGCTTTGCTTTTGCGGTGCTTCGGTGCTGCGCGTCCCGGTCTCCGTGCTTTGCGCTCGCTGTGCTCGGTGCTGTCTGTCCGTCACCTCGTTGCCTCTGACCGCTCGTCTTCTCATTCATTTCTCCCTTCCCCGACTTTGGTCCTTCTATCCGAGCATGCTGTCTGGTTATCTCCCTGCTTCTCGCGCTCCGCCGGGCTCCCCGGTCTCCCAGTTCCTCGACTTCTGTGCCCCCCCTGCTTGGCTCCCTACTATTAGAATGTACATTTCCCCGCTTACCAAGTCCGCTTGCTTCGGACACAGCGCAGTATCCACCCACTTCTCCTGGTGTGTGTGCTTTCTCTTTGGAACTGCATTTTTATCACGGTTCTGTGAAGAACAAGAACCCCTGGGAGTCTTCCTGAGGCATCCCTCAAGCCTTGCTTCTCACTCCATTCTTACTGCAACAGAGTTTTATACTCAAGGGTATTGACTTCTTCCAACACCTGACCCAATAGGCCCAGTTGTGTGTCCACCTCAATATTACTTTCTAGTTTCTTCCCATCGGTGTGCATCTTCCCCGGTTGAATCCTTAACACACCCACATCCAAACGGTGGTACTGTTTAGGATGGCCTTTCACTCTTTTCTCAGTTTTAATTTTTAATTGAGTTTGCCACCTAAACGGTGTGCAATCTTCACTTTTCGTATTGGATCTGGAACTTACAACATCAATTGAAAAAAAAAATGAGGATTTTTAAGACATAGATTTGTGTGCCCGCGAGGTTTTTGATGGCAGTTTCCCTGGGGGAAAGACTTTAAATTGGCCCTTCTCTGTTTCACGAACCGGGGGAAATGAGGGAGTCATCGAATTGATGAACATTTTTTATATAATCCTCTATTGCAAGTAACAGGGTCTCCCATCTCTGAGTCCAGTGAGATAAGTCCAGTAATCTGTACAACTGTGCCATGCTGCCTCTAATCCTTACCCACTTTTTTTCCTTCACATGCTGATATTGAGGACTCATGGGTCTGTATCTGTTTAGTGCTTTGATATTTTGGCAAAAGATGTGGGGAGGAAGACTGAAGTTGATAGAGTACCCGCTCTTTACCTCTTCCATTATATCCGTGTGTGGAGTGGCATTTGTTTGTTCCTAAGTTGAGTAGAGTTCTTTGGGGACAGTTAGGTGATGTATTGATCCTGGGAAGAGAAATGGGAGAAAACTCAACTTTAATGGCCAAGGCCATGGCTTTGACTTTGTTTATTTGTTTGGGATGCGTTCCTGAGATGAATCCATTCATCTAATGAAACTAGAGATAGCCCCTAGCAGAGATTATGGTCAGATGTTTATATTCCCAAGCCAAATAGTGCTTGGGTGACCTGATATTTCTAGTAGCCCAGTGTATCAAAAATAAAGAATATACAGTGTAAGTTTAACAAGAGAATGAAAAATAAGGAGTAAAATGATGCATTTTCATGCTGCTTTAGAAGTGTTTCTGTTTGCTTCTCTTGTTTCTTTTCCTTTTTTGATATGTATGTACTTTTTAAAATTTATATTTGCTAGTTTTAATGTACCTGCCAGAGGGTAGATTCTTACACCTTAGTAAAGTTGAGTCTTATTCTTTTAAGTTAGAATGCTGCTTACTGTTACATACTTGGGAGTGTGTAATGTGTCCACTCTGTTACCTTATTTGCTAATAGGGACACTGATGTTATATAAGGAGAAGTAGCAGCCCCGAGGCTTTAATTAGTAGCTTGGCGTGCAGCCAGTCAGCTGCTTTGGCTATGTGGACAGTAGGCTAGCTCTCCTGCCCACAGCATCTGTGCACTTCCATGACCTGTCCACGCTCTTCCTCAGAGCTCTCCTCCGTGAAGTGAGGAAGGAATGCTCACACCAAGCGACACTGCTTTGATGACAGATTTGCTGTTGCTGTTGTTGTTGTTGGTGTTGTTTGCTTTTTTTTGTTCTGGGAAGAGACAAAAGTAGTTTGACTTGATACACAGAAGATCCTCGTTCCCTCTAGTATGCAGTGGGTGCTATGATATTTACCATGCAGCACTGTAAAAAGTAGCAGAGGTGAAGGGCCAGTGCTGGGCCAAGGAAAGAAGGCAGCTAGAGGCTTTACCAGAAATGCCGTCCGTTGTTAGCATGATAATGGTAGATGGAGATAAGAATAACAGCTTTGGGATGGGTCTATTTTGAACTGTTGAAAAGTGCTGGGGGCCCTCTGGTGGCTTTAGTATTGTAGGGGGGGGTGAGGCAGCTTCTTACTGTCTGGCCATTTTCTTTAATGGTAGCCGGGAAGGGATATGTAAAGGTTTTTTCTTTTGAAACAGTGATGAGCTTGAAAAGATGGTAGAATGAGGAATATATGATAGCAGATTTGGGAGTTCTAAGACCTCAGAGGAAGATTCTTAGATACTTTGTGGACTTACTGTGATTTTTGAATAATAATGACACGAAGTGACATTTTCCATTCAAGGTATAACTTTAACCTTTTACTGATTTCCTGTCTAGGGCTTGAGTCAGAGCGCCATTCTTGGGGACCCTGGAACGCTATCATGGAAACGGAGAGTGAGCAGAACTCTAGTTCGACCAGTGGGAGCTCCAGCTCAGGGGCCAGCTCTCGGCCCCAGATAGCACAAATGTCCCTGTATGAGCGGCAAGCAGTGCAGGTGAGGCTCAGCAGGGTGGGGAAGGTCTGTGAGTATTGACTTGGGTTAGGCACAGATGCCAGAAGATCATCCTCCTCAGACTCTTTCCCAGTAGACAAAGAATGAGCTTTCTTCCACTTCAGAACCTTAGCAGTTTATAAAGTTAGAGCAAGCACACCCAGAGTGAAACTTGGTTATTTCGTTTTGTTTTTAGCAATGTACCAAGTTCACGGCTAGCTTGGGCAACTTGGTGAGAACCTGTCTTGAAATAAAACTACAAAAAAGACAGAGCTGAAGGATGCAGTTCATTGATTCAGTACAAAATGCTATACAGTTCACACATGAATAAATAACAAATAGGCATCAGGGTGGTCATTAGGTTTTAATCAACCATTTCATTGTTTAAAAATATTTACTTACTATTTACGTGTGTGTGTGTGTGTGTGTGTGTGTGTGTGTGTGTGTAGGTCAGAGGACACTTAAGAGCTTTGTTTAGACCGTGCAGTATCTACAGGTGCTGTTGGCTCTTGAGCTTCAGGCTACTTCTCCTGACCCCAGCTGCCGTCTCATAAAGAGCGATGGATTACAGATGTGCACCTGGCCTCTCGTTTTAAATTGTTCTGAGACTTGAACTCAGGTCCCTGGGGTTGTGCTCCAGGTGCTTTTCCCCCAGACCTTTCTTTCCTGCTTCATTCAGTTGTCAAGTTTTCAGTTTTGGACCTTATACATTATTCTGAGTAATAGAAGTATCAATGACCTTTTTAGACATTTGCTTTTGGACAAATAGCAAATTCAATACCTTGAATATCCTGTTTGGAAATGAAACATTTTTCTTAAAAAACTTTGGTGGAATGGTTGTAATTGTTAAAGAATAAGAACATAGCAAAATCCAGTTGACACTAAAGTGATCACTGCTGCCATTCTGATAAATAACCATTGGCATTATACAGTAGATATTTGGAAATGTCAATTACTGAGAGTTTTGCCTGGTAGAATTGTTCAGAAGTCACTACTGTTTTTCTTGGTAGAATTGTTCAGATTGTTTCTGTCATCTGTCTCGAAATACTTAAGGAACTGTATCTCTGTTTGTAAGGACAAGTCAGATGCTGATGATGTTCGTCCTTTGTCTCCTGTTGTTCCTCTCCTTCCTGAAACCCTTTAAAGCAGTAACTCAAGTAAGAGGAGTGATGACTCTGAGTCTTGTATCCTGTCTTCTAGGCTCTGCAAGCACTGCAGCGGCAACCTAATGCAGCTCAGTATTTTCACCAGTTCATGCTCCAGCAGCAGCTCAGTAATGCCCAGCTGCATAGCCTGGCAGCTGTTCAGCAGGTGAGAGAGAGGTCAGCAGCCATCTGGGACAGGAGGGAGGGATGAGGCACTGAAAGTTTGGGGGGGAGGGGAGCAGTTTGGGACAAACTATATCACACACCAAAGCCTTCCTTTGTCACCTGGACTCTGGTAAAAAGGATGGTTCTTAGATTATGGGGCTGCAGTGTGAACTATTGGAGTTAGCTACTCCACAACTTTAGAGGTGGAGTAGCTGGGTTGTAGACTTGTTCTGTCTAATATGCTAGCTACTGGCCATATGTAGCTATTGGGTACTTGAAATGTGGCTAGTTCAAATTGAGGTGATACTGAGATTTTAGAAGAAGTCAGTTGACAAAAAGAAGGTAAGAAATCTCAACAATGCCTATATCAGCTTAGTCTTGCTCTGATGATATTTGGGGGGCAGAGTTGGATCTCGGGAGTAAAAGTGTATACCTTAAATGAGTAAACTGGTTTCAGGCCCATCTGCCATCTCCCCCTAAATGATAATATTTATTTTGTATGTATTAAATATGTTACTGAAATTTTTATCATCCTGCTTAATACTTTTTAAGTATATGTAGTAGAAAATGGCTCATTTGATGTTGTGTTCGACTAATCTGCATTAGATTTGTTAGTGACTCTGTGATGTGGGTTGAAGCTGGAGTAGCCAAGTACAGGTTGCCTGTCTGCCCTGATGTTCCTGGGCAGGCTTATGTGGTCATGTGACATATCACCGATAGTGATGTATTTTTTTTCATACTCCAACATATAGTCTCTCAGTTCCTACCTGAGATTTCTGTTTTGTTCATGAATTAATGCTAGAAGACAGGAAGACACAGCCTTTTCATGGTTTCTCTTATGCTTCCCCTTGAGCAGGCCACGATCGCTGCCAGCCGTCAGGCTAGCTCTCCAAACAGCAGCACTGCACAGCAGCAGACCGCCACCACCCAGGCCTCGGTGAGTGCTGTCTCCCTGAGGGCAGTGTCTGTCAAGGACTGGTCTTTGCAGCTGATCTAGGAGGAAGATGGTGTCATCAGTGGGCATTTATCGTTCTTAAGTAGAGATTGGCACAAAACAAACAAAGAAATGACCAGGAAACCTATTTGAACCTGTGTAGAAGTCTTGGTTTTCAGACAGACTCCCTAGCTGTCCATACTGGCCTCATACTTACAGTGATCCTCCTGCCTCTGCCTCCTGAGTGCTGGTATTACAGACTTGCACTACTAGGTATGACCTATTATGCAGGAGTCTTTAAATGGGCAATCGTAAAGGAGGAGGGAGAAACTCCTGGAGAAGAAGAGATAGCAAGTGAAAGGTTGCTTTTCCAGAGAAAGAAAATCTGTCTCATTTCTTTCCTTTGCCAACTCAAGTATTAAAACTGGTGATAGTGGGCTTGCTTTCTTTTTGATTGTCTATTGCTTTGGTAATATTCCAAAGTAGCTAGGATGAAGTTTTGGATGGAAGTTACTACTTATTTCCCTTGACTTCATGAAAGTAACATCCTGTTCTTGATTGTTACTCTCAAGTTGTCAGCTGTGTATTTTATTTTCTTTGATTTCCCCTTAATCCTCAGTCCAGTTCCTTTCTGTACTGCACAGATCAATCTGGCGACCACATCAGCTGCTCAGCTCATCAGCAGATCCCAGAGTGTGAGCTCCCCCAGTGCTACCACCCTGACCCAGTCTGTCTTACTGGGGAACACCACTTCCCCACCTCTCAACCAGTCCCAGGCCCAGATGTATCTTCGGGTAAGTCATAGCCACAACCACCATTGTCCTAGGGGCATAGTTCATAATTTATCTTCCTGGCAAAGAGTGAAAGTATTGTTTTGGTGCTATTGAGGAAACCCAGGGCCTCATGCATACTAGGCAAGCGCTTGGTCCCTGTGCTCGGTCCCTGGGCTCGGTCTGAAAGCTGTGATTTAATTCTGGTCACCCACGTCTCAAGACAAGCTAGCAGGTCTACATCCCATGCCTGATGTAGGCTAGAGAAGATGCTTTAGCTAGCGTTGGGCTCCTCTGCTGGAAGATGGGCATTGATATTGATAGATCAGTGTTAGGTGTAATCTAGTCCTTAAACGTGTGACTTGGTACACAAATTGTAGGTATCTTTCAGCTAGTCTATTTCTGTGAGGAACTATGTGTTCTAAAATCCTCGCTGTCTGAATGTCTTTGATGTTTGACTCTGTTATCATTCGTAGTCTTCTGCACATTCTAGGTTTTCTTCTGGATGATTCCTCACATTTGGAGAAGGAGAGGTTCTTGGGTTGGTGTGGAAAGGCGCAGGCTCAGCTGTTTAATACCTGCTGTTTTTTGTCTTGTGGTCCTTTCCTTCCATCTCTTCTGTCTTCTCTTTTCTTCTTTTTACTCTCCTTCCTCCTCTCCTCGCCAGCCACAGCTGGGCAACCTATTGCAGGTTAACCGGACCTTGGGCCGGAATGTGCCTCTAGCCTCCCAGCTCATCCTGATGCCTAATGGGGCAGTGGCTGCAGTCCAGCAGGAGGTGCCGCCCGCTCAGTCTCCTGGAGTTCATGCAGATGCAGACCAGGTCAGTGGCACCACTTACTGTGGAGAAGCCCGGGAGCATGAAGGGGATGACCATAGGCCAGGCCCCACACTTGGCCCCTTTAGTGATTTTTACAATTCTTATTTTGTGTCTGTTTCAGCTTCCCTTTCCTCAACTCCAATAAATAAAAACTCCCTTAAAATATTTGAGCTGATTTGAGCTAAAGAAGGAAGTAGAATCACCTGAAGTAGTCCCTGTGGATCTGGACGTCCTACGGTACAGGTTGATTTTCAGGGCATCCCTTGTGCTCTGCAGCTTAGTTTTACTGAGTCTCCTAATTCCCTTCTAGAAACGTCACGTGACGATAGAGTTGTCAGAGGGAATTCTGTATAAGTTAGATGTGAAGTAAGCCTGGCTGAGTTGCTGGTAGGATGTTTGGCGGCTTCTGCTCTTGACTTACTATAGTTCTCAACTTTCAGTCTTTTATTTCTGTTCATGTTTCTTCAGTAAAGTCTTTCTTCCCATTGCTTTTTGTGACTTTTCCCCAAAATACATATATTTTAATTTTAACCATGTATGAGATGTAATCTGGGGCCTTATAGTGGTTGTCTCATTCATCTAGTCTGTCAAAAACTACGTAATACATCATGCTTGGGTATGTGTTTAGAGTTTTGGAGCGCTAAAGAGAGAAGAGCCTTATCTTGAAAGAGCTTAAGGGGGAAGCAGTGTTGTCCTAAGTGCTGCCAACCCTAAGTAACCCACAGTTTCCAGAACTGGCTATGTTACTTTGCAGGATACTTGAGTGGAGTCTCAAGAGATCCGCTGATGGATTTGGAGTGAGGGGAGAACTGAAGAAGACAACGTGCCAACTCTGAGGGCACCATTCATTTACAGGAGTCAGACCCCGGGGAGGCTGGGTAGTAAGGACCGCAGGGCTCGGATGTGGCTCTGTAGTAGAGCTTGTCATGCATATTGGGTTGATCTCCAGTTTTGTCAAAAACAAAGCAAAGAGACAGTGAACCTAATGGTGGGAGGAGACTAAAAGTCAAGGAAAGGAGGTTGGAGTTAATTTTATAGTCAGCCAGGTAGTGGTGGTACCCAGGACTCTAGAGGCAGGGGCAGATTTCTCTGAGTTTGAATCCAGTCTGGTCTGCAAAGAGAGTTCCAGGAGAGCTAGGACTACACAGAAACCCTGTCTTGAAAAATCAAGAAAACCAAAACAAAAACCAAAACAAAAACCCTCAAAACAACAACCCTCTCTCCCCCCAATCCAACAAACTTTATAGATAGCAGAGACCATTATTGGCTGTTGGGTAACAGATGAACAGAATAAGAAAAATACTTCAGAAAGAATCAAGGAGTATGTGCCTGCTAAAAGACTCTTGGGGTCATCTAATTTTAAAAGTTGTTCAAACAGTAGAAGACAAAAGAGGAGGCTGGTTGTGTTTTCCTATCGTTCTTTATCCATCCATCCAGTCATCCTTCCATCCATCAACTGACACTCTATATGAGCTTAGTGGCTAGAATGTCCATCCATCTGTCCATGCATGCATGCATGCATCCATCCATCCATCAGTTGACACTCAGTATGAGAATAGTGGCTAGAATGTCCGTCCGTCCCTCCGTCCGTCCGTCCATCCATCTATCCATGATTCCATCAGTTGACACTCAGTATGAGAATAGTGGCTAGAATGTCCGTCCGTCCGTCCATCCATCCATCCATCCATTCATCCATTCATCAGTTGACAGTATGAGCATAGTGGCTAGAATGTCCGTCCGTCCATCCATCTGTCCATCCATCCATCCATCCATCCATCCATCCGTTGACACTCAGTATGAGCATATTGGCTAGAATGTGTACCTGGTGTCTGGGTTAGGCCCCAGCTCTCTGCATTTAACTGTGTAATTTAGATCACCTTGGACAAGTGATCTAAATTAGTCTTTCTATTGTGATCTCTTCATAGATAGAGTATACCTAATGTATGATGTGTTGCGAGGACTGATTGAATTGATTATAAGTCCTTGTATCATATCTGGACTTAATATTTAAGATTGTTAACTTATTATTAGTTCTCTATTATCACTGTGTAGTTTTGGGTGCTTAGGAAAGTTATGATACCTACATTTATGGAGAGTATGGACCATTAAAGTACTGTTAAACAAACAGTTACCTACGTGGTATACTAACTACTTCATTACCAAGAATAAGGTATTCTAAGAATAAAGAAGGGAACTAAATGGTGGGATGGACTAGAAGCCAAGGACGTGACATTTAAACTGGGCTTTACAGAAGTTAGCCATGTATGGATATGAGGAGATGTTGAATGCCTAGAGAACATGATTTCTAAAGATCTTAAAGAAGAGTTGGTTTGCTTGAGGAATTACAAGATGGCTTATTTTCTTGGAGGACTAGATCATTGGAAAGAACCTTACCTCACAGGGCTTTGTGGCTTTGTTTAGGACTTTAGGCCTTATATCAAGGGTAATTAAAAAGCTTTATAAAAGTATAACACTATAAAAGGGTTTTAGTATGAAAGTAACAGGGAGAGTTGTGTTGTATGTGTTACTAGGGAAATGAGTAATTTAGGAGAAAGATGGTGTTTGGGTACATAGCACTGAAGATGGAGGAGCCCATGGGTAGAGAAACAAGAATTATTGAAGGTAGAGGAAACTGGTTCAGAGTTTGGGGAACTGAAGTAGTGCCAGGTGTGAGGCCTGAAATGGCACTGTAGAGTGGTTGGTGCTCTTTATGGGATGAACATTGAAGAAGAGGAATTAGGTTGAAGTTTAGTTTTGGACATGCCAAATTAGAGATGTTGAGAAGTGATCTGGGAGTGATCCTTGAGTTTAGGAGAGCTAGCTTGGAGCTAAATGTGAAAGGTAGGCATGAATGAGACGTTTACGGGACTTAAGGAAATATCAAACATTGTTCTGGGGAGCATATAGACTGAAGAAAGCATGTAGTATAGCTCAGAGGGTTGGGATAAATCCCTAGACAGGTTGGAGGTGGTGAGATGACTGAGGGAAGCAGGAAAGAACAGCAAAGAAGAGAGGAAAGAAGTCTAGACTGTAGGAACACGGAGACGGAGGAAACAGGTTCTTACAGGACTGGGGTGGGTGTAGGGGAGGAAGCCACTCAGTTTTTTCAGTGTAGAAGGAAAGCAAGAATGGATTTGTCAGTTTGGAGGGAGAGCTACTTTAGAGGAGTTGCAGGGGCATTGAACTTGAAGGAATATTGGGTTTGAGGCATGGCTGGAGGGTGTGAATTGGTATAGTGGATGCATAAGAATTTAGTCACTGGGGAAAGGAGGATGAAGCTGGGGACTGGGAACAGGCAGAGAGAGGGTGCAGGCACTTCACACAGCCAGGAGAGGCTGATAGAGCCAAGAATAGGAGTTGTTATGACAATCTTGAAAGCAAGAGGATGAGGATTGCCCTTGGTATGAGGAAGGGGGAGTGAGAGAAGGGACTGGTAATGCAGGAAGGGTGGGTCTTCATTGTCTGCAGAGATGGAGGGGAGCGGAGAGGGTGGTTCTGAGTCTAGGGAGGGTGGAGAAGTGGAATGGCCTTTGCAGAAGAGAAGCTGGCTACCAGTCTAGTTCTCCCTACTGCAGTTCAGGCACCTTTGCAAAGCTGGCCTGCTCTCGCACTGTTCTGGATTCAAGTCTCCACTCACCTGCCTGTACTGTTCTGGTTTTCTAAGTGGTCTTCCTGACTTTAGTCATGACTACTTACAGTCTTCTCCATGTTTCTCTGAAGGTAACTTTAACAAACAAACAAAAACCCAGGGATAGCTCCGGTAAAAGTTCTCCTGAAAGCGTGAGGACCTGAGTTCCATATTCACAACCCACATTAAGAAACAAAGTACAACACCACCCAGGCATGGTGCTGCTTGCTTGCAGTTCCAACCATGGTGAGGCAGGAGCAGGTGGACCCTTGGCTCCCTGGCCAGGTAGTCTAGTCCATGTCGTGTGTAAGTTCCAGCACAATGAGAAACCTTGTCTCAGAGAGGTGGTGCCTGAGGAATTACACAGTGGTATCTTTTGATCTACATATGCATGTGTATACATGTGTACCTGTACTCACATATACATGAACACCTGCATATACATGAACACTCATGTAGACACAGAACAAGAAAGGTATTTTGTTACTGACTTTAAAAAAAAAAAAAAAACTATACCTCTAGTATACTGAATTTGATTGGTTCTAGTGATGAGGTTTATTACGGTCTTATTATTGTTCCTCTCAGGGATCACTGTTTAAAAAAATCAGTTTTAAACAAAAATTATTTATTTTTATGCATGTGTGTGTCTGCATGAGTTTATGTGCAGCACATGCATGTAGGCCTGGGAGGTGTAGGCTCTGGGAACTGAAGGTGGGCGCTCTACAGGATCAGTCAGTGCCCTTCGCCCTGAGCTCGAGCCTTTTGCTCAGTTATTTCTTACTAGAACTAGCAAGCAGGCTGGGGTGGAGCTCAGTGGTGAAGTGCTGGCCTTGCATGTAAAAGAGGCCCTGGTTGAATCCCCAGTGCTGCAAACCAAAAACAATGTAAGAAACCGTTTTTCTCACTGTGTCTGTCCTTATCCATGGTATTGAGTATATGTGTTGATTTCTACAGTCATCCTTCTCTTGGTCCCCTTTAATATAGCTTTATTATCTCTTTACGTATTTCTAAAATTTACTTTGAAAATTAATTGTAATTGAAATTCAAATGTGTACACGAGATTTAATTTGTGTTTTTACCATTGAGTTTCAATAATTACCAATAGGTGACCCTTCCATACAGGTTCTGACCCTCTGACTGTGGATTAGTTTGAAGCAGATTCTAGATACCATTTGTTTATATTCATACATGCATATAATATATAACATATATAACAGTATATAAACAGTAGTATGTAATATATATTGTTATGTATTCTGAAATGATATGTTTTATTTGTATTTAAGTTTATAGGAAACTTAGCTATATGTACTCTTTTTGAGAATACAGTTTTATTTGTGTTTTGAGACAGAATCTTGCTGTTGGTTGGACTAGCCTTAAATAATGGTCTTGTTTTCCTCTTGCATTCAGCCTCAGTAACATGGACAGCAGCAGCGTGGCTCTGCTCCTGGCCTGAGAATGCTTTCTTCACAGCATACTGTCAAGATACTTTTGTTTTCTAGTCATTATTTATAATTTTAATTTTGTGTAATATTCTGTCATTGAATATAGTCCTCTTTTCTGGCTATTGGTTTGGGTGGTTACTCTGTATTGTCCACCCACCCTGTGCAGTGTCTCTTGTGAGTTCTAGTGTGGGTATGTGGGTGTATAAATGTGTGGACAGTCATCATTAGGGTATGGTGACAACAGTCATTATTAGGATATGGTGACAATTTCTCTCTCACAATATTTTTAAGAAATGGGCTCAGCTATAGATTTTATCATGTTTGTTCTGATTATTATTAATTACTTGTGATAGCATTCTGATTAATAGAATCAACCAAGTAGCTATTTTTTTCTCCCTTTGTGTTCATGACCAGCACAGTTATATTCTGGGACTGTTAATAATAAACAAGACAGATTAAATTTGCTGTTATACTTCAGTTAAAATTCAGACTGTTTGTTTTAGCACTCAGACCCTTAGTGACCTAGCAGAGTGCCTTTCTATCTCCCTAGCCCCAGCTACCATTCTTGTTTCTTATTTTTCTGTTCCCTGTAACTCAACACAATGAAACGTTTATATTAAAACATGCCGTTATGTTTTGGTTCTGTGGCTTCCGCGTGCCTTTGGGTCTTCCCCTTCCCTATGCACCCTCGGAGCCTCGGAACAGGCATCATCTGTTTTACAAGACTTTGGCCTCCAGTCAGAGTTGATTTTATGTTCTCCTGTAAAGTTGGTTTATATTCATGTGGATATTGTCGGGTTATACTTGCTGATTTTCTATTCTAACAAACCATGTAGCAGGAGCAATTAACTCTCGCATTTACACTATCCAAGCCTGTACCTCAAGTGAGTAGGTATTCAATAGATGCTGAGTGAATATGAGGAAAGAGAAAGTCAGAGATGTGTTTGGAAGGAATTTTGTTGAAATTTGATGATAGACTTGATAGTATATGACAGTGTGTTTACAAAGAGAGCTCTTTAAGAGACCGAAAGGACCTAATTAATGTAGACGTCAGGGCTCAGTTAGGTTGGCCATGTAATGTTACAGTGTAAGTTTTCTGCATATGAGTCAGTCACAGGAATGTACACACACACACACACACACACACTCACACACACACACACACACACACACACACACGCACGCGTATATTATATCTTCCAGGTGCAGAACTTGGCAGTGAGGAACCAACAGGCCTCAGCTCAAGGACCCCAAATGCCAGGCTCCACTCAGAAGGCCATCCCTCCTGGAGCGTCTCCTGTTTCTGGCCTCTCCCAGGCCTCTAGCCAGGCCCTAGCTGTGGCACAGGCTTCTTCTGGGGCCTCAGGCCAGTCACTCAACCTTAGCCAAGCTGGTGGAGGCAGTGGGAATAGCCTCCCAGGCTCCCTGGGCCCAGGTGGAGGTGGCCAGGCACCTGGGGGGTTGGGTCAGTTGCCTTCTTCAGGACTGGCTGGTGGAAGCTGTTCCCGGAAGGGCACAGGAGTCGTGCAGCCCTTACCTGCAGCTCAAACAGTGACTGTGAGCCAGGGAAGCCAAACAGAGGCAGAAAGTGCAGCAGCCAAGAAGGCAGATGCAGATGGGAGTGGCCAGCAGAGTGTGGGCATGAACCTGACGCGGACAGCCACGCCTGCCCCCAGCCAGACGCTCATTAGCTCAGGTAAGGTGTCACCTCTCCTGATGTCATTAATTTCTCAGAAGTAATTGGAAATATTTAGAGCACACACACACCCCAAAAACCCTTTTTTAAAAAAACTGTCAGATATGAAATGGCAGAAGAAAAGAGAACCTTGTCAGTCTTGAGCATGCTAGCTCAGAGAGAGACAGAATAGTGAATGGGTGAAGATCTTAGTTTCGTCCAAGCAGCAAACTACTTATAAAGTACTTTGTGTAGTTTCTTTTTTTCAGTTTATTCATTTCACTCATTGGAATTGACAAATGTGCTAGAGATACATCTTTGAAAGGCAGATTCCCTGGTCTTGCTGGAGTTAAGGAATTGAGTAAAGGACAGATCCTCTTTTTAGTAGGTGCTTGGAGGAGCTGTAGTGCAAACACCTGAGAGCACCTGGGACCAGCAGGGGGCACTGTGGCTCAGTGTGTGGCTGTTTCTATCAGTGATAAGGACAAACTCGCAGTAATAATAACAATGTCCTTAGTTTGTATTTGCTTTGAGACTGGGTCAAATATAGCCAATGTCTATACTTGGTAATGTTGGATTTTTGTTTGTTTCCATCATGCTAATTAATTATTGATATAATTGAATAATTTCATCACAAAAATTACCAATATTAGATACATACCTTACCTTTCTGTTCCCACAGTGCTTTCAGAGCACATTTGTGTGTTCTTTGGACAGTCTGGTAACATGCAGGGCAGAGACTGTCAACTCCAGTTTGCAGCACAGGACACAGTGGTCAGAGCCTCTGTCTGCTCCTAAGACTCTGAGGTGGTGACTTAATGTGATAAACTTTAAGAATGGAGGCATTCATGGAGGATGGTGATACCTTTAACTCTGGGTCTTTATTCTGTTGTGATTATTAAATGTATCTTATGTATTAAACACCAGGATGAGTTCTAAGGATGTTAAAATGAATAAACATGGATTATAAACCTTGAGATAATGAAGGAGAAAGTCAACTTTGTTCAGTACCGAGTAGAAGAATTGGGTGGTTATAGCAAACGAGAACAAAAAAGACTGAAGATTATTGCTTATTTAAGGGCTACCTTCCATTCATCTCTTCCTTCCTTCCTTCTTTCCTTCCTTCCTTCCTCCCTCCCTCCCTCCCTCCCTCCCTCCCTCCCTCCCTCCCTCCCTCCCTTCCTTCCTTCCTTCCTTCCTTCCTTCCTTCTTATTCTTCTTTACTTTCCCTCTCTTCTTCCCTCCTTTCTCTCTGTCTCTCTCTCCTTGGAGTTAAATCTAGGCCTTGAACATGCTGAGCCAAGTTTCTCTTGCAGAGCTACACCTAGTCCTATCTTTCTTTTTAACTTTGTATTTTGAGAAACAGCTCACTGAGTTGCTTAGGCAGACCTTGACTTGCCTGAAGACTCCTGAGTACTTGAGCGTCCAGGCTGTGCCCTTTGTTTTTGCCTTGAGATCTTGGTCCTGGGGGTAGTCACACTGCCTGACTGTGGGGAGGCTGAAGGAAGTGGCGTCTGAGCTCCATAGCTCCGTGTAGGCTAGATTTCTGCTCACTGTCTGATTCCCAGGGAATGAGCTTTCCAGTCACTGAGTCTCACCGTAGGTATATCTTGCAAAGATGCTTTTGTTTTCATTTAGAAGGGTGATCATCGTCTGCCCCTTTCTCCTTTCTTCCATTCTGGCTTGCTTCACACATAGCCACATACACACAGATCCAGCCCCATTCACTGATTCAGCAACAGCAGCAGATCCACCTCCAGCAGAAGCAAGTGGTGATCCAGCAGCAGATTGCCATCCACCACCAGCAGCAGTTCCAGCACCGCCAGTCCCAGTTGCTTCACACAGCTACACACCTCCAGTTGGCCCAGCAGCAGCAGCAGCAGCAGCAGCAACAGCAGCAGCAGCAACAACAGCAGCAGCAGCAGCAGCAACAGCAGCAGCAGCAACAGCAGCAGCAGCAGCAAGCAACAACCCTCACTGCCCCTCAGCCACCCCAGGTCCCACCTACTCAGCAGGTCCCACCTTCCCAATCGCAACAGCAAGCCCAGACTCTGGTGGTCCAACCCATGCTTCAGTCTTCACCCCTGTCTCTTCCACCTGAACCAACCCCCAAACCACCCATTCCCATTCAGTCCAAGCCTCCTGTAGCTCCTATCAAACCTCCTCAACTGGGAGCTGCTAAGATGTCAGCCACGCAGCAGCCGCCACCACATATCCCTGTGCAAGTTGTCGGTACCCGGCAGCCAGGTACAGCCCAGGCACAGGCTTTGGGATTAGCACAGCTGGCTGCTGCTGTACCTACTTCCCGTGGAATACCAGGGGCAGTCCAGCCTGGCCAGGCCCATCTGGCCTCCTCGCCACCTTCATCACAGGCTCCTCCTGGTGCACTTCAAGAATGTCCTCCTGCACTGGCCACTGGGATGACCCTTGCTCCTGTGCAGGGAACAGTACACGTGGTAAAGGGTGGGCCTACAGCCTCCTCTCCTGTTGTGGCCCAGGTCCCTGCTGCTTTCTACATGCAGTCGGTGCACCTGCCGGTGAGTGGTGCTTGCTCATTTTGAAGGTATTACTACTTATCCACACCCTAGTGGGTGTGGACCGAGGGAATAGAACTTAATAGGAAGATGAAGACTTGGAAGGTGAATGCATGTATGGGTTCTCTTTAAAAAAGTGAGATGTTTATATATATTTATGTTTATATGTGTTCTTTATATATGTGTATATATATATATTTTTTATATATATGAAATGTTTAAACTTCAAATTCCTAAGTTCTTATCTTAGGGTGTTTATATATAATAATATGCTAATTCCATCAAGAGCTCCTTAGCCAGATCTGTGTTTGTAAAGCCAACAGTTCTTAGTTGGTCCTTAGCCAGGACTTAGTGATGTCTTTCTTATCCTAATACAGAAGTTACACAAATTGGGGTGACCAAAAAGTTTAGTGTATCAAAGAAAGTAAACAAATTTGGGCATCTGGAACTGAGAATGTTCTCAGGACTATGGAGTTAAAGTTTTCCTTCCACACCTAAATCTTAGCTGCTTTCTTGTCTATTCCCCTTCTAGGGTAAAACCCAGACCTTGGCTGTGAAACGCAAAGCTGAGTCTGAGGAGGAAAGAGATGACCTCTCCACACTGGCCTCTGTGCTTCCCACGAAGGCGTCGCCAGCAGTGGAGAGCCCAAAGGTAATGGAGGAGAAGAGCAGTCTTGGAGGTGAGTCGCCGACTTCTAAGATCTTACTGGTGCCAGAGGACAAAGAAGTGTTTTCAGTGAGCCAAAGATAAATTACCCCAATTTGTGTAACTTCTGCATTAGGACAAGAAAGACATCACTAAGTCCTGGCTAAGGACAGAAAGACTCATTGTAGACCAACTAAGAACTGTTGGCTTTACAAACAGATCTGGTTAAGCAGCTCTTGACGGAATTAGCATATTATATATAAACACCCTAGAGAATGGGCAGAGCTTGGTGAGCAATAAGTAGATACAGGCACATGTGCTTCATGGTGAGTGACCAGAGATGAGCGTGTTGTGGAGGACGGCTTGGTCAAGTCAGTTGTGTCATCTACACACTCCTTAATGTATGTTTGTTTTTCAGAGAAAGCTGAACCAGTGGCCAGTTTGAGTGCGAATGCTCCAAACAGTGATCTAGTAGCCTTGGCCCCTACCCCATCAGCACCACCTCCTACTCTGGCCTTGGTGTCCAGACAGATGGGTGACTCAAAACCCCCACAGGCCATCGTGAAGCCACAGATTCTCACGCACATCATTGAAGGCTTTGTTATCCAGGAAGGAGCAGAGCCATTCCCGGTGAGGGCAGGGCCTGCCTGAAAGTGGGTCTGGGAAGGGAGAGGTGATCTCATTTTTTTTCCCCTTACATTCTTCTAAAAGAAGATAGTGCAGAACTGTTTCATCATTAGAGAATGGTTCATTATGCTGCTTACTTAGTTAGAAGGCGAGAGACACGGGGGAGTTTGTAGACCAGAAAGTGAAAATACTAAGAACAGAAGAAAGGTGGCTTTTGAGCTGTAGTGTTTGCTTGAGTACATTAGGTTGCTTTGTAATGAAGGAAACAAGGAACAAAACCCAATGATCTTGACTCTTGCATTCATTTCAGCTTTGTGGAGAAAAGGTCATGATATAAGGGAGTAAGTGTAGGAACCCAGTTTGCCACCTTGAAATGTCCTGGGGCTGGAGAGATACCTCCGCAGTTAAATGAATATATTGTTCTTTCGGAGGACCTGAGTTGTAGTCCCAGAACCCATGTCGCTAATTATACCAACTCCAGCACGTGAGTGTCTGACTCTGGCTATGTGCTTGCACACCTGGCTAGGCATGACACACACTTTTAATTTGAGCCCTTAGGTTGCAGAAGAGTAGACGGATCTCTGAATTCAAGGCCAACCTGGTCTACATAGCAACTTCCATATAGTTAGGCTTTGCTTCGGCTCCCTACCCACACCTCCCTCTCAAAAAAAGAGCCTTAAGAAAATAAAGAATGAGATTCCGTCAGAGGCAGATTGGCTATCAATTCAGAGTTCACCCAAGCAGAGACAAGGGGACTTGAAAAGGCTATAGAGGGCAGAAAGGGATTAGGCTGCCTTAACTTCTCTTTCTCTGGGACAGGTGGGATGTTCTCAGTTCCTGAAAGAAACTGAGAAGCCACTGCAGGCTGGCCTGCCAACAGGGCTGAGTGAGAGTCAGTCAAGTGGCCCTTTGGGGGGAGACAGCCCCTCTGTAGGTAAGTCTCGGATGTTCATGGAGATGCTTGATGAATGTGGGGATTGAGCCCAGGGGTAGCAAATGTTATGCAAAAGTTCTACAAATGAACAACATCCCTAGATTGCATTCTCTAGAGACAAGGTCTTACCATGTGGTCCAAACTGAGCTTTAACTTCAGACCCTCCGAAGTCTGGGGATTATACGCATGGGCTACCACTCCCACTCCCCACCACCCACAACTACCCAGTCAGTTCTTGTTTTCTCAAAGGAAGAATTTAGGTATGGTTTGTCTATGCACAGATGTGTTCTGCTGAGTATGTGGAACTGTACAAAAGAACTATATAAGGGAACTTTACCAAGTTAAAGGATCTGGTTGGCTTATTTTATACTATTTAAGAATATATTCCCCTTCCTGCCTCCATTTCCTGTGTGCTGGGATTATAGGCCTGTACTCGTATACCAGTCCATATATTTCTCGAGAGGCAAGCCTTTAGGGTGTTTAGTGTTAGGGATTTACAGTTAGACTGTGTAAGTCTTTGTAGAAAACCCTGGGGGAAAATTAGTACTGAGCTCTGGGCCTAATAATAACTGAGGGGCAGCAGAAACATAGGTGAGTCAAGAATGCTGTTGTTTTTCAGAGTTAGATAAGAAGGCAAATCTCCTCAAGTGTGAGTACTGTGGGAAGTACGCCCCAGCAGAGCAGTTTCGAGGCTCTAAGAGGTTCTGCTCCATGACATGTGCAAAGAGGTACTGTGGCCACCGCCGTGTCCCCTGGGTGCTGTCCCTTCTTAGAACTGATGTTTTACCCCTCTTGGCTTTTCATTCTGTTCAAGTTAGTATGTCATGTCCACAGCACTGTGACACCAGTCTTGTATGTCCCTCATCTGTAGGTACAATGTGAGCTGTAGCCACCAGTTCCGCTTGAAGAGGAAGAAAATGAAAGAGTTTCAGGAAGCCAGCTATGCACGTGTTAGGAGGCGTGGACCCCGCCGCAGCTCCTCTGACATTGCTCGTGCTAAGATCCAGGGCAAGCGCCATCGGGTGAGCTGTATTGCAGAGCCAGCTAGCGTGTAAAATGCCCCCTTCCCCCGGAATTCACTTCCTTAGGTAAAAGCCATAGATATAGAACTCTCAGAACTCTAAGAACTCTAGTTTGACACTGACTATTGGGTCATAGTGTATAAAACTCTGTCCTGTCTCCTTTCATCTGCCTATAAGTTTGTGCATCCATGAGTCCTTTACTACACTTGAAATAATTCAGGGAACACAGCGAGTTCACACTTGAATGGTGCTTTAGCGTAGTTGTGCATCTGCAAGTGAAGCTCAGCTTCAGTTCACCTGTTGAGTTAGTCTGCTGTAGTTGGGAAGAGAAGGAACTCACGTGCTGCTTTCACCAGCCTCACGGTTTTGCTATCTCCTCTCAAGGGTCAAGAGGACTCCAGCCGGGGCTCAGATAACTCCAGCTATGATGAAGCACTCTCCCCAACATCTCCTGGGCCACTGTCCGTAAGAGCTGGGCATGGAGACCGTGATCTAGGAAACACCATTACAACCCCATCCACACCAGAGTTACAGGGCATCAACCCCGTGTTCTTGTCCAGTAATCCTAGCCAATGGAGCGTCGAGGAGGTCTACGAGTTTATTGCTTCTCTGCAAGGTACTAGGGGAGGTGGGTGGCCCTTCATCAGAACAGGGACACATTGTCCCTAGGTCATCCCACCAGGCTGACGTAGAAGCTGCTGGACTGTCTGGCAGTTTCTCAGTCCTATAGTGTGGTTTATTAATTTCCTCCTCAGCTGACACCATTGATCAGTGTCCATAGGTCTTCGGGAGTTTTTGGATAATGTTTCTGTTTGATGTAACTGAGCACACATGACTTCCAGAGGATTCCATTAGCAAAGACCTTTGTTGACTTTCTTCAAGGCAGGACTGCCCCCATTAAACACAATACTCTTTGGTATTTGTCCCTCTGAGAAAATGTTGGAAAAGCTGTTAATCTTTTTGTCAGTGTTAAAAGAAACTGTGAGTGTAGTTTTTCTTTCTCTCTGTAGTTTTGAGGTGATTTCTTTGATGAACTTGCTCCTTGCTTGGTGCTGTGTGGAGTAGCGGGCGGCTCTGATTCACTGGCTTTCAGAGCTGCCTCAGCCCTTTCTCCTGCCCAACTGACAGCACATTAGACTAGCCACCACTAGGCTTATTTTAGTTCCTTTCTTCTTACGCTACCATCCAGGTTTTCATCCAGATGTCTCATCCCACCGTTTCCTTTTAGGCTGCCAAGAGATTGCAGAAGAGTTTCGTTCCCAGGAGATTGATGGACAGGCCCTTTTATTACTTAAAGAAGAACATCTTATGAGTGCCATGAACATCAAATTAGGTCCTGCTCTCAAGATCTGTGCCAAGATCAATGTCCTCAAGGAGACCTAAGTGACCCTCTGCACACCTCAGACTAAGGCAGATGCCCTGACTGTTCAGGTTATAACCTGGGAAGAGCTATTCCTCTCGTGTGACCTGTGGGGTGTGGAGGCAGAACTGCAAGGATTGATTGCTGGTGCTACATGGTGGCAGCTTTGACACTTTCTCTGGGTTTCATTTAACAACTGTCTCACTACCGACCCTACCCTAATCCAGTTCTTAAGCAGGCAGAGACTAGGACTGCTCAGCCCTATCCTGGAGTGACTAGCCAGGGTCTCACTTCTCCAAGGACTTGTCTTGTATGTTAAGGCAAGGAAGTGGGTGAAATGTAGGCCGGCCTCCGCCGTGGGAGGGGCCAGCTTTCCTAGCTTAGGACAGGAGCAAACCGGTACTCTCCTTGTGGCTATCGCTCAGCTTCCTGTTATCATTTCCTCCCTTAATACGGATCATTCTTCTGCATCCATGGCAGGGTCACCAGCCATCGTACACACTTGGTTGGTATCTGATTTGCTGCAGGGACGAAGTGTTTGACTGACACGTGTGGCTGTTGTCATTCTTTCCGCACCCCCACTCCCAACTGTTACCACCTTCAACCCTTTCTTTTCCATCCCAACTCTGCTCTGTCCTATAGCTTTACAAAACAGGAGTGTGTGGGCTGAGGTCAGGATTGTACCTTGGGCACTATTCCTTATACAAAATATTAAATATTTTTTTTCCTCAGTAAAAGGATGAAATTTGGTTTCCATGTCTTACTGCATTCCACTGTTTTTTCCTTAGCACAAATGACAAAGCCAGCTTGTTTTTTGTTTTTTAATTGTATTTTTGTACAAAAGTGGTGTATTATTTTTCATTTAAAACACAGGGGTTAGGATGCAAACAACAAATGAGAAGCATTTTTTTTAAAAAATAACATTATTTTTCCTGTATAGAAAGAAAACAAAATTTCCACTGCCATCGCAAGGGTATTGAGAAGTAGGAATGGCATCATTTATTTTCTCTATAGGTAACAAATGGCCCTGCCTTCTCCACGCTCCTGTGTTCAGATGAACTGTGTTGTTACTTAGTGGCCTAGGGGTTCACTATGATACAAAGATCAGCCTGCAATTCTGGGCAGATGGCCTAAACAGAAAAGAGAGGACTACAAACCTTTCCCCATAGATAAGTGGGTCAGACACTTCCCTGAGCCAGCAGGAGGGACAGGTGCGGCCGTGTCCCCACCCACAGCAGAGACCTGCAGAGCCTCCGTGTCCACTTCTGCTTCCAGTCCCTCCCTTTAAGAGTGGGAAAGTATAAAAAGCCAAAGTACAGACCCAGGAGAAAAGTGCAACTCAGGTTTACAAGTACTAGAGGGAGATGAGGCTGGCTAGTGAGACTACCATAAGGTGACAAAGAAAGGGGTCTGTTTACTTTAGAAAAAGCACGACTTGATTAGGCATTTGGGTTACCTATGGATTTATAACCATAGCCCTGGGTCCAATTTAAACTATCAAGCCACTCAGAGACCTATAAACAATGTGATGGCGCCTTAGAATCTTGGGAATTTCCAATTTTTTTCCCTGTCCTAGTCCCACACAAGGGACAATTGGGTGACTGATTCCACACTCAAAGCAAATGGAGTATTTGGGTTACGGCCAGGCAAGCGCTGCAGAACAACTGCGAGTTACACTAAGATCCTCATGGGATTACTGCAGGGACAGAGACAACGTGAGGCAGCCAAAGGTGCAAGTAGTCCTTGCTGTTTTAATTAGAGAATCCAGTGTCTCAACTGGAAAATGTTTACAGCCAGGGTGTTCATGGCTTTCTGCCTAGTTAGCTGTCCTTGCTCTTCCTGGGGTGTAGGAGTTTGCCCCACAGGCCGTATGTCTGTCTGTCTGCCTTCCACTGTACAAGCAGAGGAAAAACGACAGGAAGGAGCAAAGGGAAGCAGGTTAGGGTCAAATCAAAAGCCAGCTGGAAAGCAAGACTATTAACGGCAAGGTGAGAGGTGGGAGAGACGGCTTGAGAAGTCTGGCTGAGTATGCTTTGGTTTGGGGACTGAAGAGGTGGCTAGACATTACAAGTGCAATCACATTGGTAGCAAATGATCATCCCTTTCTTCCGACTCTTCCCCCAGCTGGTCATCCCCGACTCCACGATATGCTGCAGGCACATTGCGGGGTTTGGAACGGCACACAAAGTCACAACCATCCTGGAGGGAAAAAGCAAAGGAAGGATAATCTTGATTATCTACTTTAGAGTGAAACAGATGATATGGTTTCAAACTCACAACGGGTTTATTTTTCCCCCCAGAGAACACCCAAAATCCAAGGCTTAGCCCAAATTAACTTTGCTACTCACAGCTACTAGGTTGCCAAGATCCTGCCAGAAGGCCAGATGAGGAAACTGCTCCATTCCCTTGGCCCCCACTACCAGTCGCTGGTATAAGAAACCCCCAATGACGTAGACAGCAACCAACGATGCAAATCTAGACAGAAGACACACAGTTAAAACTTATTTAAACCCTGAAGTGGCGCCACATACCTCTAATGGCATTGAGGAGGCCAAGGCTAAACTTTATAGTCAATATTAGCTGTTTTCTAAGTAGCACTGAGAAGCCAAGGCTAAACTTTTTAGTCAGTATTAGCTGTTTTCTAAGTAGCACTGAGAAGCCAAGGCTAGACTGAATATTCAATTTTGGCTGTTTCCTAAATACTCTATTAAAACAAAACGGGCTGGCAGCTCCCCAGAAAAACTAATTAGGAGTGCTATGTCAAGCACCCAGAAGAAGGGTAGGTACTTGGTATGTGATAAGTAACCACAGATCACTTTTTTTTTTTTTTTTTTTTGGTTTTTCGAGACAGGGTTTCTCTGTGTAGTCCTGGCTGTCCTGGAACTCACTCACTCTGTAGACCAGGCTGGCCTCGAACTCAGAAATCCCACCTGCCTCTGCCTCCCAAGTGCTGGGATTAAAGGCGTGCACCACCACCGCCTGGCCACAGATCACTATTAAACAGGATTCTTCATACAAGCTCTATTGATATAATAACAGTACTGAGTAATGTCCAGCCCATTCCTGAGAGAAGCTCAACCAAACGCCTTTAGTCCCAGTACTTGGGAGACAGAGGCCAGCCAGTTACACAGGGAAACACTGTCCACATAAACAAACCAATCTCCAAATGCAAATCATTTATTGGGACTAAACCATTTTTAAGAAGCCAGGTCTGATCAGGTACATCTTTAATACCGCTCATGGAAGACAGATTCTGAGTTTGAGGCCAGCTATAGCTACAAAGTAAGACTGTCTTCCAAATGTATTTTATTTTTTCCTACTGTCAGGGACTGAACATAGGACCTCGTGCATACTGACCAAGCACTCTGTCACCAAGCTCTACTCCCCAGCTTAATTTCTTTGAACGCATATAGTCTATCAGCAAGTCATCTCTAATTTAGTATATGTCGACACACGCAGCTACTCAAAGGGTGCAAAGTACTCACATGACAAGTAAGATGGAGCCCACGCTGAGGTGTGAGACCTCTGGTGAACAGGCCAGGCTGCTGTCCATCTCAAAGAGGTAGAAACAATCATGGACTTTGCCTCGCTCCTCAGACACTGGGTTAAAATTATCCTGACAAGAGGACCAAACAGTAATTATGTACGTCTTCTTTCAACTTGCATCCAACAAACAAGACTGCCCCCAATAAATACATCAACCCCAAACATGTGCTGCTCCTCTCCTAGTTTCCGGATGTCCCAGGACACCGTACCGCTAGTGTGTGTCGATTGCAGGAGATCATCACCACTGCTCGACGCTGCTCTTTGCCACAGTGGTTGTCATACTCGTCCCCGCCTTTATATATCAGCATGATCCAATTACCTGAGGACGGACAAGAACAGTGAGTGGCACTGTGGAGCGCGGGGGAAGCAGAGGAAGCACCCAAAGGGCGGTACGACAGTGGAGTAAGCTACCCAACTGTCTAGTTAATGAGAACCGATCCGGCCTGTCTGAATGCTAAACTAAAATCTTCCTTTTTAAAAGACGAGTTTTGCTAAGTAGCTCTGGCTGGCCTTAATTCACTAATTACGTAGACCAGGCTGGCCTCCAACTTGTGATCTTCCTGCCTCTGCCTCCCAAGTTTTGAGGTCATAGACATGAGCCTCTTTACCTGGCCTTAAAACCCGTTTCTTAACTTTTGCTCCCTTGTTTTCAGAGAGCAATAACCAGATATGTACGATTAATCTTATTTTTTTATATTAAAGGTAGGCAAGACTGTAAAGACAGTTTCTATCCAAGCTTTTAACACTGATGTGCATTTTTCTCAACACAATGCAAAAGTAGAGGAGATTCCACAAGATTGCCAGGCAGCAGGGAGATGTCCAAGTTTATTTAGTATGTTTAACATTCTTTGTAAAATATTGTTTGACAGAGTACCAAGTAAAAATTCTTTGCATATGAGAAAACAAGATTTTAAAATTAGTAAGCTGGTGTCTTAAAATCATCTGTGGTGGTCTGAATAAGAATGGCCCCCACAGCCTCATATACCTGACTGGGCGTGGAACTGTTTGAAAGGATTATAAAGACTAGGAGGTGTGACCTTTTGGAGGAAGTAAGTCACTAGGGGTGGACTTTGAGGTTTCAAAAACCCATGGCAGGCCCAGAGTCTTTCCCCATCTTTTTACCTAGATCGGAATGTAGAACTCTCAGCTACTTCTCCAGCACCATGTGTACCTGTGTACTGCCATGCTCCCCCCTGTGGTGATAGTGGACTAACCTCTGAAAATGTAAGCCTACAATTAAATGCTTTCTTAAACAGTTGCCTTGGTCATGGTGTCTGTTTATAGCAAGAGAACAGTGAATGAAACACCATCGCACTAGGAGAGTGAGCTGGGTCAAGAATTTGTCTTATTCTTTACAAAGTCAATGTCTACACTGGATAATTTATCTGTTATGGGAAGAACTCAGACCACAGGTGCTCCCCTCCAGCATATACTTTCATGACATTAGAAACATACAGTTGTTAGTACAAGGAGGCAGAGGATTTTTTCCCCTTAAATAGACTTTCTGGTTTAAAAAAGTTATCTTAAAATTCAATATTGGTTAATTTGATGAGAAATGGCAGTGGCCGTTATGGAACTGATTGTGTATTTAAGGGACTCCAGGCTATGTAAAATTCTGGCTAGATTCAGAGTCACTTTAATTCTCAGTCATCATATTCATATTTACTTTTCCCATCCCTTTTTCTGTCTTCCTTTTTTATGGTATTAAGGATCAAAGTCAGAACTTTGTACGTGTGGGCAAATGTTCTACCTTCAACTATATCCCAATCTTATATTCTATTTATGAACGTTTTATACTATCTTCAAACACAGAGGTGCCCTGAGCAGCTCTGGAACTGGGCACCTCTGGAACTGTGAGTTACAGTCTAGACCAATTCTATATAACATGACATACTTGAGAAGCTGGAGAAAGCCAACATATACAGGGTTATTGGAGGACTGACTTAGGATTAGTCAGCAGGCAGTATCTTACTTCCGTTGAAGATGTGTGTCTCGTTGATTCTGCCAACAACCGTCTCCTTCTCATTGCTTTTGTTGATCTGGACTAGGCCTGCCCCAGAGGAGTGGTTGCCAGCTTCCCGGCATACTCTGAATATGTAGCTGTATGTGTCTGGGCCCTGGCCCACAGTACTCTCAAAACTACAAGAAAAGAAAGAAGAGAAAGAACAGTCTTCTAGTTACCATGCTCAGGAAAAAACAGACTCCCCCTCCCATCAGAGGAATAACATGTTACAATCGAGAAGTTATTTGTGCCCTAAAACTGTCCTACTTGTTGATAATAAGTTCAAATATACCATCCGAGACAGCAAATACACTCTAGAATACCCATTCTAGCTACATAAAAATGTTAGCTGTTTCCCCACAGCAAGGGTCTGTCTGTCTGTTTTCATGGGACAGTCCTAGGTTTAAGGATCATTTTCATGTTTATCAGAAAATTCCCTGACACAGATGAAGACATACTTAAGAGATGTATATGTTTAAATGTATGTGTCTGATGTTTCTAAAGTCTTATATGAAGTATCAAGTAATGTTCCGATTTCTACAAGCTGGTGTTTTAGACCCAGTCTTTAGAAACTGATACTTTTCTGTGAAAGAGAAGAAAAACATACGTAGTAACATGGCTGTGGCCCTGTCATTAGAGAGAGGAATGTATTATAGCCAAATAAAACTAATAACTGCTAATGTCCACATCAGAACCCGTATCATTCATGCACTCCTTCCACATTAAAGCTAAAGTAAACTCATTAAAGAGAAAAGACCCTTAGGAGATAGTTTCTTCCCTCTCGGGTTCTTCTCTACCTTTTGTCAAACAGTGGCCGTAACCTCTCCAGGAGAGCCACCTCATTCTTTGACTCCTTATCCTTCTCTCCTACCAGGTCGCAAGTCTTTTCTTCTGTCTGCCAGGATTCTCTCACAGCTACAGCCAGGAGTAGCAACAGCAACAGTTCAGTCCTCCAGCAGCCAGAGAAGGGGAACATCCTTTTGGAAGAGTGTGTTGGAGGTGAAGGCAGGATCAGGAGAGAAAGAAAATGGATCAGTCACACAACTGTGCAAAAAGGACTGGCATTTTGATTATGTAAAAAGCATGACTCTGCTTCAAAACAAGCTGGGGGTGGGGGTGGGATCTCAGCGGAGAGTCAAATGTCTTTAATCTCCACACTTGGGGGCAGAAGCAGATGGACTCTGTGAGTTTGAAGCCAGCAAGACACTTGGTGAGACACCCTGTTTCAAAAACCTCTAAAACCCAAAAACCCAGCAAGACAAACGGGGTAGGGGGAGGGTGTTAAGAGGAAGAAAATAATTATAATAGCCAGGGTGCACCCACCTTTGCATTGTTACTGCTGGATGAAAATTTACCTTGCATTATCCTGATTTTCAAAGTCAAATACTAGTTTATAAATAAAGCCTAAGTCAGTGGGCCTTCCCTGGGACATCCCAATCATGAGTTACACAGATCGTAGCTTGAAATTATTATGAAAGATGTAAAGTAGAGAGAAGCTTGACTTTGTTGGGCCCTAACACATCAGTAGGTAGCATCCAACAGTCTCTGTCCACATTCGCTGGAAGCATGTGGAGTGTGGGTGAGGTGGGCATAGTACCTTAGCTCTCCTCAGTTACTTATGTGCCATTTCTCTGAAAACCCACCCAGTCACAGAAGAAAACTCACTGGGTCAAAACCAGTGATTACAAGTCTTCCAAAATCTACCTTCTCCCTTCTAAGTCACAAATCTTAAGGCCAGCTAAACTTTCAGGGGGTTGGCTACCTTTTTATACTC
Source organism: Apodemus agrarius (assembly GCA_964023405.1). Classification (NCBI taxonomy): domain Eukaryota; kingdom Metazoa; phylum Chordata; class Mammalia; order Rodentia; family Muridae; genus Apodemus; species Apodemus agrarius. The sequence goes on along the minus strand of OZ030006.1, from coordinate 152,228,026 downwards.
TCAAGTTCTGAGTTCACTTTCTGTTTGTATTATTCTAACAGGCCCATCCAAACTATGGCCCATGGGACACATATATCCCCAGATATCTGTGAATGCAGCCCAACATATTCCTGGGTGACAATGTCCTATTTCAATGTTGAAGAGTTGGCTACCTTCATAGTTAGGCCATAGTGACTGATGCTGGCACAGGCTTCTATTAGTACCTATTAGTGGCCCTTCAGGCTATTGACATTGTTAATTTTATGATGGTTTCACTATTTTTTTTTTTTTTTTTTGACAGTTAACTCTTCCAGACATTCTCTGCAACAAGAGAGTGAAAGCTTTAACCCTGTGCTCTAATTTCATTTCCCTTTCTCCCTGAAAGGTACATCTGCGTTTCTATTTCCCACGTGCAGGGACGGCCACGGGGCCACACTTAACCCATACCCCACACATCAACTCCCTAACACAAACAAGGCGTTTCCACACAGTAATCACAATAGCCAAAAGGTCAAAGGGACTCCTAACACAGCTCAAATAGGACACTACAGGACATATGCAGCAGAGTGACAGCCTTCAGCCAGCCACTACCTGAAATGCCAACATACATTAACTAGTCAATCCTCCCCAAACCTTATGCATCAAACGTAACTGTCTCTATTTCACAAATAAAAACCACAGGACAAACAGAGCAAATGCCACCGACACAGCTAATGGAGTAAGCAGGACAGATGGCTGCAGAGCCAACTATCCAGTGGGGAGGCAAAGCAGGGCCGCCTTTCTCCTTTTTAAACAGAGCAGGAAGGGGAAGCCGCTCTTCCCACAGTTAACTGTAGTGGAACAAAGAGCCCAGATTTAAGCTCTCCCCTTCCCTGAGCTCAGCTATTGCTCAACCAGTCGGCTCACCTAGAGCTCCTGTTAACCTGCTCAGTGCCATTCTCCTCAAGTTCTCGCGGGATTTGATTTGAAATGTTAACGCTCTGGCTCTGAAGCACGCTTGCTCCCCAGGCCATATTCTGCAGGGATGCTCTCACAGACTGGATGCTGTGCACTCTGGCCTCAAAGTTATTTCCTCATTTCCTCCACTGTTGCTGCTTTCTCTTCCCAAATTAGGGCAAAGAATCTCACAAAATTGGGACAGGATGAGAATTAAAAACAAGTCAGGGTAGGCATTAGATGGGCAGAATTGCTTGTCAGCTGCTTATGTGTTCAAAAAGAAGAATAATTTTACACTCTTCCCAGATTAAGATCTGACTCTGAGTTTGAGCTGCTTCTCTTGATTCAGTGTGGTGTATGTTTTTAAATGCTATACTTGCATTATGTTAGTTACGCAGCCTAGGAGAAGATGAGGGGTCTGATCCTAGAGTTGCTTAGTGAGGTCTTAGGTGACACAGATATTAAATGGGTGAAGTTGCTGGATCAACCCGGGTGACTAATGACATGAAGGCATTTGTGGTCAAACTTCTGATAAACACCGGCACAAAGAGAGAGCAGTCTGAAAATGAAGCTGGGGTAGCCCTTTTTAAAAACATGGTCCAAAGAGATCCTCAGAATGCAAGCGTTTGTCTTGATGCTCTTGGAAATTCCCCTTCGATGTTCCTATTCTATAGAGACCGCTCCACTGGCAGTGCTGAAGCATTCTTCACGGGACGGCCCATGACTAAGTTAGGGGTTGGGAAACTGCTGACCTCACTCCGCCTCGCATGCACTTTTCCCACTCATGGCCATTTCCCATGTTCTAGTGGAGGGCTTTATTTTCTTCCTCCTGGTTCATGGCAACCAAACACTTTTAAGATCAGTCTCAACTGGCAGAAAGGCCCGATGTTTAAAGCGTCTCAAGGAGGTAGTTCTATGCATCAAAGTCTCCACAGAAACACAAAGATGCTTCTGTTACTCTTTTCCACACCATGCTAACAGACCTTCCTCGAACTTCTTCCAGGATTCTGGAAATTCTCGCCTTCCATCTGCTCAAAGTCATACCTTACCCCCAAATGGCGCCATGACGCCACTTTACTCCCAGGATACAGGTCAAATGTCTCCCTACAAGCACCCAGTAACACTTCACACTTGGGCACTTTCTTTTTCCCACCTTCAAAACATCTTATATCCCTCTCTGATCTTGGAACGCTCCTTCCTCACTCCTAGAAGTCCGACGTTCTCCGCTCTCATGCCTTTTGCCGCTAGGGCTTCCTAGCAGGATCTCCGGCTAGAACCACGGCCAAGCGAGACTCCTGGTCTGCATCTCCTTCGGTGCAGAGGTGCGCAAGGACCCCAGCCCGCTCCCTCCACGCCCCCAACACTCACGTGTCTCGGGAGAACAGAGCAACCGAAGTTCAGAAACCCCCACGAATGTCCCTCTGGGGTTGGGAGCCGCGGCCCGAGATCAAGGGTGCAGGGGCGCAGACCCCAGTCCCTCGATTCCTCTCCAAAGCCAGCGCTCCCCTAGGCGCCGCGGTGCGCCCCGCTCCAGAAGCCGGAAACAGGAAGCAGCGAGAGCCTGCTGAGCAACTGCTCCGCCCACTGGACTCCGCGGCATGTGACCGCGGAACCTTCGCTCTGTTCTTTCTTCTGAACGCTGATTGGTCAGCAGTCTAGTTCGCTTTTCCCCGGTCCCATCAACCCCCGGACCGAGATTGTCAAGATCGATTTCTTCTTTTCGGGTCTCCTTTCTACCAATGAGGTTTGAGCTCCGCCTCCAAGGACTCTGGGCAGGCGCTCCCCATTCACGCTCCGGTCATGCGCCAGGCGTCCCAATAGGTCGGATTGAAGACAGACAGTACGTGAGGGCGATCCGTGGAACTACGGAGAGTGTTGCTCCCTGGGCTTGCTGGGATTTGTAGTTCCCTCGTCCGGAGCTCTCTGGGAGTTGTAGTTTCTAGGACTCTTGCTACTATGGTGGCCTCTGTGCGGCGCTGTTTAGCCATCAGTCAGCTGGGATCGCTTCCAGTTTTCAGTTGACTCTGCCACCCAGACAGTGGAATGTTAGGTCCTGCATGTCTTGATTTTCTTTGTTCAGAATTTTCTTATTCTCTCAGGACATAACTATTATTACTGTTACCTCGGCAATGAATTTGTCCTCTTGTGGCATCTTTCTAGATAAGCATACTATGCTTTTCAAAGGTGCCTGCTCTGTGTATGCCGGCCCTCTAGACTGTACTACTGTTTGGGGCGGGGTGGGGGGGTGGGGGTTGGAGGTGGGGGGGAGGGAATAGGTGGGGGGTGGGGGCGGGGGGGGGCTTTGTGCCTTTTTGGTAAAGTCATTTTAAGACTCTTTGGATTTATTATCCACTGTCTCAAGCCCTTAGTTGTTCTTAGAGCTTGGTTTGAAACTATTAATGCTTCCTAGAATCACTCTCCGGGTTACTCATTTCTTCCTCTGAAGTTTCTTTCGGCTTTAGCTTTTGTGCTTTTGTATGCACCTCCCTCACTCTGCTTAAACAGGGATTCGTGTCAGAGGTAGGATTGTGTTTGAAACTGCTAACACCATAGTGTCCTGTACTTTTTTAAAAAGTTAACTTAAAATTTTTAATACATTTTAATTAAAATATAATTACTTCCCTTTCATCCAATTTTTTCTTCTTCCAGGTACTCCAAAGACCTCTTCACCTAGCTCTCCCCATGTCCCCCACTCAGATTGATAGCCTCTTTTTCTCTAATTGGTATTGTTACATATTTGCATAAATACACTACAACCTGCTGGATCTATGTTTATGTTTGTATGTATATGATTTCAAAGATCGCTTTGTATGGGATAGCCACTTAGTGGGCTCATACTGGGGAGAGGTTAATTCTTCTTCTTCTAGAAGTCATTAGTGTGGGATTTGGGGGTGCTTCGGATTGTCCATAAGCAGCTGATTATGATTTGCTTTGTGCTCTAGCAGGGGTGTGATTTTTGCCAGTTGCAGATAGTTTCTGTAGTGGTATTTGGAATTATGGGAACTTTCAGAGGGTGTATGAAGAGAGGCAGGGTTGATTGCTGGCTATTCAGGGGGGTTGGTTGCAGTTCATTAGTTGTGCTCAAAGAAGAAACAAGAAAAAAAGGGAAATTAGATTTCAGAGATCTCTTTCCTCTCTCCCCTCTATCTTTTTTTTTTTTCTATCTATATTAGGAGGTTGAAGGAGTGGAAGAGAGGTAGAAAAGTGTGGAGGAAAGGAGAACCCATAAAGTCTCAAAGACCAGCTACAATGGACCAACTCCATTTGCTGTAAACAAAAGCTTATTTGATGTATGGCCAGACTACACTTATCTGTGGGTCTAAGGATATGATTTAAAATGCAGTTAGGAATTATGCTGACCTTGTAAAGTGGTAATAAATTTTCTTCTAAGATCCTACCAGCTCTTGGATATTAGATTTCTAGTACCAGGTATAATTTCCCTCCTGCTCAGTGGGCCTTAAGTCCAATCAGACAGCCGTTGGTTACCGCCAACATATGAGGGACATGTACTGTACCTTTATGGATTTCTCGCTCTGCTGGTTGTTGTGATTTATAGGTATCACAGCTGGGTAGGACCATTAATTGCCCCCTCCTCTGGCACCTGGTATAGTATTTTCTGGAACCTTGGAAGCTAGATTGCAGGAATGAGGCTTTCAGGTTAGATCTAGCTCATCGAGTCTGAGTCCTGTATCCTAAGTGTGTTGTGTCTTCAGCAAGAGGAGCTGACCTTTGACCTACCTCTGACAGACATCCAAGGCAACAGCCAATACCATAGTCTGTATTGTTTTGAGAGTCACCATTTGACCAACCATTTGAGAGACTCCTCACGCTTTCCACTGGGGGTTTCATTAGTCTGTGGTTCTTGTAGGAAGCATGGTCAGCCCGAGTGGCATAGCTTTCATATATATATATATATATATATATATATATATATATATATATATAATGTGATATATGTATATGTGTGTGTGTTATATGTTATATGTGTATGTGTGTGTGCATGGTGCATAATTTTAGGTAAATTTTAAATAATAAGATTACATGAGGGTTTATCAAAAACCGCGGTGCTATTTGTCCCTTCTTCTGTGCTGTCCTCCTATCCTCCTGCTCAGTTGGAGCTTCTGTCCCCTTTGTTGACTTCCCACATCACCTCACCTGCATCCTGCTATCCCAGTCTCACTCCCCCCTCCCCACCACATGGCCACACAGATGCTCACCCCTGAGGATTTGGAGCTAGGGACCGCAGATGAAAGAGAAATGCAGCGCTTGTCTTCCTGAGTCTGGGATATACTCACTCAGGATACTCTTTCTAGATCTACCCATTTGCCTTCAGCTTTCTGCTCCCCTTTTCTCTACAGTTGAATAGTGCTCCTTAGTGTGCCTGTACCGCATGGTCATTAACCATTCTCCTGTCAAAGGACGTACAGGTTGTTTCCGCTTCCCGGCTGTTGGGAGCAGGGCAGCGGTGGACGTGGCTGAGCAAGGCTCTGTGGAGTTGGGTATTGAGCTGTTTGGACGTGTGGCAAGGAGCGGTGTAGCTGGGCCATGTTGTTTGGTTGTTGGTTTGTTCATTTATTCATTGAGATATGTAGATGTGTGGTCACTGTATAGACTTGGTTGGCCTGGATCTCACTGTGTAGACCAGGCTGGTCTTGAAATCATAGAACACCAACTGCCTCTGCCTCCCCACCACACTTTTTAAAAAGTGCTTACAGTATTCTTAAATCCTCACACCAGCCTTATGAGGAAGTGTCCGGTTTTACAGATGCATAAGTTAAGCCTGAATGTGTGGGATGTAAAACCATGCGGGAAGTTTGGTAAGGCAGAGCAGCTGGAGACCTGGAAACTCAGGAACACGCCTGAGACTTAGGTGACTCCCCGCCCCCTGCCAGATTCCTGGCCTGGAACATGTGCCATGCTACTTATGTAGAAGAAACGTGTCCTATGGTCAGGGAGGCCCAAAGCAGAGTTCTCCATGCTAATGAGGTACCTAGAGGCTCAGAGGGCTTAGCCAATAAGCTTCCCTTTCCAGACATCCCTCCCTACAAAAGGCATTTAAACTCCGGTCCACCCTGAGAAGTGGATTTGGTACAGTATGCATCTGTTTTATGGCATGAACAGTCAATAAACACTTTAGAACCATGGACTGTCTCTTTCATCAAGACCCACTGTGGGGAGCCATGGAGAAGGCATTGCCTACAGGGCCGCAGCATAATTCTCCTGTAGAAGGTCTCTCTGTGCTCCCCCACACAGCCGCCACCAAGCCTGCCTCCACCAAGCCAAGGATTATCATGCTAGGACAAGTTAGAGTCCCCTTTCCCCCAGGCCCCGGGTGAGACACTGTCCCCAGCCCACGGGCCCCCAACTTCATTCTTGGCTTTTTTGTGACTCCCAGCGGTGCCTGTGCCTGGATATCCAAGAGTCTGAGAACCCCACGGCCCCACCCTCATCGCAGGCTTGGGGACCTCCCCCTAACCAGCTCTGGCTTTTCCACATCTCAGAATGCATTTTCCCACCCGGGGAACAGTGTCTCTGTGCTTCCCTACAGCCCAGCACCACCTAGGCAGTGGCATGGGATAAGCACAAGGAGTTCTGACTTCCCAAGAGGCCGTGCCTGGCGGCCGAGCAGATGCAGACTGACACGGATAGAGGTTAGTACGCGTATATGTACTTGTATGCATCAGTATTATTTATTTTATTTTATTTTATTTATTTATTATTTTTTTTTCGAGACAGAGTTTCTCTGTGTAGCCCTCACTTTGTAGACCAGGCTGGCCTCGAACTCAGAAATCTGCCTGCCTCTGCCTCCCAAGTGCTGGGATTAAAGGCGTGCGCCACCACCGCCCGGTCTGCATCAGTATTTATTATCGTTTATGTTTTTGTGCGTTCTTGTCTTCAGACAGGATCTTGATAAATAGCCCAAAGGGGCTGGGAGTTCGAGGTCTTCCTTCCTCTCCCTCCGAGTACAGAGACGACAGGCATGCATCTCAGAGTTGGCTCACATTGTTAATTCATACATTCATTTGAGGCTCCACAGATTTATGAGGTGGGTATTGAATATTTACTTTCTCAGGGGAGGGTGGATAAGTGGAAAAAAGCCCTGAATTTTGTAGTGATAAAAACTGTTGTGATCATAAAAAGAGAAAGCAGTGTAAGAATATGTTCAATGGGCGTGTGGGGGAAGGGGCGTGCCCCAGCGGGCCCATGCCGAGGCATCCCTTCCCCCTGAGGGACCAGACACGTGACAAATAGTATAGAATAGTTTATTCAGCGTATGGGGAGGGGGGTTAAGGGGGTAGTAGAGGCAGTGAAAGGCAGAGAGAGGGAGAGAGTAGAGAAGTAGAGGTCGGCCATGACCACGTGGAGAGAGGGGGGAGGGGAATGGGGAGAGGGGAAGCAAAGGGGCAAGGGGAGGGAGAGAGAGAGAGAGAGAGAGAGAGAGAAGGAGAGGAGGGGTCAAGAAGCCCCTTTTATAGTGGGCCAGGCCTACCTGGCTGTTGCCAGGTAACTGTGGGGCGGGACATAGACAGAATACTCACAAAAATAGTTTAATATTCAAAAGTAGAGCAAACAAAATAACAATCACACAAAAACTGACCAAAAATTTGTATATTTCCTTCAAACATAAAGTTGTTTCTTTTTTAAAAAAATCCTTATATCATTTAAGTCTACAAGTAAATTTTTTCTTCAATTTTGGGGTACATATTCTGGGCTGTCACTCATCAAACAAATACTTCTACTGCTAAGAGACATCCCCAGGCACACAAATAAACTTTTTTTAAAAACTCATTTCTTTTATTTGTGTGAATACACCTTAGCTGTCTTCAGACACACTAGAAGAGGCATCAGATTCTGTTACAGATGGTTGTGAGCCACCATGTGGTTGCTGGGAATTGAACTCAGGACCTCTGGAAGAGCAGTTAGTGCTCTTATCCGCCATCTCTCCAGCCCACAATTTTTAATAGTTACATATTATTTAGCTTCATAGATTACTGTTTAACCAATGCCATTAAATGTTGGCTATTTGACTTATTTCTGACAAACTTTAACTAATCACCCAGCAAACTTTAATTTGCAATTACTATATGCCACATCTTGACAATGTGCAGAACAATCTTTGATACAATGAACTTCCATTCAAAAACTGATACTTTTTCTTTTCTTTTCTTTTTTTTTAAATCTTTGAAAATTTTTGTATATGTATACAATGTATTTTAAGTCCCTCCATCTTCCTTTTGGACAACCCCGCCCCCCAACATATCTCCCTCTCAATCTAAATAATCTCCCCAACAATCCACTGAATTTAATTAGGGATACTCATGTGCAGATGGGGGAATGGGGGTGCAGTCATTTGCAGGGTCACTGGCAGCCTAACAGTAGCCACCTGCCCTGAGAGAAAAAACGACTCTCCCTTTCCTTCAAGCCACTAACAGCCACTAGGCCCTCATTGGGGGTGATTTTGTGTGGGTGACCACAGCTGCTGTGAGTTCATGTGCCACAGCTGTGCCATGCCCAGAAGACGGCATTTCATGTCACTTCTGCCCCTTTTTGATTTCTTTGTTGTTGCTGGTTTTGCTTTTGCTTCCCCCCCCCACACACACCCCAGACAGGGTTTCTCTGTGTAGTCCTGGCTGTCCTGGAACTCACTCTGTAGACCAGGCAGGCCTCGAGCTCAGAAATCCGCCTGCCTCTGCCTCCCAAGTGCTGGGATTACAGGCGTGCGCCACCACACCCAGCTATGCTTTTCAAGGACCGGGTCTCTCTGTGTAGTCCTGGCTGTCCTGGAACTCCCTCTGCAGACCAGGCTGACCTCAAACTCATAGAAAACAGCCTGCCTCTGCCTCCCGAGTGCTGGGATTAAAGGCGTGTGCCACCACAGCCACACTCCTCCCTTCTCTCCACTTCTCTCTCCTGAAATGTTCCCTGAGGCAGGGATTGACAGATGCCCAGCCTGTTCCCGGCATTTGGAATAGTTACAAGTCTCTGCATTGACCTGCACCACTGGCAACAAGAAGCTTCTCTGACTGAGTCTGAGAACAGCTCGGATCTATGAATATAAACACGAATATTTAGAAGGCAGTTTGACAGCACTACCATTTAGCAAAACAGTATCATCAGATTCTCCCCGGGGGCCTGGACTTTCCCCGGCCAGACCTCTGACCTCATGCAGGAAGTCCTCAGATACAGTCAAGAGAGCGGTTGTTACTCCACCACTCGTGTGCTGTTGTATAGTGTGTTCCTTAGATTTGTAACTTTTCCTCCAAATGGAAACACTTCCTCCAGGAGGTACAGGAAGACAGAGGGGGGCCTCAGGAGGTAACCAGAAGGTCACATGTACTAAATAACATGGGCTTGGAAGATTCCTTAGGGCCCATGTCAACAGTGAAGAGGAGGGTAGAGAGCTGCTGGGGTGGAGACTCTGACCACCCAAACCAAGGTCAGAAAGAGACGTTTGGATTGAGTAGGTAGAGAGCTCCAGGGCTGTAGGTTTTCTGTAGGTTTTAGGAGTCATCAGCTCTGCTGGGGCAGGCTTTCTGATGACGTGGCTGCCTTTAAATCACCCCTACTCCTTGTAAGGGACCCCTCTCCCACATTCCCGTTAGTAACCCTAATAAACAAACCCTCATTGGTGCATCATATGGGACTTCAATGCCAGTAGTCACTTTGGTCTTCCACAGGCTCCCTTTCTGGAGTGAGCCAATGCGTATGTGTTTCGTGACTCCCCAAGAAAAGCCCTTCTCTCTCCACGAACCTGATGGCACATCTTGCCCGCTAGATCAGTATGCAGGGTCCCGTGCTGGGTAAAACCAATGATCAATTTCCTCAGCAATCTGCAGAGAGCCTTCCAGCACTGTGAATGCTAGCCAGCAGGGGGCGCACGCTCAGTTCACGATCATTTCTTGGTATCTTGCGAACTCAGTGTGAGGCGGCTTCTTTACTAATAGAGTCTTACCCGGTCAGTGATGGCTAGCATCCAAGAACAGGGGTAATAACCTATACTGTAGTAGGTGCCTCTGGAGCCCTACTGATCTGTAACTCACAGGAAAGCAACTCACGCCTGAGATCAACATTTTCATTTAAGAACTCGTGTCTTCTGAAGGAGGCTTTACTCACCCACATAGGGTACATGTTTAAACTCCTTTAAAAATAGCTTACCAACTACTGGGGTTTTATAAGCCTCAGTTTGCATCCTGAGTTTTGACTATCCCTCTCCACCCCTCCTTTCTCTATCCCCTTGTCTCCTCTGTTTTTAAATGTTTCCCTCCCAGGGTCCCCACTGCCTTTGTAGATTACTTCAAGTTCCACTTCAGAAATCTTGCCTCTGGGCCATTGCCTGAAGGAGTCTTGGGCTGCAAAGAGGGGGGCATGTTGGAAACAGGACCCCGCGTGAGTAGGTTGGATGACCGTCTTCTGTGAGAGTGCGCCAGTCCAGGGCTTCTGTGTCCATTCCAAGGGCTTTGCATGTTTGAATTTCTACCTCACAGAACAGACTTCGAGGTTCCTGACATAGACAAAAGATGTCCAGCAGCGGGGGAGCTGGGTCGGGAGTGGTCCTTTGGCCTCTCGACTTCACCGTGACTGTGTTAGCAGATTCCGCTCTGGTTTCGCCGTCAGACACACCCTTCCTGAGCTCCACTTCCGCTCTGCCTAGGGGGCTGTGGAAACCAGTACTTTCTTGTTATGCGTGCATTTAACTTACCACCTCGAAGCAGATTTTAATTTTGATATTTATCGATGCCTGTCAAACTGATAACACTGAGCAGATTTCAAAGGATAAATACGTTTCCGTCCCTGCAGCTTTCATTTTTACTAATTTAACACGTGTGGGAAAGATGCAAGAAGGAGTACGAAGGTGATGGATGGCGCATAGCTGGATCCCAGCACTGCAGAAGCTGAGGCAGGAGGATTGCAGGTTCAAAAGAGTGCTTGGTCTATATAGTGAGACCCTGTTTCAAAAACAAACAAACAAACAAACAAACAAACAAAAAAACAAAAAACAAAACTCTATTTGAGTTTATTTGTTTACATGATGTGTCATTTATTTTATTCTCTTTTTTTCTTGCTCCCTTCCACATTAGTTGACTTTTGAACGATTTATTGATTACTGCCTCCATTACCATTAAACATACCAGGGTGTATTTCCTAAGAACAATACATTTTTTTTGTAATAATAGTATAATTATCAAAACCAGGAGCTATAAAATGAACTCAATATTATTATTATCTAATCTCCAGTGTCATGCACAATTTTACCAGTTGTTCCAATAAACATTCCTTTCAATTGCTTCCCAGGCCCCAGCTATAGGAACCAAGTAAGAGCCAGGTTGCAATTAGTTGTCTTATTTGACCTTTGAACTTTGAGAATATTGATCAATTACAGAAAGTCTCACTTTACTTTTTTTTTCTTAATGTGATAATTGTAAAGATTTGTTTTCTAGTAAAAAAAAAATAAAAAAATAAAAAAGTAAAAAAGTAAAAAATAAAAAATAAAAGATAAATGATTCTTTATATACCTAAATAGTGGTTCTACAGTTGTTATGACCTCAAAGACTGAGGAAACACCTCAAAAATGTAAAGTTAATACTTCCTCACCACAGGTCAGAGACTTGGCCAGGGTGTGATTTCTGACACAGAAACATGCAGCACACGGAGGGGCAGAGACATTGCTTTTGGGCAGAGTAGGATACCCCTAAGAACAAATGGGTGTCTCCTTATGGGGCTCCTTTATCCTTTGAATTCAACCACATCATTTTAGAAAAGTTTTTTTTCCCATGTGTATGAGTGTTTTGCCTGCATATGTGTATATGTGCTGTTTGTGCCTGTGGTGCCCAAGAAGACCCAGAAGAGGGTGCTATGTACCCTGGAACCAAAGTTACAGGCAGTTGTAAGCCATGGATGCGGGTGTTGGAAACTGAACCCAGGTCCTCTGTAAGAGCAGCAAGAACCCCTAAGCCCTTTACCATCTCTCTCCGTGGACTGCGCTCTCCATCCTTTCCTACTTTCAAAACCGTGATACTCTGTGCTTATTTTGTGACTTCTTTAAGACAAGATCTCAGTATGTATCCCTGGCTGGCCTGAAACTCAAATAAATCTTCCTGACTCTGCCTCCTGAGTGCTGGGATTAAATGTGTGGACAACCAACCATTGTCAAGAGACCCCAAGAGCAGGGGAGAGGTTCCTTTCTACCCTGGATTGGGCACAGACCATACCCAACCACCCGTTTTTACAGAGAGATCCTTTATTAGGGAGGGAAGCAAAGTTGAAGGGGCTGCTGTGTGACTCAGAAAAATGGCAGCAAATGATCTTTCCGATGAAACTTTTAAGAAGCGCAAAGGGGCGGGGCTATGTTAGGGTGGGTTGGGATGCAGTGGTCTATTTTGATTGGGCATGTTAATTAGGTCAACCGAAGGGGGTTTTCATTGCTGGACTTCAGTACTTTGAGAACTGGGCCTTTGTAGTCACCTTAGGAGGAACGGCCAAATAAGAGAGCAGAGCTTGCTGGCTAGCTTTAGGGACATAATCTAAAGGCAAGGCTTGCCAGAGGCTTGCTGGCCAGAGTCCCACCAACCATGCCTGGCCTAGATCTTGTACTTTAAGTCAAACTGACATGTCCATCTAGATCCTAAGGCATAAGAAATTTTTAGTTAACTATAAATACATTACTCTCTTGCTACGGAAGTAGTCGATCTTGTGGGGGGGGGGCAGGAGGGTGGGGGTTGGGGGTGGTGGAAGAGCTTCTTTTCCTTATCTTCTCTCTGCAGACAATTACATGAGCTAATCCAAGCCAAGTAAAAGTATAATTCAGGACTGACCAGTTTAGACCAGGAAAGCCAATAAGCCCACAGTTTTGAGGGATCAGGTTGAGGTCAGGCCTTGAGTTTGTCCAGCTAGTCTTTCCTGGTTAGCTGGCACGGCTAACCAAGAAGCAAATTGGGGAGGAAAGGGTTTATTCAGCGTGCACTTCCACACAGCTGTTCATCATTAAAGGAAGTCAGGACTGGAACTCAAGCAGGTCAGGAAGCAGGAGCTGATGCAGAGGCCATGGAGGGATGTTACTTACTGGCTTGCTTCTTCTGGCTTACTCAGCTTGCTTTCTTATAAAACCCCAGACTACCAGCCCAAAGATGGCACCACCCACAATGGGCCCTCCTCCCTTGATCACTAATTGAGAAAATGCCTTACAGCTGGATCTCATGGAGGCATTTCCTCAGCTGAAGCTCCTTTCTCTGTGGTAACTCCAGCTTGTGCCAAGTTGACACACAAAACCAGCCAGTACGCCCCATGACCTGAATTTGATCCCCAGAATGACCACAAAAGCAGGAAGCAAGAACTACTTCTGTTCTCTGACAGAACTACCTCTGTTCTCTGACACATGCACAGTGTGGCTTATGTGTGCTCCCAATCTCTTTCTTACACACACACACACCATTAATAATAAAGATGAAAATATCCTAGTGCTTCAAATTTATTGAAATGGATATTACAGCTCAATATACCATCTGTTTTTTATGAACTTCGTTTTTGTCAGACTTGGAAAAACCCCTGTATTCTCTACTAGTTCCGTGTAAATTTAATTAGATCAAGGTGGGCAGTGGTGTGGTTGAAATGCTTTATATTACTACTGATTTTTTTTTTTTTTTGAAGCTCAAGGACAATTTTATTAGTGACTAAAGGAAACCCCCCAGGGCAGAGGTTGTAGATCTTAGCTGCTGCCTGGAGAAAGAGACTGGAAAGAGGCAGGGAGAAAAGCCACACTGAGGTCAGTCAGCAAGTCTCCACACTGAGGAGTGAGCAGAGCACTGGAGAGTGCGAGGAAGCCCCGAATACTCACTGTCAGGGAGAGCACGCCTGCAGGAGAGGCAGAAGGCTGGAAGTCACTCACTCTGGTCTGCGTCATGTGGAGAACTGACTGAGTCTAGAGACACACTGAAGGGAGAGAAAGGCAAGGGCTCACATCACAAGCCCTAGGAGAGCCGCAGCACAACCCCAAACCGGGTTTCAGAGAATGTCCACATCCAAGTCCTTTAGAGCATCCATCCCCTGGGCCAGCTGTACTGGTGCTGACCAAAATTACAGCTAATCTCTCCCACATTGCTTCTAGTGAGAGAAAAATAAAGCCATCATTCATTGTGTAGGGTAAGCCAACAGCGGGCATGTTTCTCTTGGCGCCAGAAGGGCTCTGGGGTATTGAGTTGAGCCACAGTCTCAAGTCTAATATCCAGGCTGTAGTTTCCTTATCAAGAAGAAAATTGTTAGTGAGAAATAGTTTCCTAAAATAACTATTGATATTTATTTATTTATTTATTTATTTATTTATTTATTTTTGCCTTGTACTGAGTTACTGAGGAAAGAAATAAGTTTTTTTTTTTTTTTTTACATTACATATTTGCTGATTTCACTTTAATTCAGTAAACTTTGGCTTCTAATGTTTTGAAAATTTTTTTTGTTTGTTTGTTTTTTTCGAGACAGGGTTTCTCTGTTTAGCCCTGGCTGTCCTGGAACTCACTCTGTAGACCAGGCTGGCCTCGAACTAAGAAATCTGCCTGCCTCTGCCTCCCAAGTGCTGGGATTAAAGGCGTGCGCCACCACGCCCGGCTTGAAAGTTTGAATTGGGTACACGTGTTCACTTGTAGTTGGTAAGCGTGGGGGTGGGGGTGGGGAATGCAGGCAGCTTCCAGGCTGTAGCACAACAATGAAGGTAGCCGATTTTTTCTAGAGGGAAAGTCGTCCTGCCAACTCAGTGACTGAAGGCTTCTGGCCCCTGGAACATTAAGAAAAGTTTATGCCGGGCAATGGTGGCACACGCCTTTAATCCCAGCACTTGGGAGGCAGAGGCAGGCAGATTTCTGAGTTCGAGGCCAGCCTGGTCTACAGAGTGAGTTCCAGGATAGCCAGAGCTACACAGAGAAACCCTGTCTCGAAAAAACAAAAAAACAAAAACAACAACAACAAAAAAAAACAAAAACAAAACAAACAAAAAAAAAAGTTTATGTCATTTTATGGCTCCTAAGTGTGTGATGGGTGGTTTGTTACATTAAGAAGACACTCTTTCAGGCTTCTTTGTTTATCATTCATTGGCTTAGAAAGTCTTTTTGCATTTGTGAGTGTTGAGTGTGTGTGTGTGTGTGTGTGTGTGTGTGTGTGTGCAGGGGTGTGTACACACAGAGGCCAGAGGATGTAGAGTGTCCTTCAGTACCACGTGTCTCCTTGGAGAGGGCCTCTGTCCCTGTCTGTCTCTGTCTCTGTCTCTCTCTGAATCTGGAGCTTGGACGGCAGCCAACGAACCCCAGCCATTCCCCTGCCTCCACTCAGCACAGTATTTGGTGCTGTAGATGTGGGCTGCTGTACCTGAAATTTTTACATAGATGCTTCGGATTCGAACTCACCTCATGTGACAAGTGCCTTTACCAGCGAGCAATCTCTCCAGCCCTGTGTAGATTTTTTTAGAATCTATTTTTTAATCTGGTGACTGCTCCCCTCCCCCAGTTGTCCATCTCGGACCCTGTAACTTTAATTATTTTCAAAACCTATTTTTAATGATGGTTCTTAAATCCTTGTAGCCCACCACCCAGCATAGGTAGTGGAAAAGAAAGTATATGGGGAAGTGGACCTGTTTAGGTTCTTTGGAGCAACTCCCATCTGTGTTGTCTGGAAATCAGCAGTTTAGTTCACAGGTCAGCAGTGGCAGCTCGATCCGCTTGCAAACACCTCGTGGATACACCAGCAGTCCAGCTCGGTAGAGTAGGGTTGGCAACAGCGGTGACAGGACCTAGCAGAGATAGCCAGGTCTCAGTCTCTGCAGGAGTCAGTAGGAGGTACCAGGAGGAACACCAGAAGTTCTCAGCTGTGCCTCTCTCAGCAAAGGTCAGTGAAGACTTGAGACCCCCAGCCGGTTGCACAGCTGGCTGTACCAGCAAGCCAAGCTCCGCCCCCTCACTGTCCATCAAGTCCTCCAAACATCACACCTGTGCCCCCCCCCACAGGTCTTGACACAGCACAGATGTCTCAGCTGACATCACTCTGCCAATCAGCTTGAGTCCTCAGAAACTGCAGCATGCCACCAGAAGTTTTTTGGTGTGTTTCTGTCTAAGGAGTCTCGACAAACGCAACTCAACTAACAGTATAAGGGGGACTAATGCATGTGGGTCGTTAGCAAAGAATCCTTCATCACACGTCCTTTCATGTGCTTGCTTTAGCAGAACATCCTCTCTCCTGTGTCTGCTTCAGCAAAATCGCTCCTTCACGACTCTGCCTTAGCCTTTCACCTGTGTCCACGTCAGCTGAATGTTCCTTCACGTGTTTGCCCCAGCAAAACAAGAACCGACTTTCCTAAGAACCCTTGGGTTTCCACTTCAACTCCCAACCCCTTGCTCGTGTGTGTGTGTGTGTGTGTGTGTGTGTGTGTGTGTGTGCATGTAGAGGCCAGAAGTTACTGTTGGGTGTCTTCTGCAGTTGTTCAACCTTGTTGTTGTTATTTTGAGGCAGAATCTCTCACTGAACCTGTAGCTCGTCACTTTGGCTCGTTGGCCAGTGAGCCACAGGGATTCTCCCGCCTATACTGTCCCAGTGAAGGGATTGCAGACGCATGTCCCCAAGCCTGGCTCTTTATGTGAGTGCTGGGGTCATGACCTCAGGTTCTTACGCTTGCCAGGCAAGCACTTTATTGATTACCCCCCTCTCCACCCTCTCAGTCATACTTACGTTATTTGATCTCACCCTACAGCTTATCCACGTCCACTGATCTTTCCTTCCGAGAATGTTCCAATTTGCTACTAACCGTATTCAGTTATTTTTAAAGATTATGAATATTATTCTGTAGTTGAACCACTTTAAACTTATCCCCCAACTAGTTTACAAGTAAATGAGATTCAGATAATGGCTATTTTATTTGGCCTTGACAATCACTGGGGCGGGGGGGGGGGAGGGGGAGCTCACCCCTAATCTACTCTTCTAACCGAGGGCCTGGCTGCCTTCCCAGGGTGTGCCCCTGACCCTTGCTGTCTCTCCTGGCCTTGCGCTCACCGTCCATCTCCCCTCAGAGCGGCTTCCTCTCTCCTCTCCTTCCTCCTCCTCTTCTCCCCAACCAGGTCACTCCAAACCCGCCCCCTCCAGTAATTGGCTGTAGCCAATTTTCTTTAACCAATAGTTTTAAAGGATCACGGTTTGCGCAACAAAAGACTGTAACCAGGAGAAGTCACAGTCTCTATCTCAGGCATGTTTCTTGCTATTTAGATGTCCCCGTCACCCCCAGACTGTGGTTTAAAAGTGTTCTGTGTGTCAGGACAAGGGTGGATTCATGATGGTCAACGCTGTTAGTCAACTTAACGGGATATACAACCGTAGCTCTCAGCCTGTGGGTCCAGACCCCCGCAGGGCTTACCTATCAGCCTGGACACCGGATATTCACAGTAGAATTCATAAGGAGCAAAATTACAATTACGAAGTAGCAGTGCAATAATGTAATTGTTGGAGGGGGTCGCCACAGCGTGGAGGACTGTATGAAAGGGTGGCAGCGTTAGGACGGTTGAGACCCTCTGCCCTGAAATCACTTAGGAGACACATCTCTGGGTGTGTCTGTGAAGGATTTTCTACATTGAGTTACTGAGATGGGGGGGGGTGTCTACTCAAATGTGGGTAGCACCGGCTATGAAATATGGTCCTAAGGTTGATAAGAGAACAGCAGGAGCAGAGCGCCCCATCATCTCTCCCTGGACCCTGACTTGCAGGTTCAGTGAGCCCAGCAAACTCCTGTCACCAGAACGCCCTGAGGGACCACTTCCCTCTCATCTGTGAGCCTGAATGACACCCTTTGTGAGCTTATCTGACCCCTATCTGTGAGTCTAACTGACTCCCTTCTATGAGTCTATCTGACTCCCCATGAGTCTAACTGAGCCCCCTCTGTGAGCCTCTGTGATCCTGACACCCCCCTCTATGAGCCTAACTGACCCCCCCATGAGTCCAACTGACCCTCCTCTGTGAGCTTAACTGACCCCCCCCCATGAGTTCAACTGACCCGCTACCCCCCCCCCCATGTGCTTTTGTCAAGTAGTTGTCATGGCAATAAGAATATCAACTAGGGCTGGAGAGATGGCTCAGTGGTTAAGAGCAGTCCTCCACGCTGTGGCGACCCCCTCCAACCATTACATTATTGCACTGCTACTTCGTAATTGTAATTTTGCTCCTTATGAATTCTACTGTGAATATCCGGTGTCCAGGCTGTCTGATAGGTAAGCCCTGCGGGGGTCTGGACCCACAGGTGGAGAGCTACGGTTGTATATCCTGTCAAGTTGACTAACAGCATTGACCACAACACTTTTAAACCAAGTGACTGCTTGCTTTTCCAGAGGTCCTGAGTTCAATTCCCAGCAGCCATGGTGGCTCACAACCATCTGTAATGGGCACTTGATGCCTTTTTCTCGTGTGTCTGAACACATCGACAGTGTACCCACATAGATGAAATAAATAAATAAATCTTAAAAAAAAATCAATTAATGCACAAGTTTCACTGTGCAGCCAGGCTAGCCTTCAACTCGTGATCCTCCTGCCTCAGCCTTCTCCGCACTGGAATTACAGGCAAGCCTCACCAGACCAGTCACAGCATATGATGGAGTTTCCTTCCCTTTTAACACTGACTAATATTTTACTATAAGTATACACTAAATATTTGATACTAAATTCCTTTAAATGATGTCAGTATTTGTCCTCACGTCTGTGGCTAAGTCACCGGTGGACATTTTTGGTGTTTTTCTAGGGCTGTGGTGTGTGTGTGTGTGTGTGTGTGTGTGTGTGTGCATGCACATGTGTGTATATGTGTGTGTACGCATGTATGAGTATGTCAGTACACATAGCGAGCACTACATCATCTCTGTTGGCAGCTGTTGGCAGGGCAGGAAGCTGTGTTGTGGAGATGTAGCTCTATCTCATGCACGGGCATCCTGGGTTTTAGTCACAGACCTGTGGTGGATTCACCCAAAGTCTTTTAGGCACCTCCCCCTGCATAGCTCTTATCAGTTACTGGGCATGTAACTTCCAGCCACATTAACAGCTCCGAATGCCAGTCTCTGGCCCCTGCTTGGTGAGGGTGACTGCTACCCTGTTTATGATTCCTTCCTCTCCCTGGGGGAAGCCAGGGTAGAGAGTCCTGATCATTTTACCCTCCCCTTTCTCAAAGACCACAGCACTTTCTGTTATTCTTACTTGAGGTTTTTTTTTCCCCCTTTCCCAGAGACAGGGTTTCTCTGTGTAGTCCTGGCTGTCCATGGAACTCACTCTGTAGACCAGGCTGGCCTCAAACTCAGAAATCTGCCTGCCTCTGCCTCCCAAGTGCTGGGATTACAGGCGTGCGCCACTACTGCCCGGTTTCTTACTTGAGTTTTTATTAGCCTTTCTCGTACCAGAAATAAACTGCTGGTGCTTTAGGATGTGTTTCTCTTTGTAATTGCCGTTGCATAGAAAGATGAAGCAATGAGAAAAGGTCATGGCGTTCCAGGCAAGACAGTGATTGCTATGTCATGCAAAAGACGTGGGAGTCTGTCTCTTCCATGAAATAGGCCCATGCAGCCACAGTCCAACACACTAGCTCTTGCTGCTCAGAAGGTTCCACGGGATGAAGAGATCAGCTCTACTTGGTGTCTGTCTCTTGTAGGAGGGAAGGAGACTGTGCTGAAGTCTGGGAGCTATTCACATTTAAGGCAGAGTCCATATCCAACCGTCTGGGCTTGAGCACTGTGGTCCCCACAGAGCAAGATGAGCTTGGGGGTCGGTGCGTATCTAAGGAGCATCTTCAGGGTGTGCTGCATTGGGCCTTTAAAGGTCAATTTGATTATTGTGTTCTATAGCAGTCCTAGAACCTGAATCACTTCCTGACCATTTGCTTCTGTTTCTGTCAAGTGTCCTCGCTGCTACTTTACAGGATGGGCTGTACCCTCACGGGCGTTTCTCACCCTGCCTACAGCCGGCACTCCCCACTGAGTGTGAAAGGCCTCTGGCAGAGATGGATGATAGCTCTATCTACTGCTCCCTAGAGCTGCCTGCCGCACCGCAGGTCCAAGATGACTCCAGAGGGAAACTCAAAGGTGAGTCAGGCGCATGGGCAGTGAAGACTGTGCCGGGGAGGAGGAGAGGCGAGGGGGATTCCTGGGAGGAGAGGGCGCAGCGGTGAGGACGCAGAGCGAGGATGCAAGGATGCGTGAGGAAAGACTTCAGGTTGAGTTTGCAGTGCTGTGTGGACTCGCAGTGTGGCGTGCAGCTGTGAAGAGTCTCAGATGAGTCTTTTCTGGGCACCCACTTCTGTGCTCCCAGCTTGCCCAGCGGTGGCAACCCTACCTTTTTTGTTGTTAATATTTCTCTTTATTCTTAAGGATTCTCTACACGGAGACAAGCACGCTCCTCTTTATTGATCCCAATCTAACAGAGCGCTTCGAGAGAGAATTTTGTCTGTAGTCAGGCTATCCTGAGTGACATCCCATCACGTCTGTTTCGGTGACCACGGGGTGAAAAAAGCAACAGTTTTATTAAGGGATGAGGGTAAGATTTCTTGAGATGAGAAATGGATTCACACGTGTAGACTTGTTTCCTGTTTCTTTCCTCCCTGCCTAACCCCCACACCCTTCTTGGGTTGCGATTCAGTGGCCGTGAGGAGTGAGAGCACTGGGGAGTCAGAGACCACCAAAAAAACCCTTTTTATGCAGATTCTTGTCTGAGACAGGGATTGATGTAAATCCCAAAATTAATCTCTGATTTTACGCATCAAGCAGGTGACTCCAGGAGACATATTGTCTTTTATAGTTTTTTAGATTTTCTCTGTTACATAATTTTACCACCCTTTCCCCCCTTCTTTTTGTTACAATTTTTAATGCACCTTTTGAAAACATGGCCATGTTTTCTAAATCGTGGGCATTTAGATTTATTTCTGTTTCTATAAACTATATAGAGCTACACATCATTATATGTGTGATTTTTTCCTTTATTATATCTGCTATAATTTTTGAGGAATACAAAGGTTAAGTCTAAAGGAATGTATATTTTGAACTATAGAACTTAATAATATGATATGTTATATAATATATTAAGTAAAGAGCCTAATAATTAATAGTTGGAACTAATATATTCAAAAATAAAATAAATTAAAATTTTTTTTGTTTTACTTTACGTTGGATGGTGGCTATCCAAATGCAATTATAATTTGATAACTTTTTTCTCATTTACCAAACCACAACTAAAATGAGTTTTTTTTTTTTTATTTCATTAAGAAGTCATTTATGCAGCCGGACTCGGTGGTGCTTACCTGTAATCCCAGCACTCAGGCGGCAGAGGCAGGCAGATCTCTGAGTTCAAGGCCAACCTGGCCTATAGCGCAAGTTCCAGGGCAGCCAGGGTTACACAGAGAAACTGGCTGGGGTGGTGGTGGGTAAACACAAATAATAAAAAGTCATCTGAGCTAAAAATCTGGTGTATTTTTAGTTTTTAATTTTAATTTTATTTATTTATTTATTTTGATTTTTTTATTTTTTGTGTTTTTTTGAGACAAGGTTTCTCTGTATAGCCCTGGCTGTCCTGGAACTCACTCTGTAGACCAGGCTGGCCTCGAACTCAGAGATCCGCCTGCCTCTGCCTCCCAAGTGCTGGAATTACAGGTGTGCGTCACCACCGCCTGTCCTTAATTTTATTTTTTGAGACAGGGTCTCTCTATGCAATCCTGGCTATAGTGGAACTCACTCTATAGACAAGGCTGGCCTCAAACTCACAGGGATCCACCTGCCTCTGCCTCCCCAGTGCTGGAGTTATTTTTGTTGTTGTTGTTTGTTTCACCCTTGTGCTAGAGCTGTAGGATTCATGAGTGAAAGCGTTTGACATGCTGATCTCTTAGGAAGGTCCTCTCACTTTGAAATTACTGTAAGAAGTCAAGAATTTTCCATCAATGCAAATGTATCAGAACAATTTACCTAAAAGTTGAGTCTGTACAGAAGACTAAGTAGGAAAGTTAAATTTTCTCTTTCTTTCTGAGACAGAATCTCATGTAGCCCAGGCTGGCCTCATGTTTGCTGGGTGACTTTGGATCACTGATCCCTGGGTCTCTGAATCCCAAGTACCACCATTACAGGCATGGGCTACCATACCTAGCTTTAAAATAATTGTTTTATTTCAAGATAACTAAGGGAATAAAAAAAATCTTTATAATTTTTCTTTACACATAATTTCCATACTATCAAACTATAAGATACCTATAATTTTTTTAAACAAAAATCTGAGAAAAACCCTTTCATTTTCAAACTAGAAATATAGTACTCTTGGAGAAAGTATGCCACATAATCAATATGACACAATGCTCTATGCTCAAACACAAGGCCAACCTAAACTTATTATACATCCAATAGTTTCTTGCGAAACAAGGTGAATTTGATCAAGTACATCTAAGACGAAGTTTACTTTATCGGCTTAAATTTTATTTACTTAAAATTTGAGTACTAGGTTCAAATTAGAAGGATACAAAAAAATAAAAAATAAAAAAAGCAAAAAGTCTCTCCCTCTGTTTCTGCTCCTAACCACCACCCATTTCCTCTTTAAAAGGGAAAACACTATCAGATGCCTGGATGGCGTCTACATTTGATCTTGGCCGAAAGGCTGAGACATGCTCTTGGATTGCCTTCAGTGATATCAAGCAGCCCTTGTTCTAAGGACTGTGTCTTTCTTTTAAGTCTATATTTAAAAAAATCACTTCATATTGGCTTCAAAAGAATCCTTCTTCAGAAGCTACATATTTCATGGCTATAAATATATCTGGCTGATTTTTGATTTTTGTTTTCTGTTTTTGATAAAAATTCCATTTTTGGTTGATAGATTTAGACAGTTGGCCTCCCTACAGACGTTGCAGCCACAGCAGCCTTGTGAGTGTATTTTGCACATGTGTGTATTTAGGAAAATGTTTCTCGAGGAGAAATTGCTCGGGCCAAAAGGCAAAATGCTTTTCAATTCTGGTAAATTATGCCAAATTGTCCTTCAATCCCTCAAAGGTAGAGCTTGTACATAGCTCACTGTCCTAGTCTGAGAGTACTGAAGCCTCAGTCGCAAAGGCAACGGTTCCCTTTAACAACAGAGCAAGTGCTTGCCCTAACCAGGAGAGGAACCTGTGCGGGCAGCCTGGGCCTCTGTCCCTCCAGGAAGAATTGCAACAAGATTCCAGAGGTTCCTGCCTGAGTTTCTGTCCTGGCTCAAGGGTTTTGCTTTGGATTGTGTCTCTGCAGCTGTCTTACACCGGTCTCGTCTTTCCTGCCTTTTGATGGTGGTTTTGGGGCTTTTGACAGTGATTCTCACGAGTCTACTGATTTACCAACGGATCCTGTGCTGTGGTGAGTGCTGACTTCACCTCCAAATTAACCTTTCCTTTTTATATTATAAAGCAAGATGACTGTTAGTGACAGGGTTTTACAGACTCTAGAGCATTCATGGGATTCAACCCCACTCTCCACTTAGAATTCAGGCCCTAACTTTCAACAGAGAAACTCCCAGGAAGTTGGGACCTTTCTGATGCAGGCTGATTGTGCCACTGTTGTCTGGAAAAGGCGCGAGACCACCAAACGCAATTTGAGTCCTCGGTCTGAAGACGCCAGCCCTGGTGCCGTGTGCAGCCTTCCCTCAGGAAGTTACCTAATGTTTATGTGACGCGAAAAGCTTTCCCTACTTTCTAGTTCCCGATCCAGAACATGTATGTGTACCACAGTTGTTCACGGATGTGCGTCTCCTGTGGTGGGATGGCTTATGGTGATTTTATGCAAATGAGTCTCATGGAAGGAGGCCATCAAGAGATCATGGAACCTGATTCCCCGAGATGTTCACACAGTGCCCACTCATTTCAAACACTTTAAAGGAATGAGGATTGTATCTTCTAGAGGAACCTGGCAAGGAGAGTTCTATCACTTTCCACTTTAGTATCTGTGCTTTTCTATCAGGAAAAAAAATTATGTTTAGGTAGTTACTTTAGTTGAAGGTGACTTTCAGTGCACTATGTGCCTGTACTATATGCACTATAGACAGGCTGAGCAGACATTCGGTCAGAATCCATGCCTGCTTGGTGGAAAGTACTTCAGGAGTGATGAGATGGACATTGTGGACCATTCAGTTTAAGGTCACATGTTACAGATTTCCCTAAACTTTAGTTTGAAAAGGGGTAGAGCAAGGTAGGCATTGGAGAGGACATGCTTTCCTGTATTTCCTTTTTACCTTCCAGGATCATTTGGTCTAGGCTCCAAGGACTCTGCGTGTGCCCGCTGCCCCAGCTGCCCCAGCCTCTGGATGAGGAATGGTAGCCACTGTTACTATTTCTCAATGGAGAAAAAGGACTGGAATTCTAGTCTGAAGTTCTGTGCAGACGAAGGCTCACATCTCCTTACATTTCCGGACAACCAGGGAGTGGTAAATGAAAACATAGGAAATATAGAGCTCTTCCCCCTCCCTCCTTCTTCCTCTCCCTTTCTCTACTCTTTCCCTCCTTTTAGATGACATCTTACTCTGTAGTTCAGGCTGGCTGTGAACCTGTGGTTTTCCTGTTTCAGCCTCCTAGCTCTTTGTGTGTGTGTGTGTGTGTGTGTGTGTGTGTGTTTAAATATTCATTTATCTGCATCTGTGTATGTGTTTGTTTGTTTGTTTATTTATTTATTTATTTATTTATATATATTTTTTGAGACAGGGTTTCTCTTTGTAGCCCTGGCTGTCCTGGAACTCACTCTGTAGACCAGGCTGGCCTCGAACTCAGAAATCCGCCTGCCTCTGCCTCCCAAGTGCTGGGATTACAGGCGTGCGCCACCACCACCCGGCGTGTTTATTTTTTAAACAATAGTTTATGTGTGTATTTGAACATTTATTTATTTTTGAGCACACATGTGTGCACACATGCCATGATATGCTTGTGGTGTGCATATGTGCAATGCTTACCACCATCTCATCTCACACACACACACACACACACACACACACGCATACACACACATATGCACATGCGCACGCATACACACACAATCGCATGCTCATAATGTTTGCTTGTATTCCAGATAGGGGGAAAAACACAAAACTGAAAAGTAACAAAGATGTTATGGTAGATGAAGTGGGGCACACCACAGCGCGCACGTGTGGAGGTTCTAGGCATCCAACCCAGGTTGTCGGGTTTGGTGGCAAGCACCTTTCCTCACTGAACCATCTGGTTGGCCTGGATTATTTCAGTTTTAGTAGACTTGTATAGCTAGGCAGAGTCTCAGTCTGTAGACCAGGTTGCCCGGATCACATACTTCTCCTACTTCAGTCTCCAGAGTGGAGAAATTACCGGTATGTGCCACCACGCCCCAGTTTTGTTTTTGGTAGCTTTCTGGACACACATGAAACTGGGAATATTGCTTATACCATTACATGCTCCGGAAGTGACAGCACACACGTGTTCCATTTCACCTCTTAGGGGGATGTGCTGACACCCTTAGGCATATCTTTATGCTATCTCTTCAGTTGGACACAGGTATACTCCCCCATACACCCTAATCAACCAATCGGAGGACAGAGAAAAAATAATTTTATTTGCATCTGAAAGCCTTATTCATGTGGGGTGTCTTTCAAGAGTAATATGGTGAAATTTTTGAATATCTGGATTCATCTTGAGATGGAAGGGCTGGTCATGTGGCTCAGCATCATATGGGTCTTGAGGGTACTAAGCCATCACAAGACAGGGTGCTCTTTCCTACCTCAGTGTCTTATTAGCTCCAGTTCCTCCTTTGGAGATGATGAGAAAATGCAATGAAGGCTTTTCTTCTCTCTTGTGGTTATGGTGACAGAACCTCAACCTTGTATGTACTAGATAATCACTTTATCATTGAACTTCACGGCTCCAGCCCAAGAAGTAAAAGCTTTTCTTAGAAAGCCAGGGGAGAAACCAGGCACATTCCTCTAAGCAGTCTTTTTAGCCAGTGGGCCTAGAATCTCGCGAAGTCTTAAGCCATCCTGAGCATTGGACTGTCACTTCACCCCAGTCTCTTCTTTCTCCCCCAGTCTTCCTTGCTACCCCAGTACGGACAATCAGAACTCAGAAGAGGCAAAAGGGGTGGAGAGTTGTACTTAGGAGGCTTTTGTCTCTCGTAGCGTGATGCCTGACTCCACAGTTTATTCTTCCACCAATACTTACTAGATACAGTTTTCTATATTTCTTCAAGGTGTTGGGAAGCTTGCAAGCAAGAGCTCTTGCCATCACAGTGGTAAATTTTAGACGAGATAGGCAACTGAAGTCATAAATAAATATGGTAATTCGTGCTTTGGAGAAGATGTGCAGTTTGATGAGACGGTGACCGTGGACATTGTTTTAGGTGGACCCCTCAGAAGCAGGACCAAGGCCTGCATGATGGCTGCCGTTGAAAACCCAGGGGGCGGTAAAGGCTATGCAAAGACCCAATGCAAGAATGTTGTTGGCCTGTTACAAAAGAGAGAAGAGAAGGCGGACGGAGCAGAAGTGGTGAATGAGTGGTTGGCAGTGCCAGCTCACGCAAGCCTTTGTACGTGGGGTCAAGAATTTAGGTTTTTAAAGCCTGAAACCCAGTGAGGAGAAGATAGAGGTGCTTCTGGCCTCAGCAGACAGCATAGAAGAGTTTCCGAGTGTCTGCCATCCCTGGGCATGCAGAGAGAATTAGTCTTCCTTTGACTCTCTTCTTGCTGGTGAGGATGCAGCCAGGCAAAGGAAAGTGTCTACAGCAGAGCCCATCAATTCTTTCTCTTCAGGCACCATCTTCCAGGAATAGAATAAAAATGACCTCCAGTTGGGGGCATTTAGTAGCATCATAATCATAGAGTTGAAACTTCACTGGGCTTTCTTGGTTTCGGAATAAAAGACAATTTTCTCTGAAGGAAATTGTTCAACAAACACTAATCTAAAATACCGTAAAAAGGTCACTCAAGTAATTCAGCCCAAATTCAATTAATTCAGCTGTCAGTGGAAAATACTGAAAATGTCATTATTCATTACATGAATGTTGAACCTCAATGACAAAATTAATCTTCTTGGATGCATCCTTTGTTCTGTTTAATGTGTTGGGTAGTTCTCTGCGGGCAGAAACATCTTCATTTGATTGTACTACTACTGTGTAGAGCAAAGTGCCGTTCCTCCCATGGTACACTTAGCTTAACTTTGTCTGGAGAGCCTGGTGGGGTCACAGAGCACACCGCAGTGAGTGTGACTGCGGTTGGTGCTGCAGATGGTGAGAGAGGAATGCTCCTGCAGCAGGGCCAGCAGGGCTGAGCTTC
Source organism: Apodemus agrarius (assembly GCA_964023405.1). Taxonomy (NCBI): domain Eukaryota; kingdom Metazoa; phylum Chordata; class Mammalia; order Rodentia; family Muridae; genus Apodemus; species Apodemus agrarius. Next base: position 152,200,840 of record OZ030006.1, on the reverse strand, counting down.
TTTCTGCTGAGTACCTATCAGGCTCCATCTAATCAGAAAGGAAGTAGCAGTGGGGTGGAGCTGACCCAGTATCTTATCTGTTATACAGTAAGAGTGTGCTTATGAACTAAAGGTCAGTTCTGGAAGGTGGCTCCTTGTAAAAGACAGACTTCTATTAGAACCCAGAGCCCCATTAGAGTTAGAAGCTAAAGAGGGCTTGACTATCTGAAGTGGGGGTTTGCCTCAGCTCCCTTCGTTTCAAGAAAATCCCCTAGAGCGAATGGCTTAAACAGCAGACACAGCTTTGGAGACTGGGCTGTCTGAAGTCAAGGTTGCTACTGAGAGCCCCCTTTAGCTCACCCGAGGGTGTCTTGTCTTGTGTCTTCACTGTAGAGAGAGCTTCAGCTCCGGTCCATTCTAATTTTAAGGCCATAGGATCCTTCCTGTCTTGGGAGCACCATTTTATAATCTCACCTAAGCCTAATCAACTCGAAGCTATCTACTTTCAGATGCTGTCATGTCGGAGGTTAGGGTTTCAACATATGAATTTTGGGGTACATAAACATTTAGTCCTCACCTGGATCTGAGAGACAGAGAGAGAGAGAGAGAGAGAGAGAGAGAGAGAGAGAGAGAGAGAGAGAGAGAGAATGAGAATAAGAATGACTATGTGATTCATTCAAGGGGTCCCGAGTGTCTGTTATCATCTTTATTCACCATCTTCAATCTTTCTCTTAGAACCCATTTCAAGAGTACCTGGGCCAGGGCTTTTATTGGATTGGCTTGAGGAACATTGATGGCTGGAGGTGGGAAGGTGGCCCAGCTCTCGGCTTAAGGTAAGGTGTTTGAGGGGGGTGGGCTGTGAAAGAAGAGAAAGGAGGAAGGGAAACCCTGGGGACAGAAGGAAGACAGCACAGGCTGAAAAGGAGAGTTGGGGGGGATGGAGTGGGTGCAGGGGGATGCCTCCCCAGCATAGAGGAAAGTAGGAGGGTCCTTCCTGATTGGGTGGCCCCTGGGAGGGCTGAGGGCCGCTCTTATGGCTCTGACTATCCACCAGGCCACTTCTGCTGCTCTGACTGACTAGCAACCAGCTTCTTCTTCTTCTTCTTCTTCTTCTTCTTCTTCTTCTTCTTCTTCTTCTTCTTCTTCTTCTTCTTCTTCTTCTTCTGGTTTTTTCAAGACAGGGTTTCTCTGTGTAGCCCTGGCTGTCCTGGAACTCACTCTGTAGACCAGGCTAGCTTCGAACTCAGAAATCCACCTGCCTCTGCCTCCCAAGTGCTGGGATTAAAGGCGTGCACCACCAACGCCCGGCTAACCAGCTGCTTCTTTATTTATACAAGTCTCACAGAGCAAAGACAGACTAGTGATTATCCAAGTGGTACAGAATATATGTTTGACTTTTCATTACATGTCCAGGGTTACAAGTTCAGTTACAATTAAAAAATACAAACAGAACAGATGATTTTTCCTCTTCCTCTTCCTCTCCCTCCTCCTCCTCCTTCTTCCTCCTCCTCCTCCTTCTTCCTCCTCCTTTTTCTTCCTCCTCCTCCCTCTCTTCTCCTCTTCCTCCTCCTTCTTCTCCTTCTCCTCCTCCTCCTCCTCCTCCTCCTCCTCCTCCTCCTTGTTCTCCTCCTCCTCCTTGTTCTCCTCCTCCTCCTCCCTCTTCTTTGCCCTATAACCAGTGCTTCTGATTTCTTACAGGATTCTTTCTAACAGCTTGATCCAGAAGTGTGGTGCCATCCACAGAGCTGGCCTCCAAGCCTCCAGTTGTGAAGCTGATTTGCAGTGGATCTGTAAGAAGGTCCTTTACTGATGGATGCCACTATGTCCTGAGCCTTAGATCTGCTACATGTCTATACAAAGAGAGAATGGGCCTGGGGAGTTTTTGTCCACAAATGTGTTTTTAACAAATGCCAAACCTGTTATATTATACCATTAGACAGAGGATTAGCATTACTTCCTGGGTGTTGGTCTTTTCCTGCTGGGCTGTCTCAGCGACTGTGTAAGTATTATGTTAAAGCCTAAATCTGGGCAAAAGAAATAGAGTTTATGTTAATGGCTTTTACTGCAGACATTCACCCTGGCTCTCTCATCCCTTCCTCTGCCATCTCTGTCAAAGATTATGTGGAAAACTATTCATTCGCAGAAAATGAACCCCTGCTGTGCCTGTAACACATCACATAGACATCAACAAGACACAGAAAAGCAAACACCTCATGTGCTCACTCCTGCTCAGGAGCTGAACAAGCTCATGCCTGAGCGGTAGGGAGAGGCACAGAGGTTACCGGAGTGCAAGAGGTGGTGGGGTGGGAGAGGTTGGTTAATGGCTTGGTTGGAGTGGGGTGACAATAATGATCAATAATTGTTGTACGGTTGCCAGTTTATTGTGAACTTCCAAATAGCTAGAGGGAAGGACTGTTGGTGTTTCCGAATGCCCGAAGGATCAACGTGCTGAGCACTCCGATCAGATCATTTCCCGCCCACATTGATGTATCACGTTGTGCCCCATGAGTGTATACAATCATTATCTATCCCTAAAAATTAAAGAAGTCACAGTTAAAATTTAAAATTCCTTTTCTGCTACATATCTATTTTATGTCCTGAACTAATCTGAAGAAGAGTGTGCCTGGAGTGCTGGTGAGATCATTTTCTGTGTGCACTGGTGTGAGACACATAAAATATGCCAGGTCATGGTACTTCCCCCCTGTGCATCCTGGCCTAACAGGAGCTCGTTGTGCATGGAGTTTTATTCTGAATCACACGCTGTAGAGTGTGGGACACGGATGACGACAGGGTGAAGCTCTCTGCTGCCCCAGCTCCTCACACTTACACAGCGACCTGCACTTAACTCTAGAGTTTCAGATACGCTTGCGTGGATGTGGTTGAAAAAGCCAACATGTGACCGTTTCACCAGACAAACCAGTGAATAAAATAAGAGAAGTTATCTCATTTAATATACATAAAATTTATTATATGGTTAAATAATGTAATTATATAAATTAAATTATAGTATATATTAAATTAATTATACATTAACATATCAAATCAGTCATACATCAAATTAATTATATATTAAATAAATACTTTTCTATAAACAAATGTATAAAATTATACATTAAATTAAATATAAAATTATATATTGTTATATATTTATATATTTTATATATAAATAAGTTACAAATATTTATTCTGGTTATTTCTGCTGGCTCATGAGTTAGAGGGATTGAAGGTAAGAAAAACAGTGTATTTTGGCCCTCCTAAGTGAGCCATATAGCTATATCCCAAAGGCAACAGCTAGTGTTCAATTTGGATTTTCTGTCTATAGAAGGAAGTGATGGCGAATCATGCCCCTCCCCCACCCCCTCCAAACTCTCAGCTTTGCTCCCGGGTTTATGGGTGTGGTGGTACTTTCTCCCACTTTGTTGGGGTAATTATGACGACTCCACTTGGGCTATGGCTTGGTTGCTAGAAGGTGTGCAGTTTCAGTTACTGTTCAAACACGCATGGAGGCGGGCAGCAGCCCTGAAGCTGTCAGAGAGCAGGCAGGATGTGTGCAGCTTCCTTTGTGAAGAGTTCAGTTGATGTGTTAGGATTTCACCGGGTTACCAGTACAGAGTGTCATCTTTCACCTCCTCAGGAAGTGTTAGTGTAGAAATCACTTGTTTCCAGCGGTGGGGGGGGGCGCGAGAATGGGGGGTTGTGGGTGGGGGGGGGGAGGGTCGTCACGCACTCCTGTAATACCAGCACTTGGGAGGTGAGAGGATCTGGAGTTTAAGGCTAGCCTCTGTTATGTAGTAAGTCCAAGGCCAATCTGGACAAAACGATACCCTGCCTCAAAACAAAACAAAACACCAAACGACAAAGAAAACAAAAAGCACCGACAGCAGCAGTGAAAGCCCACATCCTCACCCCTTGCTGCCCCTCACATTTGCTATCCACTCAGCTTCCCTTCCTTTCCTGGGTGGGAGTTTGGAAAACCTCCAAACAGCTCTCGCGGGCCAAGCTTGAACCCCGTGGCCGATTGCTTTGATGCAGTGTGTGTGTGTGTGTGTGTGTGTGTGTGTGTGTGCGCGCGCGCGCGCGCGCACCCAGCACGCGCCATGTTTCGGGACAGAACATTTAATTTATTTGTATTGACGTTTAATCTCTTCCGTTTGTGCCCACGTGACAGAATGTGTGTGGAAGTCAGCTCCATCGGTTGAGCTGTTTGCCCCTTCCACCCTGTGGGCGCAGAGCCAGGCTTGGTGGCTGGCGTCTCTACTTGCAGGGAATAACGCTCTCCAGCTTGGAATCACGCATTTACTTACCTTACCACAAGAATATTGTTAAGGTTAAGATCATCAAGAGAGGGAGAAACCTCTGTAAAGGGTATCTGAGACAATAGTTTAAATGGAAATACAACTGTATATTCTTTAGACAGTAGCAGAAAGTGAGGCCTTTGTCTCGTGGTGCTTTTATTGTTTTCTTTTACCTTAGTAACAATACATTTTTTTGGACCCCAAGTGCAGAGATTGGCAGAGTGAATCTCCCGGGTGTGTGTCAGCCTCTTTATCAGGCCATAAGTGTTTCTCCTCGGCTCACCCCTCTCACTGATCACTACCGCCCCTAATCTTTCCTCTGGGGGATGATCCTTCTGCCTGCCACCATCTTTAGGAAGTGGACAGTTTGACCTTGGTTTTATACTTTGCTCAGTGATTTTCAAAGCACACTTGACTGTTGTTTCAGAGTTTCCGTAGTACTATAATGGTTGAGACCTGTCCTCTCTCGCGGGTATAATTAATTCACCCGCCGGCCGTATCCACTGTCCTTCTTTTAACTTCGAGTCTTCTCTCATGCATTATGTCTGCAGCTTCCCTCCCTCCTTCTCTTCCTCTTCTCTCCTCCAGATCAACTCACAAAGTTTAGGTTCCCAAGAGCTTCCTGGGAACTGAAATCCTATTTGGCAGAAAGACACACTTACGTGGGTAACTGACACTCTCATTGGCAAGTTAAGACATGAGTGTTGGAGAAGGCTAATCCCCCAGTAGAATGCTCTGACCAACCGAACAGGGAACAGGAAGTAGGTAACTGTGCAACAAAGACATGCGCCTAAGGAAAGCCCCTATCCCTAGATCCGGATTGGTGGAATAACTTGGCACAGATACCTGTGGATTTTAGGCTTAAAAACCTTATAGGATCTTGACTCAGGGTCACGGTTCAGTTTCCGATTCTGGACCATGACCCTGATAGATCAGTTCTGGAGTGTTTGATCAATAAACTATCTCTAAGATCAGTGTGGTTTGTGAGGTGACTCCTGGACCCCAACACTCACCAGAGTACTTTTAAAACAACGAGTGAGGCAGACATCTTGAGGAGCGAACTTTTGACCTGCCTTCAAAATGTCTTAAAAAATATAGCTTCTAAAAAAAAAAAAAAAAAAAAAAAAAAAAAAGAGCACTCCAGAGGGATTCCTCTCCTGTCCATCAGTTTAATCATTTAATAGGTTCTCGTCACCCTGAGCTGAGTGCACTAAAAAGCATGCCTACGACTTTTGTTTCTAAAATTATGACCTTAACCTGAGCATGCTCAAGACTGTATTCCTTAATCTTGCAACTGAGCGTGCTCAACAATGCGCATGTGTGGGCAGTCCCCGCCCCTCCAATACAATCCTTCTCGGCTCGCTCTCCTTGCCTGCTGCGTGCAGGACCCGTCTCCACTCTTGCAGGTCTCAGCTGAGCTTGTCTGTCTTTCCAGTCACTCGGAGGGGAACCCACTGTGTTCAGAATCAGTCCTGGTGACTTCGTCCAGTTCTCTTCCCCTCCCCGCATCTCTCACATGAAAGCCCCTCCCCTCCTAAATCTGGGCATGCGTTATCTGGCACTATAACTTAGGTTGCATCTTTTTAGGGGTAGGGTCTCATTATGTAGATAGACTCGCCTTGAATTCTGGATCTTCCTGTCTCGGCCTTCTGAGGGCTTGGACTGTGGGCCTGGCTAGACCGCATCATTTAAAGCTATAGTACATAGTTTTTTGTTTGTTTGTTTGTTTGTTTGTTTTTGTTTTTTGTTTTTTGTTTTGGTGTTTTTCAAGACAGGGTTTCTCTGTGTAGCCCTGGCTGTCCTGGAGCTCACTCTGTAGACCAGGCTGGCCTCGAACTCAGAAATCCGCCTGCCTCTGGTGCTGGGATTAAAGGCGTGTGCCACCACCGCCCGGCTAGTACATAGAATTTTAAAGAATTATACGATGTGCATTTTTCCTGTCTCCTTTTACTTAAATTGTTTGACGCTTATCCATATTGTACATATTAATACTTTACTTTTGTGTACTAATATTTCCTTATATGGATTTACCATGATGTGTTTATCCTTTCATGTGTTTACGGTCACTTAGGTTATTTCCAGTTTGAAAATAAAGCTGTTATGGAACGGAGTGGCGTGGAGCACGCCCATTATCCCAGAACTGCAGAGGGTCGGGGTTCAAGGTCCTCTTCAGCCACAAGGTTTGAGACCAGCTTGGGCTATAAGAGAACACAAACACCTTAAATAGAAAGATTCATTTTGAACATTTGGGCACAAGTCTACAAGTGAACTTAAGATTTCTTTCCTTTTGGATAAATCTCCAGGAGATGGGATATTGCATTAGATTCATGTTTAAATTAAAAAAAAAATGCTCAACTTTTTCCCGGATGGTGCAAGATTTCATAATTCAATCGGCACTGTGCTGGGTGTATTTTCCCTGTGTCCTAAAGTCCTTTAAATTTCGACTATGCTAATAGGCATGTGGTGTATCTTACTAGCTCAATTACCATTTCTTCAACGATTTAGGACTCTGAACATCTTTGTTTTTTGTTTTTTTGAGACAGGGTTTCTCTGTGTAGCCCTGGAACTCATTCTGTAGACCAGGCTGGCCTTGAACTCAGAAATCCGCCTGACTCTGCCTCCCTAGTGCTGGGATGACAGGCGTGTGCCACCACGCCCGGCTTTCTGAACATCTTTTTTATGCAGTCATTTGCCACCTGAGCATTTCCCCTGAGGAAGTTTGTTCAGTCTCTTGTTCATTTGACTTTTAGTCATTTTTGTTTTTGTTTTTTTCTTTCTCTTTTTGAGCTAGGGCTCATGTGGCTCAGGCTGGCTTTGAACTCATGACGTAGCATAATATGACCTTGAATTCCTAATTCTCCTAGCTCTTCCGCCTACCAAATGCTTCAATCATGCCTGGCTGACATCCTTTATGTATTCTTTGGAGAGTTCTTCTCAGATAGACTTTGTAAATGTGTTCTCGGGCTGTGTCTTGTCTTTTCATTCTCTTAACTTTGTTTCAAAATGTAGACATTTTAAAAATTATTTTTATGTGTACAGGTATTTTTCCTTCCATGTATGTCTGTGCACCACATGTGTGCAGGACCCACAGAAGCCAGAAGAAGGTATCAGAGCTCCTGGAACTTAAGCTACAGAGTATTGTGAGCGGCCATATGAGTGCTGGGAATTCAACCTGGGTCCTCTGGAAAAGTAGCAAGTGCTCCAAACAGTTGAGTCATCTTTCTAGCCTTGAAAAACAGAAATCCTTAATTTTGATGAAGTTTATCACCAAGTTCCTACAATTTTGTCATCTCCTAAGTGATGTCTTCTGTGTAACAATGGGATTATTGGTGGCTGGTGGCTCCTAGGTGATGTTTGGCTCCCTAGCTTCAGGTTTTCTTTTTAAAATTTGTTTTATGTACAGGAGTACACTGTAGCTGTCTTCAGACACACCAGAAGAGGGCATCAAATATCATTACAGATGGTTGTGAGCCACCGTGTAGTTGCTGAGAATTGAACTCAGGACCTTTGGAAGAGCAGTTAGTGCTCTTAAACGTTGAGCCATCTCTCCAGCCCCTAGGTTCAGGTTTTCTAGCTTTAGGCTGTTCACCAAAACAATCAAGGGTTGGGACTTTCAACTCTACTGTCCTACTTTTGGAAGGGCTGAAAGTGATAGGTCTGAGCTAGCCAGAGCCAGGCTGACTCCACGTCAGGCTGCAAATCAGCAGTTTGGGAGACTAGGCCTAACTTTCTGTTTCACAGAACTGGAAAAGTCCCAAACAAGTCAATTCCAGGAAAAACTACCCCTCACAGGCAGCCCGTCAGGAGCTGTAGAAGCTGCCCCACCACCTAGCTTGAGCTGAGTATAGTTAGTCAGAAAACTTTCCCCAAATTCCTCAGAGCCTTCACCAATCACAAAGGCATCCATACCCCTGGAGACAGAGCCAACCAATCAAGGGAAAGAAAGGTAAAAGTCATCCAGGCATGCGTGCTCTCTGCAGAATCAACACCCTCTGCTGTTGCATACGATTTGAGTCTGGGGTCTCATTCTTTGCAAATCATAGACCCGTATAAAGATTGATTTGATCAGCACAGGTCAATGGCTTACCAAATTGTGTCTATATAAGAGAGCCTCATAAAACCTCAGGAGGCCCGAGTTGTGAAGGGTGTACACCCAGAGAGGTTGTGGGTGTTCCCCACTCCTTCCTATATGATTTGTTTTGTGTACCTTCTCCATCTGGCCATTCATCTGTATCCTTTATAGTGTCCTTTATAACCAATGAATATATGGAAGGGGGTGAAGGGAGTTCTCTAGGTATTAGCAAATGGAGCGAACCTGAGGTGGGGATTCTGGGACTCTGGATGAAAGTCAGTTGATCAGAAGTTTAGATGGCAAACTGCCTTTTGTCTTGTAGCTTGTGCTTTTCTTAGAGTGTGTACAATCTTTGCCTGGTCTAATATCGCAAAGATCACCTTTATGTTTTCTTCTAACTTTTAAAAGTAGTGCTAGGTTTTTCATTGAAGTTTTAGTATGTTTTAGCTTCAGTATATAATAATATATATAATACTTTAAGAATATGTTGAAATGAAATTTTTTTCTTAGAGATGTCCAGTTATGTCAGCACCATTTTATTTTGCACGTGTTGTCCTGTGCGTATGGCATATCTACTTGTTAGTGTAGGTGTGGCTTTTTGAGTGAGTCGTCCCAGTAGGGTCAGAGAGTTGAAAACTTCGACTCTGGTTTGTAGAACTGTTTGGGAAGAACTAGGAGGTGTGGTCTTGTTGGAGGAAGTGTGTCACTGGGGGTGAGCTTTGAGGTTTCAAAAGCTTATGTCAGGTACCTCTTTCTGCCTCGTGGTTGAATCTTAAGATGTGATCTCCGCTGTCGCTCCACCTCCATGTCTGCCTGCTTCTATGCTCCCCGCCATTATGATCACAGACTCTAACCCTTTAAAACTCTAAGCCCCAAATTAAATACTCTCTTTTTTTTATCAATACATAAATTAAAATTTGAGGCAGGGTCTATCTGTGTTGCCCCAGCTGTCCTGAAACTCACTATGAAATCCAGGCTGGTCTCAAACTCACAGAGATCCACCCATCTTTGTCCCCCACATGCTGGGACTAAAGATGTGCTCTGCTTCACCTGTCAAGTGTTTTCATGTGTAAGTTACCTTAGCTGCGGTATTTTGTCGCAGCAGCCAAGTAGCTCAGGCAGTGGGTATGTGCATGTGTGTGTGTGGTTGCATATGCACATATGTGTGCCGGTGTGTATAGGCCAGAGGTAGCCATCAGGTCTCTTTTCTTGACTGTCCTCCTGCTTTCTTTTCAAGATAGCATCTCTCTTGAATGTGAGGTTCATCCATTTGCCTGGCCATTAAGACTCAAGGATCTTCCTGTCTCTGCCCCCGTCCCGCCATTGCTGGAGCTGCGGGCATGTTCTACTCTGCTGGCTTTCCCCGTGGGTTCTAGGAAGGAACTCGGGTCCCCATGCTTGTACATCAGCCGTTTTACTGACGGCTGTCTCCTCAGCCCTCAGCACTGCTTGTTGAAGTAGCCACTCTGTTTTGGTGACTTCCCTTAGTGCCTTTGTTCAAAATCAGTGAAAAAAAGTCAATTTCTGCCTTTCGCTTTTGTCTCAGTTAGTTATGATTGGTTTTTAAAATATATTATTTATAATAGTTTTAGCAACCTGCAAATCAGATCCTCTATCACTTTTTAAATTTTTTTTCTATGATAAATTCTTTATTTACTGGAATTATCTATCACGTTCTTTAAAAAATGTCTTAGCTGTTCTAGGCCCCATACTCTTTCCTGTAGATTTTAGTTAGACATCCTTTAATTTTTTTCATATGAATATATCAGAGAATATAGGCTTGAAGTTTGGTTAGATTCTTCCAATGTTCCTACCAACTTAAACTTCCCAGCACTGTGGATCAAATCACCTATCTATTCCCTCACAAGGCAAGGGTAATGGAAGCCACAACCTGCTTACCCTCATCTGGTTTTCAGTCCTGGCTCTGTTCTTGAAGGGCAGTGGTGGGTTTTCACTAGATGGAGACGCACCAGGCCTTTTGCATCAGAACCTGCACAGACACTCTGTGACCCGGAGGAAGGGAGGTTTTGCTCTTTTCCTGCTTGCCCTCACCTTGCTAGCACATCCATTTCTTTACTGACACTGAAGCCTGCTTCTTCAGGATTCTAGCATATATGTACATATATATATATATATATATGTACATATATGCTAGAATATATAGCATATATAAGCATATATATATGTTTATACAAACATATATATGAATATAATTGCATATAATGGAAGTACACTTCATAGGTTCTGGGTCTTAGGAGAACCCTAATACACAAGTCTTCTGCTGGCAGTCAACTCTCTGAAGCGAAGCTCTGATGATGCTAAAGTCTGTGTTTCCATGTTAGTACCGAGATGGAGACAGAAGGGAAGAGGATGGAGAACACTTTCGTTCTGACGCGGCGCAGGGTGAGTGTTCAGTCAAGTCTAGGAAGTCATGGGAGGAGCCGTTTTCAGAGCACGGGGAGAAACCATTAGCACGAAATGTTAATGAGCTGTAGAGTAGATTAATGGAGGAGAACTTAATGAATGTAACACGGGGAGGCCATTGTTCGATACTCTTTATTGGCGCAATGTTGACAGGCGTGCAGTTGCGGTGAGCTGGGAGATGAAAGGGAGGTAAGGAAGCAGAAAGGACTCATGAAAGGGCTCGTGACGGGAAGGAAGGAGATGATATCTAAGTAGTCACAGGTGAGGTCAAATGCGGATAAGAAAGACCAGGACACACTATGGCTGGAGGTGAAAAATTCAGTTAAACGGAGATGAAAAGTGCATGCCAGAGGAAGAAGGCTTCCAGCTTCGAGAGCCCCAAAGCCCCAACAGACGGAGGAGGAAGGATGTGCGTAGAGGAAGCATCCATTTTCCTGTCGGAGGAGAAATCTGAATGATTGGAAAGAGAGTGCACACTCTTCTGGCCTAATGACTTTATCTCCTCAGTGGAAACGAATGATAAAACCACTTACCGACAACAAGGGAGGGAGTGTGGGGATAAGGAGATCAGGAAAAGATAGAACTCTGCTCAGACACGGCGCTGCAGAGCAGAGGTCACAGCCGGGGTCACTGCATCGGTCACAGCCAGCAGAGGCAGCAGAGGCTCTGTCTGCACAATGGCCGACGGAGGGCAGTGACCTCCGTTGACCTCCATCAGCTCGGTTGTCAAGGGACAAGTCAGAAGGTAGTGTCGGTGGAGCGTGGAGATGGAGCGCTTACAGGGGTGTTTACAGACAGGGAAAAAAGAAATGTAAGAGCTTGAAAGAGACAGAAGTGGACAGGAAACCCCAACAGTGGGAGGTTGGGAGGGAGGAGAAAGCCGGACAGGAAACTATTTCCCTGTAGGACATGAAGTAAAACCATTTTCTACACATGTCATATTATTTCTCTGTAATATATTTCTTTTATTTATTTTTTTATTCTTTTAAAATTACATGTTAAGGTTAACACATAAAGCAATGGGTTTCATCATGGCTTTTCTTTGTCTGTCATTTGGTTTTGTGAGACATGGTTTCTTTGCGTAGCTCTGGCTGTCCTGAACTCATTCTGTAGAACAAGCTAACCTGGAACTCAAAGATTTGCCTGCCTCTGCTGGGATTATAGGCTTGTGCCGTCCACAAGGGTCATTAATCTTTACTGTCCCTCAGTCTCCTCCCCCACCTCTCCTCAGTGCCTCTCCCCCTTTCCAGCTGGTTTCCAGTTCTTCCTCCGACTAGTGACCCCTAGTGGCTGCCTCTGCTTTGTCATCACATATGTTTTACCTAAAACATCTTTCTTTACATTTATTTATTTATTTATTTATTTATTTATTTATTTATGTGTGTGTGTGTCTGCTAACCTAGGCCTGGAAGCTTCTTGAAAGCTTCTAGCCTTTTTACAATCTTACCTAGGCCTAGAATGTTTTCAACCTCTGTGACTTGTTGCTAAATAAGCTCACCCTTTCTCGTTCTTTCTGAGCTCTGGCTGGCTGGTTCAACTTAGTTTTTCTGCCTCAGACTCCTCTCCAAGCCGACTGATTCAAACTGGCTTCTTTCTGCTTCTCCCTGAATTGCTCTGCCTGGCTTCAAACTAACTCTAGCAATTTGTTCTAATCTTCTGGCTCCTTCTCATTCTCTGGCTGGTTCCGTCTTTACTTCTGTCTAGCTTATTCCCTCTTTACCCTCTCTCTGTAAAATCCTCCTAGTAAGACTGCCTCTGAATTCCATGAACGGACCGAACAGAAAACTGACTAGAACCCAGAGATCTGCATGCATCTCTCTTCTGAGTGCTGGGGCCTGGATTTAAGGCTCCCCTCCCCCCAAACTTGATCTACATCAGGATGGCCTTAAACTCAGAGGTTTGCTTGCTTCTATCTCCTGGGATTAGAGTCATGTCTGCATTCCAGGCAGGTCCGATGGACCTCGAGGGATCTTTGGATGTGATCTCTTGCTAGAGCTGCCACATTCTGAATTAAGACGTCTTTACGTGCTGTTGTTCTGTTAAATGGTCGCGTTTACAGACTGCCCTCTAAGTGTTTGTTTACATCTGGGCCACACTCAACCTTAGCCAGAGAAGCGTCTTTCTGTACTGGGCAGTGGCCAGTGCAGAGACTCATAACTGGTCACAGTCCTGAGAATAAGCAACAGCTCAGCCTTAAATGGACCTATGTAAACTCCCATACCCCATCGCCAAGGCTGGAGGGACATTCCACTCATGTGCCCCTAAACAGCCCTAATCCTAATCACACACACACACACACACACACACACACGCACACACACACACCATACAACACACACCACAGACAGACACACACACACTCAGACACACATATACACAGATACACATATACACAGGTGCAGACAGACAGACAGACAGACACACACACACACACACACACACACACACACCAGGGTGGGGTAGGGGGAGAATACATTGACAGGAAAGGAGAAGGGATCAATGAAACTGGGATAGGGACAGGAAAGGGTAATAGAGCTGTGTCAGTATGGCTGAAATACATTATATACACGTATAAAAATGACACAAAATGAAACCCATTATTATTTAACATTAATGCATAATAATAAACCATTAAAAAAAGAAAACAAAATGCATTAAAAGTTAAGATGAGATGGGAAAGTGTACAACAGAGAAATTATAGTTAGATATTGTAATTATCAGGGTCCTGAAGGATGCCGATGACATATTGTTATTTATATACATTGAAATGTAAAAGAAAAAAAAAAGACTTACTGGCTTATGAATGAAAGCACGTTAAAGTGTACTCCTATTCAAAAAAAAACTTACTGTAAAATAGCCTTGTTTCTTTTTTCTATTTTCTTTTTTCTTTATTTCTTTTGGTCAGCAGCAGCCTCGAACACCTATTCACCATGATTGAAAAAGCCCGAACAGTCACGTACCGACAGGGCAAGGTGGCCGCGGAAGAAAACGGTTGTCTGCTTGTCTGAGGGATGACACAGGTGTGTCGATGCACATGGATGTGATTCACGGAAACCTTACCAGGGAGAGACTGGTATGTGGTCAAATTTATGCGACTAGGGATAGTCACCTAGTTAGAGTCCCAACACCTGTCTCCTAGCCAGGACCATGGCCACAGGAGGGAATTCTCTTCACCGAAGGGATGAACACGAAAGAGAGAGCGTCTCAGATCGGCTCAGAAACCTGTATATTGCAGGCATCCAGCCTCAATAAAGGGACCCGGACTCCGCAGGAGGCTAGCAGCCTGCTGGGAGCGCTGGGTCCAGATTTCCTGTCTGCGTCCTCACAGCTCTAGCGTCAGACCTCAGCGTATTTCCATCTTTGCGTACCTATGGACAACCACTGTGGCTTCACGAGTTAATCTTGGACTGCGGGGTGGCTTTGACAAAACTCTTCAGAGGGTGTGTTGGCATTGGGAACTGAGGACACCGCCCCGGGAACCGCCGGCGAGTGAGTACGCCCTCTGGTGGAGGCGGAAGGCGTGACGTGGAGGTAAGAGTTGAGAGCACTGGCTTGGGGCTTTTCGGGCAGTTCTGGAGAGAATCCTGCCCTCTTTAGGATTCAACTACTTTTTTTTTTCAGTGGCATCTAGAAGGCTCCTGTCCCGCCCTCTCTTTGGTTAGAAGCTCTAGAAGGCTTACGTGTCTGGATTGACCCGCTCTCTGCTCTCTTGTTCAGGTCAGAAACCTAGTTGAAGGGAATGTCACCTAGCTGATGCCTGGTCACTCACTCCTCTAGTGGGTGACCTGGGATGGGCCCCACAGCCGGAAGAACCTGGTGTGCAAAGTTCCCGAATGACACATCGCCTTGGAGGCCGTAACCCAGTAGACTCAGATCAAAGTTTCGATTAGCAGAGCCCGAAGTCATCCACCTTCTGTCTGCTCTTCAAGGAACCTTTGCTGGGAGAAAATTCTATTTATTTACTTGTATTTCTCACAATTTTCATTCTTTTAAAAATGTTTATTTGTGTATGCTTCATTGTGAAACTTTATATTTGTCAGGTCTCAGGCAGCTCATAGAACCAGAAATGAGCTCAAGTTGGACTGTAGGAGGATTTCTGGTAGATAGATAAAAGCCAGCATTCTGCAGGAAACTTGTGAAGTAGATTTTTTCTGTCCCCCGAGTGGAGTCATTTTACTTTCCTCTGACAGAACGGACATATGGCCCTGCAATTCATATATACCCATGGTGCCTCTCAGTATTCCAAAGCCCACGCCGGCCTCCGGGCTCCCTTGGTATCACAGGGACCAGTTAGAAACGACAAAGTCTGCACCCGAGCGTCACAGCCCTCTCAGCTCCTCCTGTAGCCTCCCTCCAGCTCTCAGGCTCCCTCTCTCAGTTGCTCGACCTTCTTAGGATGCCTCTTTATCGCTCTCTTGTACCGTCTGGCCCTCTCACCATGCTCTACTCTCTACCTCTTGCAGTCTGTCTGTCTAACTCGATTCTCCTTCCCCACAGTGCTCTCTCTTGTTCTGCCGCTTCCCTAGCTCTGGCCGTGCCCAGTCTGATTTTCATTCTATCTGACTGGATTCTTCCAGATGCTGCTGGATATTTTCTCTTATTCACACGGCAAACCTTCCTCTAACCGCTGGCGAGTGAGTACGCCCTCTGGTGGAGGCGGAAGGCATGACGTGGAGGTAGGACTTGAGAGCACTGGCATGTGGTTTTTTGGGCAGTTCTGAAGAGAATCCTGCCCTCTCCTCTTTGGGAATCAACTTCTTTTTTTTTTTTTTTTTTTTTTTTTTTTTTTAGTGGCATCTAGAAGGGGTCAGTCATGTCACACTTTCTTTGCCTCGCCCCCTTCGAATACAATATTCCCAATAAAAACTTTTTCGCGGCAGTCTTGCTGATGAAGCCCGTGGTAGTGTGGGACTCAGGACTGTACTGCCTCCCTCCCGCTTATATAGCCTAGGGAGGGTTTACTGAAGGCGGGTGAGCCTAGGAAGGCAGCCCTGGAAGGCGTGTGAGCCTAGGGAGGCAGCCCTGGAAGGCGTGTGTCCAGCATGGTTGGGGGCATCCACATGGCTGTGCAGATGAAGTCCCCTCCCCTAGTCCTTCCCAGACTATACGCTCTGACTTACCCTGGCCACCAATACCCAGAAGTCAAGTGCGCAGTTAGGGCAGAATTGGATACAACTGGTTGGAAGGGGTGGTTTGGTAGTCAAGTGATAGTCCCACGACTGTCCTTGCTCTTTTTTTCTATGAAGGAACTTTAACAGTTAAGAAGGCTTTCTAGGATCATCATTTTGCAAGTAGGCACAGTCGAAATCCTGAAGATGGTGGCTGTTTGGCTGGGAGGATAACTCTGTACTCTGTCTCTGTCTCTCTGTCTTTCTCTCCCCCTGTCTCTCTGTCTCTGTCTTTCTCTATCTCTGTCTCTCTGTGATAGCTCTATCTATCTATCTATCTATCTATCTATCATCTATCTCTTTATCATCTATCATCTATCTCCTCTCTTTATTATCTATCTATCTATATCTATCTATCTATCTTCTCTCTTTATCATCTATCTATCTATCTATCTATCTATCTTCTCTCTTTATCATCTATCTATCTATCTATCTATCTATCATCTATCTATCTATCTATCTATCTATCTATCTATCTATCTTCATGCAGTGCCTGCAGAAGGCAAAGGAGCACATCAGATCCCTTGAATGGGCGTGTCAGGCCGTTGTGAGCCGCCTAATGTAGATGCTTTGAACTGAACCTATGCTCTCTGTAACAATTGTCCCAGCTCCTCATGCTTGAGTCATTTCTCCAGCTCTCCAGCAGGTTGTTTTTGTTTGCTTTTAGGATTTTTATTAATCAAACTTGTTTGTAGACGACTCCACTGATGTTCACGATGCTTACTGACCATTCTCATTTGCTTTGCCTCATGATCTCTGATCGACCGACTCCTTCCCAGTGTTCAGTACATCCATTTTGTAAGTTTTGCTTTGTGACCCACAGAGAATAACTAGGGTCATCCTATGACAACGTGTTTGGAACTATATGTTGGAGCCTGACGGCCCACATAAACAGTGATACCCCTTCTCCCAGAATCTATCAATAGGCTGTAGCTCAGTCTATTGATAAGGAGTAAGTCTCCATGTTCCTTCCCTTTCCTTGACTGGTTGATAGGACTGGTCTTGTAGACCAAAACAGCACAGTTTTTAATCAACTGTTTTATCTGAACTAAAGAAGTTAAAAAAAAAAAAAAGGTTTCTCACGTGGGTTTAATTAGCATCTCTCTTGTTAAGAATGATATCATCTTTTTACACACCGAAGAGCTGTTTGTATTTCTATTTCTGTGAACTAATGGTTCATAGCCTTTATCTTTAAAAACAAAACAATGAAAACAACTCTTTGTGAATGATGCTTTCCCTAATGTGCTGACCAGTCGAATGGTGTGAGCTTGTTCTCCCAGCTGAGGCTTAAGAGTTGCTTGAGCTCTTGCATCAAGGGCCACTCTGGGACACAGTGAGGCTTGGTTTCAAACAATTGACATGATCAAGGTACACGGCTCTCGTCATATAGTACAGGCTGGCCTTGAACTTGTGGTGCCCTTCTGGTGCTACACATGACCAAACATCATCTATCTATCTATCTATCCATCCATCCATCCATCCATCCATCCATCCATCCATCCATCCATCCATCTATCTATCTATCTATCTATCTATCTATCTATCTATCTATCTATCTATCTACCTCTTTATTCTATCTACCTACCTACCTATCTATCTATCTATCTATCTATCTATCTATCTATCTATCTATCAACTATCTATCTACCTCTTTATTCTATCTATCTATCTATCTATCTATCTATCTATCTATCTATCTATCTATCTATCTATCTATCTATCTACCTCTTTATTCTATCTATCTACCTACCTATCTACCTATCTACCTACCTACCTATCTATCTATCTATCTATCTATCTATCTATCTATCTATCTATCTACTTATCTATCTATGTAAGTAAGTCATTTAAACCTGGTGTTAACTGAACATCTTACCTTGGTTTGCTCTTCTTCTAATTAGCATGTGGTAGAATTTTCCCTCAGCCATAAGAAATTTTGACTTTTACATGACAACTTCATTGACATTTCTTCTGTGAGTTATGAGTTTTTATAAGCCAAATCATTCCTTTTACATTTGAGAATACAGAAAACACATTTACCACATTTTTCTCTTAGTGCATTTTAATTTTTTCCTCCTGTATAGTTTAAATATTTAAAATGTTTGGAATTACTTTTGGTGAAAAATATGATATAGGGATATAGTCTGTAACTTGACTATTTCTGTCAAGGCTGTATAACTGTCCCTATAACACTGATGAATTAATATACGTCCTTTTAGAACTAATTTGAAACCTTACCTATGTCACATATCAAGTTCCCTGCAAGTAGAACTGCTTATCACTTTCTATTTTGTCCCACTGAGCAGTGTGCTTCTTCAGTTACCTAGTCAGCAGGGGAGATGATTGCATCACGATATAGTTTGAGATGCAATAAAACTGCCTTGCAAATTTCCTTCCTAGAATTTTCCTGCTTCTTCTCTGCTAATTTTCTCTATGTATGTAATAGAATCATATTGGCAGACTTGATTTTTCATACTGAATTGCTATTTCTTTTGTTTAAATGATTGGAAACTTTTGTGGTTTTTAGTAGTGTGTGTCTTTTTAATTATTTATTTTCTGTATATGAGTACACTGCAGTTGTCTTCAAACAAGAAGAGGACATCAGGTCCCATTAGAGATGGTTGTGAGCTACCATGCAGTTGCTGGGAATTAAACTCAGGACCTCTGGCAGAGCAGTCAGTGCTCTTAACCGCTGAACCATCTCTCCAGCCCCTCCAGTAGTGTTTTATTTAGATATATCCTTAATGCATTTAGTCTCTCATCATATTTGCCTTCCACTCTCACGTCCACTTCTTTCTCTTTTCTTTCCCTTTCCACTCTCCTAGTGGTCTGGTCCCCCTTTTTTCTTTCATGCCCCCCCTTATTCCCCTAAAGTCCACATATGAGAGAAAACATGAGATGTTTGTCTTTGCAAGCCTGGCTTCTTTTGCTTATATGATGATAGAATACCATCAATCTGAGGCAAATGTGTAATTTAATTTTTATAATGGATGAATAAAGGTCCAGTGTGTACCCTTGTGGAGATTCCTCCCTGCTGACAAGTGTTTGGGTGATTCTGTGCTTGGTTTCGAGCAATGGTGCTGTGATGAACAAGGAAGCAGTTATTTCTACACAGCTGGTTGGCTTTGATTCTTTTGGGTTAAAGAAGTGACGTGCTGGGTAGTTTTGTGTCAACCTGACACAAGCTAGAGTCATCTGGTCATCTGAGAGGAGGGAGCCTCAGATGAGGAGCCGCCTCCATAAGATCCGGCTGTAGGACATTTTCTTAAGTGGTGATTGAATGGCTTAGCCCATCTTGGGTGGTGCCATTCCTAGGCTGGAGGTCCCGGGTGTCCAAGAAGGCAGGGCGAGTAAGCCAAGCGGAGCAAGTCAGTGAGCAGCACCCCTCCATAGTCTCTGCATCCGCTCCTGTCTTTAGGTTCTAGCCCGCTTGAGTTCCTGTCCTGATTTCCTTTGGTTGTGAACGGCAATGTGGAAAATGTGGAAGTATAAGCTGAATAAACCCTTTCCTCTGCAACTTGCTTTTGGTCATGATCATGGTTTTTTCATCACAGCAACAGAAACCCTACCTAAGACGAGTGACAGTCTGGACGGTACCATAGTCTGTCTTCAGTACCGATTGCCACAGTGACCAGACGAGGTACATTCTCACCAACAGCCCAGCGAGTGACGTTTCTGCTGCATTGCCACCAACATCTGTTGCTTTTATTTTTTTTAACAGTAGCCCTTCAGCCTGGGAGCGTGAAAGTCTCAGTCTACTTTTTGTTTCCACTCCCCTGATGGGTAAAGAGGGTGAACATTTTTTTTTCACATCATCTGAAAAATGTTCTGTTTACTTATGTGTTTATTAATGGCAATGATAGATACTTGGTTGTTTATTTTTTGAGTTCTTTTTCTTTCTTTCTTTTAAAAAAAAGCAGGCCTGCTTGGTAGCTTAAGTGGACCATGAACTTACTATGTAGCTCAGGATAGCCCCTGAGCTGTTGCCTCGCCTCAGTCTCCTGAGAGCTGGGATATGATATAGACAATGTTCTCTCTCTCTCTCTCTCTCTCTCTCTCTCTCTCTCTCTCTCTCTCTCTCCCCCATTTTTTTATTTGAATATCAATTTACTGTCAGATGAACAACTGGGAAAGATTTCCTGGTTTGTTTCTTCACCCTGTTAGGGTTTTTTGTTTTTGTTTTGTTTTGTTTGTTTGTTTTTTTGCTATTTAATAGCTTTTTCACTGCATGGAATCCTGTTTGCCAATTTCTAATATTATTTCCTGAGATATTAGAGCCCTATTAAAATCTCCATTTCCCTGTATTTTCTTCTAGATGTTTAAAAGTTAAACTCTTACATTAAGGACCTTGAGCTATTATGAGCTGATTTTTTAAAAATTGGATGAGGGATAGGGATTGATTTTTCATTTTCCCCGTGTGGGTTTCCACTTTTCCCAGCACCACTTGCTAACACAGCTTCTTCAGTGTATGCTTTGAGGGCTTTTATGGAAAGTCTCTTGATTGCAGCTGCATGGCTTTATGTCCACGGCTCAGTAGTGTGTTTTAAAATCTCTTTTGAATATGCATATGTATGTTTCTTTACAATGTTTAACTTTTTTCCTATTTCTGAGAAAACACTAAATGGAAGGGATGTATTAAATCTGTAGATTATTTTTAATAATATGATTATTTTACCCATTTGTAGACATGGGAAGTCATTCTGTCTTCCAGTGTCTTCTTCGGCTTCTTCCTTTAGGGCTTCATGGTTCTCTTCACAGAGATCTTTAATGTCCTTGATTATGTTTATACTTAGGTTTTTCATTATTTGAGGCTATTGTGACTGCAATATTTGTACCCTAGGATTTCATCCTACTACTTTTCTGACTATATTTGTCAGATATAAGAGTCTTTTGGTCAAGTCCTTATTGACTTTTTGAGCCCATTATCACCTACGAAAGGGTAAACTGATCTCCTTACTTGTTACTTGTATTCATTTTATTTTCTCTGACAGCAATTTCAAGTGTCTTCTTTCTTTTGAGAGAGGGTCTCACAATGTAGATCAGGGTGGCCTTAAAAGTACAGCGATCCACCTGCCTCTGCCTGGGAGTGC
The DNA here is from genome assembly GCA_964023405.1 of Apodemus agrarius. Taxonomy (NCBI): domain Eukaryota; kingdom Metazoa; phylum Chordata; class Mammalia; order Rodentia; family Muridae; genus Apodemus; species Apodemus agrarius. The sequence continues at coordinate 152,179,812 of OZ030006.1, read as the reverse complement.
TGGGATTCAAGGCATGCAGCATCGTGCACCATGTGGTTCAAGTATTATATTCCATAAGAATAGCCAGGATGGACATCTTTGTCTCATTCTTGATGTCAGAGACAAAGCTTCATTTTTCTCTGTTTAGCAGAGTGTTGCCTATCTGTCTGATGTATATCGTCTTTCTGATGTTTCTTCGTGTCTTCTTATTGTGGAGGACCCCCTGATTTTGCGGAAGGCTTCTTGTGTGTATTGACATGACCCCGCCCTCCAGCACACTTACTCATCTGAGAAGCCATCTTTGCATGCAAGAACAAGAGCCAATTTGTTCCTGGCGCATGATCTTTTTAAAGTGAAATTAAATTTGTGAATTTTTTGAGGACTTTCTTGTCTATGTTCATCACAGATGGACATCTATGAGGTTCATCAAAGAAAGTGCTTTTGCGTGTTACTTTGTGTGGTGTGTCCTTATCTGGGTTTGGTGTCTGCGTAATACCAACTGTAGACATGTTTTATTTGAGCATTTCCTCCTGCTCATGTGAGTTTCAGAAGCATTCATTAGCCTCCCCTCTCTAGTTTATGGCACAATGTGAGGGATATTTATGTTAGTCCTTTTTAAAGAATCTATGGAATTCGGAAGTGGATCTATGAGGTCTTCAGTTCTTCTGAGGAGAATGCTACTGCCTTGGTTTGGTTTCAAGGCTCATTGAAAGGAAACCACTGGGGTGATACCATCTTGCCCTGGCTCTGTTTATTCCTTCCTGGACACAACTCAGCCTTCTCCTGCCCTTCCCACCATGAAGTCACAGACTCCCTGTCAACGCTTTTGAGCCTGTCAGTGACCCTGACCATGGTACAGACCTGCTAACCAAAATTATTAATGTTTGTGCTAGCTAAAACATAAAACTAAAATAACTAAGAGGAAGTGTAAGTCAAAAACAATTGTCATGTGGTGTCTGGAAAATACCACTAAGCTCTGCAAAAAGACCTATGTTGCTCTGACTCCATCAAACGCTGGTATAATTGTAGTTTTTTTGTCTTTTAAAAAAATGCTGTCCCTCTGAGTTGCAGCACCAAGAGACTTTGAAACGTGAGTCTCCTCTTGGTCACTTGTCAATAAAAGAATTCACATATTTTTAATTGGCTTAATAAGCATGATTGTCAATAACTACCTTCTATAGATCATCAGCTCTGTTTTCACTGTTGATGTTGTCTTGATCTATGTCAGACATATGCCTAGAAATGTATATGGTCTAGTCATATGTATGTCAAGAAAGGTATATACTTTACCAGTCACGTACATGGTTAGAAATTTATTATTTACTCTAGACTTTCTGGTTACTGCAGTTTAACTTTTTGAAATAATTTCTGTTATGCCCCCACCCCCATTAACCCTTCCTTTGACTGGAGGGCTATAGTGACTTTTTTTTTAAAGATTTATTTATTTTTTATATTTAAGTACACCATTGCTCTCTTCAGACACACCAGAAGAAGGCATCAGATCCCATTACAGATGATTGAAAGCCACCATGAGGTTACTGGGAATTGAACTCAGGACCTCTGGAAGAGCAGTCAGTGCTCTTAACCACTGAGCCATCTCTCTAGTCCTATAGTGATGTTTTATGTTTACTGGAATTAATGCCATGCTAAAGTCTGTGTCCAGTGGTTCTCTAAGGATCTAATTACTGCTTTCTTTTCAGTATATATTTACCCTGATAAAGGCCCATGGTCCTTTCAGGGAAGAAAGAATTGATTGTGCATATTTGGTCTTTTCTCAAGGAAGTCAAAACTCCCTTCCCTGTAAACTGGCTCATGTCTGGGAATTGGCTTTGACAGTTTTGTAATTCAGTCCAGAGTTTTATGCATTTGACTTGAAAGTTTTCTTTTTATAAAGGTCAAGTGAGAGGAGTCAGTAGGCTTATCTGTTTTATTTGTGGCCATGGACATTAATTAGCCAGTTCACTATTGTGGATCTGTGCAAGTCATTTCATTCTGTCGTGTTGACTCTGCTGTTGACTGTGATAACTGAGTCTCCATGGACTCAATGGTTCTGACCCTTCAACATTTGCAAATCCTCATTCCCAGTGTGGTGCTATTCAGAGATGGGGACCTTTGGGAAATTACTAGATTAAGAGGGTGGAGCTTTCACCCACATTATTAATGTCCTGCTAGGAAAAGCAGAACCCTAACCCTAACCCTGAACCCTGAACCCTGAACCCTAACCCTAAATCCTGAACCCTAGCCCTAACCCTAACCCTGCCCTAGTTTGAAGATCGATCAGTTGGACACTTCAGCAGGTCCACTCATCACCAAAAGTCACGGAGAGGGGAGGATCATTTCCTGAAGCTCCAGAACCTGACTCCTGTCCAGCAATGCCATGGGCTGGACCCCTGCTCCACCATGGAATTTAGTCCTGCAGTCCACATGGATCTGCCCTGGAAGGTGGGGCTGTGGCTTTGGTGGGTTAAAGGGAATGGAATATCACGCTGCATATGTTATTATTTTATTTTACCATTTTACCTTCCCACAGCTATTTTCCTTTCCCCATTCTCTCTTCCTTTTGGCCACTTTATTTCATTCATTCTTTGATCATCTTGCCCACCTCTTCCAACCCCATCTTCTTTCTCTTCTTCCTCCTTTGTCATGCACTAAGTCCAATTAGCTATAGGGCTGCCCACTGGAGTATGTTCCTAATTTCTTATTTTTGCATGGTTTTAATAAAATGGCAGTATTTATATTTTTAACTTTTGCTGCCACCGTGTGGCAACCTAGACACATGCATGTCTAGAACTTTATTCAGCTATTGTGTATGTATTATTTACACAGACCATTAAGGAGATGACTACACATGTGTCTATATTTGTTATATTTTGATGGCAGAAATGCATTTACTGTATTAGATTTTTAACTACTATTTTGAAGTATACACCTACCTCTAACAAAAGCAAAATCCAATGTAAAACTTGACTCTTTTCTGTACTTGGGGACCGGGAGCAGCAAGTTTCAGCTACTTCTGAACAGAACAGGAGCAAACATAGGGACCACACATTAAATAACAAACAACGGCACACAGAACATGAGACACATGTCCAGCACATGTCATCTCTCATAATAGTATTTATGCTTGAAAATCTGCTCCTAACCTAATTTGAATAGTCTTCCACTCCTAATTCCACTTCAAAATAAGATACGCCCCACCTAGGGACCCATCCCATCTGCAGACACCAGATCCCCACTCTATTGCTGATGCCAAGAAGTGCTTGTTAACACGAGGGGACGATATCGCTGTCCCCTGAGAAGTTCTACCAGCACCTGACCAATACAGATGCAGATACAGCCAACCATTGGACTGAGCTGGGGGGACTCCAGTAGAAGAGCTCGGGGAAGGTCAGAAGGAGCTGAAGGGAATTGCAACCCCATCTAAAGAACAATATCAGCTAACCAGACCACCCAGAGCTCCCAGGGACTAAAGCACCAACCAAAGAGTACACTTGGAGGGAGCCAGGACTCCAGATGCATATGTAGCAGAGGATGGTCTTATCTGACATCATTGGGAGGGAAGGAGGGAGGCTTGATGGCCCAGCATAGGGGGATGCTAGAGGGGTGAGGTGGGACTAGATGAGTGGGTGGAGGAGCACCCTCAAAGAGGCAAAGGGGAGGACAGAGCTGGGAGATGGGATACGGGGTTTATGGAGAGGTAACCTGGAAGGGGGATATAATTTGAAATGTAAATGAATAAAATGATTAACAATAATAAAAAAGATATGCAATGACTCTGAAAACACGTTTTCCATCCCGTTTCTTTACCTAAATGGAATCTAAAACATTTGCATAGGGAGCTGGGCTGAATCTTCAGAAAAGTTCCACTGTTTAAAATCTCATTTTGTCTTAGAACTTACTGTATTTGCTGAAACAATAATTAAATAGCAAATGTTCTAAAGCAGTTGGATACATCTATAACCAGTCTTCCAAAGTTTTCATGAGACAGATCTGTTGTAACCTTCCCATCACACCTCTGTTTGCCATTTGTTGCCCCCTGAAACCACACGTGATTGCACAGCGAAGACAAAGACCCTTGATAAACGAGCCTCGACTCATTTCCCCAGTCCCACAGTGGCATGAACAGACACTACCATTTTGTTTCTGCCAGGGCAGCCTTTTGTTTCCTGGGGCATGTATCTACCACAATTAACTTAGAAAGGGACAGTTTCTTTTTGATTGACTGATTGTCCCTTCTTTTTTAGGTTCCCTGGTGAGGGAGCACAGAGGCCACAGGGCACAGCAAACCAAAGCAAAACTAAATCAGGTTCTTACCTCATACTCACCAAAGAAAAGCAGCAAGCCCTTGAGGAGGATCCAGGTCCCACTAGCCCTGTGAGGACATCATCCAGCTCTTAAAATCCCCAGTCACCTCTGAAAAGGCCAACTATGGCCTTTATAGCTGGGTATTTGTGTCCAAGGTTTGGCCCTCAGCCTGTTGTGCTACCAGGAGGTGGTGGATCTTTCGAAAGGGGCCAGCCAATTGGAAAAAGATAGGTCATGGAGGGGATTATCGGACTCTGCTCTCTCCTTTCTCTCTTTTGAATTCTGGTTCTTAAGTGACTGGATCCGCCTGTGACATGTTGCCTTGACCCAGGCTCCAGAATAACAGGCTAGCTAACTGTTAGGGTTTGAATCTCAAATATCTCCATAGGTTCATTGTGTAAACACTTGGTCACCAGTTGATGGTTCCCAGGTCCAGGGAACACCAGCCTGTTATGGTAGGGAAGCCTAGTGGCTAGGAATAATTATGTTCAAGGACAAAAATAAAAACTTGTGAAATGTATTCCTCACACTTCATAGGTCAAGAGGCAAACAGTACTTGACTGGGATAGAATTCTTAAGCTTCAACCCTACTACCAGCTAGGACCCATAGTCCAAAGATTTTACACCCTTGTAGAACAGCACCAGATTGGGACCATCCAACTGCTCAAACACCTGAGCCCATCGGGGACATTTTGCATTCAATCACTATGCCTTCCATTACATAACTTAATAGATTCATCATTAGGTCTTCAGCATGGCACCCACCAGTCAGTCAGGACAGCCATTTTCCTGGCACTAAAGCCTCTATTTTTTTCTTTGTAAAATGTTTTTCACCTGGATGTATCATATCCCTTGCTTTCCCGTGTGTTAGAAATTGAATGCACAGACATGAGTGTGATCAAGTGTTTTACTGTCCAGCCAAAATCCCTGCCTTCGGATGTTCTGAGAGACGGGCTTGTTCCGACGCCAGGCTCACTTGGCACTTGCAAAGTAGCCTGGGTCACACTTGAATTAGTGACTCTCCTGCCTCATCTTCCAGAAACACTCTGAATGCAAGCCCGAATCACCATTTCTTGCTTGCAGTATAGTCTTGCTTCACTAATACAGCCATCATTTTCTTTTGGAGGTAAGGTATGCTTCAAGTTTGGAACGCTGCTTTATTGAAGCAGTTGTAAAGTGTTGGCCATGTTCACAGTGTATGATCTTCTGTTTAAATGTCATTTCTGTTCACCTCAAATGTGGGGTATAGGGCAAAACACTAAGTGAACACAGTAAATTTGCATTAAGTGAAGAAATAATCACAGATAGAGACTCTCGAGAACTATGCATTTACTTTTGCTTTTTAAAGATTTATTTATTATTATATGTAAGTACACTGAAGTTGTCTTCAGACATGCCAGAAGAGGGTGTCAGATCTCATTACACTTGTGAGCCACCATGTGGTTGCTGGAGTTTGAACTCAGGACCTCTGGAAGAGCAGTCAGTGCTCTTAATCACCGAGCCATTTCTCCAGCCTGAACTATGCATTTATTTATCAAGCTTGTTCAGTGTTTGTACTTCAGAGACAAACCCAAATCACCATTTTGAAGGTTCCCTGGTCTGGAGATTCCAGCAATGCCTTGTCCACAGACAGGGGCTTCAAACATTCCGTTTGTCTGTGTAGGGAAAGAGAAGAAAACCACACATGTGCCGAGTATCATCTAACTGTGTACAGAGAGCAGGGTTCTCTGCAGGAAAGCAAACTGGCCATGGTGGAGAATGGGATCCTTCAGATTTTCTACCATAAACTACCATATCCTTTGGTAAGGCAGTTAGAGGATTAGTATGTCAATCCAAAGGTGCACATTTCTGTGGTTTCAGTCAGTTAGAATTGTCTGAGCTCATCTAACAAGAGGTTGGGCTAGAAGATCTTGGGCAGATCTCATACAGACTCTAAGAGAACACAAATGCCAGCCAAGATTACTATACTCAGCAAAACTCTCAATCACCATAGATGGAGAAACCAAGATATTCCATGATAAAACCAAATTTATATAATATCTTTTCACAAACGCAGCCCTACAAAGGATAATAGGTGGAAAACATCAATACAAGGAGGGAAACTACACCCAGGAAAAAGCAAGATAGTAAACTTCTTTCATCAAGCCCAAAAGAAGATAACCACTCAAATACAAAAATAACATAAAAATAACAGGAAGTAATAATCAATACTCCTTAATCTCTTAACATCAATGGACTCAATTCCCCAATAAAAAGACATAGACTAACAGACTGGATACAGAAACAGGACCCTATATTTTGCTGCTTACAGGAAACACACCTCAGTATCAAAGACAAACACTACCTCAGAGTAAAAGGCTGGAAAACAATTTTACAAGCAAAATGGTCATAGGAAACAAGCCGGAATAGCCATCCTAATATCAGATAAAATTGACTTTCAACCTAAAGAAATCAAAAGAGACACGGAAGGACACTTCTTACTGGTCAAAGGAAAAATCCACCAAGAACTCTCCATTCTGAACATCTATGCTCCAAATGCAAGGGCACCGTCATTCATAAAAGAAACTTTACTAATGCTCAAAGCACACATTACACCTAAGACAATAATTGTGGGTGACTTCAACACTCCACTATCCTCAATGGACAGATCAGGAAAAGAGAAACTAAACAGGGACACAGTGAAACTAATTGAAGCATTGGACCTATTGGATTTAACAGATATATACAGAACATTTCATCCTAAAGTAAAATAATATACTTTCTTCTCAGCACCCCACGGTACCTTCTCTAAAATCGACCATATAATTGGTCACAAGACAGACCTCAACAAATTTAAGAAGATCAAAATAATCCCATGCCTCCTATCAGATCATATGGAATAAGAGTGGTCTTCAATAGCAAAACAAAACAAAACAAAACAAAACAAAAAACAAAAACAAAAACAAAAACAACCAAAAGCCCACATACACATGATGGCTGAACAATGCTCTACTCAATGATAACTTGGCCAAAGAAGAAATAAAGAAAGAAATCAAAGACTTTTTAGAATTTAATGAAAATGAAGGCACAACATACCCAAATTTATGGGACACAATGAAAACAGTGCTAAGAAGAAAACTCATAGCCCTGAGTGCCTCCAAAAAGAAACTGGAGAGAGCATACACTAGCAGCTTAATGGCATACCTGAAAGCCGTGGAACAGAAAGAAGCTAATTCACCCAGGAGGAGTAGAAGACAGGAAATCACCAAACTCATGGCTGAAATCAATCAAGTAGAAACAAAGAGGACCATACAAAGAATCAACAAAACCAGGAGCTAGTTCTTTGAGAAAATCAATAAGATAGATAAACCCTTAGTCAGACTAACCAAAGGGCACAGAGACAACATCCAAATTAACAAGATTAGAAATGAAAAGGGAGATATAACAACAGAAACAGAGGAAATTCAAAAAATCATCACATCCTACTATAAAAATCTATACTCAACACAACTGGAAAATCTGGAGAAAATGGACAATTTCCTAGACAGAAACCAAATACCAAAATTAAATCAGGATGAAAGATCAACTAAACTGTCCCATAACCCCTAAAGAAATAGAAGTGGTCATAGAAAGTCTCCCAACCAAAAAAAGCACAGGACCAGATGGTGTTTGTGCAGACTTCTATCAGACCTTCAAAGAAGACCTAACACCAATTACTCCACAAAATAGAAACACCCAACTCGTTCTACAAAGCCACAATTATGCTTATACCAAAACCATACAAAGATCCAACAAAGAAGGAGAACTACTGGCCAATATCCCTTATGAATATTGATGCAAACATACTCAATACAATTCTTGCCAACCAAATCCAAGAACGCATCAAAACGATCATCCACCATGATCAAGTAGGCATCATCCCAGGGATGCAGGGATGCAGGGATGGTTCAATATATGGAAATCCATTTTTGTGATCCACTATATAAACAAACTTAAAGAAAAAAACCACCTGGTTATTTCATTAGATGCTGAAAAAGTATTTGACAAAATTCAGCACCCTTTCATGCTATAAGTCTTGGGAAGAATAGGAATTCAAGGCCCATACCTAAACATAGTAAAAGCAATATACAGCAAACCAGTAGCCAACATCAAACTAAATGGAGAGAAACTTGAAGCAATCCAACTAAAATCATGGACTAGGCAAGGCTGCCCCTTTCTCCATATATTTTCAATATAGTGCTTGAAGTTCTAGCTAGAGCAATTAGACAACATAAGGAGGTCAAAGAGATATATATTGGAAAGGAAGAAGTCAAACTATCACTATTTGCAGATGATATGATAGTATACTTAAGCGATCCAAAAACTCCACCAGAGAACTCCTACAGCTGATAAACAACTTCAGCAAAGTGGCTGGTTATAAAATCAGCTCAAGCAAATCAGTAGCCTTCCTATACTCAAAGGATAAGCAGGCTGAGAAAAAATGAGGAAAATGACACCCTTCACAATAGCCACAACCAATATAAAGTATCTTTCACCAAACAAGTGAAAGATCTGTATGAGAAGAACTTCAGGTCTCTGAAGAAGGAAATCAAAGAAGACCTCAGAAAATGGAAAAATCTTCCATGTCATGGATTGGTAGGATTAATATAGTAAAAATGGCCATCTTACCAAAAGCAATCTACAGATTCAATGCAATGCCCATCAAAATCGCAACTCAGTTCTTCACAGAGATAGAAAGAGCAATTATCAAATTCATCTGAAATAACAAAAAACCCAGGATAGCTAAAACTATTCTCTACAGTAAAAGAACTTCTGGGGGAATCAATATCCCAGACCTCAAGCAGTACTACAGAGCAATAGTGGTAAAAACTGCATGGTATTGGTACAGTGACAGGTAGATCAATAGAATAGGATTGAAGACCCAGAAATGAACCCACATACCTATGGTCACCTGATCTTTGACAAAGGAGCTGAAACCATCCAGTGGAAAAAAGAGAGCCTTTTCAACAAGTGGTTCTGGCTCAACTGGAGGTAAGCTTGCAGAAGAATGTTCATTGATCTATTCTTATCTCCTTGTACTAAGCTCAACTCCAAGTGGATCGAGGACCTCCACATAAAACAAGACACACTGAAACTAATAGAAAAGAAATTGGGGGATGACCCTTGAGGACATGAGCACAGGGGAAAAGTTCCTGAATAGAACACCAATAGCTTATGCTCTAAGATCAAGAATTGACAAGTGGGGCACTTCCCACTCCCCGAGGCCACCGCCAGCATCCTTGCAGCTGACTAGACTAAGCAAGCAGAACCAGGTACTCGTGATATCCAGAATTTGTGATCTCTGGGGGACTCAAGGCTGCCAGGCAGTGATCTGGGCAGAACAGCGGTTCCTGGGTCCCAACCAGGCATGGGCTCTGCGCCCTGAGGTGGACCCTGCACTCCTTACAATGGCGGCCATCTTGGTGGCAGCTGCTTGGATTGAGCAGGCAGAATCAGATACTTGAGATACACCAAGCATAAGATCTCTGGGGATTCGGGCTGCCAGCCAGTCATCTAAGAATGGGAGCTTGGCAGAGCAGCGGTTCCTGTGTTCCAGCAGGGCGTGGGTTCTCTGCCCCGTGGGAGACGCTGTACTCCCCACTCCCATGGCCGCCTCTGGCATCCTTGCTGCTGACTGGACTAAGAAAGCAGAACTAGAGAAGACAAGCAGCCATCAGGTCCACAGAGATAAATGAATATAACATTGCTTGGAGCAAGATACACCAGGGTCCAACAGCACCCAAGAGGAGAACAACACGTCAGCAATCTGTGCCAGGGGAAACCCAGTCATCCAGTGGTGGGGAAATAGCCTTATGAGCCCACAGGAGGTTCAAGCACCAGCTAGCGACTACAGGACTAACTAAGGCTAGAGATAACCAGATGGCAAAAGGCAAATGTAGGAACATTACTAACAGAAATCAAGGCAATATGGCAGCATCCGAACCCAGTTCCTGACAGCAGTAAGTCGCGGATACCCCAACACACCAGAAAAACAAGATTTGGTTCTAAAATCACTGGTCAGGATGCTGGTAGCAGAACACGTAGATAAATCTCTTAAAGAAATACAGGAGAAAATGGATCAAAAATTAGAAGCCATTACAAGGCAAACACAAAAATCACTTAAAGAAATTCAGGAGAATATGGATCAAAAATAGAAGCCAATAAGGAGGAATTACAAAAATCACTTAAAGAAATACAGGAGAACGTGGGTCAGCAAGTAGAAGTCATGAAAGAGGAAACACAACAATCTCTTAAAGTATTACATGAAAATACAAACAAACAAGCGGAAGATCTGAGCAAAACCATCCAGGATCTAAAAACAGAAGTAGAAAAAACTAAGAAATCGCAAAGGGAGACAACTTTGGAGATAGAAAACCTTGGGAAGAAATCAGGGGCCATAGATGCAAATATCAACAATAGAATACAAGAGATAGAAGAATCTCAGATGGCAAAGATACCATAGAAACCATTGATTCAACAGTCAAAGAAAATGCAAAATGCAAAAAGCTTGTAACCCAAAACATCTAGGAAATCCAGGACATAATGAGAAGACCAAACCTAAGGGTTATAGGCATAGATGAGAGGGAAGCTATACAATTTAAAGGGCCAGCAAATATCTTCTACAAAATTATGGAAGAAAACTTCCCCAACCTAAAGAGAGAGATGCCCATGAATATACAAGAAGCCTACAGAACTCCAAACAGACTGGACCAGAACAGAAATACTTCCCATCACATAATAATCAAAACTCCAATGTACTAAACAAAGAAAGAATATTAAAGGCAGTAAGAGAAAAAGGTCAAGTAACATATAAAGGAAGACCTATCATGATTACACCACACTTCTCACCTGAGACCATGAAAGCTAGAAGATCCTGGGCAGATATCATGCAGATTCTAAGAGAACACAAATTTCAGCCAAAACTACTTTACCCAGTAAAACTCTCAATCTTCATAGATGGAGAAACCAAGGTATTCCATGACAAAACAAAATTTGTACAATATCTTTCCACAAACCCAGACCTACAAGGGATAATAGGGGAAAAACACCAACACAAGGAGGGAAACCACACCCCAGAAGAAGCAAGATAGAAACCCCCACTCATCGAACCCAAAAGAAGATAACCACTCAAATACAAAAAATAACGTCAAAAATGTCAGGAAGTAATAATTACTATTCCTTAATATCTCTTAACATCAATGGACTCAATTCTCCAATAAAAAGACATAGACTAACAGACTGGATACAGAAACAGGACCCTACATTTTGCTGCATACAGCAAACACATCTTAGTGTCAAAGACAAACACTACCTTAGAGTAAAAGGCTGGAAGACAATTTTACAAGCAAAAGGTCTCAGGAAACAAGCCGGAGTAGCCATTCTAATATCAGATAAAATTGACTTTCAACCTAAAGCCATCAAAAGAGACACAGAAGGTCACTTCTTGCTGGTCAAAGGGAAAATCCACCAAGAAGAACTCTCAATACTGAACATCTATGCTCCGAATGCAAGGGCACCCTCATTCATAAAAGAAACTCTACTCGAGCTTAAAGCACACACTGCACCTAAGACAATAATTGTGGGTGACTTCAACACTCCACTATCCTCAATAGACTGATTAGGAAATCAGAAACTAAACAGGGACACAGTGAAACTAACTGAAGCTTTGGACCAATTGGATTTAACACACACACACACACACACACACACACACACAAACACACACAAACACACACACATGTGTATATATATAAAACATTTCATCCCAAAGAAAAAGAATATACTGCTTTCTCAGCAACTCATGGTTCCTCTCCAAAATCAATAATTGGTCACAAGTCAGATGTCAACAAATATAAGAAGATTGAACTAATTCCATGCCTCCTATCAGATCACTGTGGAGTAAAAGTGGTCTACAATAGCAAGAAAAACAACAGAAAGTCCACATACACATGGAAACTGAACAATACTCTACTCAATGACACTGTGGTCAAGGAAGAAATAAAGAAAGAAATCAAAGACTTTTTAGAATTCAATGAAAATGAAGGTACAACCTATCCAAATCTATGGGACACAATGAAAGCAGTGCTAAGAGGAAATCTTATTGCCCTGAGTGCCTCCAAAAAGAAACTGGAGAGAGCATACACTAGCACCTGAAAGCCCCAGAACAAAAAGAAGCTAATTCACCCAGGAGGAGTAGAAGACAGGAAATCATCAAACTAAGGGCTGAAATCAATCAAGTAGAAACAAAGAGGACCATACAAAGTATCAACAAAACCAGGAGCTGGTTCTTTGAGAAAATCAACAAGATAGATAAACCCTTACCCAGACTAACCAATGGGCACAGAGACACTATCAAAATTAACAAAATTAGAAATGAAAAGGGGGATATAACAACAGAAACTGAGGAAATTAAAAAAAACCACGAGATTCTACTACAAAAGCCTATACTCAATGCAGCTGGAGAATCTGGAGGAAATGGACAATTTCCTAGACAGATACCAAATACCAAAATTAAGTCAGGATCAATTAGATCAGCTAAACCCCTAGAGAAGTGGAAGGGGTTATAGAAAGTCACCCAACCAAAAAAAGTACTGGACCAGATCATTTTAGTGCAGACTTCTATCAGAACTTCAAAGAAGACTTAACACAAATACTCTTCAAACTATTCCACAAAATAGAAATAGAAGGAACACTGCCCAACTGGTTCTATGAAGCCACAATTACGCTAATACCTAAACCACACAAAGATCCAACAAAGAAAGAGAACTATAGGCCAATTTCCCTTATGAATATCGATGCAAAAATACTAAATAAAATCCTTGCCAACCGAATCCAAGAGCACATCAAAACGATCATTGACCATGATCAAGTAGGCTTTATCCCAGGGATGCAGGGATGGTTCAATATACGGAAATCCATCAATGTAATCCTTTACATAAACAAACTAAAAGAAAAAAACTAAATGGTTATCTATTAGATGCTGAAAAAACATTTGACAAAATTCAGCATCCTTTCATGCTAAAAGTCCTGGAAAGAAGAGGTATTCAAGGCCCATACCTAATCATAATAAAAGCGATATATAGCAAACCAGTAGCCAACATCAAACTAAATGGCGAGAAACTTGAAGCAATACCACTAAAATCAGGGACTAGACAAGGCTGCCATATCTTTTCAATATAGTACTTGAAGTTCTAGTGAGAGCAATTAGACAACATAAAGAAGTCAAAGGGATACAAATTGGAAAGGAAGAAGTCAAACTATCACTTTTTGCAGATGATATGATAGTATACGTAAGTGACCCAAAAAACCCCACCAGAGAACTCCTACAGCTGATAAACAACTTTAGCAAAGTGGCTGGTTATAAAATTAACTCAGGCAAATCAGTAGCCTTCTTGTACTCAAAGGACAAACAGGCTGAGAAAGAAGTTAGGGAAATAACACCCTTCACAATAGCCACAAACAATATAAAGTATTTTGGCGTGACTCTAACCAAACAAGTGAAAGATCTGTATGATCTTCATGTCTTTGAAGAAAGAAATTGAAGAAGACCTCAGAAGATGGAAAAATATTTTATGCTCTTGGATTGGCAGGATCAGTATAGTAAAATTGGCCATCTTGCCAAAAGCAATCTACAGATTCAATGCAATCCCCATCAAAATCCCAAATCAATTCTTCATAGATCTAGAAAGAGCAATTCTTAAATTCATCTGGAGTAACAAAAAACCCAGGATAGCTAAAACTATTCTCAACAATAATAGGACTTCTGGGGGAATCAATCCCTGACCTCAAGCAGTACTACAGAGCAATTGTGTTAAAAACTGCATGGTATTGGTACAGCAACAGGCAAGTAGATCAATGGAATAGAATTGAAGACCCAGAAATAAACCTACAGAGTTATGGTCACTTGATCCAGTGGAAAAAAGATAGTCTTTTCAACAAATGGTGCTGGTTCAACTGGAGGTCAACATGCAGAAGAATGCAAATTGACTCACTCTTATCACCTTGTACTAAGATCAACTCCAAGTGGATCAAGGACCTCCACATAAAGCCAGACACATTGAACTAATAGAAAAGAAACTGGGGAAGACCATGGAACAGAACACCAATAGCTTATGCTCTAAGATCAAGAATTGACAAATGGGAACTCATAAAATTACAAAGTTTCTGTAAGGCAATGGACACTGTCAGAAGGACAAAACGGCAACCAAAAAATTGGGAAAAGATCTTCACCAACCCCACATCCGGCAGAGGGCTAATATCCAATATATACAAAGAACTCAAGAAGTTAGACCCCAAAGAACCAAATAACCCTATCAAAAATGGGGTACAGAGTTAAACAAAGAATTTTAACCAGAAGAAATTCAGATGGCTGAGAAGCACCTTAAGAGATGTTCAACATCATTAGTCATCAGGGAAATGCAAATCAAAACAACCCTGGGATTCCACCTCACATCAGTCAGAATGGCTAAGATTAAAAACTCAAGAGACAACAAGTGCTGGCAAGGATGTGGAGAAAGAGGAACACTCCTCCACTGCTGGTGGGATTGCAAGTTGGTACAACCACTCTAGAAATCAGTCTGGTGGTTCCTCAGAAAACTGGGCATGACACTTCCTGAGGACCCTGCTATACTACTCCTGGGCATATACCTAGAGGATTTCCCAGCATGTATACATGCTGGGAAAGAATACATGTTCCACTATGTTCATAGCAGCCCTATTTATCATAGCCAGAAGGTAGAAAGAACCCAGATGTCCCTCAATGGAGGAATGGATACAGAAAATATGGTATATATACACAATGGAGTACTATTCAGCCGTTAGAAACAATGAATTCATGAGCTTCTTAGACAAATGGATGGAGCTAGAGAACATCATCCTAAGTGAGGTAACCCAGTCTCAAAAGAACACTCATGGTATGCACTCACTGATAAGGGGATATTAGCCTAGAAGACTGGAATACCTAAGACACAATATACATATCAAATGATGTCCAAGAAGAAGGACGGAAGGGCCCCTGACTCTGGAAAGGCTCAGTACAGCAGTGTAGGGTAATACCATAACAGGGAAGTGGGAAGGGTTGAATGGGGGAACAGGGGGAGGAAAGAGGGCCTTATGGGACTTGCGGGGAGGGGGACCCTAGAAAGGGGAAAATCATATGAAATGTAAATTAATGTATCAAATAAAAAAAGAAAAAAAAAGGTATGGGTAGTTTTGAGGGGGAGGAGGTCAGAGGAAGGCTTCCATGAGGAGTGCTAGGTGCTCACCTGAGCTGCAGGGGCTGTTGTATTCAGCGAACGCCACTTCATCTGAAAGACATGGGATTCAAACATGAGAATGGGAGCTTTTGAGAGAGGATTTTGTGGAGGATAGGTGATGTGTCAGGACTGACCACTTTCCTCTGTCAGGACCTGGATGATTGCTGAAAGAACATCAGACAAACCAAAGGAAGGAATTTCTCCACTTGAAGCCACTGGTTGACACTGTTACCCTAGGCCATCAAGGTGGTCAGATGACCTTAGTGAATTCAGTCTTTAGGATCCCCATGCCAGGAGGAGAGAACCCATCTCCCCAAATGGCCCCCAGACCTCCACAGGCACTGTGATGTGCCAGCCTCTCACAAGATAAAGAAACAAATGTACACCAACTCCGGACTTGTTTACCCTGTGGGGAATGTCAAGCTGTGCTTCTGCTACTATGTTTGAGCAGAGTACTAGCCACGATCCCTGTCGACGTATAGCCTTTCAGATTCTGTGCTGTGTTTCTGTTTTCCTTCAATATTTCTTGAATTCTAGTCTGAAACATTTGTATATCTCTTCACTGGGCAGAAAACCCCAATTTAATTCCCAGCTCTGGCTTTGCTCTCTTTCTTTGGCCATCACTGTGCACACAGGCTACAGGTCTCTCTCATCGTTTTATTCCTACTGTGATTATTTGTACAACTCTTCATCTTCCCATTGCTGTATTCATTAGAAGAATTGTGTGTCTTTCAACCTAGAGATCCTACTTTGTAAAATGTTTATCCCTTGGGTTATGTGGACATGTTTGATCCCACATGATTGCTTGGACAAACAACCACAAGACCTCAGTGGCTGAATAAACTGAAAATTTATACATGGTTTTCTGGCCTACATCATGGGCTAGTGTCTGAAAAGCAACTGTTTTTAATAGTGAGTATGATGGATATGCCTATAATATGAACTTTTGTGAGGCTGAGTCAGGAGGACTGAGTATTCGGGCTAGCCTTGGCTATATAGTGTAAAAAAATCCAAAACAATGACAAAGACAACAAGTTTCCTTAGGGTCTACCACTGTCTCTTGCTCACCTGTCTCATAGTAGTCATAGACTTTCACAATGGCAGGCTGCAGGTTCTTTACTGGGATGTCTTGTTGAATGATGAAGGAGAAGGCCAGTGTCTGATTGGTCACCTGGGAAAGAGAGAAAAATGATCCAGACTTACGAGAGGGTCCAGGACTTTTCTTCAGCACGACTCAGTTATCATTGGTTAGCAGCTAACCTCACAGGCAAGGTCTTCTGTAACTACCCACCTATGTGGACAGTGAAGGGACTTTAGACTGAAAACTTGAGTAACTGAGGTAGAGGCTCCTGGGAGTATATGAAGCCTTTCCAGTCTATTAAACCATTCCAAAATTCCATATTCCTCCTCAATGTATGATATTTGACTTTGTCCATTGTGAGAGGTGTTAAACCCTTTGACTTGCTGATTTGAGACCCTATAGAGGCCCAGGAAAACCAGTAGTAAGAAAGGATTTGAAGATTCTTCTTCTTCTTCTTCTTCTTCTTCTTCTTCTTCTTCTTCTTCTTCTTCTTCTTCTTCCTCTTCCTCATTATTATTATTATTATTATTATTATTATTATTATTATTGTTATTGCTATAGTGTGTGTCTGTGTGTTGTGTATGTGTGTGTACTGATGGAACCCAGGAGAGGGATTCAGATCCCCTAGAACTGGAGTTACAGGCAGTTGTGTGTTGGTATGGCTTCTGGGAACTGAATTCTGGTCTTCTGCAAGAGCAGTAAGTGTCCTTAACTGCTGAGTCATGTCTCCAGGAGAGAGAAAAAGAACTCAAAGTATCATGTCATATGAGGTGACATGCCTCTAATTCTAAAGGCTTCCTTTAGAATCAAGAAAGACTTCCACCTTGGCAAGTCTAGGGACAGGAAAGGACCCTCTCCTGACCTATATAGATCAAGGACTGTCCACCTCAGCATGTCTAGGGAGGCGGGAAGGAATCGTACCTGATCCAGATATACCAGGACGTTGCTGTTGCTCACTTCTGTTCTGCTCACGTGCTCTAATCTTTCAAGCTGAAAATGGGAGAAAACCCCCATGTTACTGAAAAAGAAAAGGCTTTTGGGGTGAGAGAGGCAAATGAACTGTGGGACTGAAGGTGATAGAAAGGTGATGTTATTGAATTTATTTAAATGAATGGGAGGAAACTTTTCCAATAAGAGTGAAAATATGTTTAGAAAATTGTGAATGCTACTCTACTAAAGGCCAGACAGAATATGACCTGACTTAGTAATAGGTTTTTGCCTTTTGTTTGAACATGAAAATAGTCCCCCATTTGGTAGTATTTAGCCCATATTCTCTGTGCTCTGCTATCGACCGTAGCTTGTTGTTAATTTTCATAGTTTACAAAACATCTAAAACTACACCTACAATTCTAGAATTTAATAATATTTTCCTTGAATCATTATTGGCCAGGTTCATCTCACTTCAAAAGTTATTGTTAGCTATAATGTGGACTCAATGAACTCAGACAGTTTTCTTATGCTTCTTGTGCTGGTTTCTATCACAATCCACACCTAAATCTGCATTTTAACAAAATCCAAGTGTGTTAAACTAGTGCTAACATGGCTTTGACATGGGTTGACATAATTATGATGGTTTTGGTAGGCCCCTAGTCTGAGGATTCAGAGAATCGAATCATCTTGTCTTTGCTTGCTTACCTTTTTCACTGTTGGCTTCAATGGGACGAAACCAGATACCATATTCACATCGACAATCACCATGTTGGAGGCTGGACGGCTCCCTGTGTAACTAAAGACCAAAGAAGTGGACAGGAATCATTTTAATAGTTTGAATCTTGTGTCCTTTGATGTCCTCAGTATATCCTGATATAGCCTGTGTTATTTTTCTGTATATTAAAATATAGGGACTTTATTGTCAATATAAATAGTTTTGAAAATAGACTGCATAACAATATGATCTGGGGAGTGCATTAAAATGGCTGGATCTTCCAGGCATGCTGGTGAGATAACAGAGTTTGCTGAACCAGTAAGAGACCTAATATCAAAAACAAATATGTATGGAACTGATACATATTTGGGCTGATGGCTGGCATTGTCCTTTGTCACACCTACATGTGCTGGCACACACACACACACACACACACACACACACATTATGATAGATCATGGTACAGATGTATTCTTTCCATCCAAGATCCCTTGGGTTTCTGCAGTTAGACACTGTTGCTGGTTATATTTTGTACAAAGCTTTTGATGAATATCAGAAGAACTGAATATCTTTTTTTCTAGAAAAATGGAATCTTAAAAGACCAGGAAGGCTATTCTTTGTTGATGAAGAAGAATAACCCATGTTAAGAACTCATGGAAAAGAATAATGTATTATTTTGTTATGATAGCGGGCAATAAAGGAACCCTTAAAGGAGACTAATTGGAAAGTATAATTCTATAATTCTTCATTGTTCACTTTGTCGAAGTCCAGTATTTTTATTCATTTTTTTACAGACAAAGCAAAATGTTAATGAAGAGACCTATTTTAGATATCTTTGAACATGTTTCATGAAGAGTTCTAGGAAGGCAGCCCTATAGTTGCTGAGAGACAGAGACAGAGACAGAGACAGAGACAGAGACAGAGGCAGATGCTCATACAGAGACAGATGCTCATACAGAGACAGAGAACCATGCCTATCTCATACCTGATTTCTAGTGATATCTGGAAGCTGTTGTGACCTTTGGGGTTATTACAAGTTAGAGGTACTGTCTGTACCTGTAGAGCAAATGCAGACTGCTGCTTCTCCAAGTGCATGTTGTATCTCAGTGTAGTCTGACAAGTAGAGAATAGAAATATTTCACCTCCATTGCACTGTGTCCTTGGGTCATTTTTTTTCCAATTTGAGCATAATGTGTGCAGGTAGGCAAAGTCAGACTTTCCATTTTGGGGAAGGAGGCTCCCGGCTGCATAGCCACAACTTCCCAGCATCTTACCTGAGCATACGCACATCCTTCCCCTGACACAGTGATGGTGTAGTTCCCCGGAATAAGTGGTAACGCAACCTGCTGCAGCAACAGGCGATTACTGTTCTCTACTTGGAACTTGTGGGAAAATAGGCCTGAAGACTGAATGGTCACCAAAGAAGATTTCTGGCTTTTGGAAAATGTAGCTGCTCCATATTTGGACAGAGCATCGAGGGCCACCACAGTGTCCTGAGAGGAATGAATAAAAACGTTCAGGATAGCATCATTTTGGAAGGTGTTGTGCTCTTCCCAAAGTTGTTCTAGATGTGACAAACTGTCATGAGATTTTGTCTCTAATTATTTGATCTCTAGATGTTATTTTAGGCTTCAATATATAATACATTTGAGAGTTGAAAATATTCACATGGTTTTCCTTAGAGTGTCCTAGCATGTGCAAATGCCCCCTAGCCAGCAGAAAATACAAATACAAATTAGACTTTGCTTCCAGCAGTTATTGTTTTTCTTTCTTTGTCCTGATTCCCATGGTTATGCCTACCCCCATCTACAAATTTGCTTCTGCCTTTGCAGAGCCATGGAGACACGCCAAGTGTCTGTCCTGATTCAGTCTTACTAAAAAGAAAAAAACTATGTTCTAGTGTTGTCCTTCACTGCCCGGCTCCCCAGTAGCACACGCTGGGGAAGTGTACTTGTGATCCAGAAAGGATCTCTGTCACTTGATCCTTCCTGATCCTGAGAGCTCTAGTGCCACCTTGGGAACAGAGCCCAAAAAGAGGGCCGAGGCATGCAACAAGGGTTTTACTGTCACAACAGGGACTATTGAAAGGAGAGAGGGAAGAATTGAACTGCAAAGCAGGGTCTCTAGAATCATGGACTTTTTCTTTTCGAACATTGCATTTCTCCTTTAGAGGAACCTACCATCTCGCTATACTTCTCTGGAGATTAGTTCTGCCATATATGCCTAGAATACCTGGAGCATAAATTATGGTTATTATGATAGATGTGTATATTTGGAAATGGGATATATTATTACCTCATGAGAGTTCTACTGACTACATGATAAAGTGAATAGTTTACAGTCCTGCTGTTCCCAAGTATCAAGAGGTAAGGTGGGGCAGCAGGACCTCCTGCTTGCTTGGAGAAAGCCTCAGGGTGATCTATTCTTATAAGATTAGGAGAGTCTGTCAGGAGAAGGAAAACAGCTGTACCTAATGTCAGTAGAGAAATAGACATGTCCATTTGGTTGCAGGGTATTACACTGTTACAGGTTGAGAGAGCTACATCTAGGATTCTAGATATTCCAGGATTTTTGCCATTCTTTTATATTAAGGATTGGATCTGGGTTAGAAGTTCTCAGCAACATCGGCCCATTTCACTGATCGTGGTATGAAGAGAACTGTGGGTAGAGACAGGAACTAGGGCAATTTATTATGGGATATATTGCCCCACACTTCCTACAGACAAAATATCCAAGAGGAACATTTCCTTGTTCTTTCCTCTTCACTTTTTGATGGTCCCTGCATCTCTTGTTCAAATCCCCTAACGCCATGGGAACTCTGAAGGAGAACCACCAACCTGCGTGGAGGAGAAGCCGCCATGGGGATTCTGCTGCTCTGTGAGCCACTTGACTGTGCTCCTTGACAAAGCCAGGTCCTCAGGGGTGGGGCCTGGCTGGGCTGTGAGCCTAGCCAGGACCACATAGGCGCTCATCTCTACTTCAGCAGAGGAAGCTTGGGGCTTGTACAAATAAGGCTCCGATTTCCTGGGTTTCTGAGGTCTTTCCCAATGGATAGAGTTGTCTTAGGGTAAAAATAGAGAGATAATTAAAAGTGTGAGTGATCAGGGCTAGAGAGATGGCTCAGCGGTTTAGAGCCTTGACTGGTCTTCCAGAGGTCCTGGGTTAAATTCCCAGCAACCACATGGTGGCTCACAACCATCTGTAATAGAATCCCAGACCCTCTTGTGGTGTGTCTGAAGACAGATACAGTGTACTTATATACATAAAATAAATAAATAATTCTTTTTTTTTAAGTCTGAGTGGTCAATATTGCATGTCCATATGTAGACAGACGGAACTATGAAAGGTTGTAAAAGGTTTTAAAAATTTCACTCACAATATGGACCAGATTTACTAATCCACAGTAAAAATTTGCAGTTTGGTGGGATGGGTTGTGGTTGAGAAAGATTGAGGACAGAAATGTAGAAGTTATTAACTGAATTACATCCTCAGTGGTGCTCTAGCAGAGCTGCTGAGGAAACATGGCAGACACGATGCTTTTACTCATTATCTCCCTCACACCCAGGAAGACATGGCTTGTTCAATGTTCAAACCAAATGACTTAGTAAACTTTCCCAGTGGGTTCAGAGTTGCAATTGAAACGCCAAACCATCGACACACCTTTCCCCTTCACAGTCTTCGCTGGTCCTGGTAGGAATGTGTGCATCAGAGAGAAGCTAAGCTTTAACTACATTTACCTCTGTAACCTGCTTAGACCTGTGTGCATTCTACTGTGATATATTTATTGATTTTGCTCACACTATCAGAAAACACCAAACAGAAGGCTGTTACATAGAAGGAAGACTCACTTCTTAATGGGGCAGTCCAAGGAGAAACCTCAGTGCACCATAGAGACGGGACTAACAGGTCTTTCCATGCTCTAACTGCTTCCCTACATTTCTTCACTGGAGCTGGATGGAGGCGAACATGAGCACACACATTCTCACCTTCTTTTATAGCTTCCTTATCAAGTGACTTCAGGATTTCATTTCTCTTATCCTGGTTCCCCGCCAGAGCGAAAGCATAGGCCATCAGTGCCTTAGTGTACACAAAGCTGCCATTTCCTCCTTGCTCTATGCTCTTCCAGGATGACTCTAGGCAGCTCAGGGCTTTGCTGACAACAGGATGCTGTTGGCAGAACAAGGAAAATGGAGTTATGTGAAAAAAGGGTCCTAGCAGGTCCCAGGACAAGTATGGAGGCTATAGGGGATTATGCTTTTCAAATTATCCCTCCCTCCCTCCCTCCCTCCCTCCCTCCCTCCCTCCCTCCCTCCCTCCCTTGTTCTCTCCCTCCCTCCCTTGCTCCCTCCCTTGCTCCCTCCCTCTCTCTCTCCCTCTTCTGTCCTCTCCCCTTCTTTCCTCTAGCCTTCCTTCCTTCTCCCCACTTTCTCCATCCCTCCCTTCCTTTTCCCTCCCTCCCTCTTCCTCCTTCCTTCTTTTCTCTTTCCTTTAGTCCTCTTCTTTCCCATCCCCTCTCCTCACTCCCCTCTCCCCTCTCCCTTCCTCCTCCCCATTCTTTCTCTCTCTCCCTCTTTCCCTCTCCATCCCTCCCTCCTTTCCTCATCCCTAGGTCCCTTTCTTTCTCCCCTCTCTCCATTCCTTATTTTCTCCCTCCTTCTCTTCCCCTCCTTTCCTTCTTCCTTTTTGTCTTTCCTATTTTCTTCCTGTCGCTGATTATCTGGCTGCCCTCTCTCTCCTCTATCTTTTGGGAGCCATGTCTTTTTATAGACTACATTCCATTTAAGATACAGACTAGGCTGGAGAGATGGCTCAGCAGTTAAGAACACTGACTGATTTTCCAGAGGTCCTGAGTTCAAATCCTAACATGGTGGCTCACAACTATCTGTAATGAGATCTGATGCCCTCTTCTGGAGTGTCTGAAGATAGCTACAGTGTACTGACATATAATAAATCAATCAATAAATAAATCTTTTTAAAAAAGATACAGACTAATAGGGATGTGTTTTCAGGTTGATATTTGGAATTTATCCAGGATTTCATTGAACAAGTGGATGCTCATTAATGGAATCTGACAAATGCTAAGCATTGTTTAAAAAAGAAAGCTTCAACTTGGCTTCAGAGAGGATGGAAAGCCACAGGCTTTACACTACTCTGGGATGCTGGCCCCTACAGAGGCTGGGAGTGAACTCTCCAGAAGAGCGATGGTTATGTAGGCAGAGAGGGTAATTTCATCATCCACTCCTCCCTGCAAACAAGAAGGAGTGAGATCAGCAGAATATACAACAAGCAATCCATCCAAGACACCTTCCCAGCTCGTGGCCAATCCACATATTCAATGGAAGTTCCCATTCATATCCCCATTATGAGAAAGTTCATTCCCAACCTAGAGGCTTACTTCTCCCCATGGTAAATAGTATGACCTGACTTTAAGGTGTTCCTTAGGTCACCTTACTTATACACATTTCAGAAAAGGTCACCTTCATGGCATTGTTGAGCAGTGATCCAGAGCTCCGGAAGCAGCCATTGTCCTTCTGCTGCTGGGAGAGCCACGTGAAGGCGTGGGTGATGTGTGATTCATCGATGAAAATGAAGGCTCGAGCCTGGGCAAAAGACTTGAGCACAAAGGCTGTGAGCCTGATGGGGGAGGGAGAGTGGGGAGCTGAAGCTTTGGTTCTGAGGCAGCAACTGCCACACATGGATTTCCAGGGGCCCCGTCCACACTCATGAGCAATCCCTAAGGGTCTCTGAGCAAAGCATCTGGATAGTGTCTCTGGCTACCCCAAAGTAGTCTTTCCTTCCTTGGTCCACTTGGGTGTGGTTTCAGGCGCTTCCTGCTTTCCTTTCTCATTGCTTCTATCCCGAGTCCTCTGATGTTCATCTAACACACCTGCATGCTTTTCCTAGGCCTCTGCTCAGTTCCCACGACTTCCTTTTGTAGAGAAGAATGATCTCCCTTCTTAAAAACCCCAGCCATATGTTTTCTGCCCCCCAAAATTAGGTCCCTCTTCTTGGTTTACTTCTGGTTTATGCCAGTCTCTTTTTCCTTTGTTACCTGTTGGTCACTTGTCTGTGTGTTTTATCTCAATCGCATAGTCTTTTTGTTTTGTTTTGTTTTTAAGTAAGTGGGTATTTTTTAGGTGACGTATTTATTTATTTTATGTGAGTACACTGTTGCTGTCTGATCAGACACACCAGAAGAGAGCATCGGATCCCATTACAGATGGTTGTGAGTCACCCTGTGGCTGCTGGGAATTGAAATCAGGACCTCTGGAAGAGCACTCAGTGCTCTTACCTGCTGATCCATCTCTCCAGCCCTCAGTAATACATTCTTATGTAATGTAAGGTCACATGAAGAATGGCAACAGCTTTTAAATCTCAGTTATGAGCATCTTTGGAAGCTCAGTCAAGGGTAGCCGGGCGTTTACTGATGGATGGTCTTGGATTGAAATGAAAACATCTGCTTCCTGAAGTCAGTAAAGCTCATGGGACAGAGTCAAAGAAGGTGAGCCGAGAGGCAATCTGAGTTCTGCAATTTATGATCTGTGCTACCTCAGACACATCCCTGTCTGGCTCAGGCATCCTCTAGACTTCCATGAAATAAGATGCATGCATAGCTGCTGTGAGGAACAAGAGCTGAGCAAGACCTGGAACACAGTTGACTCTTCTTACCAAGTGTTTCCTTGACTCTGGTCATCTTGATCCCCAAAGGCACTATAGGAGCCATCCTTGTGTTTGTAGTTCAGCTCCCTCTGATAACCTGGAATAGAATCAGATACATCAGAGAATGGCCGACTGTACATCTGATGTCAGAGAGGCCCTTACACACATACTCTGGCTTAAAGGACTGACCGAGAACACTGCTCAGCTCTCCCCTCCAATGCTAAGCCCATTTCTAGACATTTCTAGGTAGAATATTTATAAGAACAAGGTGGAGTTTCTGAGCCTTACTGACCAACTCTGAGGAAGCCAAGGGCCTTGGACTTGATCTTCTCAGTCAGCTGTTTGGTTTCATTCAGATATTTCAGTACATAGATGTTGGGAACAAAAAGGACCATGTTCTGCTCCCCACAGCCATAGGGCATATGGAGAAGATTTTGTGTGTTTTTTATGGCTGAACTCAAGATATCACCTGGAAGTGAGAGGTGTGACATCAGAATAGGCAAGATCTTCAAGAACAAAATAACACCATTAATAGAATCACTTCTCAGTGATGTGAAGGGATTTTATGGGTAGCATGTGCTGGAACCCAGTGGGAATGGAGGGGATAAAGACAGAAGAAGGATGTGAAAGAGATCAAGTGTAGTAGTTTGGAAGATACATTTGGAATCCTGGTGGGGGCAGGGCAGTGATAATGACTATTGTTCCAAGTCCCCCAGGGATGGATTGACTCACCCATCACAGAGAAATGGGCTCGGGCTGAATCTTTCACTACCGTTGGTGGGAGCACTAGGGACAATTTTTCTGACACCTCAGCATCTTAATAAGCAAAACAGACAAGTAGATGATCACCTCTGCATATCTAAAGTGCCCTAAGATCCGTGGTTCAGAACTGCGTCGTAAGCTTTGAGTTCTTCCCTCTCTAGAAAAATGATCCTGAGGCAAATATCACAAATCCACATTTCCAGGTCCCACAGGCCTGACAAGCTCCATTGCCTTCTCTTTTGTCACCCACTGCTTTGAAGCAAATCGTGTGTTCAAAACGGAATGTCTGAGACTCTGGGTTCTGGGTTCTACTTCTATCAATGTCCTAATTAGTTTTAATAAACACAGAAAAATGTGTTATTGACTGAATTTTGATTAGGAAAATCCTGCTTTGTGTGTGTGTGTGTGTGTGTGTGTGTGTGTGTATGTGTGTGTGTGTGTCTGTGAACTTTGACATAAGTTAGTGTTTTGTGGGAATGGGGACTCTCAATTGAGAAAATGCCTCCTTAACTAGCACTGGGCTATAAGCCAGTCTTGAAGCTTTTCTTTTTTAATAATAGATGTGGTAGGTCCTGGCCCAGTGTACGCCATCTGTGGTGAATAAGAAAGCAAACTGAACAAGGGCAGAGCAAGCTAGGAAGCTGCCCCCCCCTCCACAGTTCCCGGTTCAGTTCCTGCTTCTAGACTCCTGCCCTGACTTCACTTCATGGTGGACTGTGATGGACTGTGTAAGCTGATCAGCTCTCCAAGTTGCTTTTGGTCATGGTGTTTTATCTAAAGGATGGAATCCTAAAACAAAGCAACGTGTGAATAAACATCCTATTTGTCAGAATAAGAGAATGGAGAAATCCTGGGCTGGCTTTTTTCTTCCGGGTTCCCTGAGTTGCTCGGGAGACTCTCAGATGTCTCCCATGCAGCTGCCATGGTTGGCTTTCCTAAGGCAGGGATGATGGGTAGATTACATTGTAATCAGTAACTATGAGGGGAAGCAGAGTTGACTGGTGTAAAGAATAGGGCTTTTGTTATCCTATCTTTGGTTTTTTAAAAAAAATTATCTCCAGGGACCCTGTTCCTGCTCTTTCTATGATGGTTTTTTTCCACTTGTTGTATTAGGAACTGCTACATTAGTTTACTTGCTTAACAAAAAGATTTGCTTTATTTCATCTCTTTCATAAACTTTCATATAATAATGGAATTTACATTAATTTAATTATTCTAATTTCTTTATTCTCCTTGACAAGTATGTTCTGAGTAGGCACTACAAGCATCCACTAACAGAGCTGCCGTCAATTGAGTCATTACTGTGAGTGGACAGTCCCTGACCTTATACTTGACCCTCATAGGGAGCAGTGAGCTTCTCTTGTGTGACATGTTGCTGTCTTTTCCTTGCAATAGTTAGCTTCCAGTGAGGAGCAGGTATATAAAAGAGCAAGTCATGAAAACAACCACTAGAGAAAAACGTTATGCTAAGTACACACCATGATTTAGCTTGGCTTATGTATGAACTTTTTTAAGCCATATAAATCTTTGTTTTTATTTATGATCTAACACAATCAAATATGGTACTTCCCAAGATAATCTCTATATTCCCATTCCCCTCACCCTCTTTTAAAAGAAAATTTCAAATGTGAGCTCTGCTCTTCTAAATCACTCCCTATCAATCACTTAAGTATTGAGATGGATGAAGAGGCTTCTGTATTCTAAAAATAAAAAGGGCTACAGCGAACTGTGAAGTCCCAGGGAAACTATACTCTTGAGAACTACATCAGGTAAGTGATGATCTTAATTTACGAGACTCAGTTTTGTTAGTGTTTGAGGGGTTATAAGGTATACAGTATTCTGATTTTCTTATAGGAATATTGCAAGATCTCTGAGTAGGCGACAAAGTTATGCTCTCATTACTGTTTTGAAAAGTTCTCACCTGATGTGCAGAGCAGTGAGGTGAAGGTATGTTCTTTCTTGATTCCTTCAGGCTTGGACAAAAAGATAGGAAATTCAGACATGAGACATTAAACACTGAGTGTGCAAACACCAACTATGCAAGCACAGCATTGCTGGAGGGAGTTTTTTTGTTTTGTTTTGTTTTGTTTTGTTTTGCTTTATCTTTTGAGAGACAGCTTTACTTGTGAGGCCATGGGCTGGAATGGCTTCAGCATGTGAGAATTTGCCAGGTCAAAAAGAAGGCCATAGGGAAAGATAATAAATAACCAAGGGCAGAGCATAATTGGAAGAAAGAGGTATAGCCTTAAGAAGATAAACTGGCCGGGCGGTGGTGGCACACGCCTTTAATCCCAGCACTTGGGAGGCAGAGGCAGGCAGATTTCTGAGTTCAAGGCCAGCCTGGTCTACAGAGTGAGTGCCAGGACAGCCAGGGCTACACAGAGAAAACCTGTCTTGAAAAAACCAAAAAAAAAAAAAAAAAAAAAAAAAAAAAAAGAAGATAAACTGGCTTAGATCATCCTCCGTGTCCCCAAGCTTCAGTTAAAAGACTAGGAAGAGAAAAATAACAGAACACATTTGGATTTATAAGCAAGGACTTCCCAGCTATAAACTATCTCAAGGTTGTATGTTATTATCTTGTATTTTTCCTCTAAATATAGTCATCATTGCTCCATTTTGTGGATGCAGCACACTGCTGGCTAAGACGGTTTACTCACCTCAACTATCAGGACTTTGACTACTGTGTCCTTTCTCCCAGTCTCAGGAACTGTGGCCACCTCAGAGCCACAGGGCTCTGGGGACTGTTGTGCTTCCGCAGACACAGAGAAATTCACATTCCCTGAAACAAACAGTCCAGAGAGCTGAGCTCAGATCTGCCAGGAACCTGGCATCTACCAAAGTCCCAAGATCTGCAGGGTATCCTAGGTTCTAGAAGTGGTTCAAGAGCTTGTCTTGGATTTAAGAAGGAGGCAAGCACATTCCAGAAGCAGGAATGACTGAGAGCTTCCTCGTGGGGACCCAATGAGAAGAAAGTAACTGAAGAATCCTTCCTACTCTCACCTTTTCTGGGTGGAGCCCCCTTACACATTTTTCACTCACCTAAAGATTTGGGAGTTACCAACCAGGATGAGGTGTGCCTCCCATTGGCACCAAGGCAGTAAGAATCTTGGTCTTTTCCCACTGGGACAGCTGTGAAACCAGGAGCGACTTCAAGCTGCACAGCCATCTGTGACCCCACAGGGAAAAGAAATAGCAAAATAAATAAATGAAAAGAAAGATGTCACCATGGAAAGACAATGTATAATGCATGGGAGTAGGTAGGCAAAAGTCTGAAGGGGATTTGTGTTAGAAAGAGAACAGGAGGGGATGTGTTTGGAAAACACGTCTAAAAAGTCATGTAAGTTGACACAGAAGGCTTGTCTAGATCTCATCCCCACATACATGTCAAGAACTTTATTTAGCTGCCATCTATGTATTATCTACACAAATCCTTACGGAGATAATTATATGTGTGTCTACTTATGTTTGTTTTATTTTGATGGCATAATTACATTTACTATACTAGATTTTTAACTATAATTTTGAAGTGTACACCTACCTCTAGCAAAAGCAAAACCCATTGTAAAACAATATGCCATCTTATCCTGACAACAACCTCATATATCTCTGTGGACCAGGTCCTTTTATTGTATACAGATGCTACTTAGAATATCCTGTCTCTGTCAGTGCAGTATGTGCTGTTTAAATACTGGCAACATCAACTAATTTTATGTCCTGTCCATACAACCCTTTTCTCTATATATGTAGGTAGAGTCTGGGAATTGTACAAGCTCTTCCCCCTTTCTTTCTTCTTTTCACTTAAGTCTTAGTTATAATTTACACACACTATTGGCTCTCTTTCCCTCTGGTCATGCTTAATTCAGAAAGGTGTTCACCCGCATGCTTGTAGGGAGGTAGTTCAGCACAGTGGCTTTGAGCATGAAGGCTTCTCCACGGATCACGGAATAGGGCAATGTGACCTCCACAAAGAAGGGCTGGAAGGCTTGGAGAGGTACCACAGATGAGAGGCCCAGCCCTGTATCATTGGACAGGCAGAGGGCTCCAGCCTTCCATTCAGTGATGGTGTCAGGGACTGTCATTTCCACTTCAGCCACTCCTGAGGAGCTGAGAGAGTGAGAATGTAAAACACAGAAAGTGAGCACATGAATGAGTTATCTCTGAGATGGTGACTCTGAGTGTGACAAGACACCATCCCCTTGAGTCCTTCAAAGGAGTCTTAGGAAGTGAAAAGAGCAAATGGGACTCCAGAAGGTAAAATAGATCTTTCAGTAATCTTGTTTTTCCAACTCATGTCATAGTCCCACAACATCTCGATGTTCATATGCCTTTGAAAATCTGAACATAGATCTGAAGTTTTCTCTGAATTTCCATCTTCAAAATATCATACAACAGTCTTATGACTTATATGGTCTCCTCCATGTAGCAGTCCTATAGTATGCTCCATATAAGACTGCCTCATCTTCTACTTAATATGGTGATCCTGAATAGTTTTAGCTATCAGGCTGGTATGTGATAATTTTTATGTGCATTTTCTGGGAGCGATGGAAATAAATGTACTTCCTTTGTTTGTGATAAAAATTAATTAAAGAAATACAAGAAGACAAAGAAAATTTTATACACAGTCCAAATCATACAAATTGATATCACTTACTTTACTGTGACTATATCCCAGACCCAGGTTTCAGGAAAATATTTTCGAATGGTCTCAGTAAGTGAATCTTTAGGTGGTGGATCATTACGTGGTGGTGGATCTTTATCTAGTGACTCTTTACTTGCTGTTCTTTCTTCTGCTGATAAGAGGTAACTTGCAGAATAATCTAAATCCAAAGCAGGCACTGTGAAGTTGCAATGGTAGAAATAAACATAGTACTTGAATACAATGGGACACAATGGTGCAGTGTAAGTGTAGCTTAATTTTCAGTTTCTTCTTGACTGTTAAACACTGGAAATGATGCATTGAATCACTCATTTTGGAGGAGATGGGGTAACATCTTTTTCAAAGGTGAAACCTCACCTAGAGTAGTTGAAGTTGGAAGGAGCCATGCTGTATATTTTTTTGGGTTGCATATTAAATAGTTAGTGAATGCTTATAGATATAATGTGCTCCCTAGGAGGAATGACCATCCTAGGTAATAGATCTTGTGGCTACTATCAGAATCACGCCAAGCAAGAGCTGAATGATGTCTACACTATCGGCAGAGCTATTCTTGCAATGTTTTTTCTTTCTTAAGATCTGTAGGATTAACCCAATATTTTAATAGGTTTTTCAATTTGCATGAAACTGAAAGAGGTGTAAGTACAAACTCTTGGGTTAGAAATAAGAAGTTTATTACTCAAGAATCATAGCACTGTATTGGGTTTGTACTGGCAAGAAATATAGGATTTAAAGCTGGTGATGGAGCTTTGTACTCCAGAGCTCTGTAGTCTGCTTCTTTTCAAGGATAATTTTACATGCAGATTTATAGGTGCTTCACGTGAGTATTTCCTAACTGGCTTCTAAGCATAGAAAATCTCCTCCAGTTTTTTATTCATACACACACTGAGAGTTCTCTTTGTATAGGTCCTTCCCCATGATAGCTACAACCTATAACTTGACCTTGGTCTTTATATTTGCCTTCAAGAACTAAACATTTTCTAGTATTTTAAGTTCTTCACCCATTACCTTAACAGCTACAGGGTTAGTTGCCAAATTACTCCATTGTCTAGAGTACTCAGTGCATCAAGTCCTGTTGATTTTAGAACGTTGTGAAGATATTTCAATTTCCTTTCAAATCAGTATGAGGAAAATTGATATAGTCCAGCCAGAATAATGTTTTATGTTAACACAGTTATACAAATAAATTTTGGTGTTTAGAATATAAATAATAATAAAGATTGGGTTTCATAATAAAACCAGGACATGGTAATGGCACAAAAATAGACATGTAGATCAATGTAAGAAAATTCAATGCCCATACACACTCATGTAATCTCAGGCATCTGATAGTTGACATAGATGCCACAACATACAACAAAGGAAAGACAGCATCTCCAACAAATGGTGCTGGGAAACCTGGATGCTCACACATAGAAGAATGAATGTAGTCCTATGTCTATGGCCCTGCACAAAAATCAACTCCAAATGGATCAAGGATCTCAACATGCAACCCAAAACTGGTAGCAGAAGAACCATAGGCAGCAACCCTACAAAACACATGTGTAGGAAAGGACTCTGTGAGTGAGACCCATTAACTTAGAAATTAAGGTAAATACTTGACTAATGGGGACTCACAAAACCGAAATGCTTTATGCACAACTAGGGAACAATCATTTGAGTGAAGTGGAAGTCAAGAGAGTGGGAGAAAATTTTTGCTAGCTGTACATCAGATAGAAGATAGATACCCTGATTAAGAAACTCAAAAAACAAAGAGTCAAGAAAACAAACAGTCCTACTTAAAAAAAAAAAGAGCTGTGGACCTGAACAGTGGTTTCAAAAATTTTTAGAAGGTTAAGACATATCTTTTATCACTGTTTGTTATGCTAGCAATTAAGGAAATGCGGACTAAAACAAGCCAGACTTCACCTCATCCCAGGCAGGATGGCTAAGGTCAACTAAAAATCTGACAACAAGTGCTAGAGAAGATACAGGGAAAGGGAACCATCATTTGCTGTTGGTGGGGAAGCAAATGGTGCAGCCACTCTGAAAGGGACTCAGATGAGGGGAGGTGGGAAAGATTAAATGGTTCACTGGGTGATATATGAGTGTGCATGCACCCTTTCCCACCTCACACAATGCTCCTGTATCCCAATAACTATTGCATTTTGCCTTATTTAAACACTGAAGGAAGGAACTCCAGCCTTTAATGTCCCTGTAGCAGCAGCATACATCTGGGCACATCTTGCTCTGGTAAGCTTGGGTTCTTTTTCTCTTACTTGGATGCTGTACATGCACTACAATTTTGTTTTATCAGCTTTGATAAATAATTCACATTTATTTGTCCTGAAAATACTGTTTTATTATTTTACCTGCCATTGGAATCATGTCATAGTACAAACAAGGTGTAGGAAGCTTGATCTTCAAGTTGGTGAATGCTGTTAAACCCATGTCCTAGAATGAAAAGTATTAATCAGTATTAATCGAGCACAATACCTCAAAATTCTTTAAAAAAGTGTGTATAAAATTACAGTAAATATTTCACATATAGTTTTTAGAATATTTCACATATAGTTTTACATGTTCAAGTAGAATTCCTATTCAAATTGTGTGTCTCATACTAGTTAAGGAGTACAGTGAAGAACATAGAATTTATAGTGAGGCTCATGTGCAGGTCTTCTTTCTGATACAATGCTGTTATATTTAGAAGTCACTCACAGCCATGCTTGGTGGCACATGCCTTTAACCCTAGCACTTGAAAGTCAGAGGCAGACAGATCTCTGTGATTTTGAGGCCAGCCTGCGAGAGTCTACAGAGTGAGAGCTAAATAATGAGAGCCTGTCTGAAAAGCCAATAATAATAATAATAATAATAATAATAATAATAATAATAATAATAAAAACAGCTAGTTCCTTACTCTGTGCCAGTTTCCTCAATAGAAAGAAAAATCTAGTCAAGACTGGCCACTTTCTAAGATGTAGATTTTAGAATGCTTAGGATTGAACCCATGGACTACCACATGTAAATTGGGTGGTCTGCCAGTGACTCATATCCCTGGCCTGAGCCTAAAATTCTTTACTAATATAGCATTTCATTAAACCTAAATCATTCACAGAGCAGCATGTGGATAGATAATAGGGCGCACCTTCACGTATCTGTAGACGTCCTTCTCTTGTCCATATGGTACTGAGTATGTGAGCTCACCAGTGGCCCATGGGCTGTATATTGCACAATCTTCCTTGTCTTCAGAACTTGGAATGAAGTTCTTGAGCTTCATACCTGGCAGATTGTATATCTGTAAGAGACAGGAGATGAGGGGCCGTGTGGAGAGCACTTCCCGAGTTAACTCAGCTGACATCATGGTTCCTGAGTTGACTGGTTGGCTCCAGCAGGGCCCTCTTTCTTGGAAGAAACTCACACAAAAAATGATAGTCACTGCCATCACTACAGATACCTGAATGTTCAAGAAATGGCTGTTCTCATCGAAAGTACAGGCACCCAGGGCAGGGGGAGGGGGATGAGAAGGGAACCTCTACCCCCCCTTTTAAATAACCCTTGCATTTTTTAAACAAATTGCCTGTATTTGTCAACTAAAAACAACTGCTCAAGAAATCTCTTGTTTAATAGATTTGGGCATAGTAAAGATAAAAAAGAAAAACATTTTAGCAGTATACTTTTCAAAGCATTTTCTGCATGGGCATCATAAAATCTCATCATTAAACTTAAATTAAATACTGGTTTAATTTACATGTTAGTTTAAGAGTGGAAAATTCCCAGCATTATGTGGACTAAAGATTTCTGTTTTTAAATTTACATACCTACCGTACATTCTAAAACATTCTATTAGCCAGTGTCAATAATAAGTTTTACACTATTGGAGTGATCACATAATTATTCCTAATAAGTGATGATGTTTTTAATTCAATATAAAGAAGAGCTTTACTGTCATTATCTTGGGCAAAACTCCTGTAAATAGTGTATCGTTTCATTTGTTCTGAGAATTTTCAAAACAAGTTAAGAACCTTGCATTTTAAAATTTAAAATTTTAAATCATATATATTTTTTCTTATTTGGGGAATTCTTGAGATGTGCAAGATTCCATTTGTATAAACGGTTTTGTTCGTCTCCACATGCAGTGTGACTCTGAAAGGCTCCATCATGATCCTCTGAAGGGGACAAGCCACTCCTGGGGTAGGACGGGTGTGGTCAGAGCACAGAAGGCGGCGCTGCACCTCACAGAGCACCTTATTTCCTTTGTCTTCGGTTTATTGGCTAAAGTTTTCAGATCCGTTCTTTCATATTTTATAACGAAGAGCTCCCTTACAGAAGCTGTCAGCATTAAATGCAGTAGTTCTACATTCATGAGTCCTCGTGGGTGAAAAATCAAGGTTTCTTCAGAACTAGGGTCACTTCTGACTC
Organism: Apodemus agrarius; assembly: GCA_964023405.1. Lineage (NCBI taxonomy): Eukaryota > Metazoa > Chordata > Mammalia > Rodentia > Muridae > Apodemus > Apodemus agrarius. The sequence goes on along the minus strand of OZ030006.1, from coordinate 152,145,055 downwards.
AGAGCCATCCCTTTTGACCTTTTTGGATAAAAGTTGAAGGGCACTCACCCAGGAAGGGGAGAGCTCAGCCTCGGGCTTCAGGAGCAGCACGCTTTGGTCCACAGCTCTCAGGCCACAGAGAGACTGAGGAGAAGCTGTGACCCGCAGACGGGTTTGTGAGGCGGGGAGACTTTGAGATGAGCTGAAGCTCAGGTCCACCTGCAGGAAAATCAAGCTTAGCGGAGATCGAGATTGAGGGGTGGAGGGTGGGGTGGGGGTTGAGGGAGGGGTGGGGGTGGGGTTCCTGCTTTTGCAGCCCTGAAACCTGCCATGTGGAGTCACCCTGGAACTCTGCACACACCTTTTCCCAGATTATGAACACTGTCAGAAGCACAACTGAAGTTAATTGCTTCCTTTTTCTCCCCCAGGAATGATTTAGGAAGACAAGAAATGTGTCAGTCAAACTCTGAAGCAACAAGTGGCTACTCCGTCTCCCTGAAATTCTTACAAGTAGCTCATTTTTTTTTTTTTGGTGCGTGTGCACACATATGTGACTGTGGTGTAATGCACACACGTGTGCAGGTGCATGTACCCATGGACCCAGCAGAGGGCAGAGGAGGGCGTGGGTGCCCTGCTCCTACTCTCTACCTTATCCTTTTGAGAATGTCCCTCATAATCCTGGAGCTAAACTGGCAGCTGCTAAGTCCCAGCAATTCTCTTGCCTCTAGCCCCCACAGCTATGTGCTTGGGTTTTATGAGTTCTGGAATCAGAATGCAGTGCAGCAAGTGCTGTTACCTACTTGAGCCATCTCTGTAGGCCTGAAGTTACGCTCCCTACCTCTCTCCCTGTCTTCCCTTTCCCCTCTCTCCCTCCCCCACTCCCTTTCACTCTCTCTTCATCTCTGTCTCTCTGTCTTTTTCTTTCCCTCCCTCCAACTTCTTTCTGTCTCTCTGTCTCTATCTCTCTCTCCCTCCCTCTCCTCCTCCTTCCCCTTCTCTTTCTGATGAGGTGTTCTGAAACAGTGTTTCTTTGTGTAGCCCAGGCTGTCCTGGAACTCATTCTGTAGACCAAGCTGGCCCCGAACTCAGAGATCTGACTGCCTCCCGAGTGCTGGGATTAAAGGCTTAAAGTCAATGTCATACTCACCCAACAAAGTTACTTATTTTAAAGGACTTTCTCATGATGAATCTTATACCTGGGGTTGAAAAATCAGCATTCTAATTGGAAATATGCCTACATCTGCCTCTCTGTCTGGCTACCGGGTCATCAGCCATTCACCTTCATCTCTCAATGCTTCCTAGTCATCTCCGCAGGTGAAGCAAACTGCCCTGGACTGGGTTGTACTGAGAGGGGCTGATGAAGCAGATCAGAGGTGTCCCTAACTACTCTAGAGGAAGAAAAGCGTAGATGCTCACCAACAGACATAGTTTCAACGGCCTAATGTGAATAGGAGCTGAAGACCTGTGATTCAGCACATGTTCAATATGCTGTGTCATAGAATTTAATACTAGCAAGGGTCTTATGTTCTTACCGTCCATATAGAAAAATCACAATGAGAAACTGGAGGGAAAATAAATGTATTAACAATTGATAGGCCTGGATCCTATGACTGGTCTTGCATGAGATTCTGTGCCATGAAGGGTCTGTGACATGGCTCAGTGGGTAAAGGCACCTGCTGTCCTGAGCTTGACCTCTCAGACTCATGAGGGGGGAGAGCACAGACTTCTAAAACTCGTTCTCTTTCCTCCACATGTGTGCATTCACATGCACATGTGGAGACTCAGATAAATACAATCTAAATGTGAGTTACACAACTTGAAGTTAGGTACTCAGGATTCGGTTCTCCTCTCCCACTGTCCACTTTCTTGCTTCATCTCTCTTAAATCTCCGACCAGGTGTGGGGTTTGTGAATTGAAATCTGGCTCTCTGGCACTGGCCACATCTTTGCCACTGAGGCACACACCAACTACTGGGTTTATCATATTTATCTGAAATCTCTGTCCTTAAGACACCCCTTTTTTAAAATAGAAATTTTAGGTAATGAATTCCTCACTTTGTTGGGAAGACACTTTTCAACTTCAAAGTTTACAGAATCTGCAATTGCTTCTCCATCAGGCAAGATGGTGTAGATGAGCATTTTAACTACGGGTACCATGCTGAACTCCACAGGGATCTCCAAGGCAAAGGTGCCTTTTACTGGAGCTGGAAGGAATGGGAAGAGACTGTTATGGGTCAGACTACTGACAGGAAACCCAAATAACTGAACACAGGGATTTGGAGAACTGTCTATATGTGGAAGACAGTCTTCCTGTCCTGTGGTTAGTTATTTGCATGCTAATGATCTCAGGAGAATATCACAAATATATCTTCCACCAAGATGCTCACTGTCAAAAGTTATGTTGGCTATTTATAGCTAATCATATACTAATGTCTTATCTCTTTTATGCCTTAGCATCCCAAACAGCATGTTAGATTTTCCTGTTATGAAAACGGATGAGACATCTTTGACTGATTTCTCATTTATTATTCAGATGAAAGGAAGAATAATAGAGAGGAAAACCTGCTATTCAAGGAACTGAAAATTAATATTTAACTCGGAGGAGCAAGCCACACTTGGCAAATAATAAGCATATATTTGGTATTACTTTTTTCTCAATGCAGTGTTCATGGTATTTACATCTCTTGGGAGAAAATTATACAGTTTTGAAGTCTCTCTAATTGTTTCTGGTGAACCTGAGGTGATGTGTAAGCCTTCTCACGATGGATGTTGTGACTCCCACTTAGTGTTTGTTGAACAACTAATTGTGTAATTTATTAAATAGCTAAATAGTTTTTATAATTGATCAATGGCAAGGAAGCCCCCTTTTCCAGTAAATTTGTTGAGCATTCACTGAGTACTACTTCTTGAAATTACTTGGAAGATATATGTGACTACATGGAGCAAGCAGATTTAGATCTAAAACTTGCTATTAGCCAGTGTCAATAATAATTTTTAAGCAATCACATAATTATTCCTAATAATTCCTAAGATATTTACTGTCATTGACTTGGGCGAGGCTCCTGTAAGTAGTGTATGATTTCAATTGTGCTCCATGTAGTCAATATGGCCAATGAGAGAAATAAACAATAAAAGGGAAGTTATAGAACATGTGTTTGCATGTGGTAAGTGCTCTTTGGGAAGGCAAGGACGGCAAGAACAGTGCATGGAGATGATCAAGATTCAGTGGAAACTTGGGGTTGTAATACGAGCGGGTGCAAGAGTCCCGATTAAGGGAGTGACAGTGACAGGCAAGTAGATCAATGGAATAGACTTGAAGACCTGGAAATGAACCCACAGAATTATGGTCACTTGCTCTTTGATAAAGGAGCTGCAACCATTCAGTGGAAAAAAGGTAGCCTCTTCAACAAATGGTGCTGGATCAACTGGAGTTCAGCATGAAGAAGAATTAGAATTGTTACACTCTTATCTCCTTGTACTAAGCTCAACTCCAAGTGGATCAAGAACCTCCACATAAAACCAGACACACTGAAACTAATAGAAAAGAAAGTGGGAAAGACCCTTGAGGACATGGGCACAGAGGGAAAGTTCCTGAATAGAACACCAATAGCTTATGCTCTAAGATCAAGAATTGCCAAAGGGGACCTCATAAAATTACAAAGTTTTTGTAAAGCAAAGGACACTGTCAGAAGGACAGATCAGCAATCAACTAATTGGGAAAAGATCTTCACCAACCCTACATCCAACAGAGGGCTAATATCCAATATATACAAAGAACTCAAGAAGTTAGACTCCAGAGAACCAAATAATCCTATTAAAAATGGGGTACAGAGCTAAACAAAGAATTTTCACCTGAAGAAATTTGGATGGCTGAGAAGCACCTTAAGAGATGTTCAACATCACTAGTCATCAGGGAAATGCAAATCAAAACAACCCTAAGATTTCACCTCATACCAGTCAGAATGGCTAAGATTAAAAACTCAAAAGACAGCAGATGCTGGTGAGGATGTGGAGAAAGAGGAACACTCCTCCACTGTTGGAGGGATTGCAAGAAGGTACAACCACTCTGGAAATCAGCCTGGCGGTTCTTAAGAAAATTGGGCATGACACTTCCAGAGGACCCTGTCATACCACTCCTGGGCTTATACCCAGAGGATTCCCCTGCATGCAACAAAGACACATTCTCCACTATGTTCATAGCAGCCTTATTTATAATAGACAGAAGCTGCAAAGAACCCAGATGTCCCTCAGTGGAGGAATGGATACAGAAAATGTGGTATATTTATACCATGGAATACTACTCAGCAATTAAAAACAATGAATTCATGAAATTTGTAGGCAAATGGTTGGAACTGGAAAATATCATCCTAAGTGAGATAACCCATCACAAAAGAATACACATGAAATGCAATCACTGATAAGTGGATATTAATTAACCCAGAAGCTTTGAATACCCAACTCACAATTAGCAAATCATATGATTCCCAAGAAGAGGGAAGGAAAGGGACCTGGTCCTGAAAAGACTTGATCCAGTATAGTAGGGGAGTACTAGAACAAAGAAATGGGAGGTGTGATTGGGGATTGGGCAGAGGGAAGAGAACTTATGGGACATATGGTGGTGGTGGGGGACTGGGAAAGGGGAATGTAAACAAAGAATATAGAAAATAAAAAAATAAAAAAGTGTTTTTCTATATAAAAAAATGACTGATGCTCTTCTAAAAGACCCAGGTTTGATTCCCAGCACCCACCTCAGGGTGCTCAGAGCTCTGCAATTCTGACTCGAGGATATCCAGGGGATCTGATACATCGGGCTTTCAGAGGACCTGTACTGACTTGCACAGAGTTACCCACAAGCACCTCACACATAATTTAAAAATAATAAAAATGAATCCAATACATCAAAATCAGTGTAGCTAGAATGTTAAGGACCAAGGCTGGTGCCCTCCAGGTTTTTCTTTTTGGGGTAACAGACACTAAGATAACTCATGTGCCTTGTTTGGGATAATCTGCATGTGAATGCACAGGTTCCTTATGAAGGTTGTCTCTTAGAGACTTTTGTGTATTCTGGTGTTACATATTCAGAACCGATACTTCACCATGTTGAATGATACTCAGTTTGGGTCTCTTGAGACTTTTTCCTGAATATTATGGTATGAGTAAGAACTTACATTGGATGACAGTGTTGGTATCAGGACCTCTGAAACCTGTGACATCACATAGGTGACAGGGCGACCTGCACAACTGTTGCAAAGGCAACAGGCACCATATTCCCAGTATCTACTTGGCTCACCTTCCACCTTTACCTGTGACCACATCACCGTCCATATATATAAAGAAAGGCCCCTCTCTCTCTTTCTCCCTCTCTGCCCCACCCTTTCTCTTTCTGCTGCCACCTTGCCCTTTCCTCTCTCAATAAACCTCACATGGAACGTTTGGGCCTGGTGTGGTCTTTCTGAAGCTGCTGGACGGTCCTAACAGGCAGGGTCCTGAGTTCCTCCTGTGGAGAGTGTTTATGGGGACACACAAGCCGAATGGCCCTGCTAGTTACTCAGTGGTGAGATTCCATTGGTGAGTATGTGTACACTTGGAGAAATGCTACTGTGTGGGGAAACACTTACATTCTTCCTGCTCCACGTGGTAAGTGTGGTTTCCAGTCTGGATGATGCTTCCCTGGGCCATGACCTAAAATGGAAAGTATTTCCCAAGCTTACATCTCTATTTTGAAAGGCTTTCTTCTAACCGTGCTAGAAGAAATAGATGAATCTATTGTATTCCAGGCAGAATAACCCAGTCTAGCACCCAATGTGTCAGGAGAGATGTGGTCAGGAGGGGATAGAATTCTTTGTATTTGTTTTTTGTTTGTTTGATTCTTCAATTTGGAGCCAGAACTCACCAGGTAGTAGAAAACGAGCTCTCTCAGGTCTCCCAAGACCTTCCCCTTCAGAATAAAATGTGCCTGAACTGTGTGAATCTGGTTGCAGGGCAAGACTGTGCTGGTCTCTGTCTCAAGGTAGACATAGCTCTTGCTGAGGGAGTACACGGCGTAGGCCACATGCTGTGCCTCTGCATGTCTTTCGGCCATGCAAAGGGAATGGGAACAGGAATTTTCCTCCTTGTGGTAGGCCTGGAGAAACAACAAAATGCTGTGCTGTAGATTGTCTAGCAGGCAGAATCTCTTTTGTGCGATGAATTAGTGGATTTTCCCATCTCATTTAATGATCGAACATTTTGTACATCTTATTACAAATGGAGGGGAATTTCATTAAATGGCTTGATGCCTAACACGCTGAATTTTCAGAATCAAGGCAAATATTTATACTGGAGAAGAGAGAAAAGGGAACTGTATTATTTTTATGAGACAAAGGAAACATTTATTGTGCATCTAATATATAATGAAAAGATTTATATACATATATATATATATATATGAATTTTATTGCATAATGAATTTGTAAAATTATGGGTTGACAGAAACATTTTCATATATTAATGTAATGTACTCTGAGTGTTCTCATCCACCTTACTACCCAATCCTATGTTTCTTGTTGCCTCCTTAATAGATCCTTCTTCCTTAATAGATCCTCTCTGCTTTCATTCCTGTTCTTTCCCTAGATTCCACATATGGGGGATATATTGTGGATAATATCTCATAGTCTTATACTCTTTTCTTAAATTGACAATTTCTAAGTTCATTCCTTTCTCTATAGAGAAGATGACTCTTTTATAAATATCTGAGTAAAAGTCCAATGTACACATATTTCCAATTTTCTCTATCCACTCATGTGCTAAAGCTCATGAAATAATGACTCCAAGACTGAATTACTATGAATAATGGTCTAGTCCAAAATCTTTGGCTCCTCCTGTTAGTTCCTAATTCAATTATCCTGTTTATTCTATTCTGTTGCTTACCTCTTCTCAGTTTGGGGAGAATCTCCCACGCCCGACTCTATCCCAGAAATTGTCTCTGTACTGGAGCTTCCCCCTCCCTGCTTCCTGCCTAAGCTAATAGGGCAACAGCTTCTCACTGACAGGTGATGCTTCTATACATTGCCCAAGAGTCTCTGTAAATCCTCATCCACCAATAGGCATTAAAATTGGCTCCATTGTCCAACTGTGCTGAGAACTGCTGAGGTTGCCATGGAGATGGAGAAGTCTCTCTCATAAATTAGCTTTGATTCATATGGGCATGTATATGGGTGTGGCATACCTGTAATGTATACTGGTGTCACTGTGCATTTTGTAGAAGTTCTGAGCTTAACAGACATACTAATTTCCCTTCACACCAGCTGTGCATATAGGTTCCTTTGTTCCCATAGCTTTGCCAACATTTGGCTTCCTGATGATAGCTGGTACAACCACTCTGGAAATCAGTCTGGTGATTCCTCAGAAAACTGGGCACAACACTTCCTGAGGACCCTGCTATACCACTCCTGGGCATATACCCAGAGGATGCCTCAGCATGTAATAAGGATACATGCTCCACTAGGTTCATAGCATCCCTATTTATAATAACCAGAAGCTGGAAAGAACACAGATGTCCTCCAGTGGAGGAATGGATACAAAAAAGTATGGTATATATACACAATGGATTACTGTTCATCCATTAAAAACAATGAAGTCATGAACTTCTTAGACAAATGGATGGAGCTGGATAACATCAGCCTAAGTGAGGTAACCCATTCTCAAAAGAACACTCATGGTATGCACTCACTGATAAGCGGTTATTAGCCTAGAAGACTGGAATACCTAAGACACAATCCACATATCAAATGATGTCCAAGAAGAAGGAAGGAAGGCCCCCAATTCTGGAAAGGCTTAATGCAGCAGTATAGGGAAATAGCAGAACAGGGAAAAGGGAAGAGGTGGATGGGGGAGCAGGAGGAGGGAAGAGGGCTTATGGGACTTTTAGGGAGGGGGAGCCAGGAAAGGGGAAAATCATATGAAATGTAAATAAAGAATATATAGAATAAAAAAGAAACAAAAGTATTACATGAAAAAAATTATATCCATACATCTGATTTGCTTTGCTGTTGATGAATTTATTGAAATGTCCTCCATGCCTGTCGGGTTTGCCTTTAAAGAGGGCCACTCACTATGAAAGCTTGCTTATAGTAGCAGATGTTCTACAGCCATCACTACAGATGTATAAATTACATCAAAATAGAAGAAATATGAAAAAACAATGTAACTTACTTCAAAGGTCTTGATTTTCCAATAACTGAACTCAAAGCTATTGAAGCACATGAATTATTATATAATTTTACAAGTCTAATTTTTAAAATTATTAATGACAAAATTGGACACACACACACACACACACACACACACACACTGCCCAATGTAGTAAAGAAGAGATTATAGATTTTATACAAGCAATCATCAAACAAAAATTCTGAAGAAATTAATAAAAAATGGCAATCTGAGAAATGAATAGATCAAAAGGCTACATAAAAAACTAAAGAGAGGGCGGTGGTGGCGCACGCCTGTAATCCCAGCACTTGGGAGGCAGAGGCAGGCGGATTTCTGAGTTCGAGGCCAGCCTGGTCTACAGAGTGAGTTCCAGGACAGCCAGGGCTATACAGAAAAACCCTGTCTCGGGAAAAAAAAAAAAAAAAAACAAAACCCCAAAAAAAAAAAAAAAAAAAAAAACTAAAGAGAGTCACCAGGCTTGCAGCGAGGCCGCCATCTTGCCTCGGGACACAGTGGACTGCTGGCGGCTGGGGTCAGGTGCATGGACAGAGACCTAGATTAGCATAGACTACCTCATCAGGCTCTTGCTGGTGCCCAGAGCCAGAGGAGCTCGTTGGGAGGTCTGTGCACCTACAGCTTGGTGGCTGTGGCTGACTGCTGGGGACCGATTCTCCGTGCGCTTGCAGCGAGGCCGCCATCTTGCCTCGAGACACCTCGGACTGCTGGCGGCTAGGGTCAGGTGCGTGGACTGAGACCTAGCCCAGCATCCACTACCCTGTCAGGCTCTTGCCTGAGACCAGAGCCAGAGCAGGTTGGCGGTAGGATGTCTTTGCACCTACAGCTTGGCGGCTGTTGCCGACCGCTGGGAGCTGGCTCACTGGGCTTGCCGAGAGGCCGCCATCTTGCTTCAGGACACCGCGGACTGCTGGCAGCTGAGGTCAGGTGCGTGGACAGAGACATAGCCTAGAATAGACTACCCCGTCAGGCTCTTGCCTGTGCACAAAGCCAGAGGAGCTCTGCGGGAGATCTGGGCACCTACAGCTCGCCCGGCTGTTGCTGACCACTGGGGTCTGGCTTTCTGGGTTTGCAGCAAGGCAGTCATCTTCCCTCAGGTTACTGTGGACGATGGTGGCTGGGGTCAGGAGCACGGACGCCCTCTACTACAGCAGCGCCAAAGGCCAGGCTCACAGGAGCTTCAAACTCCAACCAGTAACAATAAGACCAACTAACTCCAGAGATAAACAGATAGCAAAAGGCAAATGTAGGAATGTTACTAACAGAAATCAAGGCACTATGCCAGCATCTGAACCCAATTCGCCAACCACAGCAAGTCCTGGATACCCCAACACACCAGAAAAACAAGAGTTGGATATAATAGCACTGGTCATGATGCTGCTAGAGGAACACAAAAAAGACATAAACAAATCTCTTAAAGAAATGCAGGGAAACATGAATAGGGTAGAAGTGCTTACAATGCAAACACAAAAATCACTTAAAGAATTCCAGGAGAATATGGATCAACAGACACAAGTCAATAAGGAGGAAATGAAAAAAATCACTTAAAGAAATGCAGGAGAAATTGAGTCAACAGGCAGAAGTCATGAAAGAGGAAACACAAAAATCTCTTAAAGAATTGCAAGAAAACACAAACAAACAAGTGAAGGAACTGAGCAAAACCATCCAAGATCTGAACATAGAGGTAGAAACAACTAAGAAATCACAAAGGGAGAAAACTTTGGAGATAGAAAACCTTGGGAAGAAATCAGGGGTCATAGATGCAAATATCAACAACAGAATACAAGAGATAGAAATAAGAATCTCTGATGCTGAAGATACCATAGTAACCATTGACTCGACAATCAAAGAAAATACAAAATGCAAAAGGCTTGTAACCCAAAACATCCAGGAAATCCAGGACACAATGAGAAGACCAAACCTAAGGATTATAGGGATAGATGAGAGTGAAGATATACAATTTAAAGGGCCAGCAAATATCTTCAATAAAATTATGGAAGAAAACTTCCCTAACTTAAAGAGAGAGATGCCCATGAATATACAAGAAGCTTACAGAACTCCAAACAGACTGGACCAGAACAGAAATAAGTCCTGTCACATAATAATCAAAACCCCAAATGTACTAAACAAAGGAAGAATTTTAAAGGCAGTAAGAGAAAAAGGCCAAGTAACATATAAAGGAAGACCTATCGGATTCACACCAGACTTCTCTCCATAGACCCTGAAAGCTAGAAGATCCTGGGCAGATCTCATGCAGACTCTAAGAGAACACAATTGTCAGCCAAGACTACTATACCCAGCAAAACTCTCAATCAACATAGATGGAGAAATCAAAATATTCCACGACAAGACCAAATTTACACAATCTTTCCATTAATTTAATATATATAAAACCAACCTTTCATCCTAAAGCAAAATACTATAACTTTTTCTCAGCACCTCATGGTTTCTTCTCCAAAATCGACCACATAATTGGTCACAAGACAGACCTCAACAAATATAAAAAGATTGAACTAATCCCATGCCTCCTATCTGATCACCATGGAGTAAGAGTGTTCTTCAATAGCAACAAAAACAACAGAAAATCTTCATAGATGTGGAGTCTGAACAATATTCTACTCAATGACACCTTAGTCAAGGAAGAAATAAAGAAAGGAATCAAAGACTTTAGAATTTAATGAAAATGAAGGCACAACATACCCAAATCTATGGGACTCAATGAAAGCAGTGTTAAGAGGAAAACTCATAGCACTGAGTGCCTCCAAAAAGAAAGAGGAGAGAGCATATACTAGCAACTTAACGGCACACCTGGAAGCTCTGGAACAAAAAGAAGCTATTTCACCCAGGAGGAGTAGAAGACAGGAAATCATCAAACTCAGGGCTGAAATCAATCAAGTTGAAACAAAGAGAACCATACAAAGAATCAACAAAACCAGGAACTGGTTCTTTGAGAAAATCAACAAGATAGATAAACCCCTAGCCAGACTTACCAAAGGGCACAGAGACAGTATTCAAATCAACAAAATCAGAAATGAAAAGGGAGATTAACAACAGAAATTGTGGAAATTCAAAAAATCATCAGATCTTACTACAAAAGTCTATACTCAACACAACTGGAGAATCTGGAGGAAATGGACAATTTCCTAGACAGATACCAAATCCCAAAATTAAATCAGGATCAAATAGATCGCCTAAACAGTCCCATAACCCCCAAGGAAATACAAGAGGTCATAGAAAGTCTTCCAACCAAAACAAGCACAGGACCAGATGGTTTTAGTGCAGAATTCTATCAGATCTTTAAAGAAGACCTAATACCAATACTCTTCAAACTATTCCACAAAATAGAAACAGAAGGAACACTATCCAACTCATTCTACGAAGCGATAATTACCCTGATAACAAAACCACACAAAGACCCAACTAAGAAAGAGAACTTCAGACCAATCTCCCTTATGAACATCAATGCAAAAATACTCAATAAAATTCTTGCCAACCGAATCCAAGAACACATCAAAACGATCATTCACCATGATCAAGTTGGCTTCATCCCAGGGATGCAGGGATGGTTCAATATACGGAAATCCATCAACGTAATCCACTACATAAACAAACTCAAAGAAAAAACCACATGGTCATCTCATTGGATGCTGAAAAAGCATTTGACAAAATTCAGCATCCTTTCATGCTAAAAGTCTTGGAAAGAACAGGAATTCAAGGTCCATACCTAAACATAGTAAAAGCAATTTACAGCAGTCCAATAGCCAACATCAAAATAAATGGAGAGAAATTTGTAGCAATCCCACTAAAATCAGGGACTAGACATGGCTGCCCCTTCTCACCATTACTCTTCAATATAGTACTTGAGGTACTAGCCAGAGCAATTAGACAACATAAGGAAGTCAAAGGGATACAAATTGGAAAGGAAGAAGTCAAACTATCACTATTCGCTGATGATGTGATAGTATACTTAAGTGGCCCAAAAAAATCCACCAGAGAACTCCTAACAATATAACTTATCTTGGTGTGACTCTACCCAAACAAGTGAAAGATTTATATGACAAAATCTTCAGGTCTGTGAAGAAGGAAATTGAAGAAGACCTCAGAAAACGGAAAAATCTTCCATGCTCGTGGGTTGGCAGGATTAATATAGTTAAAATGGCAATCTTCCCAAAAGCAATATATAGATTCAATACAATCCCCATCAAAATCCCAACTCAGTTCTTCATAGTGTTAGAAAGAGCAATTCTCAAATTCATCTGGAATAACAAAAAACCCAGGATATCCAAAACTATCACCAACAGTAAAAGAACTTCTGGGGGAATCAATATCCCGGACCTCAAGCAATACTACAGAGTTGTAGTGTTAAAAACTGTGTGCTATTGGTACAGTGACAGGGAGGTGGATCAATGGAATAGGATTGAAGACCCAGAATTGAACCCACACATCTATGGCCAATTGATCTTCGACAAAGTTGCTGAAAACATCCAGTGGAAAAAAGATAGCCTTTTCCTTTCAACAAATGGTGCTGGCTCAACTGGAGGTCAACATGCAGACGAATGAGAATTGATCCACCCTTATCTCATTGCACTAAGCTCAACTCCAAGTGGATCAGGGACCTCCACATAAAACAAGACACACTAAAACTAATAGAAAAGAAACTGGGGAAGACCCTTGAGGACATTGGCTCAGGGGGAAAATTCCTGAACAGAACACCAATTGCTTATGCTCTAAGATCAAGAATAGACAAATGGGACCTCATAAAATTACAAAGTTTCTGTAAGTCAAAAGACACTGTCAAAAGGACATATCGGCAACCAACAAATTGGGAAAAGATCTTCACCAACCCCACATCCAACAGAGGGCTAATATCCAATGTATACAAAGAGCTCAAGAAGTTAGACTCCAGAAAACCAAATAACCCTATCCAAAAATGGGGTACAGAGCTAAACAAAGACTTTTCACCTGAAGAAATTTGGATGGCTGAGAAACACCTTAAAAAATGTTCAACATCACTAGTCATTAGAGAAATGCAAATCAAAACAACCCTGAGATTTCACCTCACACTAGTCAGAATGGCTAAGATTAAAAATTTAGGAGACATCAGGTGTTGGCGAGGATGTGGAGAAAGAGGAACACTCCTCCACTGCTGGTGGGACTGCAAGCTAGTATAACCACTCTGGAAATCAGTCTGGTGGTTCCTCAGAAAAATGGACATGATACTTCTGGAGGACCCAGCCATGCCCCTCCTGGGCATATACCCAGAAGATTCCCCAGCATGTAATAAGGATACATGCTCCACTATGTTTATAGCAGCCTTATTTATAATAGCCAGAAGCTGGAAAGAACCCAGATGTCCCTCAACGGAGGAATGGATACAAAAAATGTGGTATATATACACAATGGAGTACTATTCAGCCATTAGAAACAATGAATTCATGAAATTCTTAGAGAAATGGATGGAGCTGGAGAACATCATACTAAGTGAGGTAACCCATTCTCAAAAGAATACCCATGGTATGCACTCACTGATAAGTGGATATTAGCCTAGACTCTTGGGACACCAAAGACACAATCCACATATCAAATGATATCCGACAATAAAGAAGGAGTGGACACTGGTGCTGGAAAGGATCAAAATATCAGTGTAGGGGAATACCAGATCAGGGAAGTGGGAAGGGGTGGATGGGGGAGCAGGGGGAGGGAAAAGGGTATGTGAGACCTTTGGGGGGTGGGGAACCAGAAAAAGGGAAATGAAATGTAAATATAGAATATATCAAATAAATAATATATATATATAAAATAAAAAAAATAAATGTAAAAAAAACCTAAAGAGAATATAATAGATTAGATACAATGGAAGAAAAATACCAGGGATTATAGATAATGAAAATTATTATTACAGTTAACCAATGATAAAGAAAATCTAAAAAATTATGGACACAACTTTCAAGGCATCTGGAACCCAGTTAAAAGACAAAGCATGAAGACATTGGCATTGCACAAAGGTAATGAATTTGAGGATACACAGCACTTATCCTCAACTAAATAGATAAAAATGGACTTTTAATCATTTTTACTTATAGCTCCTAGCTTGAGTTATTCAAAACATAAATAAAGTAAGTGATACTATGACAAAATATTGTGTTAAAATGTGTTCACAACATATACTCATACATTTATTAATGATGAGAAACTTTTTGTGTTTTGCCCTAAAATAAGAGAGTTTGGCATGGAGTATTTTTTCATTATGCTACACATTATTGAGTTCTTGCTGTTGCAAAGCCTCACCTTGTGTCCTATGCCCTCCTCATTTCTGACTTACTTTGATATTGAGGGAATAGCCCGAGATGCTGGTGGTATCTATGGAGAATTTTGCCAGGCCATGCTGATCAGTGGTAGTAGCATTGGTGTAGCTAATTTCTTCTGCTTTGATGAAGACCTGTTCATTTGGGACAGGAGCTCCCTTGATATCCACTAGGCGGACCTAAATTGAACAAGGAAGAAAAGTATAGTCTAGGCATGGAAATACAACACAGAATGTAAGAAAACACCCTGATCCAGTATTATATAAAGATTCTAAAGTTACACTGACTAATTCAGCATGCAAAAGCTGATTTCAAATAATCTATACCTGTAGAACTAGCTGTGCTGTGGAAAGGTATAGAGACTGAGGGTATCATATTCTTAACTTCATAACAGATGCTTTATAAGTGCTTTCTACTTTCCTATTATTCATAAGAAATGATCAATGAATCCATTGTGTAAAATACAGGAAGCAGATGCTCTAACATAGTCACAAGAACAACTTGTAAGGGTTCAGAGGCGAATGGAGAGTATGGATTTGTTATGAGTCTGTGGTACATGTTGCTTCACCATTGAGACCACTGACACTTTGGGGTTTAAGGTTTTCAGGAACAGTAGTTATAAATAAAAACTTTGCAGCATATGTTTTAGATTTGGAACCTCTTGATTACCTTTCTAAGTCTTCAGTTTAGTTCTGGGAGTTGAACTCACATACTTGGGCATGGGAAGTTCAAACTCCATCACTAAGCTGTACTTCTTGTGTTGCAACCAATGATGTCAGAAACCCTTAATATCAAGCAGAATGGCCTTGGTTTTGAGGTACCACCTTACAGCATAACCATCTATGAAATGAAAAGCACCTTACTTTCACAAAGAATGGAATCCCATGTCTGAAGTGTGAATCTGCTTTCAGAAATATGAGCTTGTTTGTAGTTCTTTCAATTTTAGTTGTTGCAGATCCACTGAACTCCATTCCTGAAGAAGAAATTAGTGACAACATTGAAAACCCAAGCTGGCTAGAGAGTTGCTTGCTTTCTGAATCCTTTGAACCACCATCTCAATGTGGAAAGGTGTTAGTTTTCACAGTTCATCTTCTATATTTTTGGTTACCCACATACCTGTCCCTTCTTCTGTAACAGTTGCATTTACACAAAAAAGCAGGTCTCTGTGATGTCTTGCCTTTGATTGTAACTCAGTTATGTTGACTTCTTGTGTGCTGCAGCCATTGTCATCTAGCTGATATGTAAGATAAAAGCAAAGTAGCATGATACACTGCTCAGATCGATGGTCTACTCAAACCCACACATGAGGATCACTTTCAGAAAATGAGTACTTAGTGCATGGTGTTCTGGTTATAAGCATGGGACTCAGCTCAAATCCCAGGCTGCTGTGTGCCATGATCATGACCAGTCACAATGTTGCCTTGGGTTGATCATCTGTAAAAATAATGGTTACCTATTACATACTAAGTGGTATTTATTAAGGACTATTAAGTAATCTCACAGTTATAAAGTATGGAACACTTAACTTGCATGCCATTAGGATTTAAATAATTACTTTCTATCATTAAAATGGGAACCACAGGCATTGAAGTAGCCCAATGGTGCATTTTGCTAACAGGCATGACACTGTTGGCTTGACACCTAATGGCAGTAAGTAAAGTGAAATCCATTTCCAGAGCAAAATGGTGCTTAGGAAAGTCTTCATGAGAAAGAATTGATATTATTCTGAACTGTGAAAGAGCACCAGAATCATTAGTTTGTCCTTAATTAGGTTTTAGCTTCACAGCTTGCTTTATTTTATTTTTGCCATTTTCATTATTACAATTATTGTTGGCTTAGCAGTATACTTTATTTCATTTAAATTACAATGCACTATCAACTTTGGTTTTCTGCTGTTGCAGTAGTTTCTGTGGATCCCTTTCCCCTTTCTGGGCTGTCTCTGCTGTCCAGTCTCAATAGAAGAAGTTTGGTAGTCTGCAACTTGATATGCCAAGGCTGATTGATACCCATGGGCATCCTTCTCTTTTCTGAGGAGAAGGGGAGGAGAGGTGGGTGGGTAGGGTGAGAAGAGGTGAGAAGTAGGGACTGGGAGGAGAGGAGGGAGGGGAAGCTGAGAACAGGATATAGATAGTAAATAGATAGCTTAATTAAAGAAAAGGACTGTGGGAAACAGGAACAAGCAGGGAAGCATGACATGTACAAAAGGGTATAGCTTTTCACTAACTGCATCCTAGGATATGCAAATTGTCATAATGTTGGACAAATAATTCAATAGTCTAGATTCGGAAATGATTATTGACTTCAAAGAGGATTTAAACAAGCACATGAAGATATGAATGTTATCGATTCAGAACAATAACGAGAAAATCAGCAATAGATGTGATGGTTAATAAAAGATAAATAGTATGTGAACCAACCAGAACATCCAATAGAGTCATAGGAAGAAACACATAAACATCAATAACACCCCTAAGTATAAATGAGTTTGACTCTTTAGCTAAGAGACTCAGGCTAGGTCTCTTGCTGCAGCGATGCCAGTGGGAGCACATGGAGCACGAGCTTGGAACAAGATCCACAAGTTGTAAGAAAATGGCAGACAAGCCGGCCATGGGGGAAATCACCAGCTTCAATAAGGCCAAGCTGAAGAAAACTGAGACCCCTGAGAAGAAAACCCTGCCAACCAAAAGGACCATTGAACAGAAACACAGGAGTGAAATTTCCTAGAAGTCTAGGAAGATTTTCCCACCCAACCCCCTTGTGATGTGGAAGAAGGGTCACCTGCAAGCTGCACTGTGAACTCACCCAGGGAACTCAGTTTGCCCTGTGATATTATAGAAAGTTATTTGTATGATTGATGAAAATAAAACACAGCTAATGGCTGAAAAAGGCTAGCTAATTTAACTAATCAGACTAAAAAGAACTCTCTCTGTCTCTGTCTCTCTGTCTCTCTCTGTCTCTCTGTCTCTGTCTCTGTCTCTGTCTCTGTCTCTGTCTCTCTCTCTCTCTCACACACACACACACACATGAGTGAAAAGATAGGAAGAAATAGATCAAGAAAATCTAAGCTAAAAAGAAACATAAATATTAATACTTGTATATGATAAAATTGACCTATCCAAATTTAGTTACAAGAAATAAAATAGTTATACTGAGTCAACATGTAAATGCATCACATTTCATAAAAGAAATGCTACTAAGCAAAGGATAGATAGGTCCTGGTACAATAATTATGGGTGATTTTACTACTACACACTCATTAATTGATCATCTGGCCAAAAATTAGTAACTGTTAGGGTGTTGTATAGGAATTTCATGTGTATTTAAACATTTCTACTTCAGCCACCCCTAAGGAGCTGGGAGAGTGAGAGTGTAAAGCCCTGAAAGTGAGCACATGAAATAGTTATCTCTGAGATGGTAACTCTGAGCGTGATGAGACGCCATCCCTTTGAGTCCTTCAAAGGAGTGATAGGAAATGAATGGAATAAGTGGAACTCCATATGGCAATTTTTAAAAAATAAGTAAATATTTAATATTTTTAAATGCATACAATATACAACAGCTTCTGTATAAAAAGTGATTTGATCAGACTGTAGAAGATCAAGATCCAAATAGGGTGGATAGAGGAATCACCCAGCTGTTAAATGTCCTCACTGCTTAATCATGAGGAAAGTATTGTAAGTTGTAGTACATATGGCAGGCAACTCATAAATGCCTGCAACTCCAGATGCAACAGACCTAATACCATGTTCTGACTTCTGAGGTCACTCACCAATGTATGTGTTCATACACTCATAAAGACACATACACATACTCATATAAATAAGAAGCTTTTAAGAAATCAGAATAGATACTCTCCAAGGAAATGCATGCTAAATATAAGTGGACAGGGTGATAGCACAGAACTCTAGAACATGCAAACACATTATTCACTGTGGGATGTAGGGGTCAGTTTATGATGTGTGTGAGTGCTTCATCCAAATGAGCCACTTCATTAGCCCAAGAGCTGATCTTGGTCAGCTGACCATGCTTTTTGTCAAAGTACAAGATTGAACAAAATCTCCATAAGCCATAACATGATCTACTTGTAGCAATAAAATATTCCGCTAATAAAGATGAAATGCTAAAATGTAGATGTCTCAAATACAACTTCAAAACAAAAAGTAACACAAATTGTAGTATTACATGAAATTTAAGTATATCTTATATTATACTGATAGAACTGGACATAAAGGAAGTAAGAATATATGTACAATTCACCAGCAGAGCTATACAATATATTGTATGAAAAGATTACTTGAAAATGACTGAGGCCATGAAGTGTGTGATCCATCATTACAAAACAAAAAGAAATGGCTAAAGTGACACAAATGTCTCTGGAAAACATTCTACTATTTTTTTTTAATTTTATATTTTCTTTATTTACATTTCAAATGTTATTTGCCTTTTCCAGTCCTCACTCCAGAAACACCCTACACCTTCCCCCTCCCCTGCTTCTATGAGGGTGTTCCCACACCCACCCACTCCAGCCTTCCTGCCTTTGAATTCCCCTATACTGGGGCATCAAGTCTTCACATGATCAAGGGCCTCTCCTCCTGGTGCTCAACAAGGCCATCCTCTGCAACATATGCAGCTGGAGCCATAGGTCCCTCCCTATGTACTCCTTAGTTGGTGGTTTAGCCCCTGGGAGCTCTTGGGGTCTGGTTGGTTGATATTATTGGTCCTCCCATAGGGTTGAATATTTCTTCAGCTCCTTTAGTCCTTTCTCTAACTCCTCCATTGGGGACACCATTAGGGATACCGTGCTAAGTCCAGTGGTTGGCTGTGAGCCTCTGCCTCTGTGTCAGACTCTGGCAGAGCCTCTCAGGAGACATCTATATCATGGTTCTGTCAGCAAACACTTCTTGGCATTAACAATACTGTCTGGTTTTGGTGACAGTATAAGGGATGGATCCCTAGGTGGGGCAGTCAATGGATGCCCTTTCCTTCAGTCTCTGTTCCACACTTTGTCTCCATATTGCTCCCATGAGTATTTTGTTCCCCCTTTTTAAGAAGGACCAAAGCACCCACACTTTGGCCTTCCTTCTTCTTGAGCTTCATTTGGTCTGTGCATAGTATCTTGGGTATTCTGAGCATTTGGGCTAATAATCACTTATCAATGGGTACATACCATGTGTTTTCTTTTATGATTGGGTTACCTCACTCAGGCTGATATTTTCTAGTTCCATCCATTTGCCAAAGAATTTCATGAATTCATTGTTTTTAATAGTTGAGTAGTACTCCATTGTGTAAATGTACCACATTTTCTGCCAGATGGCTAAATTAAAGGTCTTTCTTATTTTTCTGGCTTACTAAGACTCAGGATATATACAAGACTTATAAAACTCAGGACATGAACAACTGACAAGGTTCAAGAAGTTCCTGAAACTGACAAAATTGCAAGGCTATAAACAGGTTAAAAAGTTTCATCTTCTCCAAACCAGCTCTACAGAGAATACTGAAAACAATACTTTGGATTGAAGAGAGGAATAGTCAAAGCTAGTAGGCTATAGAAAGAAAACAAATGAAACTATAATTACAGAAACATATTAAAACAAATTACCTTTCAGTAATAAAATATCAATGGCCTCAACTCTCCAACTAAAAGACACAGGATAGTTGAATAGGTTAAGAAACAAAATCAGTCTTTTTGTTATTTTCAAGATACTCATTTTATCTTCAAAGATAGACACCATCTTAGAGCAAAGGGATTGGAAAAGTATTCAAAGCTAATGAACAGAAAGCAAGCAGGAATTATTATTATAATATCTGACTAGACTGATTTCAAGCAAATATTAATTAGATGAGATAAAGGACACTTTATTCTGATAAAGAGAACAATTAACTGAGAAGGCACTACAATTATAAACTTATATGAACCAAGCTTTATCACACACACTTTCATAAAGAGAATACCACTGGATCTCAAGAAACAGATGAAACACAATTCAGTGGTTATAGTTGATTTCTGTGCCCTAATATCCCCAATAGGTATCTGGACAAAAAATGATCACAGAATCATCAGAATTAAATGACATCAATTTCTCATTTGGACCTAATAGATATTTATAGAACATTCCACCAAAACACTAAAGAATATTTATTCTTTGAAGACGTGAATGGAAGTTTTTCTTTTCTTTTTTTTTTGCGTTTCTTTCTGCAAGTCATTTGCCATCTGTATCTTTTTTTTTAATTTTTATTTTCTATATTCTATGTTTACATTCCAAAGGCTTTCTCCTAGATGATGTAGTGGGACACAAACCAAATCTGAACAAATACAGAAAAATTGAAATAACCCAGTGCACCTTATCTGATCACAATGCAATAAAGATTAAAATCAATAGCACAAGGATTTATAGAACTTACATAAATTTATGAAAATCAAATAACACACTACCAAATAATGAATGAATCAAAGAAGAACTCAAGAGAGAAAAAAATCCTGGAATTTAATGAAAATAAAAACAACAGAAAAGACTCTGGAAGACATTCAAAGTGAGAGAGACATTACTAGCTCTGAGTGCTGGTGAAAATAAAGGAAAGAACAAAATAAATGACTTGATGATGTAAATCAAGGATCCAGAAAAAAAGAAAAGTCAATCCAATCTCTATTAGCAGATAGAAAGGCATAATAAATACCAGAGCAGAAACCAGTGAAGCAGAAATAAAGAATACAAAGAATCAATGAGTCTAAGATATGATTATTTGAGTAGATAAGATGAAGACCAATTTTTGGCACAACAACCAAAAGAAAGAAAGAAAATGACCCAAATTAATAGAATCAGAAATATGCATGGGAACATTATATGGACAGTAAAGAGATTTAGACTAAATGTAAGGGAATACTTCAAAAACCTGTACCGAATTAATCTAGAAAACTTAAAACAAGTGGACAAATTTGTACATTCATCCAAAACACAAATGTTCAACTAAGAAGAAATGGATAACTTCAAAAGTCACATAGACTCTATAGAGAGCAACCTACTACTGTTATTTTTCTTAATCAATATGGCTCCTTACTATATGCAAAGGCTGGTTCTTATCCCTACAGATGCATGTGAGTCTCACTGCATCAAAGAATCTTATTTTTCAAGAGACAAAGACCTTTATATAGATCCACAAGCCATCAAAATGCAGAGAACTGACTATGATTGCCCAGCCCCAATAATACATCTCCAACATAACCCCTACATGGAAGGATCAGGGAAAATAATGGGACAAGGGTCAGAAATATTGTGAAAGACCACTAAAATGCCTGTTGCAAAAATAGTGTCTTTCAGACAAAACAGGGAAAAGACACCCATAAAATCCTAACAATGTGGTTGTCTGAACAAGACTTAAATAATGATAAACCAAGTTAACCTGCTAATGTGGTAAAAGGTGAAATTTTGCAAAGTCCCACTCCTTGATCAAGAGCAACAGGGAACCAATAGCTGCTGACAGTGGCTGAGATCAATATAAAAGTCTGTGGGAGTCAGAAGCTTCTTGGCCTTACAGATAACAGAGGTCATGCAGACTATTGTAAAGTACAAATGTTGTCTACCATTAGGATGTATTTTATTAATCAGGAACCTGTTTAAGTAAAAGTTAGAAAGGAAGACTCTGGGATCAATTCAGATGTGGCCTTGTCTCTTCTGTTGAGGAGACAAGCTTGTGTGTTCAACATTCCTGTTTTCTCTAATGCTTATCTGTGAGCAAAAGAGCCTCATGTCGTATACATTTCTTATATTGTGGGTGAGACTACAACTTAGCACAGCCACTACCCATGCCAGTATAGAAGCTCCTCAGAAAATGAAAAGTCAAGGTACCATTTGATCAGCTGTCAGGAATCTATAAAAGGAATCTATATCAACGTATCAAAATGTGTTCCCATACATGGCTTGTCATTTATGTGAGTTATAGACAAGTGAGTCTACCAGCTGATAAACTGATAATCAAAACCCAGTAGGAGAATGTTATGAGTATGTGGATTATCACCTTTTATAAACTATACCAGACTCTGACACACAACAGTGCATGTTTTCTGTCCTATGGGAGTTAAAATAATACAGAACCAGAAGACTACAAAACAGAAGTTGTTCCATTTGGGAAGAGGAAGGGTCTGGCAGGAGAGATGGAAAGAGTGGGGCAGGTCATGAAGGAGGCAACCAAGTTCATAATGCACATGAATGACTACATCATAAAGAAGCCTATTGTTTTGAACAACTTACTTATTTTTTATATGTGCTAATTGAAATATACTTTCTAAGAATAGTGCATAAGGCATGAAAGTAGTGGCAGTTACATAGGAAGACAAGAAGGACACGTAAGAGTGAGGACATAAGAGAGCAGAGGTGGCAATGGGACAGGGGGATGTGGTTGAAATACATGACACTCGTGTATGGAAATGTCATAAACCTACTTATTTCATACAATGAATATGTAATCAAAATAAATTTGGTGGCCAAGTAAAGTTGTTTAACAGTAGTGGGTCCTTGGATTATCAGTTTTATCAGTGAGGGCCTTCTGGGGATTGCATACATGCCTGGCTAGTGTTGCATCCCTGAGTTACAGACCAGGTCCCAGAACATCCTCTTTCAATGTCTGTGTATGTGTTTCCTCTCATCTTTGCTGTCTGCTTTTCTATTAGTTACCCTTGGATAACTTGGATACCCTTGGATACCCTTGGATAAAACAGGCCTTTGAATAGATTCACTTACCGTGGAGTTGACTTCTTTGCATCCAGTCTCAGTCTTAGAGTCCTGATTCTTAAGGCATATGCTTATCTTTACATGTCCTGGGACAGGCTTTCCGTAGGTATATCTGTCACAAGATAAATTCACAGAGACCAAGGGTCTGTCTAAAGCAGAGACCCACTGCCTTCTCACTGATTCTGTGTAGTTTCATAATGACAACAAACATGTGCATTATTATTACCTCCTGGTACCTCCTAACTCTATGTGTTAAGAATTTATAAATAAATCAATAAATAATAAAAAAGTAGTACTATTAGGAACCTATGGAAGACATGGCTTTCTCCCACTTGTGGTTCTAAAAAATATTAAGTAAGCAAACCAGTATCCTCAGCTACTAAGTGATGGGGATGAGTTGAGTGGGGACCATGGGAAATGACTCAGAAGTATTCTAGTAAATCTCCTCACTCCCTTGCCTTTGTTCAATCATTTTAGTTTTTGAGCAACCCCATTGTAACCATATGCAACTGTGAATTAAGGTGTGTGTCTTCTATTTGATTGAGGCACATGTTACAAGTTCCTTCCTGTATGGCTCTAGACTTAAATAGAATTTTTAGTTGCTGTAGTAAAATGTCCTCCTTTATCAGGTACAGAAATTCAAGCAGAAGACTGAGGTGTGTAAAGTTTAACCTTGAGTGGCAGTGGTTTGAGCTGGAGGCAGTCTGGGAACTCTTGTTTCTCTGCTCTTTCTCTCAGCCCATAAGAGGGCAGTGAGATGCCTTGATTTAGTGTCTGTGTTCTCTTCACATGGTCAGTGGATCTTATTAGGTCCCTTCCTTTCTCCAAAGGCAGAAACTTTATACTACTCATACAATTCGTTTTATCCATTGATATCAGCAACATATTCAGTGAATCACTGTGAAGTAATTGATGCAGAGTAGTAAGGGACACAAATGAACCCCATAGGGAAAACATTCTAGCGGGGAAAGGACATGATTGTAGCATTTCTACATATTCTACAAAGAGACATTATCCCAGATGTATTCTACGAGAAGACATTATTCAGGGATTTTCTGTGTCTGAGTACATTCTTAAGGATAGAAGGACAGAAGCAGGTAACTCACTTCCCACACGCAGTCACACTGAGTATTTCATCCTGCACAGAGATGGCATTTGGGACCTTCACGTTGACATTAAACTTGGGAAGCACTATTGGGAGAGAGAGAGAGAGAGAAGATACTCAGATGCAAATGACTTGTCTAGTTGTCTAAATGCTCACTTTGCCCAGAAATGGTGATTTCACATTATGAAGGTATGTCTCATTCCAATAAAGTTAGAATGTTGAGTGGTTATATATTATATCACTTCCTGAAAACCACAGAGGTACCTACTTAAATAAGAAAACCAGATAATCAACAAAACAAAACAAGTAATTTGCTTCTGAAAAATCACAGAACTTTCTGGAAGTCCCATGTTGCTAGATGGATAGTCTTAGCTAGAGTCAGATGGAACTCAATTTGTTCAAAATAATTCATTCTATGATAACCAGAAACCTATGAAACCCGCTTTCTCTTTTTGGTCTTCTCAGTCCATACCGAATTCCATCACAGTGAAGGAGTGTTCTTCCTTTGCCCCTGACTCTTTGAGCACCACTATCTTGTAGGGGCCCTGAATGGGCTCTGCAGCCAGGCTGAAGGACATCTGCTTAAGCCCATTCTCTGTCTTAATATCCTGCCACTGCATAATTCGGTTCATTTTCGGATCCTGTGAAAGAAAAATGTAAACTTTCTAAGTCAATAAATTATTAAGTATGACAACATACCTAAGATCAATGTTGGTGATGGAAGCATTTGGGAACTTGGTAATATTCTTTTGTGGAGGGAAGAAATATAGGTGACATGGGAAATAACAAAACCAGATATCTCAAATGGCAGAGGGCTCCTGACCCCCCGCACAGCAGTTAGAGAATATTCCAATATCAGGTTATTTCATAAGATTGCGTTCTCTCTGATTACAAAACATTTAAGTTTCTTACCTCAATGTAAGCCAGAGGAAACTGAAATACAAGGAAAACAATGTTAGTATAGAACAGCAGGTCACAACCCTTCGGCAAACTGGTTCCCAAAAGTATTTACATTGCAATTCATAACTATCAAGTTACCATTATGAAGTAGCAACAAAAATAGCAAAAAGTTGGGTTGTGGGTCACCACAATATAAGGAACGGCATTAAAGGGTCACTGTATTAGGCAGAACAAGAGCCACTGATTTGGAAATTTCACACACAGCAAATTCATTAGATTTACAGAATAGGATGTAGAATGGGAGTTTCAGCCAAAATGTGATGAAATTAATATATAGTACCATAGCCAATTGTAAGCCAGTTCACCACCTGCCTTTTAATTCTTTAAGTGGCAGAGAAATGAACCCTAAAGAGTAGTAGCAAGAACACTTTATAACCAGCACACAAAAAGTGTTGGAATCCAATTAAGTCATTTTTACTCGTGAATTCAGCAAGATCAACATGATAAAAAGTAATGGGATACTTAGAAAAATTTTAATTGCACTGAAAATGCAGGCAAAAATGATAAATTCTGTAAACTCCATTCATTCATGAAAACTATGATTTGGGGAATAACTTAATTTCAATTAAGAAATCCAGGAGTCCTAAAGAACATTAGAAACCATTAGAAATATATATAAAGAAACCTAAAATAATGGGTAGATATATATGCCCTAGACAGAAACGTTTGTTATTAAATGATTCACACTCTTTCCAAATCAATATGCATGTTATTAACACGTCAATCAAATTTCCAAGGCTGATTGTAGAAGTGTACCCTGGTAGTAAAATTTATACAAAACATCCAGGTGCAGTTGATGAAATTCTTAAAAAATTACTTCATAGAAGTGAACTCATCCTAAATAAAATGGAAGTTCTGTCCTCTAAGAGGTTCTATCCAGCATCAGAATGAAACACATGCAGATACCCACAGCCAACCATTGGATGGAGGCCAGGAACACATATTGAAGAGTTGGGGGAAGGATTGAAGGCCACAAAAGGGGTAGAAACTCCACAGAAAGACCAACAGAGCCAACAAACCCAGACCCCTGGAAGCTCTCAGAGTCTGGGCCACCAACCTAAGAGCATTCATAGACTGGAGTGAGCCCCTCCTGCCTCCCATATGTAGCAGACAGACAGCTAAGGCATCATGGCTACCTCATCTGGTCTCAGTGGGAGAGGATGAGCTTATTCTGGCAGAGACTTGGTGTGCCATGGTGGGGGGATACCCAGGGGAGGACCCATCCTCTCAGAGAAGAAGGGGAGTGGAGACTGAGGGAGGGAACATGTGAGGAGGGACAGGGAGGGGAACAATGTTTGGGATGTGAATCAACTAATTAATTAAGAAAGGAAGTGTTGTAGCCATTATGAATCTGGGAGTTGAAGGAAGGAAGGGAGACACAGTTGGCAACATGCTGGCTGCCAGCTTGTAAGGACTTGGGCTTCATCCCAGAATCCACATACAAAGCAGGTACAAGTGTTCCCTGCAGTTCCAGCTGGAGAGGCAAGCAGAACAGACAGTTCTTCAGGGGTCACAGGCCAGGCAGCCTAACCTAACCTGATCATCAATTCCCAGGCCAATCAGAGACTGTGACTCAGAACCAGGTTGTATGGCACCCTAAAACTGACACCTTAGATTTCCTTCTGGCTAGCACATGCATATATATATATATATATATATATATATATATATATATATATACAAACAAACATATATATATATATACACACACACATACATACACACACACTCACACACATATATATATATACACACACACATATATATATACACAATCACACACATACATACACACACACACACACACACACACACACACAAATGAACTTGTACTACACAGCCACACAAAGCACTAGGAAGCGAGTCAACTACTTTGCTGGTTTAAATAGGAATGGCTCCCAAAGACTCATGTGCTTAAAGGAGCATAGAGAGTGGCACTATTAGGAGGTGTGGCCATGATATCTTCTTGGTGGAAACCTGTCACTGAATGGGTAGGCTTTGAGGTCTCAAATGCTCAGGCTATGCCCAGTGTGATAGTCTCCTGCTGTCTGCAGATTAGGATGTAGAACTCTCAGCTCCTCTAGTACCTGCTCCCTCCCATGATGATAGTGGACTAAACCTCTGAAACTGTAAGCCAGTTCCAATGAAATGTTTTTGTTGTTGTTATTGTTTTTCTTTTTCTTTTTTTCTTTTTAAATAAGAGTTGCCATAGTTAAGGTGTTTCAACACAGCAATAAGACCCTAACCTACACTGGAAATGTTACAGTGTCATAAGCCTACAGAGATGGGTAAAGGGATTGAGGGATTGTCCAACAGAATCATATACATGTAATATAATGAAGGATGGAACTACAAACAATTATCCTAAGTGACCCAATCAGACCCAGAATGACAAGCATAATACATCACATAGAAGCAGACACTAGCTGTAAAGTAACAGGGAATCATACTTCAGTCCACAGTCCCAGACAGGCTAAGTAACAAGGAGGGCTCTAAGGGAAGCATGGATCTCCCTGGGAAGAAAAAACAGAATAGATTTTTCCAGTTCACTCAGGGAGGGAGGGGATGGAACAGGAGGGATGAGGTTAGGAAGGGAGGAAAGGAGGGAGAGAGTATGGGACAAGATGACTGGAATAGCAGCCATTTAGGGGGTGATGTGGAAATGTAGAGCAGTGCAAACTATTGTAATCTACAAAGGTGACCTTTGTGAGGACTC
Organism: Apodemus agrarius; assembly: GCA_964023405.1. NCBI lineage: Eukaryota > Metazoa > Chordata > Mammalia > Rodentia > Muridae > Apodemus > Apodemus agrarius. The sequence continues at coordinate 152,117,060 of OZ030006.1, read as the reverse complement.
CTAGTGATGGAGGACATGGAGCTATTTATAACCAGGTAAGGATCTCAGTGGTGGGATTGGGACACAAACCCAGCCACAAAACCTTTGACCTACACCTGTCCTACCAGCAAGATGTGCAGAGGCAATGGTAGCTCAGAGCTTGTGGGAATGGCCAACCAATGACTGGTCTAATTTGAAGCCCAAGCCATGAGAGGGAGCCTATGCCCCCATACTGCCTGGATGGCCAGGAACGAGAAGCTAGATGGCTCAGAGACCTAGTGTAGAACCAAACATGATGAACTGAGGGGGGGAAGGGTCAATGAAATGATTCTTAGTGATATCCTGCTGTACTCATAGGACCAGTTTTCAGCCCGGACTTCATCAGCAAGGCTGTCTCCAGCAGCTTGTTGGAGCAGATGCAGAGATCCACAGCCAAACAATAGGTAGAGCTTGGGAAACTCAGAAGAAGAGTGGGAGGAAGGATTGTAGGAGACAGAGGGGTCAAGGACATCAGGAGAACACAGTCCACAGAATCAATAAAGCATGACCCATAGGAGTTCACAGAGACTAATGTGACAATCATGGAGCCTGCCTGGGTCTGTGCTAGGTCATTGGCGTGCATGCTGTGTTTGTTTAGCCCAGGTTGTTTACAGGAGTTCAAACAGTGGGAGTGGGTGTGTCTTTGACTCTTTTGCCTGCTCTTGGAACCCTTTCTCCCCTTACTGGTTGTCTTGCCCAGCCTTTATATGAAGGTTTGAGCCTAGTCTTCTTGTATCTTGTTGTGGTGTGTTCAGTTGATATCACTGGGAGGGCTCCTTTTTTTTTTTTTCTGAAGAGAAATGGATCTGGAGGAAAGGGGAGATTGTGGGGTGACTGGGAGGAGTAGTAGGAAGCAGTGCTATGGTTAGGATGTTTTGTATGAGAGAAGAATAAATCATAGCAAAAAGGTAAATATATACTTGATAAAATTAGACAACAGATTATTGGGATAAACAGAATTTTATACTCTCCAATAAAATGGTGTCCATTGTCATTTGTTATTTGTAAAGAACGAATTAAGTAAAGGCAGATTGATATTCTGTTTAGTTTTGAAGTATGTCTTTGAGAATTTTGTACAGTATTTCCTGATGATATTCACCCCTTCCAGATCTTCCTCCCTTCCCTTTGTACCTGACTTAGTGTTCTCTCTTTTTCCATCCATTAATTCCATTTTGTGCTGAATATCCATATATTCTTGGATATGTGGACTTCCACTGGAGTTTGGTAGAATGACTTTCTCCAGGTAGCTGTCATAACAATAGCTCCTCAGCAAGGGGTGGGACTTCATGTCCCTCTCTCCTCTCCATGCCAGGGATTGTTTTTGTTGCATGTGCTTGTGCATGCTAACACAACTGTAAGTTCATATGTGCCACTGCCATGTTGTATTTAGAGAATTGTTTTCTTGCATTTATTCTGCCTCTAACAGTATTCACCTCTGGCTCTTAAAGTTTTTCCTTCCTCTCATCACACTAATCTCAGTGCCTTGGGAGGTGAGGATGTGATTTAGATGTCCAGTTTAGGATTTCCTATTCTTCAGTCAAGCCGGGACAGACAGGAACCATCCTCCCTACTGGCTAGCTTTCGTACATCTGGAAGGTATTATGCAAAATATCAAAGGTGGTAGATAATGATTAATCTCACCTTCCTTGGATACCTATAAACAGTGAGAATCACTGGCCAGGTAAGATATGCCCACTGGTGCATTCGTAGCACAAATGTCAAGGAAGCAACCAACCACTTCTGACTTGACTTAAGTGCTACTGTGCAAGATGAAATCCCCACACTTTGAATCATTGTAGAGTCAAGAACCTGGGGTTTCATGCCTCATGGATCCCAGGAGAGAACCCACTATGATTATGCTGCTAAAGGACACAGTATTAAGCCAATTGTTACTGATTTGGCTTTATATATGTAGATTAAAGCACCCCTCAGCCCTCTTCTGAGAAGCTTCTATTCATAGTAGAAGGTATTTAACTATACAGATACCTCAAACTTGCCTAAGAAAAGAGGGCAAGAGACTAAAATGCAATTTTATTCTTAAAAGAGTCTATTTAGGGAAGTTCCAATGGTTAAATTTGAAGTTATAAAAATAACAGAGACTATGTGAGAAATACCCTTGTTACACTAGAAATGAATTTCGTAAGGATGGCACAAAGTAATAGAATCTGCAAAAGAAATGACTAAAATACATGACCAATCTAAAAGGTTCTATACAATATAAGTCCACAAAGTATAGAGAAAACCCAGAGATACTTAACTAGTAATGGACTACAGAATAAGGGCACTCACACATAAGGAAGCCATAGGATGGACAGTGTTGACTGAGTGACAGGTATAAACAGGCAAAAGAGCAGAATAGAAAACAAGAAAAACTCATGCCTCAGAAGGGGCTGGAAATTAGAATATTACAGTGACATTTTGTCTTAAAGAACCCACCAATACCCACAGGTAAAAGACTCACCAACTCATTCCGGGGGTGTAGCTTTTTATCCACAGAGACAACCCGAAATTTAACTGGATAAAGAGAGAGAGAGAGAGAGAGAGAGAGAGAGAGAGAGAGAGAGAGAGAGAGAGAGAGAGAGAGAGAGACTTTTCTAGTGAGGTCCAAGGACCCAGGCCTTCTTTGTGCCATGTTCAGCATGGCGTCTTAATTCCTTTGCCCACTGTGGTGCTTCATACCTGTCTGTCCTGGCTTGTACACAGGCTTGTCTGTCTGGACAAAGATAACACTTTCTTTGTTCTTCATAAGCACCGAATTCCTTTTGCTGAATTTATGTGTTGGTCCTTTGATGAAGACATCAAGAGAAACCTCCTCATCAGAAGGGGAGAGTCTAGGGATCTGAGAACAACAGGAACAGGAGACCTTTCACCGTCTCACTCTCTGCACTTCCTAGATCACCTCACTAACCTTCTCTCCCTCCACCACACAGGAAAGAGATGGAGGGCCCATCAGTATCTGTTTATATATTACATGGAGCAGAAAACAGTGTCAGGAAAAAAAGGATGAAAAGAAAATACAGCAATTTGTGTAAGTCAATGTGGGTTTATGTGAGCAACATAAACACAGTCATTTTTTCCGGAGTAAATAGAATCTTGATTGAAAATTAGCTCTAAGAAATGAAAGAAAATTAGCTTTATCTCTGAAACTGAGGTAGAGGGAAAGGTAATGTATTAATGATGGTAGGAATTATGTCTTGAGGAAAGGTCCCAGAGAAGAAAGCCAGCACTTATTCAGGATATCAGGATTATGCATAGGAGATATGGTCCTAAAGAGCTGGAGTGCTGTTTGAAAGTTTATTGACTCAGCAGCAGAAATACAATGACTTGGCAAACCCTTTCTTTGGGCAGTGGGCTTTTATGAGGGAATTCAATGGGAAAGCAGTATACACACAAGTTTTGGCTCATCTCATTTTGGGGTGGGATGATTTCTGCTATCAATTTACTTGGTAAATGTTCTCAATTTCTTATTGTTTTGAGTTCACCAATATGCTTCTAGATTAATCTGTTTGGTTTTTTTTGTTGTTGTTGTTTTTTGAGACAGGGTTTCTCTATGTAGTCCTGGCTGTCCTGGAACTCACTCTGTAGACCAGGCTGGCCTTGAACTCAGAAATCCGCCTGCCTCTGCCTCCCAGGTGCTGGGATTACAGGCATGTGCCACCACGCCCGGCGTCAACCTGTTTTTTTTTTTTTTTTTTTTTTTATAAAGGTATATATATGGGTATTATATACACACATTTTCTCACATGTTCGTAAATATATAAAACCAATTAGGACAGGCATCTATTACTCACAGTGAAGGAAACACATTGGAACAAGTCCCTGTCAACCACAAGCTCATCAAACAGGTCTCTCCTTCCCAAATGAGATATCAAGGAAGCTGTGACAGTCACCGTCTCATTCAGATGGTAGAGATGAAGGCAGATCTTCTCAGGGGTCTCAGTGTAGAGCTGGGAAGGGACCAGCACCATGTACTTCCTGGAAGGGAAGGAGTTCCGGCCAGCGGATGACATTGTCTATAGCTGGACTTTTACCACAGTTACCATAGTCACAGCTTGCCACACAGCAGTGTGGCAAGACAACCATCAGCTCATCGATACCTGCTGAGGCAGGTGTGAATAACATGCACTTTCTTCACTAAGCAGCCAGCATTCAAGGTCTAGAAAGTTCTTATTTTTTAAAATGAAAATATGAGAGGAATAATTATTCTTTCCAAAAAAATTTGTCATGATCATTTTCATTACCATTTTTAATTCTTATATTTACATTTATTTATTTATTTCATGTATATGAATACACTGTCACCATCTTCAGGCACACCAGTAGAGGGTGTCAGATCTCATTACTAATGGTTGTGAGCCACCATGTAGTTGCTGTGAATTGAACTCAGGACCTCTGGACGAGCATTCAGTGCTCTTAACCACTGAGCCATCTCTCCAATGTGTCCTGCCTAACTCCTTTTAAAATTTATTTATTTATTTTATGTTTGTGAGTACACTGTTGTTCTCTTCAGACACACCAGAAGAGAGCAGTGGATCCCATTACAGATAGTTGTAAGCGACCATGTGGTTGCTCAGAATTGAATTCAGGATCTCTGGAAGAGCAGTCAGTGCTCTTAACCACTGAGACTTCTCTCTAGCACCTATTTTTAATTCTTCAAAGATAACTCAACCCCGTTTTCATTTTCTGATACTCTTCAACATAAGATTTATGATGTGATGGTAAAATTCAAACTTGCATAATTCACCTATGTTATTCCTGACCAAGTGCCAAAGGCTATCTGTAGGGATTACTCTCTAGCTTTTCCTATAATTAGAGATTTTTTTTGTCTGCCAAAATCTACCCTGTCACTGCTATAACACAGTATGCAAAAATATCACTTGCTTGCTTTTTAGTTTTACTACCTTAAATATAATTTTCTGATCATAGATACAAAACAAGTCACTCAACAATATAATCCTAATTATGTGATTATTTTGGACACCAAATAATCTCTAGTAGTCTAATCCAACGCCTTTAATCTTAAGAAATGTATTATTCTAGGACACAAACATCCACAGGGTTCTGCTGTGCCCGAAGTCTTATCTGTCTCAAGGTTAAACCATAGGCTACACATTTATCCAACCAAGAATGTCAACAATTTAAATGCTTGGTTTTCAAAGCGATTAAATAGTTTCAACAACCGAGGATGTCTCTAACTATTGGGATTTGAGACACTACTGGTTCAGTAATTAGGGGAACACTATTGTAGATCACACCACACCTCAGTTTAGTAACACTGATTGCTTTTGAGTTGGAAAAAAGATTACCAGAATCATGTAATATTAAGGTTGGACAACATATAGAAAATAATTTGTTAACTAAGAAGCAAAAAGAATTTAGGGAGGTTTTCAGGGGAATGGACTGTGAAAGGAAATGGATGGTTTTTTGACTGGAGGAGGGACAATACAGAAGAGGGTCTTTGGTGATACTCACGAGTCTCCATCCAGCAAGGATGCAGAAGGCAGGAAGGCAAGAAGAACTGAAAAAAGGCACAGCTGAGCCTGTCTGTTCTTCCACATGGTGTGGTAAGAAAGGACAGGACAGGGCTTATGGTATCCTCCTTCTTAACACTGTTTCCAGAGTCCTCCAATCCACAGCAGCTTATTTATGAGTTCTCTCTGTAAACAGGATGCTCTTTCTGCCCAAGGTATTTAAATAGCAAAATAGAATATTTGTTCTCTGTCAGTGTGTACAGTGGTGGCCTGAGCACAACTCAAATAAATTTCAACAGTCTCAGGAAAGGTGCCAGCAGAGCTGTGGGTGCTGCTGGTCAAGGGTCAAGGCAACAGAATTTGCTTAGTCTGAGCTAGAGCAGACTTTCTCAGTCTTACTGACCAGTAAATCTTTGCAGTAGGTGGCTATGCTGTGACTGTGGGACATTTGTCACCTATCTGCTTTTACTCACTTAGAATCTAGTAGCACTCTCTGGGATGTGACTTCTCCATTTCTTTTCTTCTTCATTTGAGAGTCACTAGAGTAGTCCAGGTTGGAGATATTAAATTCTCCTGTGTCTGATCTTGCAAGTATGTACTTTAATGGGTCTTGTGTATGAAAAGGGGAAGGTGGACACTGGGCAAGCTAAAAAAAATGCACCTATTACAGGTCACTGTGCCTAGTTCTTTGCCAGAACAGGAGTTCACAAGTCCCATCTAGAAGCACACTTCTACCTCTACTGCTTACTAGGAGGCCCAGCATAACGTGTGCCACTAAAGATGATTGCTTCAATTGGTGAGGTACCAGTATTTGGGATGCAGCTCGGATCCTCTGGGAGGATATTAATGTCAGAGTTGGGGACCACATAAGAATTTCTATCCTAGATCACAGGGCTGTTTGTTTTTTTTGCAAAGATCCTTTGATATTCACTTGAGAGGGAGTCATAGCATAAGCTGAATAAATTAGAGTGTTGAGGCATTGAGTAAAAAGAAATTACACATGAGAAGAGATGTAACGTAAGCATGTAAGGGAAGAAAAAGAAATAAAACTTATGCCTGACATGGTGGTGCACCCATTTAGCCCCAAAACTCAGGAGACAGAGGCAGGCATATCTTTGTGAGTTCAAGGACAGCCTGATCTTGAAAGCCAGTCCAGGACAGCCAGGGCTTGCACAGAGAAAAACCCTGGTTTGAAAAAAGAACTGCCTTTGGAATGTAAACAAAAAATATAGAAAATAAAAAAAAAGATAAAAAAAATAAAAAACAGAACAACACAAAACCCATGTATTTAATTGATGGACCTCTGAACCCCAATTAATTAATAGGAGACTAGTGCTAGATGCAGGCTTGTTGTTGTTGTTGAATTTGAGTTCAAGCTTATGTCAGGTCCTCTAAGATGGGGCCTGAATCCAAAATAGAGTTGGTCTGGTCTCTCCCACTGACCATGAGAGTCAGAGACATGCATGAAAGAGAGTCATGTTATGGGAGAGACAGGACATGCATCCAGATTCATTGTACATTATAGTGCTTCAAATTATGTGTGATTATCCTAACACTTACACAAAACAAAAACAACAATGGGAAAAGTACATGAGGTAGTTTTGCATTTTAATTTAAAAATATTGGTTATGTCTAAGGTTTGCAGATCAGGAGACATAGTTCCAAGATATACTGCAAACAAACAAAAACCATCAGAGAAAATAGAATATTGTGGCGTGATGGTGAATATTATGTTTCAAAGTTTATAATTGCTATGCTTGAGAGAAATATAAAACAAAATGCCTCTAACCTGTGAACTCCTCTTGCTCAAGGACAGAGGGCTTCCAGGAATGCTGGGAATTATTCTTGAAATTATCTGATTTGTTTATGCAAGATAACAAACCACGTGTTTTCACTCCTGCAAACAAGCTTGCTTGCCCCTGACAGCATGAAGGATGTGTGCTTTTCTGCATATAGGCCAGATGTGTGGCTGGTTGCACATACGCAGGAAGTACATACCTTTGCAAGTATTTGCCTTCATAATGCCCTTACTAAGGTAATTCATAGCTACATCGTGAGAATACTCTCAGGTTCAGTCCTGGCACCATGAGTATCTGGTGCTGGTAAAAACTATCATTTCGGAAAGATGAAATGTTAATCAATGGTTTTCTCTTCTTCCTCTGTTTCATGGCTCCCATCTATGTGGTGTGTGTACTTGTATCTGGGTACAGATGTATGAGTTTGTATGTGTGGTTTCAATCACTTGCATGTGTTTATTCATGTGTGAATAAGACAGAGATTTTTCTTTTCAAAGATTTATTTATTTATTACATGTAAGTACACTGTATCTGTTTTCAGACACACCACAAGAGGGCCTCAGGTCTCATTATGGATGATTGTGAGCCACTATGTGGTTGCTGGGAATTGAACTCAGGACCTCTGGAAGAGCAGTCAGTACTCTTAACCATTGAGCTATCTCTCAAGCCCCTAGGACCTCTGTCTTGTGTCATTTTTACCTTGCCTACTGAGACACTTTCCTTGATGCTGAAAGTTGTAAATGAGGTTAGACTATCTAACAGGAATCCATAGGGATCTGTCTCCTTCTGTTTCCATAGAGGGGAAATTATAGGCACACCACTGCCATGCCAGGCTTTTATGTGGTTACTAATTCTAATTTATGTTCTTACATTTACAGAAGCTTTCATCTAATGATCTCTCATCCATGACATGAGAAGGGTTGTTTTGCTGGCTGGATTCTCCATGCATGCCTTCTCTTGTGAGCCTAAGTTAATCCACAGAGCATTTGGTTCATAAACACCATGCCATGGTCAATGCTCTTTGCAGCTCTGTTCAAGATGCAGGAGAAGCCAGTGGTAGAGTATGGTCTCTGCATTGTCTAGAGTGTATGACTCCTGAATGCCTGCAAAGGAGCACCGTGCATTATTATCAATTCCTAGTCATTTGACAATATTTGGAGCCAGGGAGACTAGCTTTAAAAGTTGTATCTTTAATATAAAAAAGGATATTCTGGCTGAAAACGGACACAGGGGTGAACATGTCCAGGGCCAAGCAATGGCCTCATAGCATGTAAGACTTTGCTCTTCCTAGGAAGCGTTGAAGGGAAGTAGCCTGATTAAATGGATGGCATTCATAGTTGCTCTTATGACCTCATCTCTCAGGGATTGATTTTTCTCATATTTCTGTGAAATTAGGTAACCTTTGTCTTGAGGAAGGATGGACATATATGTGACAGTTTTTCCATTTGTAGGCTACTCAGACAAAGTAACCATGTCCCACATACTACTCACTGTGATGGCAAATTGATAACTATGGTCATCCTGACTTTATCTTCTCTTCCATGTCCATATCCTAAATCATTGTGAGCCAGGCTCTGAAAGTCTTCCACTGCTTGCTTAGCAGGCTTTTCCAAGGCAAGGTGCTCATTGGCAGAGCACTTCCTAAACACCATGGTGCACTGCACTGGGCCATAACAAGTTCACACCGACTATGGTGACTGGGAGAGTTAGGGGCTGGGAGACATTCACAATGAAGTTCCCACCTTTTGAGCCAGTAGCCAAAGTGCTATGGCATGGGATGATTGCTACCATGGTTGGACTTTGTTTCATATAGCAGAACACTGATTCTGTGTGTTCTGCCTCTCAGTGAGAATTGTGAGGTGTGCTTGTTCTTTGTCTTTTATTTTTTTCGGAGACACTTTGGCTCATGTATTTATCCCCTTTTGAGACTGTGAGGTGGACACAAGTGGGTGTATCCAGCATAGGGGTGGGAAACCAAACATGTGTTCTCTATTAGAGCAGATACATAAAATCTCTTCTTAGGGGAAGAAACTTGAGCACAAGAATCTCTTTTCATACCTTCCTAAGACAGTGTGTGTTCCTTAGCCTATGGGTTGTGATGCCCTTGGGGGTTCAGTGAACCTTTCACAGAGGTCACTTAAGTCCATTGGAAAATACAGATATTTACATTATGATTCATAACAATTGCAACATTAGAGTTATGAAGTAGCAACAAAAATAATTTTATGGTTGGGGTTCACCATAGCACAAGGAACTGTATTAGAGAGCCACAGCATTAGGAAGATTGAGAACTCGGTCTTAAGATGTTCATAGAGGGACAAATCTGCATTTCTTGGGGGAGGTTTTCTGAAGTGTCTACATGAGAAGTGACATGGGAGATAGTTTTGCTCTCTGAAATGCTAGCAGAGCACAAAAGGGTGAGAATTCAACATCAGAAGCTAGTGTGATGCTTCCCTAAGGGGGTTCTCTTCCAAGACTCCAGACAATAATGGTGAGCTGGATGTAAACACATCCCTTGAACATATATGAGTTTGAAACCCAGTTGGTGAAGCTCTTTGGGAAGGATTAGGAAGTACTGCCTGCTTGGAGGAGGTGTGTTCGGGGGATGGGCCAATTAAGACAAAGCTATTCCAAGTGAGTTCTCTCTCTCTCTCTCTCTCTCTCTCTCTCTCTCTCTCTCTCTCTCTCTCTCTCTTTCTCTCTCTCTCTCTCTCTCTCTCTCTCTCTCTCTCTGTGTGTGTGTCTGTCTCTGTCTCTATCTCCCTCTTTCTGTCTCTGTCTCTCTCCCCCTCTCTCTCATACTTCAGGATCAGTGATGAGCTTTCAGCACTTCTTTAGACTCACACCTGTCTGTTTGTGACCATGTTCTCCTCAATGATGGTTCTCTCTAATTTTCTTGACTGGGAGCCTCAAAATTTGATGCTTCCCCTCATAAATTATCCTTCTTGTGATATTTTGACCTGTCCATAGATTATAAATTACAAGAGAAGGAATGGGTCTCATCAGTAAGTGGATGGTGGAAGAAAGATGGTCCAGGGCATCCCAGGACCAAGGTCCAAGTCCTTCTTATGATGAGCTATTGTACTATGACTGTTATGAGGGCTGGGTAGAGCAGACTACTGTATCAATTTGGTCATGACTATAGGTGTAAGATGTGACTAAGGATGTGAATTCCATGCAAACTCATAAGCTATCACAAATGACCATATTCTCATTGACCACAGCCAGCTGTCTGCAGAGAAAACTCAAATATGTTGGTGTTACATTAAGTCCAGGCTCCAGAGACTCATCTTCCACCACAAGTAGATATTCAGTGGACTGAAACTGAATGAGTTGAGTGATTCAGAATATTATACCCCTGTATTTCCTGTGAGCTGTGCAGCCTTGACTGACTCAGAGAGATGCTCCCTACCTGAAAGTTAGTAAGGTGAACATAGCAGACTCTTACTCAGCAAGCTTCCACATCATACTATTTGTTGATATCCATGGCTGCCAGAGTCAGCCTGTCAGCCAATGTGGGAACTTGGTTTGTCCTGACCCACATAAGAGACAATGGGGTTCCCCAGAACACCTGGGAGAGAGTGCGGGACAAGGGAAACAAGTGGGGACAGACAGCAAGACAGGATTTCTGATCAAACTGCAAATTTTTATTTTCTCAGACTGCAATATAAAGGAGAGCAAGCAGGATATAGGGAGGGGGTAAGAGGGGTCAAACATTGTTTCCAGGGAATAGTCTCTCAGAAGGGTAGGATGGGGCAAACATTGGAGTGGGCAGACATTGTCTCTAGGGAGTATTCTCTCAGTATTGTCTCTCAGAATATCATGGGGAAGCTGGCTGAATCTCAAGGGGAAGCTGTCTGCAACTCCAGGATGTTGGCCAGCTAAAATGGTCAAGAGGAGGTAAAGTGAAAGAAGTTGCTATGGCAACCTAACTGCAGGTGAGCTCTGTTTGTTCTGACCAACTCAGGTGAGCTCTGCTTATTCTGATCAATGCTATTTGGCTAACCTGGAAACTAGTATTTTTCCTTCTAAAGCAGACTTGAGTATCTAACATGGCTGAAAGGAGGAGGTTTTGCAATCTATGTGAGAATGGGTCCTGGCATTCCCTCTTCCCTTTATTGTAGAGAGTAGAGGTTTGACAGCCATTGATGAATAAAGCTGATGAGGCACCACAAGTTTGGAGTAGCGCCTGTCTTAGGTTTTCCACCCAGTGTTCCAGAGAACTTTCCCATCATTGGAGATCCCTGCCAGTCGCCAGGGATTCCTGTTTTAGGGTGGCATGGTCCTGGGAAGGGGCCAGTCATTGGCTAACTACTCAGCAATGTTTTTGTACTGGGTGCCTTGAGTTTGAGTGCTCCTTCTGGAGTCCCGACTGGAATGGCTGTGATGGGAATGCTTTTTCTGCCAGGGCACATGATTGTGCTGTTTGACTGTTTTGTAATTGCCCTGGGGGGATGGGTAGCCATCTCTTGATCCTCCATAGTCAAACAATGGTAATGTACTTGGATTGGCTTGGCTGCTAAGTTATCTACCTGTTGTTTGATTAGGGTAGTGAGACGATTAAAAGCCCATGGTCCAAAAGAACATAGCAATAATAGACCCACAAAAGGTCCCAGGATACTGGGTAAAAGGGTAATGAGCCATGGAGGGGTGGAAAACCAAATTTCATACCAACTTTTTGCCTGTTCTCTTTCTCTCTTTCATTTTTCTAGTTCCTCTCTCACTCTGCTCATGCTATCTTTTACAACTCCTATTTTACTAGTATAGAAGCAGCATTCTTCTTTTAATGCTGCACAAAGTCCACATTGTTGAAGGAAGTGGAGATCTAGCCCTCACCTATTTTTGAGGACAACCTCAGCTAGGGAGTCAATGGAGTTGGAGAGATCATCTACCCCCTGTTGAAGGTGTTGGACATCTTGGTCGATGGTGGCACTTAGCTCTGTGTACCTGGAGTTAGAAAGAACAAGGGAAGAGATACCTGTCCCCACTCCCACAGCTCTGAGGCCAAATAGGACAGAGATAGTAATGGTAGAGATAGGTTCTCTGTGGTAGTGGCTCAAAAAGGTGGAGCCATCAGTGGATTGATCCCATAGGTGGAAAAAATCTTCAGAGTGGTAATATACTAAACAAGGGACCATCTTAATAAGAATGGAAAACACAAGGATCTCTGTATCTCTTCAGCTTTGAAAAACTTAGAGGCAAGGTGTGAGGTGATTAAGACATGCCCACCAGGTTCCATTTGGGAGGTGGGGGGGTGGGAAGATATAAAAATTGCCAGGAGTGGGGGAAAAGGTTTCATTGCACAAGTGAGCGTAGGCTGAGGGGATGTTCATTCCACTAGTGATCACACAAAGTCCCAGGCCAGATGTTTGGGTTAATGAGAGGCCTGGCCAAGCACCCCTCTGCCAACGGTAGTGTTAGGGATCATCAACATGGAGGGGATCACTGAGAATGGCAATTCTCTCATAAAACAGTGGTTGGGAATGGTAGCACAACCAGCAATCTTCAACAAGCTCAGGGGAAGTTTCATTTAAGGTAAGAAAGTTCTGATTAACTAAAGAAAGGACAAGACTTTTAGTGGAAGGTGGTTGTGTGGGTGGTACAGGTAGAATGGTGACTGGTGGCCAGTGGGTAAATTCAGAAGGCAGGGAGGTACCTTTTAGAGAGAGAGCTTGGGTGGTGTCCTGGTCAGTCCCTCTAGGAGTAGCAGGACAAGGTACCAGCACAGGATTGGACCCAATTGGGACTGGCTGGGAATGATGTAAAAGTTCTTTAAGAAGCTTAACAGTGAAGAAAGTACCCGTATCTGAGCTGGATTGGTAGAGGCGAAGACCCCATTCCTAAACTTTTTGCCAATTTAATTTGGGAGATTTTCCAGTGGTGGCTAGCTTAACTTGCAAAGGTATGCACCATCCATTTGTAGAGGGGTTAGAGGCCTTGCAGGAGTAGTGAACTGTTAGATTACTGGCCATGGTGTAAAATTGTGTTTAACTTGGATGTGATCTCATGAGGAGGTAGGTTTCCAATATGGCTCTTGTGTGGTCTCACAGTCATAGGAGTCATAGAAAAGATCTGTTTTGCACCCACACTTATTTTGTACAGATGGGTCATGATGGAGCCCCGGGCAGTCATAAAACTCAGTTATCTTCTTTTTTGTTCGATATGTTCTTTATTTCCATTTCAAATGATTTCTTCTTTCCTGGATCCCCCCTCCCCAAAAGTCCCATAATCCCTCTTCCTTCTCCCCGGTCCCCAATCTGCGCCTTCCCACTTCCCTGTCCTGGTATTCCCCTACACTGCTGCACTGAGCCTTTCCAGGACCAGGGACCACCCCTTCCTTCTTCTTGGGCATCATTTGATATGTGAATTGTGTCTTGGGTATTCCAAGTTTCTAGGCTAATATCCACTTATCAGTGAGTGCATACCATGAGTTTTCTTTTGAGACTGGGTTACCTCATTAGGATGATATTCTCCAGTTCCATCCATTTGTCTAAGAATTTCATGAATTCATTGTTTCTAATGGCTGAATAGCACTCCACTGTGTATATATACCACATTTTCTGTATATGTTCCTCCGTTGTAGGACATCTGGGTTCTTTCCAGCTTCTGACTATTATAAATAGGGCTGCTATGAACATAGTGGAGCATGTATCCTTATTACATGCTGGGGAATCCTCTGGGTATATACCCAGGAGTGGTATAGCGGTGCTGCAGACCGCGGCTGTTGTGGCAGCTTTGGTTGCAGCCTTCTGCAAGCTGTAGCTCCTCCTGGGAGATCGGTTGCAGGGGAGACCAAGATCCCGGGGTCAGGAAGGCACGAATCGGTGAGAATGACGACACAGACGGAGGATACTTCATATTATAGAAGAATCTATATTTTCTCTAATGAGGAGCCCTGTTTTATAGCCCCCTACTCAGAGCATCAGGTTCTGACAATTACATAATAAAAATGAGGCACGCTAGCTTACATGGGTAGCGCCCTTATGTTATAAGCTAAAACATTTTAAGCCATTTCTGTCTAAGCTAGAGATCTTGCCTAAGTTAGCAAGATTCTTCTCTGAACTAGCAAGCTTTCCTCAGAGCCAGGCATCTTGCCTGGCCCCGGGAATCTTGCTCTCTAGGCTAAGTCATTCTCTCACTAGCAAACTCATGTTCCCACCTACTAACAAGCTCTTTTCAGAGCCAGGCATATTGCCTGGCCCTGGGAGCTTTGCTTTCTAGACTAACTCATTTTCCCACTAACTAACTCTCTTCTAAGTTATATTTTGTCTGCTCAGAGGAAATCTCTGCTCTCGGTAGACAATTGCTTGACATTAACATAGTAAAGGATGTAGCTAGCTAAGCAGGGATAATTTACATGACCATACCTTACAATCTCCTATGTTAGGTAAGCCTGGACTTGTTTTCCACTTAGCCTCATTAATAATTCATGAGTCTCACCTGGGAAAGAGGGCTATAGGTGTCTGAATAGCCTGTGAATACATTGGCTTAGCAAGACAAAGGATGGCAGCTCAGAAGCTGTTTTTGAGGAAGTCTGGGCTTAGGGACTACTTCATATGTAGATATACAACAAGCTTGAGGACTGGTGGATCAGGCAGGATCTGAATTATAGCATATTATGAGAGCTATGAAATATTTTCCTTAAATTTACATGGTCGTGGCTACCAGAAATAAACAGGTTAGAAAAGGTAGTAGGGCTTATGCGCAGCATTGCGGGGTCCTCCAGAAGTATCATTCCCAGTATTCTGAGGAACTGCCAGACTGATTTCTAGAGTGGTAGTACCAGCTTGCAACTCCATCAGCAGTGGAGGAGTGTTCCTATTTCTCCACATCCTTGCCAGCACCTGTTTTTTCCTGAGTTTTTGTTCTTAGCCATTCTGACTGGTGTGAGGTGAAATCTCAGGATTGTTTTGATTTGCATTTTCCTGATGACTAAGGATGTTAAACATTTCTCTAGGTGCTTCTTAGCCATTTGATATTCCTCAGTTGAAAATTCTTTCTTTAGCTCTGTACCCCATTTTAAAGGGGGTTATTTGGCTCTCTGGAGTCTACCTTCTTGAGTTTTTTGTATATCTTGGATATAAGCTCTCTGTCAGATGTTGTGTTGATAAAGGTCTTTTCCCAATTTGTTGGTTGCCATTTTGTCCTTTTGACAATGTCCTTTGCCTTAAAGAAACTTTGTAATTTTATGAGGTCCCATTTGTCAATTCTTGATCTTGGAGCATAAGCTCTTGGTGTTCTGTTGAGGAACTTTTCCCCTGTGCCCATGTCCTCAAGGGCCTTCCCTAGTTTCTTTTCTATTAGTTTCAGTGTGTCTGGTTTTATGTGGAGGTTCTTGATCCACTTGCACTTGAGCTTAGTACAAGGAGATGAGAATGGATCAATTTGCATTCTTTTGCAGGCTGACCTCCAGTTGAACCAGCACCATTTGTTGAAAAGGCTATCTTTTTTTCCATTGGATGGTTGTCACTCACTTGTTAAAGATCAAGTGACCATAATTCTGTGGGTTCATTTCCAGGTCTTCAATTCTATTCCATTGATCTGCTTGCCTGTCCCCATACCAATACCATGCAGTTTTTAACACTATTGTTCTGTCATACTGCTTGAGGTCTGGGATACTGATTCCTCCAGAAGTTCTTTTACTGTTGAGGATAGTTTTAGCTACCCTAGATTTTTTGTTATTCCAGATGAATTTGAGAATTGCTCTTTCTAAGTCTATGAAGAATTGAGTTGGGATTGTGATGGGGATTGCATTGAATTTGTAGATTGCTTTTGGCAAGTTGGTCTTTTTTTTTTAACTATATCAATCCTGCCAATCCAAGAGCATGGAAGATTTTTCCATCATCTGAGGTCTTTTTCGATTTCTTTCTTCAAAGACTTGAAGTTCCTATCATACAGATCTTTCACTTGTTTAGTTAGAGTCACACCAAGATACTTTATATTGTTTGTGGCTATTGTGAAGGGTGTCATTTCCCTAATTTCTTTCTCAGCCTGTTTATCCCTTGAGTATAGGAAGGCTACTGATTTGCTTGAGTTAATTTTATATCCGGTCACTTTGCTGATGTTGTTTATCATCATCTGCTGCATTATCAACTGTAGGAGTTCTCTGGTAGAGTTTTTTAGGTCACTTAAGCATACTATCATATCATCTGCAAATAATGACAGTTTGACTTCTTCCTTTCCAATTTGTATACCTTTGACCTCCTTTTGTTGTCTAATTGCTCTGGCTAGAACTTCAAGTACTATATTGAATAAATATGGAGAGAGAGGGCAACCTTGTCTAGTCCCTGATTTTAATGGGATCGCTTCAAGTTTCTCTCCATTTAGTTTGATGTTGACTCCTGATATTGCTTTTATTATGTTTATGTATGGGCCTTGAATTCCTGTTCTTTCCAATACCTTTAACATGAAAGGATGTTGAATTTTATCAAATGCTTTTTCAGCATCTAATAAAATGACCATATGGTTTTTTTTCTTTGAGTTTGTTTATGTAGTGGATTACATTGATGGATTTCCATATAGTGAACCATCCTTGCATCCCTGGGATGAAGCCTACTTGATCAGAGTGAATGATCGGTTTGATTTGTTCTTCCATTTAATTTGTAAGAATTTTATTGAGTATTTTTGCATTGATATTCATAAGGGAAATTGGTCTAAAGTTCTCTTTTCTTGTTGGATCTTTTGAACTTTTGGTATCAGTGAAATTGTGGCTTCATAGAATGAGTTGGGTAATATTCCTTCTGTTTCTATTGTGTGGAATAGTTTGAAGAGTATTGGCTTTAGGTATCCTTTGAATGTCTGATACAATTCTGCACTAAATCCATCTGGTCCTGTGATTTTTTTTTTTTTTTTTTGGTTGAGAGACTGTCAATGGCCACTTCTATTTCTTTAGAGGTTATGGGACAATTTAGATGGTCTATCTGATCCTGATGAAATTTTGGATGTTGGTATCTGTCTAGGAAATTGTCTATTTCACTCTTTTCTATACCTATAATCCTTAGGTTTGGTCTTCTCATTTTGTCCTGGATTTTCTGGATATTTTGGGTCAGGAGCTTTTTGCATTTTCCATTTTCTTTGACTATTGTATCAATGCTTTCTATGGTATCCTCTAGATCTGAGAGTCTCTCTTCTATCTCTTGTATTCTGTTGTTGAAGCTTGGATTCATGAATCCTGTCTTGTTTCCTAGGTTTTTTATATCCTGAGTTGTCTCCCTTTGTGATTTCATTATTGTTTTTACCTCCTTCTTTAGATCCTGGATGGCTTTGTTGAATTCCTTCACATGTGTTACTGTGTTTTCTCTTAATTCTTCAAGGGCTTCTCCCTGTTTACTTGTGTTCTCCTGTATTTCTTTAAGGGAGTTATTTATGTCCTTCTTGAAACCCTCCATGAAGCCCTCCACCAGCATCATGATCTGTGATTTTAAATCTAAATCTTGCTTTCCTGGTGTGTTGGGGTATCCAGGACTTGCTGTTGTGGGAGAATTGGGTTTGGATGGTGCCAGATTGCCTTGATTTCTGTTAGCAACATTCCCACATTTGCCTTTTGCCATCTGGTTATCTCTGGTGTTAGTTGATCCTGCTGTAACTGGCTGGAGCTTGTCCCTCCTGTGTGCCTGCAGGCCTATCTCAGCAACCCTGGGTGAGCTGCTTTCCCCTGGCACAAATTGTTGTGATGGTGCTGAGTTCCTGGGTGCAGGTGGAGTCCTGGTGGGGTGTGTCCCAATCGATCCTCTACTCTGGTGAACCCTGCCTACCAATCTGTTACACAGTCACAGAAGCAAAGATGGTGGCCGAGACCCACTCTCTTGTATTTGGGTATGTAGCTCTGTGGCCCCAATCGACTCTGGATGTAGGCTGTGCTGGCTCTTTCCTCCATGCTGGCTGCTGGGTGTATAGCTGGCTTCCTGCACTGCTTGGAGATGGTGAACTATGGCCGGTGTGTGTGTGTGTGTGTGTGTGTGTGTGTGTGTGTTCCCGATCCAGAGGCGGAAACTGGATGGGTCTTGCCAGAGGCCTCCAATCTGCAGGGCTGGTCTCACCTGTGCAGGTTGTCTCATCCTCGCTGGCTTCTGGGTGTATAGCTGGCTCCCTGCACAGCTTGGAGATGGCATGCTGTGGCCAGGGTTGTTCCCTCCGGTTTCCCTTCAAAAGAGTACATCAGACCGAGTTGCTACAACTTGGCTTAGAGATGCAGTGGACATAGCCAAAGAAGTTCTGCATTCCAGCGGAGCCTGCCACGGGGGTTGGAAGATCATTTTCTGGGTCTAGGGAGAGATCTAAAATGTGCTCCATCCCCCCCCCCCAGGGCTCTCCCACACCAAGTGCTAGCTTGCAAAGGTCAGGAGTCAGAATGTCTGGCCACCAAAATTGATTAAACAATTTGAAAGTAGACCAGACAGGGTCCTTTCTTTCTGAGGACCAACCATGTAAAATGTGTCTAGAGGACACCCAAACCATGTGTCTAGAGGACATCCCTGATGAGGGTTTATGGGGCAGTTTGATTGCTGTTGCTGGGGCATCTCAGCATGGTTGGGTCACCAGAAGACGGGGTGGGCTGATGGGCCCCCATAGGGACCATGACTTTATTGACAGCCCTGATGTTTTGAAGAAGCCTCCATCTACTGGGTATTTTCTTAATTACAAAGATGGGGGTATTCCAAAGGGAGGAAGAGGGTTCTATATGGCCTGTGGGGAGTGGCTCCTATATCAGCTCTTGAGCCGCTTTTAACTTTTCTTGAGTTAGGGGCCACTGATCAACCCACACAGGAGGGGAGTCCTTCCAGCAGGTCTTGTCTGCATGAGTGCGGGCACATGCATGACAGTAGTCATGGAAAACCCAGACCGGGAAAGCCTAGTCCTTGTCTATCTGGTCTTTGTTGGACTTGTATTGGGCATTGAATGCCTTGAGGCTTTCTACCCAGTCCAAGTCCTGGAAGGAACCCTTGTGACAGCATTTGTTTGGTAACGGCTTCACTTGGGCTGCACATGATAACGTTCATTTGAGAAAGAATATCTCAGCCCCAGAGGTTAACAGGGACGTTCATGATGACAAAGGGGTTACTGTCCCCAAATTACCTTCCTGATCTGTCCAAATAAGTGTCTTGGCACTGATCTGTGGGTTATTTGTGTGGCCTATCCCTTGAAGGTGTGTTGTGGAGGCTGTCAATGGCCAGCTATTAGGCCAATGCTTTGAGGAAATGATGGTAGCATTGGCCCCCGAGTTTAGGAGACCTGTAAAATCCTTGCCGTCTTATTTCAAGTTAAGCATGGGGCGGGAGGGAGTAATCTTGTGTACCCAAAAAACATCTGCTATTCCTGTTTCTCTCTGGCCTCTGTGTTCCTTATTAACAGGGTTGTGGAGGGCAGTTTGTGGAAGGAGAAGTAATTGGGATATAGGCCATCCTGGAGAGATGGACATAAGTCCATCTAGGACTCTGGCCAGGACTACAATTTCACCATCATGTGGTGAGTCCACAGGAGTGGGGACAACTCGAAATCCTCCCTTAGACAGGGAAGCCCTTCCTATGACTAGGCCAAATGTCCTGGGTGGCAGTGGATGGTAAATCTCAGTCAGAAACTCTTGCACACTGTCTTCAGGTTTTAAGATTGTGCTGGTGGTGGTGCACAAGTCCATGCCTGGGCTGCTGGGGGTGGCCTGTTGTAGTTGGGAGATTGAACAGGGCTGTTGACTGGAGGGACTGTCAATTGTTGTTGAAGCACAAACCCTATCTCCCCAGGGTTGGTCCTTGGTTAGGGGGCCAGAGGCTGACACTGTAGGGCATTTTCCAATGGCCGGGGAGGAAGAGGATGGCCAAGAATATCTGTGCTGGATCAGCATTCATTTTGCCAGTGAGGACCTCAGCCGCAGTGAGCACAAAGAGTAGATGGGAGTCTGTGGATTGAGGAGTTGAAGTTTGGCACAAAGGATTTCTGGTGGCTCGTGGATGAGGACACTCACGTTGGAAGTGTCTGGGTTGTTTGCAATTAAAGCAAGTCTTTGACTGTGTATGAATGCCTGCTTTCTGAAGAGCTTCTCCAATTGTCAGTCCTATGGCATGACTGGGTCACACGCCTGTGCATAAGAGAACATATTCTGCCAATGATTTAGAGCGATGGTGTTTAAGCACATCCTGGCAGGCCGGGTTTGCATTTTCCAAGGCAAGTTGTTTGAGGAATGGACTATCGGGGTCTTGGGGTCCAAAAATATGCTCAACAGTCTCAGTAAGGTGGCTGATGAATGAGCCATAGGGTTTGTCTGGTCCCTGAAGGATCTTAGTTACAGTGGCAGACAACCCTGTTTTGGTGGGTAACTTTCTCCATGTCATTAGGCAGACCTGGCAAACCTGTGCCAGAAGTCCTGGGGGATATTTCATTTGGGCTTCTAATGTGTTAAAAGGAAGATCACCCAGGATTTTCTTTGTGGTCCAGGATTTACACTCAGCCCCTGAGCAACTTTTAGTTTCGATTTCTCTGGCCACTTCAGCTGTATCTGACTTCCAGAGAACAAACTCTCCCCTGGAGAGCACAGCATGGTCAAGTTGGATAAATTCCTTAGACATGAGCCAGCCCTTGGTGAAAGACTCCAAGAGAGCCAACGTAAAAGGCAGAGTCTTAGAATTTTGAAATCAAGGGGCTTATAGGCGTAATATGAGTTATGAGCGTCCCTGCCCTCATCTGGGGTCAGAGTATTAGGGGACTGATCTTCTATTTCTCCCTCCTCCTCTTCCTCATTCTCATATGGACTTTCTTTGGGGACTTCCGGGGGAACAGTGATTCTGCTATGTAAAGAGAGTGGGAAAGTCAGGACTGGGCATTTCACGAAGGTTTTGTCTCTGCCTTTTTCTGGGTTCCTGTCTTTGAATAAAACCTTGAAGTTAGAGTGGCCATCTGTCCCTCTAAATCTTGTAGCACCTTTAAGAGGGCTCCCTGCTCCCTGTGGCTTTCTACCATGTGGCAGAGAGAAGAAATCTCTTTAGTGGCTCACTGGTGGTCAGTGGAAGTCAAAGGGGAATTAAAAAGTCTCATCGCAAGGTCCGTAAGGCAGAGGGGGAAGAAAAGGTGCAATCAGGTCTGAGGAACCTGGCACAGGGTGTGTTGAGGCAAGTGCAATGTTGGCGGTAGTTGCAGTAACTCTGTGTGGGTTCAGAGTCATATTGCACCTCTTCCTCCTCTAAGTTGGTCTCCTCCTCAGGTGACAGAGTGTCATTATCAGGAACATGACTAGATTTCAGATTTTGTAAAGAAGGATAGAGTTTCCTGCTATTTGGTCTTTTTGAGAGGTCGGGGGAAGAGCAGACATGGCTAGAGACTGCTTTAAAGTCCCTCCACCATTTCAATAACAACAGAGGCGGGAGGGGTAAGAGAGTGCAGGGAAGGTGTCTAGGAAGAATTTTTTAACAAAGAGCTCTCCCCTTCTGAGACCAAATTCTGGAGGTCAGGCCATTGTGAGGAACTCTGAATAATATCATTAATCAGTGACCAGTAATTAAAGGTAGTAATGGGGATTTTTTTTTTCAGGACCGAAAGTCTTATAATAATTTCTAAAAGAATCACCTACCCAAGCCCATGTTTTCTTATCAATTGTCCCTTCCTCAGGGAACTAAGGACAAATCTGTCCAAAAAAGTCTAAAAAGTTCTTAAGATTTTTTTTTTAACCCTGGACCCTTGTGCCTTGAGAGCTTCATTAAGTCCCTTAAGATCATTAGGATCCCTTAAGATCTCTTGAGAGATCCTTTAAATCCTAACAAGGATTGCTGACAAAATGCTTGTCCCATGTCTTATCTTCCACTCAAAGGATTGCACCATAATGTGTTTTCTCTAGCCAAGTGCCAGCGGGTTAACCATGCAATGGACCTTCCACTCCTGGAACTGCTCTGAAGGGCCCTTCCCAATAGAATGCACAGTGTTCTCTCCCAGACAACTCCACAGGGGGCCACATATTGGGCCCAAGAATGTCTTGACCCACTGGGGCTTCCCTGGAGTACCTGGGGGAGACTGGGGGACAAGAGACAAAAGAGACAGACAGCAAGACAGGAATTCTGATCCAGCTGCAAGTTTTTATTTTCTCACACTGCAATATAAAGGAGAGCAAGCAGGATATAGGGATGGCGCCAACATTGTCTCCAGGGAACAGTCTCTCAGAAGGGTAGGAGGGGGCAAACATTGGAGGGGGCAAACATTGTCTGTAGGGAGTAGTCTCTCAGAATCTTATGGGGAAGCTGGTTGAATCTCATGGGGATGCTCTCTGCAGCTCCAGGATGTTGACTAGCTAAAATGGTCAAGAGTAGGGGAAGTGGAAACAGATTCCTATGGTAACCTAAGTGCAGATGAGCTCTGTTTGTTCTGACCAACTCTTGTTAGCTCTGTTTGTTCTGACCAATGCTATTTGGCTAACCTGAAAACTAGTATTTTTCCTTCTAAAGCAGGCTTGAGTATCTAGGATGGCTGAAAGGACAAGGTTTTGAGATCTATATGAGAATGGCTCTTGGTAGGGTGAGTGAAGATGATTATAGTAAAGGCAGAAAGAAGATGCAAGAGACAGATATGGGAGGGCCATTAGTGAATACCATGCCAACAGCAAGTGTATTTTCTCAGTGTCTTTTAAATGGAAGCAACACAAAGCATGGTCAATTGCAAGAAGATAAACCATGGCCACAGCCCCTTACATGATGAGTTTGTGGTTCACAGTATCTGTTTGACTAAGGCCATTTCCTTCAGGCTAAGACAGTCTCTCAAGGATGTATGTGTAAGTGGAGGAACTTGGCAGGGTATAATGTACACGTCTTAATTAAAAACAAAGACAGATGTCTGCAGACTCATTCATGATTAATCACAAGCAACAAGTCAGCCAAAACTAACCCCAGATGTGCTCACTCCAACAGCTTCATGACAATTAAGGTTTCCTTAATCTTGACCCCAAGGTGGGCACTGGATGCTGGTCTTGTTAGGGTGGTGATGTTCTACAGCCCTGTCAAGTCCTACTTACCTATCTACAATAAACAGAACAGTCTTATAATTTTAGAATTTCCCCATTGGGACATGAAATTTATATCTGTATAAATCTTTAGATGGGGGAACAGATCCGCAGGGCCTGGAGAAGATAAAAGTCACAGATGGTACCAGATCAGTCCAAAACTGGATAAAGCAGAAAGAGTAAGAGGTTTCTGGGATGAATGTGGCTTCTCTTCTCTACAGTCACACCCTGCCTCAGTACTTCAAGACAGAAACAGATTTCCCAGACAACATTCAATTGGTACAAGTTGGTACAAGATGGAACACACTAAGAAGACACACTCTTCTCTTTCTGAGTGCCCACTCACTCCACAACTTTCCTCTCTAGGAGAAGATTATTCCTGTTCCTGCTTGCCCGTGGCATGAGTCTCTACGCAGTATGCTCATTACTTTCTTCTCAGATCCTTCACTGAAATTTCCTATGGATGAACTCTCCTCCTTCACTCAGCTTCTTGTCCTTTTCTCCTCCCTCTCTTAACTTACACCTTTCCTCCTCTCTTCCTCCTCTCCACTCTCCTCATCTCCCACTAGTGCTGGGGGAACTATGAATGCATGCAGTGGGAGATAATAGCTTACATTCTTCAGAGATTAGAGAGGGAGAGAGCTTGTACTCTGGTTGCTGGGGATATCTAACAGGTTACAACAAGTTTTGGGGTACACAGTCTCCTCAATTTCTGACCTAGTTTACTTCTGTGGCTGTTTGACTACACCAGGCCAAACACAGACCTATGGTTTAAGAACCATGGACCTGGAACTGTTCTTCAACTCTTGAATGGAGACACAAGCAAAGACCTCATAGTGACTTTGGCATAGGTAGGACTTAGCATATCCTGTGAAAGAGGTTTAGAAACTCTTTCGTTTCTTATAATATAATATAATATAATATAATATAATATAATATAATATAATATAATATAATATAATATAATATAATATAATAACGTTCTTAGTCTAAATGAGTCTTTATGAGTAAGCTCTATCTAACATCTAGCTTTTTTCTGTAAAACTTAAGGTCTCCTATATCTTGTATATATCAGACAAGCCAAATCCTGATATTTTTCCTTAGCTTTCACATAGCCTCATTAATATTTCATGAGCTGAAGTCTGAGCTACACCTGAGTAAGCCAAAGATGTTTTTGTGACTCCTAGATGTTTTGTGACTTTCCAGATGGCTGGCGGAAGTCTGGCATTAGAAAGTTAAAAGGCGGTAGCTCTTGCAAGCCTCCATTGAGGAAGCTCTGAGCTTAGTGCAGACTCAAATGCAGATATTCTAGTCTGAGCCCATTGTCTCAGACCAGACTCAAACCTTAGTATTCTGCAAAGACTTCTCAAAATAACCAAAAAGGAACTCCCGCACTCTTATGATTCCCAGAAGATTCTCCACTCACAGTGTCATACTTTCCATGGAATTCCTGTCTCAAACTAAATATGGTTGAAGCAAAGCATCACAGTTCCAAAGAAGGTTATTGGCCAGTAATAAAACTTCAAAGAATGAGTTACAAATTATTCTCTCAAATCTACATGGTCTTGGCTACCAGGAATAAAAGAAATTAGAGAGGAAAATAAATTGCCAAATGAAAAATTATGGATTCTATGTTGTGGGAACTCTGCAAACCCTAAGAGGCATTTTTCTGCCTCAGTTCTGCAGAATATTATCTTACAGAAGCTATTAGGGCTATTGCAGCAATAGTGACTTTTAAAAAAAGATTTATATAATCTATATATTTGAGTACACCATTGCTCTCTTCAGACACACCAGAAGAAGGCATCAGATCCCATTACAGATGTTTGTGAGCCACCATGTGATTACTGGGAATTGAACTCAGGACCTCTGGAAGAGCAGTCAGTGCTCTTAACCGCTGAGCCATCTCTCCAACCCTATAGTGATGTTTTATGTTTACTGGAATTAATGTCATGCTAAAGTTTGTGTCCAGTGGTTCTCTAAGGATCTAATTACTGCTTTCTTTTCAATATACACTTACCCTGAGAAAGGCCCAAGGTCCTTTCAGGGAAGAAAGCATTGAGTGTACACATTTGGTCTTTTCTCAAGGAAGTCAAAACTCCCTTCCCTGTAAACTGGCTCATGTCTGGGGATTGGATTTGACAGTTTTGTAATTCAGTCCAGAGTTTTATGCATTTTACTTGAAAGTTCTCTTTTTATAAAAGTCAAGTGAGAGGAGTCAGTAGGCTTATCTGTTTTATTTGTGGCCATGAATTAGCCAGTTCACTATTGCTGGTCTGTGTGAGTCACTCGGTTCATTCTGTCATGTTGACTCTGCTGTTGATTGTGATATCTGAGTTTCCATGGACTTAATGTTTCTGACCCTTCAACATTTGCAAATCCTCATTCCCAGTATTGTGCTATTCAGAGATGGGGACCTTTGGGAAATTATTAAATTAAGAGGGTGGAGATTTCACCTACATGATTAGTGTCCTGTTATTAAAAGCAGGACACTAGCTCTAACCCTAAACCTAGCCCTACCCCTAACCCTGACCTAGTTTGAAGATCAATCAGTTGGACACTTCATCAGGTCCACTAGTCACCAAAAGTCACGGAGAGGAGAGGATCATTTCCTGAAGCTCTGGAACCTGACTCTGGTCCAGCAATGCCATGGGCTGGACCTCTGCTCCACCATGGAATTTAGTCCTGCAGTCCACATGGATCTGTCCTGGAAGGTAGAGCAGTGGCTTTGGTGGGTTAAAGGGAATGGAATATCATGCTGTATATGTTATTTTATTTTGCCATTTTGCCTTCCCACAGTTATTTTCCTTTTCCCCATTCTCTCTTCCTTTTAGCCTTTTTATTTCATTCTTTGATCATCTTGCCTACCTCATGTTCCTCTCCCAAATTTATCTTCTCTTCTCTTCTTTCTCCTTTGTCATGTACTGAGTCCAATTAGAGTTGTCTGTCTGTATGTGGTATAGGGCCACCTGCTGGAGTATGTTCCTAATCTTATTTTTGCATGGTTTTAATAAAATGGCAGTACTCATATTTTTAACTTTTGCTGCCACCATGTGGCAAACTAGACACATGCATGTCTAGAACTTTATTCAGCTATTGTTTATGTACTTTTTATGCAGACCATTAAGGAGATGATTAGACATGTGTCTATTTATATTTGTTTTATATGCAACAAATATAATTTTTTTCATTTTGCCATTTTGGTGGCAGAAATACATTTACTGTACTAGTCTTAGGTTTTGACTTCTCCTCAGCTATAGACCTTGGAGAGATCGAGTAGTCAATGGTCACTGTGCCCTCCCAGAAGAAGAAAACATCTTAAAGTTGCCAGAGATTCACCTTGGCTGAATGCCCGGGCTACGTGGAAAATCCCACTTGCTCACTTCTTCCCCTGCCTGTATAAGTTTCCTAAGAAAATAGTTTTATAGTCCTTGAACAGAGTTTGTCTTGGCCTTCTTCTTTGTGTCTCGTGTCCCTGTTTCTCTGCTCTTTTCTCCGAGGGTCCCCTAATGAAACCTCTGCAGGCCATGGTAACTGGCGCCTAACATGTGGTCCTGCCAGGAGCCATTCTCCCATAGATCTCAAAACCTCCTTTCAGCCATTTCTAGCCTGCTTCTTCTAGCCCTGCTTTTAGTAGGAAAAGTACTAGCTTAAAGATTAGCCAAGTAAGCTAGATGGTCAGTACATGCAGAGCTCACGCGAGTGGGCTAGAACAAATGAAGCTCACCTGTGTTTGGATTACCATAGCAACCCCTTTCTACTTCACCTCCCCTTGATCAATTTCTAATGCTTAGTTCTGGTTAGGATATTTGGATTTCTTTGGAACATCGAGTTCCTTCTCTGTCTATTGTCTGTCTTTGGTGCACCAAAACCTGTCCATATGTGTGTCAATTTATGTTTAATTTATGCTTGTCTCAGAATGATAGTTGGATGATTGTTCGATGTTTTATGTTAAAAACAAACAAACAAAATACGGGTTAGTTATCTGCTGGCAGTCCTGCCAGTCGTAGTTCACACAGTGGAAGATAATTTAAGGTGCCTCACATTCTTAACTGGGAGTCAAACACAGCTGGAGAAAAAGCTGTTTCTTTTTTATTATTATTTTCTATATTCTTTATTTATATTCTTTTCCACTGATCTACTTGCCTGCCACTGTAACAATGCCATGCAGTTTTTAACACAATTGCTCTGTAGTACTGCTTGAGGTCAGGGATATTGATTCCCCCAGAAGTTCTTTTATTGTTGAGAATAGTTTTAGCTATCCTGTTTTTTTTGTTATTCCAGATGAATTTGAGAATAATTAATTTGATTGCTGTTTGAAACAAGGAACAAACAACTCATAAGGCTCTTAAAACATTCCTTTTAAAAATATTTTTATGATTTTATCTTGCAACACTTTATTATTACACCAAATCTTTATTGGAGGATATTAAAACTTTATTTGGAGAGATTTTTACATTAATGTTCTCTTTGGCAAAGAATGGCACTATATCATAAACTGTTGACAAATTATTATGGTAGCTTTCTCTAAGTTATGTCTTTCAATATTTACTTTGCATTTACCTTGGCAAGATCAGAGGCTTAAATTCTCTTGTGGCAAGCTTAAAGCAGTGTCTTAGCCAAATAATTTATAACACCTTTTGAAAATCATTTACTTAAAAATTTTAAAAGTCCATAGGGCAAAGGCCTATAATAAAATTCTATAAACAATATATATTGAAAAATTTAAGATCTTAGCCTTTTGAATTGAAACAGAGACAAAACATGTTTTTTTTTCAATAAGGTAAGACTATTAGCCATTTCTTGAGGAAAAACTTTCTAATGAGATCATTTTATTGTTTTTTTTTTAAAGTTAGCTTATGCTCTTTTAAAGGTATTAGGATCCACAAAGCAAAAACAACCCTTTTTAATTTTGTATGTAGTAGGCAGGCCAAATTTTAATGCCTTTATATTTTCTATATAGCCTCATTAGTCATTCACAGATATAAGTTTGAACTGTATTTTGAACCACATCTGTATGAATCTGTTAAAAATATTCTTTTGGCTAGAAACTCTTTAGGTGAGGCTTGTAAGACAAAAGCAGAATCTCTTGGCAAACACATTACTTTCATCTTGCAAAGTTTGTCTCTCAGTTCTTACGTTTGAATGTATGACAGTGTAACTTATTGAAGAGACATTATTTTAAATCTTGTTCTTTATAAGTCTAATTTCTAGGATAAACACTACATAAAACATTTTGTCAATTTAGAAATATCTTAGAGGTCTGATTTTCTTGTGTTATGTCATGCCATGTGTTGCTTAAGATAGCTCTAACCTTGAATTATCAGTTTTAAACTTATGTTTTGTTACCATCAATATACCTTTTAAATCATGTCTAATAACTTATGAGCCAATATGACTCTATAGTCAAGACATGTAAAACATTTATACCCTTAAGACCAATTAGAAATAAAGATGAAGCGATTGTATAAATCTTATAAATTTAAACCATACATTTTTTTCTTTTTATCAGCTGTAATTTCAAGGGAATAAAGCACTTTGAACCTAATCATCACCATGGTAGAAATTTTATAGAAGAAACATTCATTAGTCTACTTGTCCCAAAACTGCTGGCCTCTTTAAGAATCAGCTTGGGACCTTTGGGAGAGCCTTTGGACTTCTCATGGGATTTCATCCAAGTAAAACATAATTTTACACCCCCAGCTAATTTTCTAACATGCTGAGTTCCACAAGGCCTCTAATCCCTCTACAAGGGGATGGTTCACACCTTTACAAATTAAGTTTACCACCTATGCAAAATTTCCCAATCTATATTGGCAAAAAATTATGAATGGGGTCTTCACCTTTATGTGCTTGGCTTTGATATAGGTATCATTTTCTCTATTAAGCTCCTTAAAGAGCCTTTACATCATGCTCAGCAAGTCCCAATGGGACCTAATCTTGTGTTGGTACCTTGTCCTGTTCCTTCTAAAGGAATCGTTCAAGACACTACTCATGCTCCTTCTCTTAAGGGCACCTCCCTACCTTCCGTACTTGCCCTCTGGCCACCAGCTAGGCCATCAGCCACTATTCTGCCTGAACAGCCACCTCCCACTAAGAATCTTGTATTTTCTTTAGTTAACCAGACTGTTCTTATCTTAAATGAAACTTCCCCTGAACTTGTTGAAGATTGCTGGCTGTGCTACCATTCTCAACCACCCTTTTATAAAGGAATTGCCATTCTTGGTGGTCTCCTCCATGCTGATGATCCATGAAACTGGCAGTGGCAGAAGGGTGCTTGGCCAGGTCTTTTATTAACCCAAATATCTGGCTTGGGACTTTGTGTGATCTCTAGTGTAACAAATGTCCCCTCAGCTTACACTCACTTGTGTAATGAAACCTATTTTCCCCCTCCTGGCAAATACTTTATTCTCCCCCCACCCCCCACCCCTGAGGGAACCTGGTGGGCATGCCTTGATGGCCTTACACCTTGCCTCTACGTCTCGGTTTTTCAAAAATCAAAAGAATGGAGAGAGTCCTGAGTTTTGCATCCTTATTAAGATGGTTCCTCGTTTAGTTTATTATCATTCTGAGAAAAGTTTTCACCTGTGGGATCAATCCACAGCCACTGGAGACTCCACCTCTTTGAGTCACTCCCACAGAGAACCTATCTCTGCTGTTACTATCTCTGTCCTGCTTGGCCTTGGAGCTGTGTGAGTCAGGACAGGTATTTCTTCCCTTGTTCTTTCTAAATCTAGGTACACAGAGCTAAGCGCCACTATCAATCAAGATGTCCAATGCCTTCAGCAGGGGATAATTGATCTCTCCAACTCCCTTGACTCCCTAGCTGAGGTCGTCCTCCAAAATAGGCGGGGACTTTATCTCCTGTTCCTCCAACAGGGCAGACTCTGTACAGCATTAAAGGATGAATGTTGTTTCTATGCTAGTAAAACAGGAGTTGTAAGAGATAGCATAAAAAAAAGAGAAGGATTAGAAAAATGTAAGAGAGAAAGAACAGAAAGAAAGCTGGCATAAAAACTGGTTTTCCACCTCTCCATGGCTCACTACACTTTTACCTAGTATTCTAGGACCCTTTGTAGGTCTATTATTGTTATGTTCTTTTGGACCATGGACTTTTAAACGCCTCACTGCCCTGGTTAAAAAGCGGGTAGATGACTTGGCAGCCAACTCCATTCAGATACATTACCCTCGCTTGACTTTGAAGTATGGAGAGATGGGTACCCAGCCCTCCCAGGGCAATTACTGAACAGCCCAAATGGCACACTGGAGTGCCCCAGAAGAGAGCATTCCTGTCACAGCTATTCCAGCCGCGACTCCAGAAGGAGCCCACAAGCTCCAGGCACCAATAAACAGCAAATTTGCTGAGCCGTTACTGATGACGGGAAACTTCCCAGACCCATTCCCACCTAAGACAGGGGTCTCTAGAGGCCAGTGGAGACACCCAGGGACGGGAACAGGAGGTTGGGAAAAAACTGGGTCAATCCTAAGACAGGCTGCTGCTCCACTATTTTGGTGCCTCATCTGTTTCCCAATCAATGGTTGTCTGACTTCGGCTCTGTTTTATACAGAGAAGGGGGAGATACCAGGAGCCATTCTCACATAGATCGCAAAACCTCCTTTCAGCCATTTCTAGCCTGCTTCTTCTAGCCTGCTTTTAGTAGGAAAAGTACTAGCTTAAAGATTAGCCAAGTAAGCTAGATGGTCAGTACATGTAGACCTCACCCGAGTGGGCTAGAACAAACGAAGCTCACCTGTGTTTGGATTACCATAGCAACCCCTTTCTACTTCACCTCCCCTTGATCAATTTCTAATGCCAAGTTCCTACAGTAGATACCAACCTTACCTGAGATTCTGAGAGACAATTCTGAGAAACTGTTCCGAGAAATGATACTAGTCCCCTGAGATTGTTCCCATGAATACAATGACTTTACCCCTTTCACCCCTCTCCTCACCTGCTCGTTCCCCTTTAAAAAGCCTTGTGTAAAAAATAAAATTTGACAGCTTGATCAGAATCCTGTCTTGCTGTCTGTCTCTTGTGTCTCTTGTCTCTTGCCTTCTCTTAGGTGCTTTGGGTACACTGTTGACTATCCTGCAGGTCAGGACATGGCCCCTTCCTGAGTAAGGGTCACAGAAAATGTTGTCTTAAAGGAGCGGCTGCTCATCTTTTGGAGCCACTGACTCATCAGGTCGTGGTTGGTCACCACAGAAACACTTGTCTGTGGGAGATCTAGGATAATTGGCACCACAGAGAGAAACACTTGTCTGTGGGAGATCTAGGATTATCAGTCACCACAGAAACACTTGTCTGTGGGAGATCTAGGATAATTGGTCACCACTGAGCTCCTTGTTTGTGGGAGTTCTAGGATAGTTGGTCACCACAGAAACACCCATCTGTGGGAGATCTGGGGTAATTCAGGTGACACATAATGGGACAGGTATTAAGTAAAGCAGGAGGCTTTTCTTTATGGTCTCAAGGAGACCCTCAAGGCACAAGGAATAAGGGTTAAAAAGTAAGATCTTCACAAATGTTTTATTTTTATATAAAATGAAATAAAGAGTCTAAAAAACGCCAACAAAATAAAAAAAAAACAGATGCTAGAAAGATTCTTAGTCCAAGTATATTTGTGCTATGCATGATTTTTTGGAAGTGAAAGTGATGGGTATGTAAATAGAAGGTCTGTGCATGTTGCAGAGGGATCGAGAAAGTTAGAAAAGCAGGACACTTGGAAGCAACTATCAATGGTTGCCACTGAGAGTCGCTTCTCTCCCTTCCCTCGCAGAATTCCCAGAAGAAGAAGGAGATAAAGAGTTAGGTCTTAAAGAAGGGAGAGAGAGAGAGAGAGAGAGAGAGAGAAGAGAGGAGGGAGGGAAGGAGAGAGAGAAAGAGAGAGACAGAGAATGACAGAGGGGGAGAAAAGGAGGGAGTGAGGGAGTGAGAGAAAGAGAGATGAGAGAGAGAGAGAGAGAGAGAGAGAGAGAGAGAGAGAGAGAGAGAGAGAGAAGGTTTTAGAAAAGCATTGTTCCATGTCTGGGACATTGTATCAAAAGAAGGAAAATGGTTATAAGCTATCTCTGGTATCTCCTGGGGACAAGAGGAAAGCGGGAGACGTCCTGCATCCTTTCTGGATCCTACTGGAGATATCCTTAGTTCTGGTTAGGATATCTGGATCTGTTTGGGAAATCAAGTTCTCTTCACTCTCTATTGTCTGTCCTTCGTGCACCATATGTCTGTCAATATAAGTTTTGTTGTTTGAATGATTGATTGTTGTGTGTTTCCTGTTTAAAAAATATAGTTAAAACTTTATGTGCTGGCTGTACACCATTTGATTTAGTTTAAGTTGTTTAAAAGGCAGTCTCAATTTGCATAGCAGAAACTGATGTTATCCTTCAATGTGACTGGGAGTCAAGTGCAGCTGGAGAAGTCCTGCTAGGGGCTGGTTTTCTACACAAGCCTCTCTTAAAGGGTCCAACAGCTTTTCATCATTGGTAAGAGAGCTGATGGCTGTTTTTTCCTAGAAAAACCTCTGTGATTATGTTTATTGGGTTCAACAAGTGACAAGGTTTTCTTTTCTCTTGAAATTACAGTTAAAAAATATAAGAAACTTTTGTCTGGCTTAAATAAGTATATATATATAGTCACTTCACTTTTGTTCCTGACTAGTTTTTAAGATATAAGTATGTTTTACATGTCTTGGTTATAGAGTATTGACTTATAAGTTATTAGATATGTCTAAAAAATTATAACATTGGTAACAGAAAGTTAGCTTAAATTGATAACTCAGAGTTGGAGCCATTCTAAAAAACAGGTGACATGAGCCAACCCAGAAATATCTTGATATTGATTTTAAAGAAAATAGATTATTTAAAACTGAACTTTGTTCTTCAAAATTATGGACATGCTCTAATATTACAAAAGGAACTTGAAAATATTTAAACTGCCAATGTTCCATTAGTTGCAGTTTATAATTCAATCATAAGTTCAGGATTTTAACTCACTTATATTTGTAATAAAAAAATCAGACAAGTGGATCAATTTTATCCTAAACAAACTGTGGCACAGAAAATTCAATTAATAAAAGATAGTTTATTTGATTTAAATGATTTTCAAAAGCTTTGAGAAAATATTAATTTGTTAATACCTCACCTTAAGCTTGCCACAGGAAAACTTAAACCTCTATTTGGTAGTTTCAAGGGGAATACAAATCCTAATCCCCTGGACAATTAACTGAAGAGGGATAAATAACTTTGCACAAAGGTAAATTGTTGGTTGTTTCACAGATCCTTTTCAAAAGGGACCATTAATATAAATTCATATTTTTTTTTACCACCAAGTAAACTTTGAACACCCTATTATGAATCTGTTGCTATGTTAATAGAAAATTGTAAGATAAATTCAAAAAATGTTTTATTAAAGAACTATATTTATCCCTTAGTCCAAACAGCAATTACATTGGTTATTGAAGAATACTAATATTTGGCCTATTGCATAACAAACTTTTTAAGCAAATTTGATAATCATTATTCCAAAGACAAGTTTTTTGGAATTTGCCTCTATGCATACTTTTGTAAATATATAAATGCAGCCAATAAAAAATACATTTTCTATATTTATAAACAGCTCCTCTAATTATAGAGAAATATATGTAATTAGATCACATGTTTATTCTCTTACATTTTCTTCCTCCTTCACAAATAATTAAATTATGTGCTATAGCCACTCTTTTTTTAAAACATTAAATAATCAAGCTTTTAATTTGTAGACTGATAATTAAAATAGATATCTCATGGCTTACAATTGCTTAAAATTATATTTTTACAGATATTGCTAAATTTTAAATTTTATACATATATACAGCTTAATTTAAGAAGCATGTACTGTTTCTTGCTTTTAGGACACTTAAAAGCTCATACTAGATTGTCCAGACTTCTTAATGAAGACAATGCCACAGGAGATTTACATATCAGGCAGATTATAGACTTTACACAAAGGTTTCAAGCTTTCTATTTACAACTGCTTTAACAAGAAAAGCAACTAAAACTAAAATTAGTCATTGCCTATATTGTTTCCATACTAGATGTTCCAAATCAGATTAAAACAGATAATGGAGCTAGCTATTATAGTCAGTCATTTAAGATGTTTTGTTAACAATTTAATATTAGTCATATTACTAATATTCTTTATAATTCTAAAGGGCAAGATATTGTGAAGCAAGCCTATGGAACTTTAAAACAATATTTTTATAAATAAAAGAGGGGGGAATCATATCTCCGTACATCACAAAATTTTTAGAATTTCAATGCCAAGGAACTCTCTGAGTGTGGGGAAGAGGGCATGTTTGTGTTTTTTCTGCAGGATGCTGAAGGAGCGTGCTACCTGCCAGAGTATGCTGATCATTGAAAACGGCCGCGGTTCTTGACACTTTAGATGCCTCTTACTAATGCTGACACCACAGACATCTGCAGACTTTATATCCCCCTGCAAATTTTTTATATCTTCTGAACATTTCAAAAGAGAGAAACGTGCATTGTGTTTGCCCTTTGTAATCAGCCTCTCCCTGACTACCTCTGTGGTGGCCGCTGGATTGGCAGGTGGATCACTGGGACATTCTATTATAGTCACCAATAAGTTAGTTGAACAATTTCAACTAGCTATAGAGGTTTCTGCTGAATCTTTGACTTCCCTGCAAAGGCAAATAACCTCACTTGCTCAAATTACCTGGCAGAATCGCAGTACCTTAGACCTTCTCACAGCTGAGAAGGGTGGAACTTGCCTTTCTCTTAAGAAAGAATGCTGCAATTATGTTAATGATTCTGGCCTAATAGAATTACAGGTGCATCAACTCCATATGCTAAGTGAAGATCTTCAGAGACAGAATTTTCTAGAGCTGCCACTGATTGATAGCATGTTTTCCCTCCTGATGCCCCTTGTTGGGCCTTTGCTTATGTATAAGATTTATTAGACAAGAGGTTGACTCTGTGGCATTCAAAACCATACAGGTACATTATCATCAACTTGATTTGTCTGACAGAGGCCTGGCTGAGCCATGCAATGACATCACCCCCACGGGGGATGCCTAGAAACTCAGAACTATGCACACTGGTACAGCATGGCTTGAACTCAGTGTGGGTACCTGCAAGGGGTATACAGCAAGGCATTGCAGGGGGAGGACCCAATTGTCTGCTTCTGAGACCCCCGTGAAGCTCACCTGATCTGCATAGGGGTTGGTGTCAGTCCTTGGACCACTCTACGTTATGTGGGGGTCTCCCACCAAGATAGGCTCTGCCCCTCCTCTCCAAAAGACACCAAGAGCCACCTAAGATGTGGGAAGTACAATCCTCTGTTCCCCATGAGAGGGATCAGGTCAATGCTTCCCCCCCTTTTTTGGTGAATGACCTACAGATGTCTGCTTTCTCACCAGCCTCACAAATATTAAATAAAAAGGGAGGAGATGCCAGGAACCAAATGACCTTACTTTATGTTTAGAGTTCATTTTAAAGATAGCTTTACGTTTTGACTTCTCCTCAGCAACACACCTTGGGGGGATCGAGTAGTCAATGGTCTCTTACAGCTGCCCGAGATTCACTTTGGCAGAATGCCTGGGCTATGTGGAAAATCACACTTGTTCACTTCTTCCCCCACCTGTATAAGTTCCCTGAGAAAATACAGTTTTGGGGGGCCTTGAACAAGTTGTTCTTGTCCTCATTCTTCACATGCCATGTCCCGGTTTTTCTGCCCTTCTCTCCTAGGATCTCCTGTGGAAACCCCCGCAGGCCCGGCCACAAACTAGCCCGGGTCACTCTTGAATTTGTGACTCTCCTGCCTCATCCTCCAGAAAAACTCTGAATGCAAGCCCGAATCACCATTTCTTGCTTGCAGTATAGTCTTGCTTCACTAATACACCCATCATTAATTTCTTATGGAGGTAAGGTATGCTTCAAGTTTGGAGTGCTGTTTTATTGAAGCAGTTGTAAAGTGTTCCTCATGTGCACAGTGCATGATCTTCTGTTTAAATGTCATTTCTGTTCACCTCAAATGTGGGGTATAGGGCAAAACACTAACTGAACACAGAGTAAATTTGCATAAAGTGAAGAAAAAATCACAGATAGATACTCTCGAGAACTATGCATTTACTTTTGTTTTTTAAAGATTTATTTATTATTTTATGGAAGTACACTGAAGCTGTCTTCAGACACACCAGAAGAGGCTGTCAGATCTCCTTATGGTTGTAAGCCACCATGTCTTTTCTGTGATTTGTACTCACGACCTCTGGAAGAGCAATCCATGCTCTTAATTTCTCCAGCCCGAAATATGCATTTATTTATCAAACTTGTTCAGTGTTTGTATTTCAGAGACAAAGCCAAATCACCATTTTGAAGGTTCCAGTGTCTGGGGATTCCAGCGATGCCTTGTCCACAGACAGGAGCTTCAAACATTCTTTTTGTCTGTGTAGGGGAAGAGAAGAAAACCACACATGTGCCGAGCATCAACTAACTGGGTACAGAGAGCAGGGTTCTCTGCAGGAAAGCAAACTGGCCATGGTGGAGAATGGGATCCTTCAGATTTTCTACCATAAGATTTTCTACCATACCCTTTGGTAAGGAAGTCAGAGGACTCTTCTGGGGTTAGTATACCAATCCATAGGTGCACATTTCTATAGTTTCAGTCAGTGAGAATTGTCTGAGCTCATCCAAGAAAAGGTCAGGGTAGTTTTGAGGGGAAGGAGGTCAGAGGAAGGCTTGTGTGAGGAGTACTGGGTGCTCACCTGAGCTGCAGGGGCTGCTGTATTCAGCGAATGCCACTTCATCTGAAAGACATGGGATTCAAACGTGACAATGGGAGCTTTTGAGAGAGGATGTTGTGGAGTGTTGGCAATGTGTCAGGATGGACCACTTTCCTCGGTCAGGCCCTGGATGATTGCTGAAAGGACATCAGACAAACCAAAGGAAGGAATTTCTCCCCTTGAAGCCACTGGTTGACACTGATTCCCTGGGACAGCAAGATGGCTCCGTGAGGAAATGTGCTTGCTGCTGTGCCCGACAACCTTAGTGAGTTCAGTCTTCAGGAGAGAAGGGGAAAACCCATTTCCCCAAATGGCCTGTTGACCTCCACAGGCACTGTGATGTGCCAGCCTCTCACAAAATAAAGAAACAAATGCATACCAACTCTGGAATTATTTACCCTATGAGGAAAGTCAAACTGTGCTTCTACAGTGTTTGAGCAGAGTACTAGCCGCGATCCCTGTCGAAGTATAGCCTTTCAGATTCTGTGCTGTGTTTCTGTTTTCCTTCAATATTTCTTGAATTCTAGTCTGAAACATTTGGTATATCTCTTCACTTGACAGAAAAACTCCCTTTAATTCCCCAGCTCTGGCTTTGCTGTCTTTCTTTCGCCATCACTGTGCACACAGGTTACAGGTCTCTCTCATCGTTTTATTCCTACTGTGATTATTTGTACAACTCTTCATCTTCCCATTGCTGTATTCATTAAAAGAATTGTGTGCCTTTCAACCTAGATATCCTACTTTGTAAAATGTTTATCCCTTGGGTTATGTGGACATGTTTGATCCCACATGATTGCTTGGACAAAGAGGAACAAGGCATCAGTGGCTGAATAAACTGAAAATTTAAAATGGTTGTCTGGCCTACATAATGGGCCAGTGTCTGAAACGCAACTTTTTTTTAATAGTGGGTATGATGGCATATGCCTATAATATCAGCTTTTGGGAGGCTGAGTCAGGAGGACTGAATATTTGGGCTAGCCTGGGCTACATAGTGTAAAAAAAACAAACAAACAAAACAACAAGTTTCCATAGGGTCCACCACTGTCTCTTGCTCACCTGTCTCATAGTAGTCATAGACTTTCACGATGGCAGGCTGCAGGTTCTTTACTGGGATGTCTTGTTGAATGATGAAGGAGAAGGCCAGTGTCTGATTGGTCACCTGGGAAAGAGAGAAAAATGATCCAGACTCATGAGAGGGGCCAGGGCTTTTCTTCAGCACGACTCAGTTCAGCTAACCTCACAGTCAAGGTCTTCTGTAACTGCCCACCTATGTGGACAGTGAAGTGGTGATAGGGACTTTAGACTGAGAACTTGAAAATGTGAGATAGAGGCTCCTGGGAGTATATGAAGCCTTTCCAGTCTATTAAACCATTCCAAAAATCCATATTCCTCCTCAATGTATGATATTTGACATTGTCCATTGTGAGAAGCATTAAACCCTTTGACTTGCTGACTTGAGACCCTATAGTCCCAGTAAAACAAGCAGTGAGGAAAGAAGATTTGAAGATTTGTATTAGTATTATTATTAATATCATCATCATCATCATCATCATCATCATCATCATCATCGTGTGTGTGTGTGTGTGTGTGTGTGTGTGTGTGTGTGTGTTGTGTATTTGTGTGTACCGATGGAGCCCAGGAGAGGGAATCAGATCCCCTGGAACTGGAGTTACAGGCAGTTGTGTGTTAGTATGACTTCTGGGAACTGAATTCTGGTCTTCTGCAAGAATAGTAAGTGTCCTTAACTGCTGAGTCATGTCTCCAGGGGAGCGATAAAGAACTCAATGTATCATGTCATATGAGGTGACATGCCTCTAATTCTAAAGGATTCCTTTAAAATCAAGAAAGACTGTCCACCTTGGCAAGTCTAGGGACAGGAAAGGACCCTCTCCTGACCTACATAGATCAAGGACTGTCCACCTCGGCATGTCTAGGGAGGCGGGAAGGAATCGTACCTGATCCAGATATACCAGGACGTTGCTGTTGCTCACTTCTGTTCTGCTCACGTGCTCTAATCTTTCAAGCTGGAAATGAGAGAAAACACCCATGTTACTGAAAAAGCCAAGGCCTTGTGGGGTGAGAGAGGCAAATGAACTGTGGGACTGAAGGTGATAGAAAGGTGATGTTATTGAATTTATTTAAATGAATGGGAGGAAACTTTTCCAATAAGAGTGAAAATATGTTTAGAAAATTGTTAATGCTACTCTACCTAACGCCAGACAGAATATGACCTGACTTAGTAATATGTTTTTGCCTTTTGTTTGAACATGAAAGTAGTCCCCCATTTGGTAGTACTTAGCCCATATTCTCTGTGCTCTGCTATCGACCTTAGCTTGTTGTTAATTTTCATAGTTCCCAAAACATCTGAAACTACACCTACAATTCTGGAATTTAATAATATTTTCCCCTGAAACATTATTGGCCAGGTTCATTACACTTTAAAAGTTATTGTAGTTATATTGTGGACTCAATGAACTCAGGCAGCTTTCTTATGCTTCTTGTGCTGGTTTCTATCACAATCCATACCTAAATCTGCATTTTAACAAATCCAAGTGTGTTAAATTAGTGCTAACATTGCTTTAACATGGGTTGACATAATTATGATGGTGTTGGTAGGCTCCTAGTCTGAGGATTCAGAGAATCAAAACATCTTGTCTTTGCTTGCTTACCTTTTTCACTGTTGGTTTCAATGGGATGAAACCAGATACCATCTTCACATCGACAATCACCATGTTGGAGGCTGGATGGCTCCCTGTGTAACTAAAGACCAAACAAGTGGACATGA
Organism: Apodemus agrarius; assembly: GCA_964023405.1. NCBI lineage: Eukaryota > Metazoa > Chordata > Mammalia > Rodentia > Muridae > Apodemus > Apodemus agrarius. The sequence continues at coordinate 152,077,236 of OZ030006.1, read as the reverse complement.
ATCATTTTAATAGTTTGAATCTTGCCTCCATTGAGGTCCTCAGTAATTCCTGATATAGCCTGTGTTATTTTTCTGTATCTTAAAATATAGGGACTTTATTGTCAATATAGTTTTGAAAATAGACTACATAACAATATCATCCATAGAGTGCATTTAAATGGCTGGATCTGCCAGGCATGCTGATGAGACAACAGTCTGCTGAGCCAGTAAGAGACCTAATATAAAAAACAAGTATGTATGAAACCTGACTGCTGACAGCTGACATTGTCCTTTGTCACACCCACATGTGCTGGCATACACACACACACACACACACACACACACACACACATACACATATGCACACACATACACACCACACACATGCACACACACACACCCCACCCTGACACATGCATATGATGATAGTTCATGCTATGGATATATTCCTTCCATCCAAGATCCTTTGGGTTTCTGCAGTTAGACCCTTTTGCTGGTTATATTTTTTATGTAGCTTTTGATGAGTGTCAGAAGAAGTGAATATCTTTTTTCTTCTAGAAAAATGGAATCGTAAAAGACCAGGAAGGCTATTCTTTGTTGATGAATAAGAATAACCCATGTTAAGAACTCATAGAAAAGAATATTGTATCATTTTGTTATGAGAGTGGGAAAGAAAGGAACCCTAAAAGTAGACTAATAAATTATAATTCTATAATTCTTCATTGTTCACTTTGTTGAAGTCCAGTATTTTTATTCAATTTTTACAGACAAAGAAAAATGTTAATGAAGAGACCAATTTTAGATATCTTTGAACATGTTCCATGAAGAGTTGTAGGAAGGCAGCTCTATAGTTGCTGAGAGACAGAGACAGAGACAGAGACAGAGACAGACTCAGAGACAGAGGCAGATGCTCATACAGAGACAGAGAACCATGCCTATCTCATACCTGATTTCTAGTGATATCTGGAAGCTGTTGTGGCCTTTGGGGTTATTGCAAGTTAGAGGTACTGTCTGTACCTGTAGAACAAATGCAGACTGCTGCTTCTCCAAGTGCATGTTGTATCTCAGCATAGTCTGACACGTAGAAACAGAAATATTTCACCTCCATTGCTTTGTATCCTTGGGTCAATTTTTCCCAATTTGAGCATAATGTGTGCAGGTAGGCAAAGTCAGACTTTCCATTTTGGGGAAGGAGGCTCCCAGCTGCATAGACACAACTTCCCAGCATCTTACCTGAGCATATACACATCTTTCACCTGACACAGTGATGGTGTAGTTCCCAGGAACAAATGGTAATTGGACCTGCTGCAGCAACAGGTTTTTACTGTTATCTACTTGGAACTTGTGGGAAAATAGTCCTGAAGACTGGATGGTCACCAAAGAAGATTTCTGGCTTCTGGAAAAAGTAACTGCTCCATATTTGGACAGAGCATCGAGGGCCACCACAGTGTCCTGATAGAAATAAATAAAATCATTCAGGAGAGCATCCTTTTGGAAGGTGTTGAGCTCATCCCAAAGTTCATTCTAGCTATGACAAACTGTCTTGTGATTTTGTCTGTAATTTTTTGAGATCTATATTTAATTTCAGGCTTCAATATAGAATACTTTTGAGAGTCAAAAACATTCACATGGTTTTCCTTATAGTGTCCTAGCATATGGAAATGCCCCCCTAGCCAGCAGAAAATACAAATAGGAATTAGATTTCGCTTTTAGCACTTATCTTTTTTCTTCCTTTGTCCCCAATACCCATGGTTATGCCCTACTCCCATCTACAAATTTGCTTCTGCCCTTGTGGATCCGTCGAGGCACACCAAGTGCCTGTCCTGATTCAGTCTTACTAAACAGAAAAAAAAAACAAAACTATGCTCTAGTGTTGTCCTTCACTGCCTGGTTTCTCAGTGGCACACTCTGAGGAAGTGTACTTCGTGATCCAGAAAGGATCTCAGTCACAGGATCCTTCCTGATCCCCAGAGCTCTAGTGCCACCTTGGGAACAGAGTCCAACAAGAGCGCAGAGGCATGCAGCAAGGGTTTTACTCTTACAACAGGGACTGTTTATAGAATGGAGAGCTGGAAAGAACTGAACTGCAAAGCAGGGTTTCTAGAATCTTGGAAGTTTTCTTTTAAACATTGTATTTCTCCTTTAGAAGAACCTACCATCTCGCTATGCTCCTGTGGAGACTAGTTCTGCCATATAGGCCCAGAAAACCTGGAGTATGAATTATGGTTATTATGGTAGATGTGCATATTTGGAAATGGGAGATATTATTTCCTCGTGAGAATTCTACTGACTACATGATAAAGTGAGTTTACATTCCTGATTGTTCCCAAGTATCAAGAGTTAAAGTGGGGCAGCAGGACCTCCTGCTTGCTTGGAGAAAGCCTGAGGGTGACCTATTCACATACGATTAGGAGAGTCTGTCAGGAGAAGGAAAACAGCTGTACCTAAGGCCAGTAGAGAAATAGACATGCCGATTTGGTCTTAAGTCAACATATGCTGTTACAGGTTGAGGGAGCTACATCTAGGATTCTAGATATTCCAGGATTTTTGCCATTCTTTTATATTAAGGATTGGATCTGGGTTAGAAGTTCTCAGCAACATTGACCTGTTTCACTAATGGTGGTATGAAGAGAATTGTGGTTGGAGACAGGAACTAGGGTAATTTATTATGGGATATATCGCCCCTCACTTCCTACAGATAAAATATCCAAGAGGAACATTTCCTTGTTCTTTTTCTCCTCTTCACTTTTTTTGGTCCCTGCATCTCTTGTTCAAATCCCCTAACGCCATGGGGACTCTGAAGGAGAACCACCAACCTGTGTGGAGGAGAAGCCGCCATGGGGATTCTGCTGCTCTGTGAGCCACTTGACTGTGCTCCTTGACAAAGCCAGGTCCTCAGGGGTGGGGCCTGGCTGGGCTGTGAGCCTAGCCAGGACCACATAGGCGTTCATCTCTACTTCAGCAGAGGAAGCTTGGGGCTTGTACAAATAAGGCTCCGATTTCCAGGGTTTCTGAGGTCTTTCCCAATGGATAGTGTTGTCTTAGGGTAAAAATAGGGAAATAATTAAAAGTGTGAGTGATCAGGGCTAGAGCGATGGCTCAGCGGTTAAGAGCCTTGACTGCTCTTCCAGAGGTCCTGAGTTCAATTCCCAGCAACCACATGGTGGCTCACAACCATCTATAATAGAATCTGATGCCCACTTCTTGTGTGTCTGAATATAGCTACTATGTACTCATATACATAAAATTTCACTAACAATATGGACCTGATTTATTAATCTGAAGTAAAACCCTGCAGTTGGTGTGATGGGTTATGGTTGAGAAAGACTGAGGACAGAAATGTAGAAGTTATTAACTGAATTACATCCTCAGTGGTGCTCTAGCAGAGCTGCTGAGGAGACAATGGCAGACACGATGCTTTTACTCATTATCTCCCTCACAGCCAACAAGACAATGCTTGTTCAGTGTTCAAACCAAATGACTTAGTAAACTTTCCCAGTGGTTTCAGAGTTGCAATTGAAACTGCAAACCCTTGATGCACCTTTCCCATTCATAGGCTTTGCTGGTCCTGGTAGGAATGTGTGCATCAGAGAGAAGCTAAGCTTTAACTACATTCACCTCTGTAACCTGCTTAGACCTGTGTGCATTCTACTGTGACATTATATTGTTGATTTCAGTCACACTATCAGAAAACACCAAACAGAAGGCTGTTACATAGAAGGAAGACTTATTTCTTAATGGGGCAGTTCAAGGAGAAACTTCAGTGCACCATAGAGATGGGACTAACAGGTCTTTCCATGCTCCAACAGCTCCCCTACATTTCTTTATGGGAGCTGGTTGGAGGCAAACATGAGCACACACATTCTCACCTTCTTTTATAGCTTCCTTATCAAGTGAGTTCAGAATTTCATTTCTCTTTTCCTGGTTCCCCGCCAGAGCGAAAGAATAGGCCATCAGTGCTTTAGTGTACACAAAGTTGCCATCTCCTCCTTGCTCTATGGTCTTCCAGGATGACTCTAGGCAGCTCAGGGCTTTGGAGACAACAAGATGCTGTGGGCAGAACAAGGAGTTATGTAAAAAAGGGTCCTAGCAGATTCCAGGACAAGTATGGAGGCTATAGGGGATTATGCTTTTCAAATCAATCCTCCCTCCCTCTCTCCCTCCCCTCCCCTCCCCTCCTCTCCTTTCTCCTCTCTCCTTTCCTCCTCCCTGCTTTTTCTCCATCCCCCATTCCTTTTCCCCTCCCTCCCTCCCTCCCTCCCTCCCTCCCTCCCTCCCTCTTCCTCCCTCCCTTTTTTCCGCTTTCCTTTGTCCCCTTTTCTCCCATCCCCTCTCCCCACTCCCCTCTCCTCTCTCCTGTTTTCCTCCCCATTCTTTCTTTCTCTCCCTCTTTTTCTCTCCCTTTCCTCATCCCTCTGTCCCTTTCTCCCTACCCTCTCTCCATTCCTTCCTTTCTCCATCCTTCTCTTCCCCTCCTTATCTTCTTCCCTTTTGTCTTTCCTATTATCTTTCTGTCACTGATTATCTGGCTGCCCTCTCTCTCCTCTATCTTTTGGGAACCATGCCTTTTTATAAACCACATTCCATTTAAGATATAGACTGGGCTGGAGAGATGGCTCTTGGGTTAAGAGCCCTGACTGCTCTTCCAGAGGTCCTGAGTTCAAATCCCAACAACCACATGGTGGTTCACAAACATCTGTAATGGGATCTGACATCCTCTTCTGGAGTGTCTGAAGACAGTGACAGTGTACTCACATATATAATTTAAAAAAGGGGAGGGGCTGGAGAAATGGTTCAGCAGTTAAGAGCACTGACTGATCTTCTAAAGGTACTGAGTTCAAATCCCAGTAACCATTCAGTGGCTCTCAACTATCCATAATGAGATCTGATGCCCTCTTCTGGAGTGTCTGAAGATAGCTAGAGTGTACTGACATATAATAAATAAATAAATCTTAAAAAAAAGATACAGACTAATAGGGATGTGTTTTCAGGTCGATTTTTGGAATATCCAGGATTTCATGCTCATTAATGGAATCTGACAAATGCTAAGCATTGTTTAAAAAAGAAAGCTGCCACTTGGCTTCAGAGCAGATGGAAAGCCACAGGCTTTAAACCAGTCTGGTATGCTGGCCCATACCGAGGCTGGGAGTGAACTCTCCAGAAGAGCGATGGTTATGTAGGCAGAGAGGGTAATTTCATCATCCACTCCTCCCTGCAAACAAGAACGAGTGAGATCAGCAGAATATACAGTAAGCAATCCATACAAGACGCCTTCCCAGCTCGTGGCCAATCCACACATTCAATGGAAGTTCCCATTCATATCCCCATTATGAGCAAGTACATTCCCAACCTAGAGGCTTACTCTTCCCCATGGTAAATAGTATGATCTGATTTAAGGTGTTCTTAGGTCACCTTGCTTATAAGCATTTCGGAAAAAGTCACCTTCATGGCATTGTAGAGCAGTGATCCAGAGCTCCGGAAGCAGCCATTGTCCTTCTGCTGCTGGGACAGCCACGTGAAGGCGTGGGTGATGTGCGATTCATCAATGAAGATGAAGGCTCGAGCTTGGGCAAAAGACTTGAGCACAAAGGCTGTGAGCCTGATGGGGGAGGGAGAGCGTGGAGATGAAGCTTTTGTTCTGAGGCAGCACAGTCACACATGGGTTTTCAGGGGCCCTGTCCACACTCATGAGCAATCCCTAAGGGTGTCTGAGCAGAGCATCTGGACAGTGTCTCTGGCTATCACAAAGTAGTCTTCCATTCCTTGGTCAACTTGGGTGGGCATGCACTAGGTGTGGTTTCAGACGCTTCCTGCTTTCCTTTCTCATTCCTTCTATCCTGCGTCCTCTGGTGTTCATCTAACACACCTACATGCTTAACCTAGGCTTCCCCCTATTTCCCACAACTTCCTTTTGTAGAGAAGAATAATCTCCTTTCTTAAAAACCCCAGCCATATGTTTTCTGCCTCAAAAAATTAGGTCCCTCTTCTTGGTTTACCTCTGTTTTATGCCAGTCTGTTTTTCCTTTGTTACCTGTTGGTCACTTGTCTGTGTGTTTTATCTCAATCACATAGTCTTTTGTTTTGTTTTGTTTTGTTTTGTTTTTAAGTAAGTGGGTAATTTTTTAAAAAGATATATTTATTTATTTTATGTAAGTACACTGTTGCTGTCTGTTCAGACATACCAGAAGAGGGCATCGGATCCCATTACAGATGGTTGTGAGTCACCCTGTGGTTGCTGGGAATTGAACTCAGGACCTCTGGAAGAGCCATCAGTGCTCTTACCTGCTTATCCATTTCTCCAGGCCTTAATAGTACATTCTTATGTAATGTAAGGTCACATGAAGAATGGCAACAGCTTTTAAGTCTCAGTTATGAGCATCTTTGGAAGCTCAGGCAAGGGAAGCCGGGCATTTACTGATGGATGGTCTTGGATTGAAATGAAAACGTCTGCTTCCTGAAGTCAGTAAAGCTCATGGGACAGAGTCAAAGCAGGTGAGCCGAGAAGCAATCTGAGTTCAGCAATTCATGATCTGTGTTACATCAGACATGTCCCTCTCTGGCCCAGGCATCCTCTCGACTTCCATGAAATATGATGCATGCATAGCTGCTGTGAGGAACAAGAGCTGAGAAAGGCCTGGCACACAAGTGGCCTGTTCTTACCATGTGTTTCCTTGTTTCTGGCCATATCGATCCCCAAAGGCACTGTAGGAGCCATCCTTGTGTTTGTAGTTCAGCTCCCTCTGATAACCTGGAATAGAAGGCTTTGGGCATGTTCTGAAGAAACATACACCAGAGAATGGCAGGCTGTACATCTGATATCACGCACGTACCCTGACATATAGGACTGACCGAGAACACTGCTCAGCTCTCCCCTCCAATGCTAAGCCCATTTCTAGACATTTCTAGAGAGAATATTTACAAGAACAAGGTGGAGTTTCTGAGCCTTACTGACCAGCTCTGAGGAAGCCCAGGGCCTTGGACTTGATCTTCTCAGTCAGCTGTTGGGTTTCATTCAGATATTTCAGTAAGTAGATGTTGGGAGCAAAAAGGACCATGTTCTGCTCCCCACAGCCATAGGGCATATGGAGAAGATTTTGTGTGTTTTTTATGGATGAACTCAAGATATCACCTGAAAGTGAGAGGTGTGACATCAGAATAGCCATGATCTTCAAGAACAAAATACCACCCTTAAGAGAATCACTTCTCAGTGATGTGAAGGGATTTTATGGGTGGCATGTGCTGGAACCCAGTGGGAATGGAGGCGATAAAGACAGAAGAAGGATGTGAAAGAGACCAAGTGTAGTAGTTTGGAAGATACATTTGGAATCATGGTGGGGGCAGGGCAGGGGTAGTGACTATTGTTCCAAGTCCCCCAGGGAGGGGTTGACTCACCCATCACAGAGAAATGGGCCCGGGCTGAATCTTTCACTACCGTTGGTGGGAGCACCAGGGACAATTTTTCTGACACCTCAGCATCTTAATAAGCAAAACAGACAAGTAGATGACCACCTCTGCATATCTAAAGTGCCCTAAGATCAGTGGTTCAGAACTGCATCGTAAGCTTTGAGTTCTTCCCTCTCTAGAAAAATGATCATGAGGCAAATATCACAAATCCACATTTCCAGGTCCCACAGGCCTAACAAGCTCCATTGCCTATTCTTTTATCACCCACTGCTTTGAAGCAAAGTGTCTGTCCAAAATGGAATGTCTGAGGCTCTGGGATCGGTGTTCTACTTCTATCAATGTCCTAATTAGTTTTAATAAACACAGCAAAATGTTTTATTGACTGAATTTTCATTAGGAAAATCCTGCTTGTGTGCGTGTGTGTGTGTGAACTTTGACATAAGTTAGTGTTTTCTGGGAATGCAGACTCTCAATTGAGAAAATGCCTGCATAACTAGCACTGAGCTATAAGCCAGTCTTGAAACTTTTCTTTTTTTAATAAAAGATGTGGTAGGTCCTGGCCCAGTGTACGCCATCTGTGGTGAATAAGAAAGCAAACTGAACAAGGGCAGAGCAAGCTAGGAAGCTGCCCCCCATCCACAGTTCCCGCTTCAGTTCCTGCTTCCAGACTCCTGCCCTGACTTCACTTCATGGTGGACTGTGATGGACTGTGTAAGTTGATCAACTGTTCAATTGCTTTTGGTCATGGTTTTTATCTCAAGGATGGAATCCTAAAACAAAGCAATGTTTGAATAAACATACAATTTGTCAGAATAAGAGAATGGAGAAATCCTGGGCTGGCTTTTGTCTTCCTGGTTCCCTGAGTTTCTCAAGAGACTCTCTGATCTCTCCCATGCAGCTGTCATGGATGGCTTTTCTACGGAAGCAATGATGGGTAGATTATATTGTAATCAGTAACTATGAGGGGAAGCAGAGTTGACTGGTGTAAAGAATAGGGCTTTTGTTATCCTTTCTTTGGCTTTTCCCCCCCTTTTAAAAAAATTGAATATCATCTTCATTTACATGGCCATGGTAAAACCTTTCCCAACTTTCCCCTCCCCAAAGCCCCCCAACCCCTCTTCCCTCCCCCTGCCTCCAAGTATGTGCCCCTCCACCGGACACACTCCCCTCCCCTCAGTTTCCCTTTGTTGGGGCCTCTGTTGAGCCTTTACTTGACCAAGGACCATTCCTCCCACTGATGCCCAACAAAGCCTTCCTCTGCCACATTTTTGGCTGGAACCATGTGTGCCCCTTAGTTGATGGTCCAGTCCCTGAGAGTCTTGGTGTATCTGGGTGGCCGAAATCATTGTTCTTCCCATGGGGCTGTACGCCCCTTCAGCTCTTCTGGACCTTCCTCCAGCTTCTCCATTGGGGACCCCATGCCCACTCTAATAGTTGGTTGCTAGCATCTGCCTCTGTATTTGTAGGCTCTGGCCAGGTCCGTCTGGAGACAACCATTGCATGGTCCTTTTGGTATATACTTCTTGTCATCCTTAGTAGTGTTGGGGTTTGTTGACTGTTTACAGAATAAATCCCCAGGTAGGGCAGTCTCTGGGTGGCCTTTACTTCAGCCCCTACTCCACACATTGTCTCCCTTATTGCTCCTGTGAGTATTTTGTTTTCTTTCTTAGCGGTACCAAAGCACCCTTACTTAAGTTCCCCTTCTTCTTGAGCTTCCTGTGTTGGGTGAATTGTCACTTGTTTATTTTGAGCTTTTGGGCTAACTTCTGCTTATTAGTGAGTGCATACCATGTGTGATCTTTTGTGATTGGGTTGCCTTGCTCAGGATGACACTTTCTAGTTCCATCCTTTTGCCTAAGAATTTCATAAATTCATTGTTTTTAATAGCTGAATAGTACTCCATTGTGTATATATACCATAGTTTCTGTATCCGTTCCTCTGTTGAGAGAATCTGGGTTCTTTCCATCTTCTGGCTATTATAAATAAGGCAGCAATGAGCATAGTGGAGTGTGTGGCTTTTTAAAAAATATCTCTAGTGTCCTCCTTCCTGCTCTTTCTTTCATGGAAATCATTTAGAGGATTTTAGTATTCTATGATGATTTTCTTCCACTCACTGTATTAGGAACTGCTACACTAGTTTACCTACTTAACAAAGAGATTTTATTTATTTCATCTTTCATTAACTTTCATATAATAATGGATTTTACATTAAATTAAAGTTATTATTCTAATTTCTTTATTCCTTTTGACAAATATGTTTTGAGTAGACACTACAAGCACTCACTAACAGAGGTGCAGGCAATGGAGTCATTATTGTGAGTGGACAGTCCCTGATCTTACACTGTCCCTCATAGGGGACACTGAGCTTCCTCTTGTGTGATATGTTGCTGTCTTTTCTTCCTTCCTTCCTTCCTTCCTTCCTTCCTTCCTTCCTTCCTTCCTTCCTTCCTTTCTTCCCTTCTTCCCCTTCTTTCTTTCTTTCTTTCTTTCTTTCTTTCTTTCTTTCTTTCTTTCTTTCTTTCTTTCTTTTTTTGTTTTTTTGAGACAGGGTTTCTCTGAGTAGCTCTGGCTATCCTGGAACTCTCTTTGTAGACCAGGATGGCCTTGAACTCAGAGATCCACCTGCCTCTGGCTCCCAAGTGCTGGGATTAAAGGTGTGGGCCACCACTGCCAGGCCTTTTCTGTTGTTGTTGTTGCTGTCTTTTCTTTGCAATAGTTAGCTTCCAGTGAGGAACAGGTATATAAAAGAGCAAGTCATTAAAAAAACCACTAGAGAAAAATGTTATGCTAAGTACACATCATGATTTAGCTTGGCTTATGTATGAAAAATTTTCAGCCATATAAATCTTAGTTTTTATTTATGATCTAACACAAAACATATATGGTACTTACCAAGATAATCTCTATATTCCCATTCCCCTCACCCTCTTTTAAAAGGAAAATTCAATTGTTAGCTCTTCTCTTCTCAGTCATTCCCTATCAATAACTTTTTAAGTATTCAGATGGATAAAGAGGCTTCTGTATTCTAAAAATTAAAATGGCTACAGTGAACAGTGAAGTCCCAGGGAAACTATACTCTTGAGAACTGCATTGGGTAAGTGATGATTTTAATTTACAAGACTCAGTTTTGTTGGTGTTTGAGGGATTATAAGGTATACAGTATTCTGATTTTCTTACAGGAATATTGCAAGATCTCTGAGTAGGTGACGTATGTTACTATATCATTGCTGTTTTGAATGGTTCTCACCTGATGCACAGAGCAGTGAGGTGAAGGTATGTTCTTTCTTGATTCCTTCAGGCTTGGACAAAGAGATAAGGAAATTCAGACATTAGAAACCAAACACCGAGTGTGCAAACACTGAGTGTGCAAACACTGACAATGCAAGCATAACATTGCTGGAGGGATTTTTTTGTATTGTTTTGTCTTTTGAGAGACAGCTTTACTTGTGAGGCCATGGGCTGGAATGGCTTCAGCCTGTGAGAATTTGCCAGGTCAAAAAGAAGGCAATAGGGAAAGATAATAAAGAAAAGGGGCAGAGTGTAATGGGAAGAAAGAGGTATAGCCTTAGGAAGATAAACTGGCTTAGATCATCCTCCCTGCACCCAAGCTTTAGTTAAAAGACTAAGAAGAGAAAAATAACAGAACACATATGGGCTTTAAAGCATGGGCTTCCCAGCTATGAACTTTCTCATGGTTGTATGCTATTATCTTTTATTTTTCCTGTAAATAACGTTGCTCTAATTTGTGGACGCAGCACACTGCTGGCTAAGAAGGTTTACTCACCTCAACTATCAGGACTTTGACTACTGTGTCCTTTCTCCTGGTCTCAGGAACTGTGGCCACCTCAGAACCACAGGGCTCTGGGGACTGTTGTGCTTCTGCAGTCACAGAGAAATTCACATTCCCTGAAACAAACAGTCCAGAGAGCTGAGCTCAGATCTGCCAGGAATCTGGCATCTACCAAAGTCCCATGATCTGCAGGGTATCCTAGGTTCTAGAAGTGGTTCAAGAGCTTGTCTTGTATTTAAGAAGGAGGTAAGCACAGCCAGAAGCAGTAATTGCTGAGATCTTCCTCTTGGGGACCCAAATGAGAAGAAAGTAACTGAAGAATCCCTACTCTCACCTTTTCTGGGTAGAGCCCCCTTACTAATTTTTCACTCACCTAAAGATTTGGGAGTTACCAACCAGGATGAGGTGTGCCTTCCATAGGCACCAAGGCAGTAAGAATCGTGGTCTTTTCCCACTGGGACAGCTGTGAAACCAGCAGCGACTTCCAGCTGCACAGCCATCTGTGGCCCCACAGGAAAAAAGAAATAGCAAAATAAATAAATGAAAGAAAGATATCATCATGGAAAGACAATGTATAGTTCATGGGAATAGGTAGTCAAAAGTCTGAAGGGGATTTGTGTTAGAAAGATAATACGAGGGGATGCATTTGGAAAACATGTCTAAGATGTCATGTAAGTTGACACAGAAGACTTGTCAGATTTCATCCCCATATACATGTCAAGAACTTTATTTAGCTACCATCTATGTATTATCTACACAAACCATTAAGTAGATAATTATATATGTGTCTACTTATATTGGTTTTATTTTGATGGAAGAATTACATTTACTATTCTACACTTTTAACTACTATGTTGAAGTATACACCTACCTCTAACAAAAGCAAAATCCATTGTAAAACAATATGCCATCTTATCCTGACAACAACATCATATATCTATGTGGACCAGGTCCTTTAATTGTATACAGACTCTACTTGGAATATCCTATCTCTGTCTGCACAGTATGTGCTGTTTAGATACTGGCAACATCAACTAATTTTATGTTGTTTCCTCATTGTTAAGCAACTTTTTTCTGTATATATGTAGCTAGAGACTGGGAATTGTACAATGTCTTCCCCCTTTCTTTCTTCTTTTCATTTAAGTCTTAAGTATAATTTACACACACTTTGGCTCTCTTTCCCTCTGGTCATGCTTAATTCAGAAAGGTGTTCACCTGCATGCTTGTAGGGAGGTAGTTCAGCACAGTGGCTTTGAGCATGAAGGCTTCTCCACGGATCACTGAATAGGGCAATGTGACCTCCACAAAGAAGGGCTGGAAGGCTTGGAGAGGTACCACAGATGAGAGGCCCAGCCCAGTGTCATTGGACAGGCAGAGGGCTCCGGCCTTCCATTCAGTTATGGTGTCAGGGACTGTCATTTCCACTTCAGCCACTCCTGATGAGCTAGGAGTGTGAGAATGTAAAACACAGAAAGTGAGCACATGAATTAATTATCTCTGAGATTCTGACTCTGAGTGTGACAAGATACCATCCCTTTGAGTCCTTCAAAAGAGTTTTAGGAAGAGAAAAGAGCAAATAGGACTCCAGACGGCAAAATAGAAGATCTTTCAGTAATCTTGTTTTTCCATCTCATGTCATAGTCCCACAACATCTCGAAGTTCATATGCCATTGAAAATTTGAACATAGATTTGAAGTTTTCTCTGAATTCCCATCTTCAAAATAGCATACAACAGTCTTATGATGTATGTGGTCCACTCCATGTAGCAGTTCCATAGTCTGCTCCATATTAAGACTGCCTCATCTACTTAATATGGTGATCCTGAATAGTTTTAACTATCAGACTGGTATGTGATAGTTTTTGTGTGCATTTTCTGGGAGCAATGGAAATACATGTATTTCCTTTGTGATAAAAATTAATTAAAGAAATACAAGAAGAGAAAGGAAACTTTTATACCCAGCCCAAATTATACAAATGGATATCACTTACTTTACTGTGACTATATCCCAGATCCAGGTTTCTGGAAAATATTTTCGAATGGTCTCAGTAAGTGTATCTTTAGGTGGTGGATCTTTACGTGGATTGTTATCTAGTGACTCTTTAATTGGTTGTCTTTCATCTGCTGTTGAGAGCAAACTTGCAGAATAATCGAATATCAAAGGAGGCACTGTGAAGTTACAATGGAAGAAATAAACATAGTACTTGAATACAACTGGACACAATGGTGCAGTGCAAATTTTCAGTTTCTTCTTGACTGTTAAACAATATAATGGTTACACTGGAAATGGTGCATTGAATCCCTCATTTTGGACATGGGGCAACATCTTTTTCAAAGGTGAAACCTCACCTAGAGTAGTTGAAGTTGGAAGGAGCCAAGATGTATATTTTCTTGGGATGCATATTGGATAGTTAGTGAATGCTTATAGATATAATGTGCTCCCTAGGATGAATGATGACCCTAGGTAATAGGTCTTGTGGCTACAGTGAGAATCACTACAATCAAGAGCTGAATGATGACTAATTATCAGCAGAGATATTCTTGCAATGTTTTTTCTTTCTTATGATGTGTTGGATTAGCCCAATATTTTAATAGGTTTTTCAATTTGAATGAAACTGTAAGAGGTGTAAGTACAAACTCTTGGGTTAGAAATAAGAAGTTTATTACTCAGGAATCATAGCAGTGGATTGGGTTTGTACTAGCAAGAAATGTAGAATTTAAAGCTGGCAATGGAGCTTTTTACTCCAGAGTTCTGTACTCTGCTTTTTTTTCAAGGACAGGATTACATGCAGATTTATATGGGCTTCACCTGAGTATTTCCTAACTGGCTTCTAAGCATAGAAAATCTCTCCCATTTTTTTAATTCATACACACACACTGAGAGCTCCATTGTATAGGTCCTTCCCTGTGATAGCCACAACCTGTAACCTGACCTTGGTCTTTATATTTGCTTTCAAGGACTAAGTATTTTCTAGTGTTTTAAGTTCTTCACCCATTACCTTAACAGCTACAGGGATAGTTGCTAAATTATTCCATTGTCTAGAGTACTCACAGTGCATCAGGTCCTGTTGATTTTAGAAACTTGTGAAGATATTTCAATTTCCTTTCAAATCAGTATGAGGAAAATTAATATATTCCAGTTAGAATAATGTTTTATGTTAACACTGTTATACAAATAAATTTTGGTGTTTAGAATATAAATAATAATAAAGATTGGGTTTCATAATAAAACCAGCACATGGTAAAGGCACAAAAATAGACATGTAGATCAATGTAAGAAAATTCAATGCCCATACACACTCATGTAATCTCAGGCATCTGATAGTTGACATAGATACCACAACATACACGCAAGGAAAGACAGCATCTCCAACAAATGGTGCTGGGAAACCTAGATGCTCACATATAGAAGAATGAAAGTAGACCTATGTCTATGGCCCTGCACAAAAATCAACTCCAAATGGATCAAGGATCTCAACATCCAACCCAAAACTGGTAGGGGAAGAACCATAGGCTACAACCCTACAAAACACATGTTTAGGAAAGGACTTTGTGAGTGAGACCCATTCACTTAGAAATTAAGGTAAATAGATGACTAACGGGGACCTCACAAAACCAAAATGCTTTTTGCACAACTAGAGAACAATCATTTGAGTGAAGTGGAAGCCAAGAGAGTGGTAGAAAATTTTTGCTAGCTGTACATCAGATAGAGGATAGACTATCTAAGAAACTAAAAAAACAGAGTTGAGAAGACAATCTGACTTAAAAAATGAGCTGTGGACCTGAACAGTGGTTTCAAATGTAATTTTAAAAGGTTAATACATATCTTTTATCAGTGTTTGTTATACTAGCAATTAAGGATATGCAGATTAAAACATCCCATATTTCACCTCACCCCAGTCAGGATAGCTAAGGTCAACAAAGCAACTGACAACAAGTGCTGGAGAAGATACAGGGAAAGGGAGTCATCATTTGCTGTTGGTGGGGAAGCAAATGGTGCAGCCACTTTGAAAGGGACTTAGATGAAGGGAGGTGGGAAAGATTAAATGCTTCACTGGGTAATATATGAGTGTGCATGTACCCTTTCCCACCTCACACAATGATCCTGTATCTCAATAACTTGCATTTTGCCTTATTTAAACATTGAAGGAAGGACCTCCAGCCTTTAATGTCCTTGTAGCAGCAGCATACATCTGGGCACATCTTGCTCTGGTAAGCTTGGGTTCTTTTTCTCTTACTTGGATGCTGTACATGAGCTACAATTTTGTTTTATCAGCTTTGATAAATAATTCACATTTATTTGTCCTGAAAATATTGATTTGTTATTTTACCTGTAACTACAGTTGTTTCATAGTACAAACAAGGTGTAGGAAGCTTGATCTTCAAGTTGGTGAATGCTGTTAAACCCATGTCCTAGAAAGAAAAGTATTAATTGAGCAAAATACCTCAACATTCTTAAAAAATGTAAATAAAAATTGCAGTAAATACTTCACATATAGTTTTACATGTTCAAGTAGAATTCCTATCCAAATTGTGTGTCTCATACAAGTTAGAGAGTACAGTGAGGAACATAGAATTTATAGTGATGTTCATGTTCAGGCCTTCTTTCTGATACAATGCTGTTATATTTAGAAGTCACTCACAGCCACACATGGTGGCACATGCCTTTAACCCAGCACTTGAGAGGCAGAGGCAGACAGATCTCTGTGATTTTGAGGCCAGCTTGTGAGAGTCTACAGAGTGAGAGCCAGGACAACCAGAGCTACATAATGAGAGCCTGTCTGAAAAGCCAATACTCCTCCTCCTCCTCGTTCTTCTCCTTCTCCTCCTCCTCCTCCTCCTCCTCCTACTACTACTACTACTACTACTACTACTAAACAGCTAGTTCCTTACTCTGAGCCAATTTCCTCAATAGAGAGAAAAAAACTGGTCAAGACTGGCCACTTTTTAAGATGTAGATTTTGGAACGGTTAGGATTTGAACCCATGAACTACCACATGTAAGGTGGTTTGTCTGCCAGTGACTCATATCCCTGGCCTGAGCCTAAAATTCTTTACTAATATAGCATTTCATTAAATCTAAATCATTCACAGAGCAGCATGTGGATAGATAATAGGGTGCACCTTCACGTATCTGTAGACGTCCTTCTCTTGTCCATATGGTACTGAGTATGTGAGCTCACCAGTGTCCAATGGGCTGTATATTTCACAATCTTCCTCATCTTCAGAACTTGGAATGAAGTTGTTGTGCTTTATACCTGGCAGATTGTATATCTATAAGAGACAGGAGATAAGGGGGCCGTGTGGAGAGCACTTCCTGAGTTTGCTCAGCTGACATTGTGGTTCCTGAGTTGACTGGTTCGCTATAGCAGGGCAATCTTTCTTGGAAGAAACTCACACAAAAAATGATAGTCACTGCCATCACTAGAGATACCTGAATGTTCAAGAAATAGCTGTTCTCACCCAGTGCATGGGGATGGGGCGGTGAGAAGGGAACCTCCACCCCCCTTTTATATAACCCTGCATTTTTTAAACGAATTGCCTGTATTTGTCAGAAAAAAAAAACTGCTCAAGATATATTTTGTTTAATAGATTTGAGGAAAGTAAAAATAAAAAATAAAAACAGTTTAGCAGTATACTTTCCAAAGGAGTTTCTGCATGGGCATCATAAAATCTAATCATTAAACTTAAATTAAATACTGGTTTAATTTATATGTTGTTTAAGACTGGAAAATCCCCAGCATTATCTGGACTAAAGATTTCCGTTTTTAAATTTACATATCTACCGTACATTTTAAAACATGCTATCAACCAGTGTCAATTATAAGTTTTACACTATTGGAGTGATCACATAATTATTCCTAATAAATGATGTTTTTTTAAAAATGGTTTATTGGATACATTCTATATTTACATTTCATTTCCCTTTTTCTGCTTCCCTGCCCCCCAAAGGTCCCACATGCCCTTTTCCCTCCCCCTGCTCCCCCATCCACTCCTTCCCAATTCCCTGTTCTGGTATTCCCATACACTGATGCTTTGATCCTTTCCAGCACCAGTGTCCACTCTTTTCTTCTTGTCAGACATCATTTGGTATGTGGATTGTGTCTTTGGTGTCCCAAGAGTCTAGGCTAATATACACTTATCAGTGAGTGCATACCATGGGTATTCTTTTGAGACAAGGTTACCTCACTTAGTATGATGCTCTCCAGCTCCATCCATTTCTCTAAGAATTTCATGAATTCATTGTTACTAATGGCTGAATAGTACTCCATTGTGTATATATACACCACATTTTTTGTATCTATTCTTCCATTGAGGGACATCTGGGTTCTTTCCAGCTTCTGGCTATTATAAATAAGGCTGCTATGAACATAGTGGAGCATGTATCCTTATTGCATGCTGGGGAATCTTCTGGGTATATGCCCAGGAGGGGTATGGCTGTGTCCACCGGAAGTATCATGTCCAGTTTTCTGAGGAACTGCCAGACTGATTTCCAGAGTGGTTGTACCAGCTTGCAGTCCCACAAGCAGTGTAGGAGTGTTCCTCTTTCTCTAAATCCTCGCCAACACCTGATGTTTCCTGAGTTTTTAATCTTAGCCATTCTGACTGGTGTGAGGTGAATTCTCAGGGTTGTTTTGATTTGCATTTCTCTAATGACTAATGATGTTGAACATTTTTTAAGGTGTTTCTCAGCCATCTGAATTTCTTCAGGTGAAAAGTCTTTGTTTAGCTCTGTACCCCTTTTTGGATGGGGTTATTTGGTTTTCCGGGCTCTAACTTCTTGGGTTCTTTATATACATTGGATATTAGCCCTCTGTCAGATGTAGGGTTGGTGAAAAATGTTTCCCAATTTGTTGGTTGCCAATTTGTCCTTTTGACAGTGTCTTTTGCCTTACAGAAACTTTGTAATTTTATGAGGTCCCATTTGTCTATTCTTGATCTTAGAGCAAAAGCAATTGGTGTTCTGTTCAGGAACTTTCCCCCTGAGCCAATGTCCTCAAGGGTCTTCCCCAGTTGCTTTTCTATTAGTTTTAGTGTGTCTGGTTTTACGTGGAGGTCCTTGATCGAATTGGAGTTAAGCTTAGTACAAGGAGATAAGAGTGGATCAATTCTCATTCTTCTACATGTTGACTTCCAGTTGAGCCAGCACCATTTGTTGAAAAGGCTATCTTTTTTCCACTGGATGTTTCCAGGTCCTTTGTCAAAGATCAATTTGCCATATATGTGTGGATTCACTTCTGGGTCTTCGATCCTATTCCATTGATCCACCTCCCTGTCACAGTACCAATACCATGCAGTTTTTAACACTGCTGCTCTGTAGTATTGCTTGAGGTCTGGGATATTGATACCCCCAGAAGTCCTTTTACTGTTGGTGATAGTTTTGGATATCCTGGGTTTTTTGTTATTCCAGATGAATTTGAGAATTGCTCTTTCTAACTCTATGAAGGACTGAGTTGGGATTTTGATGGGGATGGCATTGAATCTGTAGATTGCTTTTGGCAAGTTTGCCATTTTAACTATATTAATCCTGCCAACCCATGAGCTTGGAAGATTTTTCCATTTTCTGAGGTCTTCTTCCATTATCTTCTTCAGAGATCTGAAGTTTTTGTTGTACAAATCTTTCACTTGTTTGGTTAGAGTCACACCAAGATACTTTATATTGTTTGTGGCTATTGTGAAGGGTGTCATTTCCCTAATTTCTTTCTCAGCCTGCTTGTCCTTTGAGTACAGGAAGGCTATTGATTCGCTTGAGTTAATTTTATAACCAGCCACTTTGCTGAAGTTGTTTATCAGCTGTAGGAGTTCTTTGGTGGAGTTTTTTTGAGTCACTTAAGTATACTATCATATCATCTGCGAATAGTAAAAGTTTGACTTCTTCCTTTCCAATTTGTATCCCTTTGACTTCCTTATGTTGTCTAATTGCTCTTGCTAGAACTTCAAGTACTACATTGAAAAGATATGGAGAGAGAGGGCAGCCTTGTCTAGTCCCTGATTTTAGTGGGATTGCTTCAAGTTTCTCTCCATCTACTTTGATGTTGGTTACCGGTCTGCTGTAAATTGCTTTTACTATGTTTAGTTATGGGCCTTGAATTCCTGTTCTTTCCAAGACTTTTAGCATGAAAGGATGCTGAATTTTGTCAAATGCTTTTTCAGTATCCAATGAGATGACCATGTGGTTTTTTTCTTTGAGTTTGTTCATGTAGTGGATTACATTGATGGATTTCCATGTATTGAACCATCCCTGCATCCCTGGGATGAAGCCAACTTGATCATGGTGAATGATCATTTTGATGTGTTCTTGGATTTGGTTGGCAAGAATTTTATTGAGTATTTTTGCATCAGTATTTATAAGGGAGATTGGTCTGAAGTTCTCTTTTTTAGTTGGATCTTTGTGTGGTTTTGGTAGCAGGGTGATTGTGGCTTCATAGAATGAATTGGGTAGTGTTCCTTCTGTTTCTATTTTGTGGAATAGTTTGAAGAGTATTGGTATTAGGTCTTCTTTGAAGGTCTGATAGAATTCTGCATTAAAACCATCTGGTGCTTTTTTTGGTTGGAAGATTTTCTATGACCCCTTCTATTTCTTTGGGGATTATGGGACTGTTTAGCTGATCTATTTGATCCTGATTTAATTTTGGTATTTGGTAACTGTCTAGGAAATTGTCCATTTCCTCCAGATTCTCCAGTTGTGTTGAGTATAGGCTTTTGTAGTAGGAACTGATGATTTTTTGAATTTCCTCAGTTTCTGTTGTTATATCTCCCTTTTCATTTCTAATTTTGTTGATTTGAATACTGTCTCTGTGCCCTTTGGTAAGTCTGGCTAGGGGTTTATCTATCTTGTTGATTTTCTCAAAGAACCAGCTCCTGGTTTTGTTGATTCTTTGTATGGTTCTCTTTGTTTCAACTTGATTGTTTTCAGCCCTGAGTTTGATGATTTCCTGTCTTCTACTCCTCCTGGGTGAAATAGCTTCTTTTTGTTCTAGAGCTTT
Source organism: Apodemus agrarius (assembly GCA_964023405.1). Taxonomy (NCBI): domain Eukaryota; kingdom Metazoa; phylum Chordata; class Mammalia; order Rodentia; family Muridae; genus Apodemus; species Apodemus agrarius. Next base: position 152,057,079 of record OZ030006.1, on the reverse strand, counting down.
CAGGTGTGCCATTAAGTTGCTAGTATATGCTCTCTCCTGTTTCTTCTTGGAGGCACTCAGGGCTATGAGTTTTCCTCTTGGCACAACTTTCATTGTGTCCCATAGATTTGGGTATGTTATGCCTTCATTTTCATTAAATTCTAAAAAGTCTTTGATTTCTTTCTTTATTTCTTCCTTGACTAAGGTATCATTTAGTAGAATATTGTTCAGTCTCCATATATATGAGGATTTTCTGTTGTTTTTGTTGTTATTGAAGAACACTCTTACTCCATGGTGATCTGATAGGAGGCATGGGATTAATTAGATCTTTTTATATTTGTTGAGGTCTGTCTTGTGACCATTTATATGGTTGATTTTGGAGAAGGTATCATGAGGTGCTGGGGACTGGCTCACCCGGCTTGCAGCGAGGCCGCCATGTTGCCTCAGGTCACTACGGCTGCTGGGGTCAGGTGGGTGGACAGAGACCTAGCCTAGCATCGACTACACCTTCAGGCTCTTGCCTGTGCACAGAGCCAGAGGAGCTCAGCAAGAGGTCTGTATACCCACAGCTCCGAGGCTGTCGCCGACTGCTGGGGACTCGCTCGCTGGGCTTGCAGCAAGGCTGACATCTTGCCTCAGATCAGTGCAAACTGATGGCTGCTGGGGTCAGGTGCGTGGGCAGAGACGTAGCTTAGCATAGACTACCCTGTCAGGCTCTTACCTGCACACAAAGCCAGAGGAGCTAGGTGGGAGGTCTGTGCACCTACAGCTTGGCGGCTGTTGCCGACCGCTGGGGGTTGGCTTGCTGGGCTTGCAGCGAGGCCGCCATCTTGCCTCCGGTCTCTGTGGATGGCTGGCTGCTGGGGTCAGGTGCGTGGACAGAGACCTAGCCTAGCATTGACTACCCCTTCAGGCTCTTGCCTTTTCCCAGAGCCAGAGCAGCTCGGCAGGAGGTCTGTTCACCAACAGCTTGGAGATGCACTCAGAGCCAGATCAGCTTGGTGGGTGGTCTCTGCACCAACCAGCGTGGGCACCAACTTGCTCATGGGTCTGTGCCTGGAGTACAGCACAGAGGCCAACATCTTGCCTCAGGACACCACAGACATCTAACCAGACAGAGATCTGTAGACTGAGAGTGCCACCATCTAGGTTCCAGCAGTCTAACCAGGGAACCTCTGGTCCTGCAGGGAATCCCGTGGTTAGACAGAGCCCTGAGATCCACCACTATCTTGGAGCTGGTGGCCTGAACAGGTCACCATAGAGAACCAACAGAGGAGCCCACGTCACCATAAAGATCTAACAGACGAACCCGGATTGGTGGGAAAAAAAGATCTGATTCTTAAGAGCTGGCAACTAGACAGGCCAGGAGGAGACAGCAGGAGGCCAATTGCAGGTCCAGCAGCAAGCCTGGGGAAAACTTGGGCCCAGGCCAGCAGAGCTGAGGAGGCAATTCGGAACCCAGTAGCGGAAACCTCCTGGTCTTCAACTTGGGAGCATGGACACCCTCTACGACAGCAGCACCAAAGGCCAGGTTCACAGTAGCTTCAAACTCCAACCAGTAACAATAAGACCAACTAACTCCAGAGATAAACAGATGGGAAAAGGCAAATGTAGGAACATTACTAACAGAAATCAAGGCAAAATGCCAGCATCTGAACCCAACTCTCCAACCACAGCAAGTCCTGGATACCCCAACACACCAGAGAAACAAGAGTTGGATTTAAAATCACTGGTCATGATGCTGCTAGAGGAACACAAAAAAGATGTAAACAAATCTCTTAAAGACATGCAGGGGAACATAAATATGATAGAAGCCCTTACAATGAAAACACAAAAATCACTTAAAGAATTTCCGGAGAATATGGATCAACAGACACAAGCAAATAAAGAGGAAATGAGAAAATCACTTAAAGATATGCAGGAGAAATTGACTCAACAGGCAGAAGTCATGAAAGAGGAAACACAAAAATCTCTTAAGGAATTGCAAGAAAACACAAACAAACAAGTGAAGGAACTGAGAAAAACCATCCTAGATCTGAACACAGAGGTAGAAACAACTAAGAAATCACAAAGGAAGACAACTTTGGAGATAGAAAACCTTGGGAAGAAATCAGGGGTCTTAGATGCAAATATCAATAACAGAATACAAGAGATAGACGTACGAATCTCAGATGCTGAAGATACCGTAGTAACCATTGACTCCACAGTCAAAGAAAATGCAGAATGCAAAGGCTTGTAACCCAAAACATCCAGGAAATCCAGGACACAATGAGAAGACCAAACCTAAGGATTATAGGGATAGATGAGAGTGGAGATCTACAATTTAAAGGGCCAGCAAATATTTTCAACAGAATTATGGAAGAAAACTTCCTAACCTAAAGAGAGAGATGCCCATGAATATACAAGAAGCTTACAGAACTCCAAACAGACTACACCAGAACAGAAATACCTCCCATCACATAATAATCAAAATCCCAAACGTACTAAACAAAGAAAGAATATTAAAGGCAGTAAGAGAAAAAGAGAAAGTAACATATAAAGGAAGACCTATCAGAATCACATCAGACTTTTCTCCTGAGACCATGAAAGCTAGAAGATCCTGGGTGGATCTCATGCAGACTCTAAGCAAACAGAATTGTCAGCCAAGACTACTACACTCAGCAAAACTCTCAATCAATGTAGATGGAGAAATCAAAATATTCCATGACAAGACCAAATTTACACAATATCTTTCCACTAACCCAGGTCTACAAAGGATAATAGGAGGAAAACGCCAATACAAGGAGGGAAACTGCATCCTAGAAAAAGCAAGATCGTAACCTTCTTCCATCAAACTCAAAAGATAACCACTCAATAACAAAAATCACATCAAAAATGACAGGAAAAAAATAATCACTATTCCTTAATATCTCAACATCAATGGACTCAATTCTCCAATAAAAAGACATAGACTAACAGACTGGATATGGAAACAGGACCCTACATTTTGCTGCATACAGGAAACACACCTCATGGTCAAAGACAAACACTACCTTAGAGTAAAAGGCTGAAAGACAATTTTGCAAGCAAATGGTGGCAGGAAGTGAGCTGGAATAGCCATTCTAATATCAGATAAAATGATGATTTTAATTCAATATAAAGAAGAGCTTTACTGTCATTATCTTGGGCAAAACTCCTATAAATAGTGCATGGTTTCAATTGTACTTCTGAGAATTTTCAAAACAAGTTAAGAACCTTGCATTTTAAAATTTAAAATTTTATATCATATATTTTTTTCCTTATTTGGGGAACTCTTGAGATGTATAAGATTCCATTTGTATAAACGGTTTTGTTCGGATCCACATGCAGTGTGACTCTGAAAGGATCCATCATGATCCTCTGAAGGGGACAAGCCACTCCTGGGGTAGGACTGGTGCAGTAAGAGCACAAAAGGAGGCGCTGCAACTCACAGAGTGCCTTATTTCCTTCTTTGTCTTCGGTTTATTGTCTAAAGTTTTCTGATCCATTCTTCTGGATTTTATAATGAAGAGCTCCCTTATAGAAGCTGTCAGCATTAAATGTGGTAGTTTTACATTCAAGAGCCCTAGTGGGTGAACAATCACTGTTTCATCAGAAGTAGGGTCACTTCCAGCTCAGAGCGGTCTCTGTTGACCTTTTTGGATAAAAGTTGAAGGGCACTCACCCAGGAAGGGGAGAGCTCAGCCTCGGGCTTCAGGAGCAGCACACTTTGGTCCACAGCTCTCAGGCCACAGAGAGACTGAGGAGAAGCTGTGACCCGCAGACGGGTTTGTGAGGCAGGGAGACTTTGAGATGAGCTGAAGCTCAGGTCCACCTGTGGGAAGGAAAATTAAACTTAGTGGAGGTCAAGGGGTCGAGGGTTCGAGGGTGGGGTGGGGTGGGGTTTCTGCTCTTGCAGCCCTGAAACCTGCAACATGGAGTCACCCTGGACCTCTGCACACACATATTTTTCCAGATTATGAACACTGTCAGCACAACTGAAGTTAATTGCTTCCTCTTTCTCCCCCAGGATTGATTTAGGAAGATAAGAAATGTGTCAATCAAATTCTGAAGCCACAGGTGGCTACTCCGTCTCCCTGAAATTCTTACAAACAGCTCATTTTTTGGTAGGTGTGCACACATATGTGACTGCAGTGTAATGCACAAGTGTGTGCAGGTGCATGTACCCATGGACCCAGCAGAAGGCAGAGGAAGGTGTGGGTGTCCTGCTCCTACTCTCTACCTTATTCTTTTGAGAATGTCCCTCATAATCCTGGAGCTAAACTGGCAGTTGCTAAGTCTCAGCAATTCTCCTGCCTCTAGGCCCCACAGTGTTGTGCTTGGCTTTTATCAGTGCTGGAATCAGAATTCAGTGCAGCAAGTGCTGTTACCTACTTGAGCCATCTCTGCAGCCCTGAAGTTACACTCCCTCCCTCTCTCCCTGTCTTCCCTCTTCCCTCTCCCCCTCCCTCACTCCCTTTCCCTCTCTCTTCATCTCTGTCTCTCAGTCTCTGTCTTTCTCTTTCTTTCCCTCCCTCCAACTTCTTTCTATCTCTGTCTCCCTGTCTCTATTTCTGTCTCTCCCTCCATCTCCCCCCTCCTTCCCCTTCTCTCTCTGATGAGGTGTTCTGAAACAATGTTTCTTTGTGTAGCCCTGGCTGTTCTGGTACTCACTCTGTAGACCAAGCTGTCCTGGAACTCAGAGATCTGCCTGCCTCCCAAGTGCTGGGATTAAAGGCTTAATGTCAATGTTATACTCACCCAACAAAGTTACTTATTTTAAAGGACTTTCTCATGATAAATCCTCTACCTGGGGTTGAAAAATGAGCATTCTAATTGGAAGTATGTCTACATCTGCCTCTGTCTGGCTACCGGGTCATCAGCCATTCACCTTTATCTCTCAACACTTGTTATTCATCTCCACAGGTGATGAAACTGCCCTGGATTGGGTTGCATTGAGAGGGGCTGATGAAGCCGATTAGAGGTGTCCCTAACTACTCTAGAGGAAGAAAAGCTTAGATGCTCACCAACAGACATATTTTCAATGGACTAATGTGAATAGGAGCTGAAGACCCGTGACTCAGCACACATTCAATATGCTGTGTCATAGAATTTAATACTAGCAAGGGTCTTATGTTCTTACCACCCATATAGAAAAATCACAATGAGAAACTTGTCTCTGTCCTTAAGACCCCCCTTTTTAAATAGAAATTTTAGGTAATAAATTCCTCACTTTGTTGGGAAGACACTTTTCAACTTCAAAGTTTACAGAATCTGCAATCATTTCTCCATCAGGCAAGATGGTATAGATGAGTATTTTAACCACGGGTACCATGCTGAACTCCACAGGGATCTCCAAGGCAAACTTGCCTTTTACTGGAGCTGGAAGGAATGGGAAGAGACCGTTATGGGTCAGACTACTGACAGGAAACCTAAATAACTGAACACAGGAATTTGGAGAACTGTCTATATGTGGAAGGCAGTCTTCCTGTCTGTGGTTAGTTGTTTGCATGCTAATGATCTCAGGAGAATATCACAAATATATCTTCCACCAAGATGCTCACTGTCAAAAGTTTTGTTGGTTCTTTATAGCTAATCATATACTAACATCTTATCTCTTTTATACCTTAGCATCCCAAACAGCATGTTAGATTCTCCTGTTATGAAAACGGGTGAGACAACTTTGACTGATTTCTCATTTATTATTCAGATGAAAGGAAGAATAATAGAGAGGAAAACCTGGTACTCAAGGAACTAAAAATTAATATTCAACTCGGAGGAGCAAGCCACACTTGGCAAATAATAAACACATATTTGGTATTAAACTTTTTTCTCAATGCAATGTTCAAGGTATTTACATCTCTTGGGAGAAAATTTTACAGTTTTGAAGTCTCTCTAATTGTTTCTGTTGAACCTGAGTGATTTGTAAGCCTTCTCACGATGGGTGCTGTGACTCCCACTTAGTGTTTATTGAAGAACTAGTTGCATAATTTATTAAATAGCTAAATAGTTTTTTTAATTGATCAATGACAAGGAAGCCCCCCTTTTCAGTAAATTCATTGAGCATTCATTGAGTACTACTTCCAGAAATTACTTGAAAGACATATGTGACTGTATGGAGCAAGCATATTTATATCTAAAACTTGCTATTAGCCAGTATCAATAATAATTTTTAAGTAATCACATAATTATTCCTAATAATTCCTGTGTTTAATTCAATATAAAAAGATTTACTGTCATTGGCTTGGGAGAGACTCCTGTAAGTAGTGTATGGTTTCAATTGTGCTCCATGTAGTCAATATGGCCATGGAGAGAAATGAACAATAAGAGGGAAGTTATAGAACATGTGTTTGCATGTGGTAAGTGCCCTTTGGGAAGGCAAGGACGGCAAGAACAGAGCATGGAAATGACCATTCAGTGGAGATTCATGGAAACTTGGGGTTGTAATAGGAGTGGGTGCAAGAGGCCCGATTAAGTGAGTGACAAGTTTCCACATTTTGGTATAACTGAGCAAATATCACCAGGAGATGACAGGGTGACATCATTCATAATGTCACAGCAGCTATGATTCCCTGCCCAAGACCTTATCAACAGCAAGCCAGTCAATATTCCAGCATAGAGGGGGAGCGGTTTGTGAAGACGCACTCTTAGATGAGGAGCTATTGACAGGTGATGGCTGCTGAGGAAGACTCAGGTCTCTCCAGTGATGTAGCCCTTGGGAGACTGTCCCTGTGTCAGGGGCTGACCCAATAGCTCAGCACATACGGGCAGCACTGAACTCAACAGGTTAAAAAAACTGACATAAAATAGTGACTTGGCCTGGTGAGGTATGTAGGGAGGAGTTGGGGATTAGTGGGAAGAGGGTATGATTAAAATACATTGTATAAATATATGTAACTTTCAAATAATAAAAAATGTTTTTAAAAGTAAAAATAAAGGTCTGGAGGTTAGTTCAGACATTAAGATCACTTGAAGTGGGCTTACAGAGGAGGCTGCCATCTTGCCTTGGGGAAATACAGACAGTTAACAGCTAACGTCAGGTACACTGACAGAGTCTGAGGCTAACATCACTCAGTTCCTATCCCGTCAGGTTCTTGCCTGTACTCAGAGCCAGAGCAGTTCGGTGGGCCATCTGTATGCTAACCCGGTCATGCACCAACCCAGTTGGGGGATCATCTGCCCTACAGAGTGATCAGCACTTGGATAAGGTCCCTGCAACATCCACTATATGTGCTCCCTGAAGGAGCAGACAGGCAACACTAGGCTCACAGAGGCAACCTGAGTATAGCATTCCCTGGGGCTGGACACATTAGGGCTCCAAGGGTGGAGGGTAGCACATCAGCAATCTGAGCCAGGGGGAACCCAAACATCCAGAGGTATTGAATTAGCCTTACAGGCTCGCCAGAGGTTCAAACACCACCAGTGACAACAAGACCAACTAACACCAGAGATAGCCAGATGAAAAAGGCAAACATAGGAACAGAAATCAAGGCAACATGGCAGTATCCGAACGCAATTCTCCAATAATAGGAAGTCCTGGATACCCCAACACACCAGAAAAACAAGATGTGGATGCAAAATCACTGGTCATGATGCTGTTAGAGGAACACAAGAAGGACATAATTAAATCTCTTAAAGAAATACAGGAGAAAATAGATAAAAAAGTAGAAGACCTTACAAGGGAATCAACAAAAATCATTTAAAGAAATTAAGGAGAAAATGGGTCAAAAGATAGAAGCCAATAGGGAGGAAATGCAAAAATCACTTAAAAAATACAGGAGACTTGGGTCAACAGGCAGAAGCCATGAAAGAGGAAACACAAAAATCTCTCAAAGTGTTACATGAAAACACAAACAAGCAAGTGAAGGAACTGAGCAAAACCATCCAGAATCTAAAAACAGAAGTAGAAACAACTAAGAAATCACAAAGGGAGACAACTCTGGGATAGAACACCTTGGGAAGAAATCAGGGGCCATAGATGCAAATATTAACAGCCGAATACAAGAGATAGAGGAAAGAATTTCAGATGCTGAAGATACCATAGGAACCATGGACTCAAAAATCAAAGAAAATGCAAAATGCAAAAAACTTGTAATCCAAAACATCCAGGAAATCCAGGACACAATGAGAAGACCAAACCTAAGGATTATAGGGATAGATGAGAGTGAAGATTTACAACTTAAAGGGCCAGCAAGTATCTTCAACAGAATTATGGAAGAAAACTTCCCTAACCTAAAGAGAGAGATGCCCATGAATATTCAAGAAGCCTACAGAACTCCAAACAGACTGGACCAGAACAGAAATACCTCCCATCACACAATAATCAAAACCCCAAATGTACTAAACAAAGAAAGAATATTAAAGGCAGTAAGAGAAAAAGGGCAAGTAACATATAAAGAACTATAAGAATTACTCCAGATTTTTCACCTGAGGCCATGAAAGCTAGAAGGTCCTGGGCAGACCTCATGCAGACTTTAACAGAACACAAATGATATCCAAAACTAGTATACCCAGCAAAACTCTCAATCACCATAGAGGGAGAAACCAAGGTATTCCAAGACAAAACCAAATTTACACAGTATCTTTCCACAAACCCAGCCCTACAAAGGATAATAGGGGGAAAACACCAACACAAGAAGGGAAACTACACCCTGGAAAAAGCAAGAAAGCAACCTTCTTTCATCAAACCCAAAAGAAGAAAACCTATCAAATATAAAAAATAACATCAAAAATGACAGGAAGCAATAATCACTATTCCTTAATATCTCTTAACATCAATGGACTCAATTCCCCAATAAAAAGACATAGACTAACAGACTAGATATGTAAACAGAACCCTACATTTTGCTACATACAAGAAACGCACCTCAGTGTCAAAGACAAACACTACCTTAGAGTAAAAGGCTGGAAGACAATTTTACAAGCAAATGGTCACAGTAAACAAGCCGGAGTAGCCACTCCAATATCAGATATAATTGACTTTCAACCTCAAATCATCAAAAGATACACAAAAGGACCCTTCTTGCTGGTCAAAGGAAAAATCCACCAAGAAGAACTCTCAATACTGAACATCTATGCTCCAAATACAAGGGCACCCACATTTGTAAAAGAAACTCTACTAAATCTCAAAGCACACATTACACCTAACAAAATTTTTGTGGGTGACTTCAACACTCCACTATCCTAAATGGACCAATCAGGAAAACATACTAAACAGGGACACAGTGAAACTAACTGAAGGTTTAGACCAATTGGATTTAACAGATATATATAGAACATTTCATCCGAAAGCAAAAGAATATACCTTTTTCTCAGCACCTGACGGTACCGTCTCCAAAACCAACCATATAATTGGTCACAAGTCAGACCTCAACAAATATAAGAAGAACAAAATAATCCCATGCATCTTATCAGACCACTATGGAGTAAAAGTGGTCTTCAATAACAACAAAAACAACAGAAATCCCACATACACATGGAAACTGAACAATACTCTCTTTACTCAATGATACCTTAGTCAAGGAAGAAATAAACAAAGAAATCAAAGACGTTCTAGAATTCAATGAAAATGAGGGTACAACTTACCCAAATCTATGGGACACAATGATAGCAGTTCTAAGTGGAAAATTCATAGCCCTGAGTGCCTCCAAAAAGAGAGCGTACACTAGCAGTTTAATGGCACACCTGAAAGCCCTGGAACAAAATGAAGTCAATTCACCCAGGAGGAGTAGAAGACAGGAAATCATCAAACTCAGGGCTGAAATCAAACAAGTAAAAACAGAGAACCATATAAAGAATCAACAAAACCAGGAGCTGGTTCTTTGAGAAAATCAACAAGATAGATAAACCCTTAGCCAGTCTAACCAAAGAACGCAGAGACAGTATCCAAATTAACAAAATTAGAAATGAAAAGGGAGATATAACAACAGAAATGGAGGAAATTCAAAAAAATCATCATATCTTACTACAAAAGCTTTTATTCAACACAACCGGAGAATCTGGAGGAAATGGACACTTTCCTAGACCAATACCAAATACCAAAATTAAATCAGGATCAAATAGATCAGCTAAACAGTCCCATAACCCCCAAAGAAATAGAAGGAGTCTTGGAAAGTCTTCCAACCAAAAAAAGCACGGGACCAGATGGTTTTAGTGCAGAATTATATCAGGCCTTCAAAGATGACCTAATACCAATACTCTTCAAACTATTCCACAAAACAGAAACAGAAGGAACACTGCCCAACTCATTCTATGAAGCCACAATCACCCTGATGCCAAAACCACACAAAGATCCAACTAAGAAAGAGAACTTCAGACCAATCTCCCTTATGAATATCGATGCAAAAATACTAAAAGCTCTTGCCAACACAATCCAAGAACATATCAAAGCGATCATCCAGCATGATGTAGTAGGTTTCATCCCAGGGATGCAGGGATAGTTCAATATATGTAAATCCATCAATGCAATCCACTACATAAACAAACTCAAAGAAAAAATCCCACATGATCATTTCATTAGATGCTGAAAAAGCATTTGACAAAATTCAACATCCTTTCATGCTAAAACTCTTGGAAAGAACAGGAATTCAAGGCCCATACCTAAAAATAGTAAAAGCAACATATGGCAAACCATAGCCAACATCAAAGTAAATGGAGAGAAACTTGAAGCAATCCCACTAAAATCAGGGACTAGACAAGGCTTCCCTCTCTCCTTATCTTTTAAATATAGTACTCGATGTTCTATCAAGAGCAATTAGATAACATAAAGAAGTCAAAGGGATACAAATTGGAAAGGAAGAAGTCAAACTATCATTATTTGACGATGATATGATAGTATATTTAAGTGACCCCCCCCAAAATACTCCACCAGAGAACTTCTACAACTGATAAACAACTTCAGCAATGTGGCTGGTTATAAAATCAACACAAGCAAATCAGTAGCCTTCCTATACTCAGAGGATAAGCAGGCTGAGAAAGAAGTTAGGGAAATAATACCCTTCACAATAGCTACAAACCATATAAAGTATCTTGGCATGACTCTAACCAAACAAGTGAAAGATCTGTATGGCAGGGACTTCAAATCTTTAAAGAAAGAGATCAAGGAAGACCTCAGAAGATGGAAAAATATTTCATGCTATTGGATTGGCAGGATTAATATAGTAAAAATGCCATCTTACCAAAATCAATCTACAGATTCAATGCAATCCCCATCAAAATCCCAACTCAGTTCTTCATAGAGTTAGAAAGAGTAATTCTCAAATTCATCTGGAATAACAAAAAACCCAAGATTGCTAAATGTATTCTCAACAATAAAAGAACTTCTGGGGGAATCAATATCCCCAACCTCAAGCAGTACTACAGAGCAATTATGTTAAAAACTGCATTGTATTGGTACAGTGACAGGCAAGTAGATCAATGGAATAGAATTGAAAACCCAGAAATGAACCCACAGACTTATGGTCACTTGATCTTTGATAAAGGAGCTACAACCATCCAGTGGAAAAAAAGTTAGCCTCTTCAACAAATGGTGCTGGTTCAACTGGAGGTCAGCATGCAGAAGAACGCGAATTGATCCACTCTTATCTTTTTGTACTAAGATCAACTCCAAGTGGATCAAGGACCTCCACATAAAACCAGACACACTGAAACTAATAGAAAAGAAACTAGGGAAGACCCTGGAGGACATGGGCACAGGGGGAAAGTTCCTGAACAGAACACCAATATCTTATGTTCCAAGATCAAGAATTGACAAATGGGGGAGTTGGAGAGATGGTTCAGCAGTTAAGAGTACTGACTGCTCTCCTGAAGGTCGTGAGTTCAAATCCCAGCAACCACATTGTGGCTCACAACCATCCATAATCCCTCTTCTGGTGTGTCTGAAGACAGCTACAGTGTACTTACATATAATAATAAAAAATAAATCTTAAAAAAAAGAATTGCCAAATGGGACCTCATAAAATTACAAAGTTTTTGTAAAGCAAAGGACACCACCAGAAGGACAAATCAGCAACCAATTGGGAAAAGATCTTTACCAACTCCCCATCCAACAGAGCGCTAATATCCAATATATACAAAGAACTTAAGAAGTTAGACCCCTGACAACCAAATAATCCTATTAAAGATGGGGTACAGAGCTAAGCAAATAATTTTCACCTGAAGAAATTTGTATGCCTGAGAATCACCTTAAGAGATGTTCAACATCACTAGTCATCAGTGAAATTCAAATCAAAACAACTGTGATTTTCACCTCACACCATTCAGAATGGCTAAGTTTAAAAACTCAAGAGACAGCAGATGCTGGTGAGGATGTGGAGAAAGAGGAACACTCCTCCACTGTTGGTGGGATTGTAAGAAGGTACAGCCACTCTGGAAATCAGTATGGTGGTTCCTCAGAAAATTGGGCATGACACTTCCTGAGGACCCTGTTATACCACTCCTGGACTTATACCCAGAGGATTCCCCTGCATGCAACAAAGACACATGCTCCACTATGTTCATAGCAGCCTTATTCACAATAGCCAGAAGCTGGAAAGAACCCAAATGTCCCTCAATGGAGGAATGGATACAGAACATGTGATATATTTATACAATGGAATACTACTCAGCAATTAAAAACAATGAATTCATAAAATTTGTAGGCAAATGGTTGGAACTGGAAAATATCCTAAGTGAGGTAACACAATCACAAAAGAATACACATGAAATGCAATCACTGATAAGTGGATATTAATTAACCCAGAAATTTTGAATACCCAAGTCACAATTATGAAATCATATGATTCCCAAGAAGAGGGAAGGAGAGGGCCCTGGTCCTGAAAAGACTTGATCCAGTTTAGTAGGAACAAAGAAATGGGGTTGTGTGTGATTGGGGATTGGGTGGAGGGAAGAGGACTTATGAGACATATGGTGAGGGATGACTGGGAAAGAGGAAAGCCTTTGGAATGTAAACAAAGAATATAGAAAATTTTAAAAAGTGTTTTTCTATATAAAAAATTCACTTGATGCTCTTCTAAAAGACCCAGGTTTGATTTCCAGCGCCCACATCAGGGTGCTCAGAGCTCTGCAATTCCAGCTTCAGGATATCCAGGGGATCTGATATCATGGGCTTCTAGAGGACCTGCACTGACTTGCACAGAGTTACCCACAAGCACCTCACACATAATTTAAAAATAATAAAAATTAATCCAATACATCAAAATCAGTGTAGCTAGAATGTTAAGGACCAAGGCTGGTGCCCTCCAGGTTTTTCTTTTTGGGGGGACAGACACTAAGATAACTCATGTACCTTGTTAAGGATAATCTGCATGTGAATGCACAGGTTCCTCATGTAGGTTGTCTCTTAGAGAACTTTGTGTAGTCTGGTGTTACATATTCAGAACCGATACTTCACCGTGTTGAATGATACTAAGTTTGGGACTCTTGAGACTTTTTCCTGAAGGTCATGGTATTAGTACGAACTTACATTGGATGATGCTGTTGGTATCAGGACCTCTGAAACCTGTGCCATCAAATAGGTGACAGGGCGACCTGCACAACTGTTGCAAAGGCAACAGCCACCATATTCCCAGCATCCACTTGGCTCACCTTCCACCTTTACCTGTGACCACATCACCATCCATATATAAAGAAAGGCTCCCCTCTCTCTTTCTCCCTCTCTTCCCCGTGCTTTCTCTCTGCCACCACCTTGCCCTTTCCTCTCTCAAATAAACCTCACATGGAACGTTTGGGCCTGGTGTGGTCTTTCTGAAGCTGCCGGACGGTCCTAACAGGCAGGGTCCTGAGTTCCTCCTGTGGAGTGTGTTTATGGGGACACACAAGCAGGATGGCACTGCTATTTACTCAGAGGTGAGGTTCCATTACTGAGTATGTGGACACTCGGAGAAATGCTACTGTGTGGGGAAACACTTACACTCTTCCTGCTCCAAGTGGTGAGTGTGGTTTCCAGTCTGGATGATGCTGCCCTGGGCCATGACCTAAAATGGAAAGTATTTCCCAAGCTTACATCTCTATTTACAAGGCTTTCTTCTAACTGTGCTAGAAGAAATAGACGAATCTATTGTATTCCAGGCAGAATAACCCAGCCTAGCACCCAATGTGTCAAGAGAGATGTGGTCAGGAGAGTATAGAATTCTTTGTATTTGTTTTTTGTTTGTTTGCTTGATTCTTCAATTTGGAGCCAGAACTCACCAGGTAGTGGAAAACGAGCTCTCTCAGGTCTCCCAAGACCTTCCCCATCAGAATAAAATGTGCCTGAACTGTGTGAATCTGGTTGCAGGGCAAGATTGTGCTGGTCTCTGTCTCAAGGTAGACATAGCTCTTGCTGAGGGAGTACACGGCGTAGGCCACATGCTGTGCCTCTGCATGTCTTTCTGCCATGCAAAGGGAATAGGAACATGAATTTTCCTCCTCATGGTAGACCTGGAGAAACAACAAAATTCTGTGCTGTTGGTTGCCTAGTAGGCAGAATCTCTCTTGTGCAATGACTCAGTGGATTTTCTCATCTCATTTAATGATTGAACATTTTGTACATCTTATTACAAATGGAGGGGAATTTCATTAAATATATTGATGTCTAACACGCTGAATTTTCAGAATCAAGGCAAATATTTATACTGGAGAAGAGAGAAAAGGGAAGTGTATTATTTTTATGATACAAAGGAAACATTTATCGTGCATCTAAGATATAATGAAAAAATTTACATATATGAATTTTAGTGCATAATGAATTTTTAAACTAATGGGTTGACAGAAACATTTTCATATATTAATGTAATGTACTCTGAGTGTTCTCATCCACCTTACTACCCAATCCTATGTTTCTTGTTGCCTCCTTAATAGACCCTTCTTCCTTAATAGACCCTCTCTGCTTTCATTCCTGTTCCTTCCCTAGATTACACATATGGGGGATATATGGGAGACAATATCTCATAGTCTTATACTCTTTTCTTAAATTGTCAATTTCTAAGTTCATTCATTTCTCTATAGAGAAGATGACTCTCTTATAAATATCTGAGTAAAAGTCCAATGTACACATATTTCCAATTTTCTCTAGCCACTCATTTGCCCAAGTTCATGAAATGATGACTCCAAGACTGAATTATTATGAGTAATGGTCTAGTCTAAAAGCTTTGACTCCTCCTGTCAGCTCCTAATTCAATTATCCTGTTTATTCTTTTCTGTTGCTTACCTCTTCCATTTTGGGGAGAATCTCCCACACCTGACTCTATCCCAGAAAATTTCTCTGTACTGGAGCTTCCACCTCCCTGCTTCCTGCCTAAGCTAATAGGCCAACAGCATCTCACTGACAGGTGATGCTTCTATACATTGCCCAAGAGTCTCTGTAAATACTTATCCACCAATAGGCATTAAAGGTGACTCCATTGCCCAACTGTGCTGAGAACTGCTGAGGTTGCCATGGAGATGGAGTAGTCTCTCTCATAAATTAGCTTTGATTCATATGGTCATGTATGGGTGTGGCATACCTGTACTATATACTGGTGTCACTATGGATTTTGTAGAAGCTCTGAGCTTAGTAGACATACTAATTTCCCTTCACACCAGCTGTGTATATAGTTAGGTTCCTTTGTTCCCATAGCCTTGCCAACATTTGGCTTTCTGATGATAGCTGGTACAACCACTCTGGAAGTCAGTCTGGCGATTCCTCAGAAAACTGGACATGACACTTCCTGAGGACCCTGCTATACCACTCCTGGGCATATACCCAGAGGATTCCCCAGCATGTAATAAGGATACATGCTCCACTAGGTTCATAGCATCCCTATTTATAACAGCTAGAAGCTGGAAAGAACCCAGATGTCCCTCAATGGAGGAATGGATACAAAAAATATGGTATATATACACACAATGGAGTACTGTTCATCCATTAGAAACAACGAAGTCATGAACTTCTTAGACAAGTGGATGGAGCTGCAGAACATCAGCCTAAGTGAGGTAACCCAATCTCAAAACAACACTCATGGTATGCACTCATTGATAAGCAGTTATTAGCCTAGAAGACTGGAATACCTAAGACACAATCCACATATTAAATGATGTCCAAGAAGAAGGAAGGAAGACCCCCAATTCTTGAAAGGCTTAGTGCAGCAGTGTAGGGAAATACCAGAACAGGGAAAAGGGAAGAGGTGGTTGGGGGAGCAAGGGGAGAAAAGAGGGCTTATGGGACTTTCGGAAAGGGGGGAGCCAGGAAAGGGGGAAATCATATGAAATGTAAATAAAGAATATATAGAATAAAAAAAGAAACAAAAGTATTATATGAAAAAATTATATCCATACATCCGATTTGCTTTGGTGTTGATGAATTTATTGAGATGTCCTCCATGCGTGTGGGGTTTGCCTTTAAAGAGGGCCACTCACTACAAAAGCCTGCTTATAGTAGCAGATGTTCTATAGCCATCACTACAGATGTATAAATTACATCAAAATAGAAGAAATATGGAAAAAAGTGTAACTTACTCCAAAGGTCTTGATTTTCCAATAACTGAACTCAAAGCTATTGAAGCACATGAATTATTATATAATCTCACAAGTCTAATTTTAAAAATTATTAATGACAAAATTGGACACACACACACACACACACACACACACACACACACTGCCCAATGTAGTAAAGAAGAGATTATAGATTTTATACAAGCAATCATCAAACAAAAATTCTGAAGAAATTAATAAAAAATGGAAATCTGAGAAATGAAGAGGTCAAAAGGCTACATAAAAAGCTAAAGAGAATGTAATAGATTAGATATAATGGAAGAAAAATTCCAGGGATTACAGATAATGAAAATTTATTATTACACTTAATCAATGATAAATAAAATCTAAAAAATCATGGCCACAACTTTCAAGGCATCTGGAACCCAGTTAAAAGACAAAGCATGAAGATATTGTTATTGCACAAAGGTAATGAATTTGAGGATACACAGCACCTATCCTTAACTAAATATATAAAAATGGACTCTTAATTATTTTTACTTGAAGCTCCTAGCTTGAGTTATGCAAAACATAAATAAAGTAAATGATAGTATAAAAAAATATTGTGTTAAAAATATGTTTACAACATATACTTTTATCAATGATGAGAAACTTTTTGTGTTTTGCCCTAAAATAAGAGAGTTTTGCATGGAGTATTTTTTTCATTATGCCACACTTTATTGAGTTCTTGCTGTTGCAAAGCCTCACCTTGTATCCTATGCCCTGCTCATTTCTGACTTACTTTGATATTGAGGGAATAGCCCAAGATGCCCGTGGTATCTATGGAGAATTTTGCCAGGCCATGCTGATCAGTGGTAGTAGCATTGGTGTAGCTAATTTCTTCTGCTTTGATGAAGACCTGTTCATTTGGGACAGGAGCTCCCTTGATATCTACTAGGCGGACCTAAATTGAACAAGGAAGAAAAGTATAGTCTAGGCATGGAAATACAACACAGAATGTAAGAGAAAACCTTGTTCTAGTATTATATAAAGATTCTAAAGTTATACTGACTAACTTAGCATGCAAAAGCTGATTTCCAAAAATCTATACCTGTAGAACTAGCTATGCTGTAAAAAGGTATAGAGACTGAGGGTATCATATACTTAACTTCATAACAGATCCTTTATATGTACTTTCTACTTTCCTATTATTCATAAGAAATGATCAATGAATCCATTGTGTAAAATACAGGAAGCAGATGCTCTAACATAGTCACAAGAACAACTTGTAAGGGTTCAGAGGCGAATGGAGAGCATGGATTTGTTATAAGTCTGTGGTACATGTTG
This sequence comes from Apodemus agrarius, assembly GCA_964023405.1. NCBI lineage: Eukaryota > Metazoa > Chordata > Mammalia > Rodentia > Muridae > Apodemus > Apodemus agrarius. The sequence goes on along the minus strand of OZ030006.1, from coordinate 152,039,325 downwards.
CTTCACCATTGAGACCAGTGACACTTTGGGGTTTAAGGTTTTCAGGAACAGTAGTTATAAATAAAAACTTTACAGCATATGTTTTAGATTTGGAACCTCTTGATAACCTTTCTAAATCTTCAGTTTAGTTCTGGGAGTTGAACTCACACACCTGGGCATGGGAAGTACAAACTCCATCACTAAGCTGTACTTCTTGTGTTGTAACCAATGATGTCAGAAACCCTTAATATCAAGCAGAATGGCCTTGGTTTTGAGGTACCACCTTACAGCATAACCATCTATGAAACAAAAAGCACCCTACTTTCACAAAGAATGGAATCCCGTGTCTGAAGTGTGAATCTGCTTTCAGAAATATGAGCTTGTTTGTAGTTCTTTCAATTTTAGTTGTTGCAGATCCACTGAACTCCATTCCTGAAGAAGAAATTAGTGACAACATTGAAAATCCAAGCTGGTTAGAGAGTTGCTTGCTTTCTGAATCCTTTGAACTACCATCTCAATGTGGAAAGATGTCAGTTTTCACAGTTCATCTTCTATATTCTTTGGTTTACCCACATACCTGTCCCTTCTTCTGTAACAGTTGCATTTACACAAAAAAGCAGGTCTCCATGATGTCTTTCCTTTGACTGAAACTCAGTGATGTTGACTTCTTGTGTGCTGCAGCCATTGTCATCTAGCTGATATGTAAGATAATAGCAAAGTAACATGATACATGGCTCAGATCGATGGTCTACTCAAACCCACACATGAGGACATCTTTCAGAAAATGAGTACTTAGTGCATGGTCTTCTGGTTATAAGCATGGGACTCAGCTCAAACCCCAGGCTGCTGTGTGCCATGATCATGACCAGTCACAATGTTGCATTGGGTTGATCATATATAAAAATAATAATTACCTATTACATACTAAGTGGTATTTATTAAGGACTATTAAGTAAACTCACAGTTATAAAGTATGGAACACTAAACTTGCATGCCATTAGGATTTAAATAATTACTTTCTTTTATTAAAATGGTAACCACAGGCATTGAAGTAGCCCAATGGTGCATTTTGCTAACAGGCATGACACTGTTGGCTTGATACCTAATGGCCGTAAGTAAAGTGAAATCCATTTCCAGAGCAAAATGGTGCTTAGGAAAGTCTTCATAAGAAAGAATTGATATTATTCTGAACTGTGAAAGAGCACCAGAATCATTAGTTTGTTCTTAATTAGGTTTTAGCTTCACAGGTTGCTTTATTTTATTTTTGCCATTTTCATTATTACAATTATTGTTGGCTTAGTAGAATACTTTATTTCATTTAAATTACAATGCACGATCAACTTTGGTTTTCTGCTCTTGCAGCAGTTTGTGTGGGTCTCTTTCCCCTTTCTGGGCTGTCTCTGCTGTCCAGTCTCAATAGAAGATGTTTGGTAGTCTGCAACTTGATATGCCAAGGCTGATTGATACCCATGGGCATCCTTCTCTTTTCTGAGGAGAAGGGGAGGAGAGGTGGGTGGGTAGGGTGAGAAGAGTTGAGAAGTAGGGACTGGGAGGAGAGGAGGGAGGGGAAGCTGAGAACAGGATATGAAATAAATAGATAGCTTAATTAAAGAAAAGGACTATGCGAAACAGGAACAAGCAGGGAAGCATGACATGTACAAAAGGGTATAGCTTTTCACTAACTGCATCCTAGGATATGCAAATCGTCATAATGTTGGACAAATAATTCAATAGTCTAGATTTGCAAATGACTATTGACTTCAAAGAGGATTTAAACAAGCACATGAAGATATGAATGTTATCGATTCAGAACAATAATGAGAAAATCAGCAACAGATGTGATGGTTAATAAAAGCTAAATAGTATGTGAACCACCCAGAACATCCAATAGAGTCATAGTAATAAACACATAAATATCAATAACACCACTAAGTATAAATGAGTTTAACTCATTAGCTAACAGACTCAGGCTAGGTCTCTTGCTGCAGCGATGCCAGTGGGAGCACATGGAGCACGAGCTTGGAACAAGACTCTACAAGTAATAAAATGACAGACAAGCTGGCCATGGGGGAAATCACCAGCTTCAATAAGGTCAAGCTGAAGAAAACTGAGACCCTTGAGAAGAAAACCCTGCCAACCAAAGGGACCATTGAACAGGAACAGAGGAGTGAAATTTCCTAGAAGTCTAGGAAGATTTCCCCACCCAACCCACTTGCCATGTGGAAGAAGGGTCACCTGCAAGCTGCACTGTGAACTCACCCAGGGAACTCAGTTTGCCCTGTGATATTATAGAAAGTTATTTTTATGATTAATGAAAATAAAACACACCTTATGGCTGAAAAAAGCTAGCTAATTTAACTAATTAGACTAAACCCCCCTCTCTCTGTCTCTCTCTCTCTGTCTCTCTCTCTGTCTCTCTCTGTCTCTGTCTCTGTCCCTGTCACTCTCTCTCTCTCTCTCTCTCTCTCTCTCTCTCTCTCTATCTCTCTCTCACACACACACACACACACACACACACACACACACACATGAAAGGATAGGAAGGAATAGATTAAGAAAATCCAAGCTAAAAAGAAACATAAATATTAATACTTGTATATGATAAAATTGACCTGTCCAAATTTAGTTACAAGAAATAAAATAGTCATACTGAGTCAACATGTAAATGCATCACATTTTATAAAAGAAATGCTACTAAGCAAAGGATAGTTAGGTCCAGGTACAATAATAATGGATGATTCTACTATTACACACTCATTAATTGATCATCTGGCCAAAAATTAGTAACTGTTAGGGTGTTGTATAGAAATTTCATGTGTATTTAAACATTTCTACTTCAGCCACCCCTAAGGAGCTGGGAGAGTGAGAGTGTAAAGCCCTGAAAGTGAGCACATGAAATAGTTATCTCTGAGCGTGATGAGACGCCATCCCTTTGAGTCCTTCAAAGGAGTGATAGGAAATGAATGGAATAAGTGGAACTCCAGATGGCAATTTTTTAAAAATAAGTAAATATTTAATATTTTTAAATGCATACAATATACAACAGCTTCTGTATAAAAAGTAATTTGGTCAGACTGTAGAAAATCAAGATCCAAATAGGGTGGATAGAGGAATCACCCAGCTGTTAAATGTCCTCACTGCTTAATCATGAGGAAAGTATTGTAAGTTGTAGTACATATGGCAGGCAGCTCATAAATGCCTGCAACTCCAGTTACAACAGACCTAATACCATGTTCTGGCTTCTGAGGTCACTCACCAATATATGTGTTCATACACTCATAAAGACACATACACATACTCATATAATAAGAAGCTTTTAAGAAATCAGAATAGATACTCTCCATGGAAATGCATGCTAAATATAAGTGGACAGGGTGATAACACAGAACTCTAGAACATGCAGACACATTATTCACTGTGGGTTGTAGGGGGCGGTTTATGATGCGTGTGACTTCTTCATCCAAATGAGCCACTTCTTTATCCCAAGAGCTGAGCTTGGTCAGCTGACCATACTTTTTGCGAAAGTAAACCACTGAGCAAAATCCTGTAAGCCATAACATGATCTACTTGTAGCAATAATATATTGTGCTAATAAAGGATGAAATGATAAAATATAGATGTCTCAAATACAACTTCAAAACAAAAAGTAACACAAATTGTAGTATTACATGAAATTTAAGTATATCTTACTTTATACTGATAGAACTGGACATAAAAGAAGCAAGAATATATGTACAGTTCATCAGCAGAGCCATACAATATATTGTAGGAAAAGATTACTTGAAAATGACTGAGGCCATGAAGTGTGTGATTCATCATTACAAAACAAAAAGAAATGGCTAAAATGACATAAGTATCTTTGGAAAACATTCTACTATTTCTTTTTTTAAATTTTATATTTTCTTTATTTACATTTCAAATATTTCCTTTTCCACTCCCCACTCCAGAAACCCCCTACCCCTTCCCCTCCCCTGCTTCTATAAGGGTGTTCCCCCACCCACCCACTCCAGCCTTCCTGCCTTTGAACTCCCCTACATTGGGGCACCAAGTCTTCACATGATCAAGGGCCTCACCTCATACTGATGCCCAACAAGGCCATCCTCTGCTACATATGCAGCTGGAGCCATAGGTCCCTCCCTATGTACTCCTTAGTTGGTGGTTTTGCCCCTGGGAGCTCTCGGGGTCTGGTTGGTTGATATTTTTGGTACTCTCATAGGGTTGCAAATTTCTTCAGCTCCCTTAGTCCTTTCTCTAACTTCTCCATTGGGGACACCATTAGGGACACCATGCTAAGTCCAGTGGTTGGCTGTGAGCCTCTGCCTCTGTGTTTGTCAGACTCTGGCAGAGCCTCTCAGGAGACATCTATATCATGCTTCTGTCAGCAAACACTTCTTGGCATTAACAATACTGTCTTGTTTTGATGACATTATAAGGGATGGATCCCTAGGTGGGGCAATCAATGGATACCCATTCCTTCAGTTTCTGCTCCACACTTTGTCTCCATATTGCTCCCATGAGTATTTTGTTCCCCCTTTTCAGAAGGACCAAAGCACCCACACTTTGGCCTTCTTTCTTCTTGAGCTTCATTTGGTCTGTGCATAGTATCTTGGGTATTCTGAGCATTTGGGCTAATAATCACTTATCAATGGGTACATACCATGTGTGTTCTTTTATGATTGGGTTACCACACTCAGGATATTTTCTATTTCCATCCATTTGCCAAAGAATCTCATGAATTCCTTGTTTTTAGTGGCTGAGTAGTACTCCATTGTGTAAATGTATCACATTTTCTGCCAGATGGCAAAATTAAAGGTCTTTCAGTAATCTTGTTTTTCTGGCTTACTAAGACTCAGGATATATACAAGACTTATAAAACTCAGGACATAAACAACTGACAAGGCTCAAGAAGTTCCTAAAACTGACAAAATTGCAAGGCTATAAACAGGCTAAAAAGGTTCATGTTCCCCAAACCAGCTCTACAGAGAATACTGAAAACAATACTTTGGACTGAAGAGAGGAACAGGCAAAGCTAGTAGGCTAAAGAAAGAAAACAAATGAAACTATAAATACAGAAACATAAAATAGGATTAAAAACAAATAGTACCAAAAGTAAAATGACAGCAACCAACACACACCTTTCAGTGATATAATATCAATGGCCTCAACTCTCCAAGCAAAAGACACAGGATAGTTGAATAGGTTAAGAAACAAAATCCAAAATTAGTCTTTTTGTTATTTTCAAGATACTCATTTTATCTTCAAAGATAGACACCACCTTAGAGCGAAGGGATTGGATAAGTATTCAAAGCTAATGATCAGAAAGCAAGCAGTAATTACTATTATAATATCTGACCAAACTGATTTCAAGCAAAAATTAATTAGATGAGATAAAGGACACTTTATTCTCACAAAGAGAACAATTAACTGAGAAGACACTACAATTATAAACATATATGAACCAAGTTTTAACACATACACTTTCATAAAGAGAATACCACTTGATTTCAAGAAACAGATGAAACACAATTCAGTGGTTATAGTTGATTTCTGTGCCCTAATTTCCCCAATAGGTATCCGGACAAAAAAATGATCACAGAATCATCAGAATTAAATGACATCTATTTCTCATTGGAACCTAAGAGATATTTATAGAACATTCCAACAAAACACTAAAAAATATTTATTCTTTGAAGAAGTGAATGGAAGTTTTTCTAATTTTTATTTAGACGATGTAGTGAGACACAAACCAAATCTGAGCAAATACAGAAAAATTGAAATAAGCCAGCACAACCTATCTGACCACAATACAATAAAGCTTAAAATCATAGCACAAGGATTTATAGAAATGACATGAATTCATGAAAATCAAACAACACACTACCAAATAATGAATGAATCAAAGAAGAACTCAAGAGAGAAAAAGAATACTATAATTTAATGAAAATAAAACAACACAAAAGCCTCTGGAAGACATTCAAAGTGAGAGAGACATGACTAGCTCTGAGTGCTGGCGAAAATAATGAAAAGAACAAAATAAATGACTCGATGATGTAAATCAAGGATCCAGAAAAAAGAAAGGTCATTCCGAACTCTATTAGCAGATAGGAAGACATAATAAAAACCAGAGCAGAAACCAGTGGAGCAGAAATAAAGAATACAAAGAATCAATGAGTCTAAGATATGGTTATTTGAGTAGATAAGATCAAGACTGATTTTTGGCACAACAACCAAAAGAAAGAAAGAAAATGACCCAAATTAATAGAATAAGGAATATGCACGGGATCATTACATGGACATTAAAGAGATTTGGACTAAATGTAAGGGAATACTTCATAAACCTGTACTGAATTAATCTAGAAAACTTAAAACAAGTGGACAACTTTGTACATTCATCCAAAACATAAATATTTAACTAAGAAGAAATGGATAACTTCAACAGTCACATAGACTCTATAGAGAGCAACCTACTACTGTCATTTTCCTTAATCAATATGGCTCCTTACTGTATCCAAAGAATGGCCTTTATCCCTTTAGATGCATGTGGGTCTCACTGCATGAAAGAATCTTATTTTTCAAGAGACAAAGACCTTTATATAGATCCACAAGCCATCAAAATGCAGAGAACTGACTATGATTGCCCAAACCCAATAATACATCTCCAACATAACCCCTACATGGAAGGATCAGGGAAAATAATGGAACAAAGGTCAGAAAGATTGTGAAAGACCACTAAAATGCCTGTTGCAAAAATAGTGTCTTTTAGACAAAACAGGGAAAAGACACCCATAAAATCCTAACAATGTGGTTGTCTGAACAGGACTTAAATAATGATAAACTAAGTTAACCTGCTGATGTGGTGAAAGGCGAAATTTTACAAAGCCCCACTCCTTGATTAAGAGCAACAGGGAACCAATAGCTGCTGACAACGACTGAGATAAATACAAAAGTCTGTGGGAGTCAGAAGCTTCTTGGCCTTACAGATAATAGAGGTCATGCACACTATTGTAAAGTACAAATGTTGTCTACCCTAAAGATGGATTTTATTAATCAGGAACCTGTTTAAGATAAAAGTCAGAAAGGAAGACTCTGGAATCGATTCAGGTGTGGCCTTGTCTCCTCTTTTGAGGAGACAAGCTTGTGTGTTTAACATTCCTGTTTTCTCTAATGCTTATCTGTGAGCAAAAGAGCCTCATGTCCTATACATTTCATATATTGTGGGTGAGACTACAACTTAGCACAGTCACTACCCATGCCAGTATAGAAGCTCCTCAGAAAATGCAAGGTCAAGGTACCATTTGATCAGCTGTCAGGAATCTATAAAAGGAATCTATATCAACGTATCAAAATGTGTTCCCATACATGGCTTGTCATTTATGTGAGTTGTAGACAAGTGAGTCTACCAGCTGATAAACTGATAATCAAAACCCAGTAGGAGAATGTTATGAGTATGTGGATTATCACCTTTTATAAGCTATACCAGACTCTGACACACAACAGTGCATATTTTCTGCCCTACGGGAGTTAAAATAAAACAGAACCAGAATACAACAAAACAGAAGTTGTTGCATTTGGCAAGAGGAGGGGTCTGGCAGGAGGAGAGATGGAGAGAGTTGTGTAGGTCATGAAGGAGGCAACAAAGTACATAATGCACATGAATGACTACATCATAAAGAAGCTCATTGTTTTGAATAACTTACATTTTATATGTGCTAATTGAATTATACTTTCTAAGATTAGTGCATAAGGCATGAAAGTAGTGGTGGTTACATACAAAGACAAGAAGGACACATAAGAGTAAGGACATAAGAGAGCAGAGGTGGCAATGGGACAGGGGGATGTGGTTGAAATACATGACATTCATGTATGGAAATGTCATAAACCTACTATTTCATACAATGAATATATACTCAAAATAAATTTGGTGGCCAAGTAAAGTTGTTGAAATGTCCCTTTAACAGTAGTGGGTCCCTGGATTATCACTTTTATCAGTGAGGACCTTCTGGGGGATTGCACACATGCCTGGCTAGTGTTCCATATCTGAGTTACAGACCAGGTCCCAGAACATCTTCTTTCAATGTCTGTGTATGCGTTTCCTCTCATCTTTGCTGTCTGCTTTTCTATTAGTTACCCTTGGATACTTAAAACAGGCCTTTGAATAGATTCACTCACCATGGAGTTGACTTCTTTGCATCCAGTCTCACTCTTAGGGCTACAGTACTGATTTTCACGGCATATGCTTATCTTTACATGTCCTGGGACAGGCTTCCCGTAGGTATATCTGTCACAAGATAAATTCACAGAGACCAAGGGTCTGTCTAAAGCAGAGAGCCACTGTCTTCTCACTGATTCTGTGTAGTTTCATAATGACAACAAACATGATGCATTATTATTATCTCCTGGTACCTTCTAACACTATGTGTTAAGAATTTATAAGTAAATCAATTATCAAAAATAGCCCTATTAAGAACCTATGGAAGACATGGCTTTCTCCCTCTTGTGGTTCTGAAAAAGATTAAGTAAGCAAACCAGGATCCTCAGCTACTAAGTGATGGGGATCAGTTGAGTGGGGACCATAGGAAATGACTCAGAGGTATTCTAACAAACATCCACGTCCTTTGCCTTTGTTCAATTATTTTAGTTTTTGAGCACACCATTGTAATCATGATCGACTGTGAATTAAGGTGTGTGTCTTCTGTTTGATTCAGGCACATGTTGCAAGTTCCTTCTTGTATGGTTCTGGCCTTAAATAGAAATTTTAGTTGCTGTAGTAAAATGTCCTCCTTTATCAGGTTCAGAAATGCAAGCAGAAGACTGAGGTGTCTAATGGTTAGCCTTGAGTGGCAGTGGTTTGAGCTGGAGGCAGACTGGGAGCTCTTGTTTCTCTGCTCTTTCTGTCAGCCCATAAGAGGGCAGTGAGATGCCCTGTTTAATGTCTGTGTTCTCTTCACATGGTCAGTGGACCATATTAGGTCCCTTCCTTTCTCCAAAGGCAGAAACTTTATACTGCCTCATACAATTCATTTTATCCATTGTTATCAGCAACACATGCAGTGCATGACTGTGAAGTAATTGATGTAGAGTAGTAAGGGATGCAAATAATACCACAGGGGAAACATTCTAGCGGAGAAAGGACATGATTGTAGCATTTCTACATATTCTACAATGAGACATTATCCCAGGGATTTTCTGTATCTGAGTACATTCTAAAGGATAGAAGGACAGAAGCAGGTAACTCACTTCCCACATGCAGTCACACTGAGTATTTCATCCTGCTCAGAGATGGCATTTGGGACCTTCATGTCGACATTAAATTTGGGTAGCACTATTGGGAGAGAGAGGAGACACTTAGATACGAATGACTTGTCTAGTTGCCTAAATGATCAGTCTCTGCTCAGAATTGGTGATTTCATATTATTAAGGCATGTGTCATTCCAATAAAGTTAGAATGTTGAGTGCTTATACATTATATCACTTCCTGAAAACCAGAGGTACCTACTTAAATAAGAAAACAAAACAAAACAAAACAAGTAATTTGCTTCTGAAAAATCCCAGAACTTTCTGGAAGCCCCATGTTGCTAGATGGATAGCCTTAGGTAGAGTCATATGGAACTCAATTTGTTCAAAATAATTCATCCTATGATAACCAGAAACCTATGACACCCACTTTCTCTTTTTGGTCTTCTCAGTCCATACCGAATTCCATCACTGTGAAGGAGTGTTCTTCCTTCGCCCCTGACTGTTTGAGCACCACTATCTTGTAGGGACCCTGAATGGGCTCTGCAGCCAGGCTGAAGGACATCTGCTTAAGCCCATTCTCCATCTTAATATCCCGCCACTGCATAATTCGGTTCATTTTCGGATCCTGTGAAAGAGGTTGTAAACTTTCTAAGTCAATAAAGTATTAAGTACGACAATGCACCAGGATCAGTGTTGGTAATAGAAGCATTTGTGAACTTGGTAATATTGTTTTGTGGAGCGAAGAAATATAGGTGACATGGGAAATAATAAAACCAGTTATCTCAAATGGTGGAGGGCTCCTGACCCCCACATAGCAGTGAGACAATATTCCAATATCAGGTTATTTCAAAAGATTGCGTTCTCTCTGATTACAAGACATTTAAGTTTCTTACCTCAATGTAAGCCAGAGGAAACTGAAACACAAGGAAAACAATGTTAGTTTAGAACAGCAGGTCATAACCCCTTTGGCAAACTGGTTTCCAAAATTATTTACATTGCAATTCATAACTATCAAGTTACAGTTATGTAGTAGCAACAAAAATGACCAAACATGGGTTTGTGGTTCACCACAATATAAGGAACTGCATTAAAGGGTAACTGTATTAGATAGAACAAGGATCACTGATTTGGAAATTTCACACACACAACAAATTCATTAGATTTACAGAATAGGATGTAGAATTGGAATTTCAGCCAAAATGTGATGAAATTAATATCTAGTAACATAGCCAATTGTAAGCCAGTTCACCACCTGCCTTTTAATTCTTTAAGTGGCAGAGAAATGAACCCCTAAGGGTAGTAGCAAGAGCACTTTATAACCAGCACACTAAAACTGTTGGAATCCAAGTAAGTCATTTTTACTCTTGAATTCAGCAAGATCAACATGATAAAAAATAATGGGATACTGTGATGGTTTGTATATGCTTTTCCCAGGGAGTGGCACTATTTGGAAGTGTGGCCTTGTTGGAGTAGGTATATCACTGTGACTGTGGGCTTAAGACCTTCACCCTAGTTGCCTGGAAGTCAGTCTTCTACTAGCAGCCTTCAGATGAAGATGTAGAACTCTCAGCTCCTCCTGTACCATGCCTGCCTGGATGCTGCCTTGATGACAGTGAACTGAACCTCTGAGCCTGTAAGCCAACACCAATTAAATGTTGTCTTTTATAAAACTTGCATTGGTCATGGTGTCTGGTCACAGCAGTAAAACCCTAACTAAGACAGATACTTAGAAAATTTTTAATTGCACTGAAAATGCAGGCAAAAAATGATAAATTATGCAAACTCCATTCATTCATGAAAACTATGATTTGGGGAATAACTTAATTTCAATTAAGAAATCCAGGAGGCCTAAAAGAACATTAGAAACCATTAGAAATATATATAAAGAAACCTATAATAATGGGCAGATATATATGCACTGGACAGAAACATTTGTTATTAAATGATTCACACTCTTTCCAAACCAATATACATGTTATTAACACGTCAATCAAATTTCCAAGGCTGATTGTAGAAGTGTACCCAGGTAGTAAAATTTATACAGAACATTCAGGAACAGTTGATGAAATTCTTAAAAGATTACTTCATAGAAGTGAACTCACCCTAAATAAAAATGGAAGTTCTGTCCTCTAAGAAGTTCTACCCAGCATCAGAATGAAACACATGCAGATATTCACTGCCAAACATTGGATGGAGGCCAGGAACATATATGGAAGAGTTGGGGGAAGGATTGAAGGCCACAAAATGGGTACAAACTCCACAGAAGGACCAACAGAGCCAACAAACCCAGACCCCTGGGAGCTCTCAGAGTCTGGGCCATCAACCCAAGAGCATTCATAGGCTAGAGTGAGCCCCTCCTGCCCCCCATATGTAGCAGACAGGCAGCTAAGTCATCATGGCTACCTTGACTGGTCTAAGTGGGAGAGAATGAGCTTATTCTGGCAGAGACTTGATGTGCCATGGTGGGGGAGGGGATACCCAGGAGAGTTCCCATCCGCTCAGAGAAGGGGAGAGGAGACTGAGGGAGTGAATATGTGAGGAAGGAATAAGAGGGGGAACTGTGTTTGGGATGCAAATTAACTAATTAATTTAAAAAGGAAGTGTTGTGACCATTATGAACCTGGGAGGTGAAGGAAGGAAGGGAGACACAGTTGGCAACATGCTGGCTGCCAGGGTGTAAGGACTTGGGCTTCATCCCAGAATCCACATACAAAGCAGGTACAAGTATTCCCTGCAGTTCCAGCTGGAGAAGCAAGCAGAACAGATAGTTCTTCAGGGGTCACTGGCCAGGCAGCCTGACCCAACCTGATCATCAATTCCCAGGCCAATCAGAGGCTGTGACTCAGAACCCAGGTTGTATGGCACCCTAAAACTGACACCTTAGATTGCCTTCTGGCTAGCACATGCATATATATATATATATATATATATATATATATATATATATATATATATGTATATATACATATATATATATACACACATACACAGTATGGCACCCTAAAACTGACACCTTAGATTTCCTTCTGGCTAGCACATACACACACACAAATGAACTTGTACTACAAAGCCACACAAAGCACTCGGAAGTGAGTCAACTACTTTGCTGGCTTGAATATTAATGGTTCCCAAAGATTCATGTGCTTAAAGGAGCATGGGGAGTGGCACTAATAGGAGGTGTGGCCATGGTAGAATAGGTGTGGTCTTCTTGGTGGAAACATGTCGCTGAATGGGTAGGCTTTGAGGTCTCACATGCTCAGGCTGTGCCCAGTGTGACAGTCTCCTGCCATCTGCAGATTAGGATGTAGAACTCTCAGTTCCTCTAATACCTGCTCCCTCCCATGATGATAGTGGACTAAACCTCTGAAACTGTAAGCCAGTCCCAATGAAATGTTTTGTTGTTATTGTTTTTCTTTTTCCTTTTTCTTTTTAAATAAGAGTTGCCATAGTCGAAGTGTTTCAGCACAGGAATAAAACGCTAACCTACACTGGGAAGTTTACAGTGTCATAAGCTTACAGAGATGGGTAAAGGGATTGAGGGATTGTCCAAGAGAAACATACACATGTATATATAATGAAGGATGGAACTAAAAACAGTTATCCTAAGTCACACAATCAGACCCAGAATGAGAAACATAATACATCACATAGAAGCAGACACTAGCTGTAAATTAAGAGGGAATCATACTTCAGTCTACAGACCCAGACAGGCTAAGTAACATGGAGGGCTCTAAGGGAAGCATGGATCTCCCTGGAAAGAGAAAACAGAATAGATTTTGCAGGTGGACTCAGGGAGGGAGGGGATGGGACAGGAGGGATGAGGTCAGGAAGGGAGGGAAGGAAGGAGATAGTATGGGACAAGATGACTAGAATAGGAGACATTTAGGGGGTGATGTGAACACCTAGTGCAGTGAAAACTCCTGTAATCTATGAGGGCGACCTTTGTGAGGACTCCTAGTGACATGGAGCCATCTTCTATAACCAGATAAGGCTTGCAGTGGTGGGATTGGGACACCAACCCAGCTACAAAACCTTTGACCTACACCTGTCCTACCAGCAAGATGTTCAGAGGCAATGGTAGCTCAGAGCTTGTGTGAGTGGCCAACCAATGACTGGTCTAATTGGAAGCCCAAGCCATGAGAGGGAGCCTATGCCCCATACTGCCTGGATGGCCAGGAACCAGAAGCTAGATGGCTCAGAGATTCAGTGTAGAACCAAACATGATGAACTGAGGGGGGAAAGGTCAATGAAATGATTCCTAGTGATATCCTGCTGTACTCATAGGACCAGTTTTCACCCCAGACTTCATCAATGAGGCTGTTTCTAGCAGCTTCTTGGAGCAGATGCAGAGATCCACAGCCAAACAATAGGCAGACTTTGGGAAACTTGGAAGAAGAGTGGGAGGAAGGATTGTAGGAGCCAGAGGGGTCAAGGATATCAGGAGAACACAGTCCACAGAATCAATAAAGCATGACCCATAGGAGTTCACAGAGACTAATGTGACATTCATGGAGCCTGCCTAGGTCTGTGCTAGGTCTTTGGCATGCATGCTGTGTTTCTTTAGCCCAGGTTGTTTGCAGGAGTCCAAATAGGAAGTGAGCATGTCTTTGACTGTTTTGCCTGCTCTTGGAACCCTTCCCCCCTTACTGGGTTGTCTTGCCCAGTCTTTATATGAAGGTTTGAGCCTAGTCTTCTTGTATATTGCTGTGCTGTGTTCAGTTGATATCACTGGGAGGGCTCCATTTTTCTGAAGAGAAATGGATCTGGAGGAAAGGGGTGATTGTGGGGTGACTGAGAGTAGCAGAGGGAAGGAGTGCTATGGTTAGGATGTTTTGTATGAGAGAAGAATAAATCATAGCAAAAAGATTAATATATAGTTTATAAAATTAGAGAACAGATTATTGGGATAAACAGAATTTTATACTCTCCAATAATAAGGTGTCCATTGTAATTTGTTATTTGTAAACAACAAATTAAGTAAAAGCAGATTGATATTCTGTTTAGTTTTTAAGTATGTCTTTGAGAATTTTGTACAGTATTTCCTGATGATATTCACCCCTTCCAGATCTACCTCCCTTCCCTTCGTATCTGACTTAGTGTTCTCTCTTTTTCCATCCATTAATTCCAATTTCTGCTGAATATCCATATATTCTTAGATATGTGGACTTCCACTAGAGTTTGGTAGACTGACTTTGTCCAGGTAGCTGTCACAACAATAGCTCCTCAGCAAGGGGTGGGACTTTATGTCCCTCTCTCCTCTCCATGCCAGGGATTGTTTTTATTGCATGTGCTTGTGCTTGCTAACACAATTGTAAGTTCTTATGTTCCTCTGCCATGTTGTATTTAGAGAATTGTTTTCTTGCATTTATTCTGCCGATAACAGTATTCACCTCTGGCTCTTAAAGTTTTTCCTTCCTCCCAACACACTAATCTCAGTGCCTTGAGAGTTGAGGATGTGATTTAGATGTCCAGTTTAGGATTTCCTATTCTCCAGTCAAGCCGGTACAGACAGGAACCATCCTCCCTACTGGCTAGCTTTCATACATATGGAAGGTATTATGCAAAAATACCAAACTGGGTGGATAATCATTAATCTCACCCAGCTTGGATACCTATTAACAGTGAGAACCACCAGCCAGCTAAGATATGCCCACTGGTGCATTAGTAGCACAAATGTCAAGGAAGCAAGCAACCACTTCTGACTTGAGGTAAGTGCCACTGTGCAAGATGAAATCCCCACACTTTGAATCAGTGTAGAGCCAAGAACCTGGGGTTTCATGCCTCATAGATCCCAGGAGAGAACCTACTATGATTATGCTGCTAAATGACACAATATTAAGCCAGTTGTTACTGATTTGACTTCATACATATACATACATACATATATATATATAAAGCACCTCTCAGCACTCATCAAAGAAGCTTCTATTCATAGTAAAAGGTATTTAACTATACAGATACCTCAAACTCACCTAAGAACAGAGGACAAGAGACTGAAATGCAATTTTATTCTTAAAAGAGTATTTAGGGAAGACCCAAGTGTTAAATTCGAAGTTATAAAAATAACAGAGACTATGTGAGAAATACCCTTGTTACACTAGAAATGGATTTCTTAAGGATGGCACAAAGTAACAGAATCTACAAAAGAAATGACTAAAATACATGACCAAACTAAAAGGTTCTATACAGTATAAGTGTCCACAAAGTATAGAGAAAACCCAGAGATCCATCACCAGTAATGGACTACAGAATAAGGGCACTCACATATAAGGAAACCATAGGATGGTCAGTGTTGACTGAGTGACAGGTATGAACAGGCAAAAGTTCAGAATAGAAAACAGGAAAAACTCATGCCTCAGAAGGGGCTGGAAATTAGAATATTACAGTGACATTTTGTCTTGAAGAACACACCAATACCCACAGGTAAAATACTCACCAACTCATTCAGGGGGTGTAGCTTTTTATCCACAGAGACAACCCGAAATTTAACTGGAAAGAGAGAGAGACTTTTCTAGTGAGGTCCTTTGTGCCATGTTCAGGATGGTGTCTTAATTCCTTTGCCCATGATGGTGCTTC
The DNA here is from genome assembly GCA_964023405.1 of Apodemus agrarius. Taxonomy (NCBI): domain Eukaryota; kingdom Metazoa; phylum Chordata; class Mammalia; order Rodentia; family Muridae; genus Apodemus; species Apodemus agrarius. Next base: position 152,023,533 of record OZ030006.1, on the reverse strand, counting down.
ATACCTGTCTGTCCTGGCTTGTACACGGGCTTGTCTGTTTGGACAAAGACAACACTTTCTTTGTTCTTTACAAGCACTGAATTGCTTTTGCTGAATATATGTGTTGGTCCTTTGATTTTGATGTCAAGTGAAGCCTCCTCATCAGAAGGGGAGAGTCTAGGGATCTGAGAACAACAGGAACAGGAGACCCTTCATCATCTGACTCTCTGCACTTCCTAGATCACCTCAATAGCCTTCTCTCCCTCCACCACACAGGAAAGAGATGGGGGCCCATTACTTTCTGTTTAAATATTACATGGTTGAAAAAACAGTCTCAGAAAAAAGGATGAAAAGAAAATACAGCTATTTGTGTAAGTCAATGTGGGTTTATGTGAGCAATATAAACACAGTCATTTTTATGGAGTAAATAGAATCTTGATTGAAAAGTAGCTCTAAGAAATGAAAGAAAATTAGCTTTATTTCTGAAACTGAGGTAGAGTGAAAGGTAATGTATTAATTGTGTTAGGAATTATGTCTTGAGGAAAGGTCTCAGAAAAGAAATCCAGCACTTATTCAGGATACCAGGATTATGCATAGGAGATGTAGTCCTAATGAGCTGGAGTGCTGTTTGAAAGTTTATTGACTCACCAGTACAAAGTACAATGACTTGGCAAACCTTTCTTTGGGTAGTGGGCTTTTATGAGGGAATTCAATGGGAAAGCAGTATATATACAAGTTTTGGCTCATCTCATTTTGGGATGGGATGATTTCTGCTGTTTACTGGGTAAATGTTCTCAGTCTCTTATTGTTTTGAGTTCACTGATATGCTTCTATATTAACCTGTTTTTTTAAAGGTATACATATGGCTATTATATATATATATATATATATATATATATATATATATATACATTTTCTCACATGTTTGTAAATATATAAAACAAATCAGGACAGGCATCTAGTACTCACAATGAAGGAAACACATTGGAACAAGTCCTTGTCAAACACAAGCTCATCAAACAGGTCTCTTCTTCCCAAATGAGATATCAAGGAAACTGTGACAGTCACCGTCTCATTCAGATGGTAGAGATGGAGACAGATCTTCTCAGGGGTCTCAGTGTAGAGCTGGGAAGGGACCAGCACCATGTACTTCCTGGAAGGGAAGGAGTTCCGGTCAGTGGATGAAATTGTCTATACCTGGACTTTCTCCACAGTAACCATGTTCGCAATTTGCCACACAGCAGAATGGCAAGACAATCATCAGCTCATCGATACCTGCTGAGGCAGTTGTGAATAGGCAGCCAGCCTTCAAGTTCTAGAAAGTTCTTTTTTTTAAAAATGAAAATATGAGAGAAATAATTATTCTTTTCAAAAAATTTGTCATAATCATTTTCATTACCATTTTTAATTCTTTTATTTAAAATTATTTATTTATTTCATATATATGAATACACTGTCACCATCTTCAGACACATCAGAAGAGGGTGTCAGATCTCATTACTAATGGTTGTGAGCCACCATGTAGTTGCTGCGAATTGAATTCAGGTCCTCTGGAAAAGCAGTCAGTGCTCTTAACCACTGAGACATCTCTCCAATGTGCCCTTCCAAACTACTTTTAAAAATTATTTATTTATCTTACGTTTGTGAGTATACTGTTGCTCTCTTCAGACATACCAGAAGAGAGCAGTGGATCCCATTACAGATAGTTGTAAGCGACCATGTGGTTGCTCAGAATTTCATTCAGGATCTCTGGAAGAGCAGTCAGTACTCTTAATCACTGAGTCATCTCTCTATCACCCCTTTTTAATTCTTAAAAGATAACTCAATACCCTGTTTCATTTTCTGATACTCTTCAACATAAGATTTATTATGTGACTGTGAAATTCAAACTTGCATAGATCACCTATGTTATTCCTGAGCAAGTGCCAAAAGCTATCTGTAAGGATTACTCTCTACCTTTTCCTATAATTAGAGATTTTTTGTCTGCCAAAATCTAGCCTGTCACTGCTATATCACAGTATGCAAAAAATATCATTAGCTTGCTTTTAATTTTTACTACCTTAAATATATTTTTCTGATCATAGATACAAAACAAGTCACTCAACAATATAATCCTAATTATGTGGTTATTTTGGACACCAAATAATTTCTAGTGGTAGTTTAGTCAAATGCCTTTGATCTTAAGAAATGTATTGTTTTAGGATACAAACATCCACAGGGTTCTGATGTTCCTGAAGTCTTATCTGTCTCAAGGTTAAATCATAAGCTGCACATTTCCAACCAAGAATGCCAACAATTTAAATACTTGTTTTTCAAAGCAATTAAATAGTTTCAACAACCAAGAATGTCTCTAACTATTGGGATTTGAGACACTACTGGTTCAGTAATAAGGGGAACACTATTGCAAATAACACCACACCTCAGTTTAGTAACACTGATTGCTTTTGAGTTGGAAAAAAGATTACCAGAATCATGTAATATTAAGGTTGGACAACATATATACAACAATTTGTTAATTAAAAAGCAAAAAGAATTTAGGGAGGTTTTCAGGGGAATGGACTGTGAAAGGAAATGGATGGTTTTTTGACTGGAGGAGGGACAATACAGAAGAGGGCCTTTGGAGATACTCACGAGTCTCCATCGAGCAAGGACACAGAAGGCAGGAAGGCAAGAAGAACTGAAAAAAGGCACAGCTGAGCCTGTCTGTTCTTCCACATGGTGTGGTAAGAAAGGACAGAACAGGGCTTATGGTGTCCTCCCACTTATCACTGTTTCCAGAGTCCTCCAATCCACAGCAGCTTATTTATGAGTTCTCTCTGTAAACAGGACGCTCTTTCTGCCCAAGGTGTTTAAATAGCAAAATAGAATATTTGTTTTCTGTCAGTGTGTACAATGATGGCCTGAACACAACTCAAATAAATTTCAACAGTCTCAGGAAAGGTGCCAGCAGAGCTGTGGGTGCTGTTGGTCAAGGGTCAAGGCAACAGAATTTGCTTAGTCTGAGCTAGAGCAGACTTTCTCAGTCTTAATAACCAGTAAATCTTTGCAGTAGGTGACTATGCTGTGACTGTGTGACATTTTCCACCTATCTGCTTCTACTCACTTAGAATCTAGTGGTACTCTCTGGGATGTGACATCTCCGTTTCTCTTCTTCATTTGAGAGTCACTAGAGTAGTCCAGGTTGGAGATTTTAAATTCTCCTGAGTCTGATCATGGAAGTATCTATTTTAATGAGTCCAATGTATGAAAAGGGGAAGGTGGACACTGGGCAAACTAAAAAACTCACCTATTACAAGTCACTGTGTCCAGTTCTTTGTCAGAACAGAAGTCCACAAGTCTCATCTAGAAGCACACTTTTACCTCTACTGCTTACTAGGAGGCCCAGCAAACATGTGCCACTGATGGTGATTGCTTCAAATGGTGAAGTATCAGTATTTGGGGTGAAGCTCGAACCCTCTGGAAGGATATTAAGGTCTGAGTTGGGAACTACATCAGAATTTATAGTCTAGACCATAGGGCTGTTTATTTTTTGCAAAGATCCTGTGATATTGGCTTGAGAGGGAGGCATAGCATAAGGTGAATGAATTATAGTGTTGAGGCATTGAGTGAAAAGAAATGACACATGAGAAGGGATGAATTGTAAGCATGTAAGGGAAGAAAAAGAAATAAAACTTATGGCTGGCATGGTGGTGCACCCATTTAGCCCCAAAACTCAGGAGGCAGGCATATCCTTGTGAGTTCAAGGACAGCCTTACCTTGAAAGCCAGTCCAGGACAGCCAGGGCTTGCACAGAGCTGGTGGGATTGCAAGCTGGTACAACCACTCTGGAAATCAGTCTGGCAGTTCCTCAGAAAACTGGACACGATACTTCTGGAGCATCCTGCCATACCACTTCTGGGCATATACCTAGAAGATTCCCCAGCATGTAATAAGGATACATGCTCCACTATGTTCATAGCAGCCTTATTTATAATAGCTCAGGAAAGAACCCAGATGTCCCTCAACGGAGGAATGGATAAAAAAATGTGGTATATATACACAATGGAGGACTATTCAGCCATTAGAAACAACGAATTCATGAAATTCTTAGACAAATGGATGGAGCTGGAGCACATCATACTAAGTGAGGTAACCCAGTCTCAAAAGAATACCTGTAGTATGCACTCACTGATAAGTGGATATTAGCCTAGACTCTTGGAACACCAAAGACACAATCCACATACCAAATGATGTCCGACAAGAAGGAAGGAGTGGACCCTGGTTCTGGAAAGGCTCAATGCATCAGTGTAGGGAAATACCAGAACAGGGAAGTGGGAAGAGGTGGATGGGGGAACAGAGGGAGGGAAAAGGGCATATGGGACCTTTGGAGAGTGGGGAAAAAGGAAGGGGGAAATGAAATGTAAATAAAGAATATATCCAATATAAAAAGAAAAAAAGAACAACATAAAACCAATTAATTAATAGGAGACTAGTGCTAGATGCAGGCTTGTTGTTGTTGTTGAACTCAAGTTCAAGTTTAGGTCAGGTTCTCTAAGATGGAGCCTGAATCTAAGATGGAGTTGGTCTGGTCTCTCCCACTGACCATGAGAGTCAGAGACAGGATCTGCATCCAGATTCATTATACATTATAGTACTTCAAGTTATGTGTGATTATCCTAACACACGAAACAAAACAGCAGTGGTAAAAATACATGAGGTAGTTTTGCATTTTAACTAAAAATATTGGTTATGTCTAAGGTATGCAGATCAAGAGACACTTATTTCCTAGATATACTGCAAACAAACAAAAACTATCAAAGAAAATAGAATATTGTGGCATGATGGTGAATATTATGTTTAAAAGTTTAAAATTACTATGCTTCAGAGAAATATAAAACAAAATGCCTCTAACCTGTGAGCCCCACATGCCCAAGGACAGAGGGCTTCCAGGAATGCTGGGAATTATTCTTGAAATTACCTGATTTGTTTATGCAAGATAACAAACCATGTGCTTTCACTCCTGCAAACAAGCTTGCTTGCCCCTGGCAGCATGAAAGATGTGTGCTTTTCTGCATGTAGGCCAGATGTGTGGCTGGTTGCACATAAGCAGGAAGTACATACCTTTGTGAGTTTTTGCCTTCATAATGCCCTTACTATGGTAATTCATAGCTACATCTTGAGAGTACTCTCAGGTTCAGTCCTGGCACCATGAGGATCTGGTGCTGGTAAAAAACTATCATTTTGGAAAGATGAAATGTTAATCAATGGTTTTCTCTTCTTCCTCTATTTCATGGCTCCCATCTCTGTGGTGTGTGTGTTTGTATCTGGGTACAGATGTATGAGTTTGCATGTGTGGTTTAGATCACTTGCATGTGTTATTCATGCGTGAATAAGACAGAGATTTTCTTTTCAAATATTTATTTATTTATTACAAGTAAGTACACTGTATCTGTCTTCAGACACACCACAAGAGGGCCTCAGGTCTCATTACAGATGGTTGTGAGCCACCATGTGGTTGCTGGGAATTGAACTCAGGACCTCTGGAAGAGCATTCAGCACTCTTAACCACTGAGCCATCTCTCCAGCCCCCAGGACCTCTGTCTTGTGTCATTTTTACCTTGCTTACTGAGATACTTTCCTCAATGCTGAAAGCTGTAAATGAGGTTAGACTATCTAACAGAGGAATCCATAGGGATCTGTCTCCTTCTGTCTCCATAGAGACCATTGGCATGCCAGGCTTTTATGTTGTTACTAATTCTAAATCATGTCCTTACATTTGCAGAAGCTTTTGTCTAGTGATCTCTCATCCATGACATGAGAAGTGTTGTTTTGCTGGCTAGAATCTCCATGCATGCCTTCTCTTGTGAGCCTAAGTTAATCCACAAAGCATTTAGTTCATAAACACCACACCATGGTCAATGCTCTTTGCAGCTCTGTACAAGATGCAGGAGAAGCCGGTGGTAGAGTATGGTCACTGTATTGTCTAGAGTGTATGACTGAAGAAAGCCTGCAAACTAAGGAACACCGTGGGTTATTATCAATTCCTAGTCATTTTAGAATATTGGGAGCCAGGGAGACTAGCTTTAAAAGTTGTATCTTTAATATCAAAAGAGGGTATCCTGGCAGAAAATGGACACAGGGGTGAACATGTCCAGGGCCAAGCAATGGGCTCATAGCATGTAAGACTTTGCTGTTCTTAGGAAGTGTTGAAGGGAAGTAGCCTGATTAAATGGATGGCGTTCATAGTTGCTCCTGTGACCCCATCTCTCAGGGACTAATTTTTCTCATATTTCATAAAATTAGGAAACCTTTGTCTTGAGGAGGGATGGAAAGATATATGACATTTTTTCTACTTACATGCTACTCAGACTAAGCAACCATGTCCCACATACTACTCACTGTGATGGAAAATTGATAACTATGGTCATCCTGACTTTATCGTCTCTTCCACATCCATGCCCTAAATCCTTGTGAGCCAGGCTCTGAAATCCTTCCACTGCTTGCTTAGCAGGCTTTCCTGGGGAAAGCTGCTCAATGACGGAACACTCCCTAAACACCATAGTGCACTGCATCAGGCCATAACATGTTCACACCGACATACTGTGACTGGGAGAGTTAGGGGCTACGAGACATTGACACTGAAGGTCCCACCTGTTTGAGCCAGTAGCCAAAGGGCTAGGGCATGGGATGATTGACTGGCTGCTACCATGTTCGGACTTTGTCACATATGGCAGAACAGGGATTCTGTGTGTTCTGCCTCTCAGTGAGAACTGTGAAGTGCGCTTGGTCTTTTTTATTTTTTTCTGAGACATAATTAGGCTAATGATTTATCCCCTTTTGAGGCTGTGAGGTGGATATGAGTGCGTATATCCAGCATGGGAGTGGGGAACTAACCATGTGTTCTCTATTAGAGCAGATACACAAAATCTCTTCTTAGGGGAAGAAACTGGAGCACAAGAATCTCTTTTCATACCTTCCTAAGACAGTGGGTTCCTCAACCTGTGGGTTGTGAGGCCCTTGGGAGTTCAGTGACCTTTTCACAGAGGTCACTTAAGTCCATTGGAAAATACAGATATTTATATTATGATTCATAACAATTGCAACATTAGAGTTATAAAGTAGCAACAAAAATAATTTTACAGTTGGGGTTCACCACAACATGAGGAACTGTATTAGAGGGCCACAGCATTAGGAAGATTGAGAACTCGGTCCTAAGATATTCATAGAGGGTCAAATCTGCACTTCTTGGGGGAGGTTTTCTGAAGTGTCTACATGAGAAGTGACATGGGAGATGGTTCTGCTCTTTGAAATGCCAGCAGAGCACAAAACAGTGAGAATTCAACATCAGAAGCTAGTGTGATGCTTCCCTAAGCCTGTTGCTATACCAATACCATGCAGTTTTTTTTTTAAACACAATTGCTCTGTAGTACTGCTTGAGGTCAGGCATATTGATTCCCCCAGAAGTCCTTTTATTGTTGAGAATAGTTTTAGCTATCTTGGGTTTTTTGTTACTCCAGATGAATTTGAGAATTGCTCTTTCTAGATCTATGAAGAATTGATTTGGGATTTTGATGGGGATTACATTGAATCTGTAGATTGCTTTTGGCAAGATGGCCATATATTGATCCTGCTAATCCAAGAGCATGAAATATTTTTTTCCATCTTCTGAGGTCTTCTTCGATTTCTTTCTTCAAGGACTTGAAGTTCATGTCATACAGATCTTTCACTTGTTGGTTAGAGTCACAGCAAGGTACTTTATATTGTTTGTGGCTATTATGAAGGGTGTTATTTCCCTAACTTCTTTTTCAGCCTGCTTGTCCATTGAGTACAGGAAGGCTACTGATTTTCTTGAGTTGATTTTATAACCAGCCACTTTGCTGAAGTTGTTTATCAGCTGTAGAAGTTCTCTGGTGGAGATTTTTGCGTCGCTTAAGTATACTATCATATCTGCAAGTAATGATAGTTTGACTTCTTCCTTTACAATTTGTATCCCTTTGACTTATGTTGTCTAATTGCTCTCACTACAACTTCAAGTACTATATTGAAAAGATATGGAGAGAGAGGGCAGCCTTGTCTAGTCCCTGATTTTAGTGGGATTGCTTCAAGTTTCTCTCCATTTAGTTTGATGTTGGCTACTGGTTTGCTGTATATTGCTTTCATTATGTTTACGTATGGTCCTTTCATGCCAAAAGTCTTGGAAAGAGCAGCAATTCAAGGCCTATACCTAAACATAGTAAAAGGATGCTGAAATTTGTCAAATGCTTTTTCAGCATCCAATGAGATGACCATGTGGTTTTTTTCTTTGAGTTTGTTTATGTAGTGGATTACGTTGATGGATTTCCATATATTGAACCACTCTTGCATCCCTGGGATGAAGCCAACTTGATCATGGTGAATGATTGTTTTGATGTGTTCTTGGATTCGGTTGGCAAGAATTTTGTTGAGTATTTTTGCATTGAAGTTCATAAAGGAGATTGGTCTCAAGTTCTCTTTGTTAGTTGGATACTTGTGTGGTTTTGGTATGAGGGTAATTGTTGCATTGTAGAATGAGTTGGGTAGTGTTCCTTCTGTTTCTGTTTTGTGGAAATGTTTGAAGAGTATTGGTATTAGGTCTTCTTTGAAAGTCTGATAGAATTCTGCACTAAAACCATCTGGTCCTGTGCTTTTTTTGGTTGGAAGACTTTCTATGAACCCTTCTATTTCTTTGGGGGTTATGGGACTGTTTAGATGATCTATTTGACCCTGATTTAATTTTGGTATTTGGTATCTATCTAGGAAATTGTCCATTTCCTCCAGATTCTCCAATTGTGTTGAGTATAGGCTTTTGTAGTAGGATCTGATGATTTTTTGAATTTCCTCAGTTTCTGTTATTATATCTCCCTTTTCATTTCTAATTTTGTTAATTTGGATACTGTCTCTGTGCCCTTTGGTAAGTCTGGCTAAGGGTTTATCTATCTTGTGGATTTTCTCAAAGAACCAGCTCCTGGTTTTGTTGATTATTTGTATGGTTCTCTTTGCTTCTACTTGATTGATTTCAGCCATGAGTTTGATGATTTCCTGTCTTCTACTCCTCCTGGGTGAAATAGCTTCTTTTTGTTCCAGAGCTTTCTGGTGTGCCATTAAGTTGCTAGTATATGCTCTCTCCTGTTTCTTTTTGGAGGCACTCAGGGCTATGAGTTTTCCTCTTAGCACTGCTTTCATTGTGTCCCACAGATTTGGGTATGTTGTGCCTTCATTTTCATTAAATTCTAAAAAGTCTTTGATTTCTTTTTTTTATTTCTTCCTTGACTAAGGTATCATTGAGTAGAATACTGTTCAGCCTCCATTCGTATGAGGATTTTCTGTTGTTTTTGTTGCTATTGAAGACCACTCTTACTCCATGGTGATCCAATAGTAGGCATGGGATTAGTTTGATATTCTTATATTTGTTGAGGTCTGTCTTGTGACCAATTACATGGTTGATTTTGGAGAAGGTACCATAAGATGCTGAGAAAAAGGTATAGTCTTTTGCTTTAGGATGAAATGTTCTATATATATCTGTTAAATCCAATTGGTCCAAAGTTTTAATGAGTTTGCTGTGTCCCTGTTTAGTTTTTGTTTTCCTGATTGGTCCATTTATGATAGTGGAGTGTTGAGATCCCCCACAATTATTGTGTTAGGTGTAATGTGTGCTTTGAGCTTTAGTAAAGTTTCTTTTATGAATGTGGGTGCCCTTGCATTTGGAGCATACATGTTTAGAATTGTGAGTTCTTCTTGGTGGATTTTTCCTTTGACCAGCAAGAAGTGACCTTCTGTGTCTCTTTTGATAACTTTAGATTGAAAGTCAATTTTATCTGATATTAGAATGGCTATTCCAGCTTGCTTCCTGAGACCGTTTGCTTGTAAAATTGTCTTCCAGCCTTTTACTCTAAGGCAGTGTTTGTCTTTGACCCTGAGGTGTGTTTCCTGTATGTAGAAAATGTAGTGTCTTGTTTCTGTACCCAGTCTGTTAGTCTATGTCTTTTATTGGGGAATTGAGTCCATTGATGTTAAGAGATATTAAGGAATAGTGATTATTTCTTCCTGTTATTTTTGATGTTATTTTTGTTTGTGAGTGGTTATCTTCTTTTGAGTTTGATGGAAGAAGGTTACTATCTTGCTTTTTTCAGGGTTTAGTTTCCCTCCTTGAATTGGAATTTTCTTCTTATTATCCTTTGTAGACCTGGGTTAGTGGAAAGATATTGTGTAAATTTAGTCTTGTCATGGAATATTTTGATTTCTCCATCTACGTTGATTGAGAGTTTTGCTGGGTATAGTAGTCCTGGCTGACATTTGTGTTCTCTTAGAGTCTGCATGAGATCTGCCAGGATCTTCTAGCTTTCATGTTCTATGGTAAGAAGTCTGGTGTGATTCTGTTAGGTCTTCCTTTATATGTTACTTGGCTTTTTTCTCTTACTGCCTTTAATATTCTTTCTTTGTTTAGTACGTTTGGGGTGATTATTATGTGATGGAAGGTATTTCTGTTCTGGTCCAGACTGTTTGGAGTTTTGTAAGCTTCTCGTTTATTCATGGGCATCTCTCTCTTTAGGTTAGGGAAGTTTTCTTCCATAATTTTGTTGAAGATGTTTGCTGGCCCTTTAAATTGTAGATCTTCACTCTCATCTATCCCTATAATCCTTAGGTTTGGTCTTCTCATTGTGTCCTAGATTTCCTGGATGTTTTAGCTACAAGTCTTTTGCATTTTGTGTTTTCTTTGACTGTGGAGTCAATGGTTACTATGGTATCTTCAGCATCTGAGATTCTTACTTCTATCTTTTGTTTTCTGTTGCTGATATTTGTTTCTATGACTCCTGATTTCTTCCCAGGGTTTTCTATTTCCAAAGTTGTCTCCCTTTGTGATTTCTTAGTTGTTTCTACCTCTGTGTTTAAATCCGGGATGGTTTTGCTCAGTTCCTTCACTTGTTTGTTTGTGTTTTCTTGCAATTCTTTAAGAGATTTTTGTGTTTCCTCTTTCATGACTTCTGCCTCTTGAATCAATTTCTCCTGCATTTCTTTAAGTGACTTTTTTTCATTTCCTCTTTATTGGCTTCTGTCTTTTGATCCATATTCTCCTGGAATTCTTTAAGTGATTTTTGTGATTGCATTGTAAGGGCTTCTACCCTATTCATGTTTATTCAAATAAATTGGTAACCTTCCTTAATACAAATGATAAAGGGACTGAGAAGAAAGTTAGGGAAACAACTCCCTTCACAATAGTCACAAACTATATAAAATATTTTGTGGTAACTCTAACCAAACAAGTGAAAGACTTGTATGACAATAACTTCAAGACTCTCAAGAAAGAAATCGAAAATCTCTGAAAATGGAGAGACCCGCCATGCTCATGGATTGGCAGAATTAACAGAAAAAATGGCCATCCTTCTAAAGGTGATCTATAGATTCAATGCAATCCCCATCAAAATCCCAACACAATTCTTCAAAGACATGGAAAGAGCAATTCTCAAATTCATCTGGAAAGACAAAAAACCCAGACTATCGAAAACGATTCTTCACAATTAAAGAACATCTAGGGAAATTACCATCCCTGACCTCAAGCCTTACTACAGAGCAATAGCCATAAAAACTGCCTGGCATTATACAGAGAAAGACACATTGATCAATGGAATAGAGTTGAAGACCCCAAAAAACCCTACACTTTCAGACACTTGATCTTTGACAAAGAATCCAATATTATACAATGGAAAAAAGAAAGCATCTTCAATACATGGTGCTGGTCTAACTAGCTGTCTGTATGTAGAAAAATGAAAATAGACCCATATTTGTCACCTTGCACAAAGCTCAAGTCCAAGTGGATTAAGGACCTCAATAAATACTGGATACACTAAATCTAATAGAAGAGAAAGTGGGAAAGAACCTCAAACTCATTGGCACAGAGGGAAACTTCCTAAACAGAACTCCAATGGCTCATGCTCTAAGATCAAGAATTGATAAATGGGACCTCATGAAACTGGAAATCTTCTGTAAGGCAAAGGACATAGCCAATAAGACAAATCAGCTACCTACAGATTGGGAATAAATCACTAACTACACATCCGATAGAGGGCTAATATCCAAAGTTTATAAACACTGAAGAAGATAATCACCAAAAAACCCCAACAACCCAATCAAATAATGGGCTATCAGTTTCTATATCATGAAAATCACAGCTATTCCAAGTGTCCTAATGATGCATCTTGTGTTCAGAGATCAAAACTACAAAAACTAACCCAAACCCTAAAGCAGTTATAAAGCATAAAAAAAGATTAGAGCTGGAAATAAGCAGAGACATATCAAAGGTCAAAGAAACAGAGACCTGAAAGTTTGATAGGACAAACAAATATGACAAACCCTTGGCATTAACACTCAGAAGACACAAATTATTAAAATGAGAGACACAGAAGAGATGAGTTAGACAACATTGGCACCCTAAGGGCTATGAGGCAAACTTGTACTTTAGAGTGTTGACAATCCTGAAAGAAAGATATTTCTCACTTCACAAACAGTCACCAAAATTAATAGGTTATCTAATATTAACCATCTGCTGCCTTCCCACTGCTAACCCATGGACATGATGATAAACTCAGAGTGTTGCAAAACATATGTAGAGATCAATATATCGACAAGATGGAAAGAGGTGATAAAATCTTCTCTAAGAAAGAGAGCCTAGACCAACTGATGGATCTTATCTATTGGCTGTAAGGTGTCATGAAGAATGCTCAATCCGCTTCACCAAAGGGATAAGGAAAGATAATTATAAACAACCTACAAAGCCAGTATTACTCTGCTGTTGGAACCATAACAATACAGTTGTGAGCACATGCACGAGCACACACACACACACACACACACACATATGTACACACCTGTACACCTGTGACAATAGTCTCGAATATTCACAGGCACATCTTTTATGAGAGTACTTTGTAGTTCAGATAAATTTCAACACATGCTAGAGATTGATTTTGGTGTTAATATTGGGTTAAGCATTGAACCTTAGGACAACTCCACACACAAAATGGACAACAACAAGCAGATAAGGAGGTCAAGGGAAGAGGCCCATGCTCAGCAGTGAATAATAACATTTTGTTATTATTGTAATGTAAAATGGACTTAGGGTTCTTATCTGCAACATGCCAGTTCTTAAAAAAAAATCACTGTAGCCTTTCAGTCAAAGGTGAGCCTTTTAAGGTGAGCCTAAGTAGAGCCATGAAAAAATAGCTGGAACATTAACATAAAGGAGAGGCTTCCCGGCACAGTGTCTATGTTCATCATGGATGGACATCTATGAGGTTCATCAAAGAAAGTGTTTTTGCATGTTACTTTGTGTGTGTGTCCTTATCTGAATTTTGGTGTCTGTGTAATACCAACTGTAGATGTGTTTTCTTTGAGTGTTTCATCCTGCTCAGGTGAGTTTAGGAAGCATTCCTTCCTCCCCTCTCTACTTCATGGGACAATGTGAGGTATATTTATGTTAATCCTTTTCTAAAGGTTCTATAGAGTTCAGAAGTGGACCTGTGAGGTCTTCAATTCTTCCAAGGATATTGCTACTGCCTTGGTTTGGATTCGTGGCTCATTGTAGTGAAACCACGGGGGTGATACCACCTTCCCCTGCTCGGTTTGTTCCTGCCTGGACACTCCTCAGCCTTTCTCTCCCTCTCCCCTGAGTAGTCACAGTCTTCTTGTCAATGCTTTTGAGCCTGTCTATGACCCTGACCATGGTACAGACATGTTAACCAAAATTATTAATGTTTGTGCTAGCTAAAACATAGAACCAAAATAACTAAGAGGAAGTGTAAGTCAAAAATAATTGTCATGTGGTGTCTGGAAAATACCACTAAGCTCTGCAAAAAGACCTATGTTGCTCTAACTCCATCAAACACTGGTATAATTGTGGATTTTTTTCTTTAAAAAATGTTGTCCCTCTGAGTTGCAGCCCCATGAGACTTTGAAACTTGAGTCTGCTCTTGGTCACTTGTCAATAAAAGAATTCACATATTTTTAATTGACTTAATTAGCATGGTTGCCAACAACTACCTTCTATAGATCATCAGCTCTGTTTTCACTGTTGATGTTGCCTTGGTCTATATCAGACATATGCCTAGAAATGTATATGGTCTAGTCATATGTATGTCAAGAAATGTATATACTTTACCAGTCATGTACATGATTAGAAATTTATTATTTACTTTAGACTTTCTGGTTCCTGCAGTTTAACTTTTTAAAATAATTTCTGTTATGCCCCGACCCCTATGGACACTTCGTTTGACTGAAGGGCTATACTGATTTTTTTTAAAGATTTATTTATTTTATATATTTAAGTACACCATTGCTCTCTTCAGACATACCAGAAGAAGGCATCAGATCCCATTACAGATGATTAAAAGCCACCATGGGGTTACTGGGAATTGAACTCAGGACCTCTGGAAGAGCAGTCAGTGTTCTTAACCACTGAGCCATCTCTCCAGCCCTATAGTGATTTTTTTATGTTTACTGGAATTAATGTCATGCTAAAGTCTGTGTCTGATGTTTCTCTGAGGACCTAATTACTGCTTTCTTTTCAGTATACATTTACCCTGATAAAGGCCCAAAGTCCTTTCAGGGAAGAAAGAATTGATTTACATATTTAGTCTTTTCTCAAGGAAGTCAAAACTCCCTTCCCTGTAAACTGGCTCATGTCTGGGAATTGGCTTTGACAATTTTGTAATTCAGTTCAGAGTTTTATGCATTTGACTTGAAAGTTTTCTTTTTATAAAGGTCAAGTGAGAGGAGTCAGTAGGCTTATCTGTTTTATTTGTGGCCATGGTCATTAATAAGCCAGTTCACTATTGTGGGTCTGTGCCAGTCACTCCGTTCATTCTGTCGTGTTGACTCTGCTGTTGATTGTGATAACTGAGTTTCCATGGACTCAATGGTTCTGACCCTTCACATTTGCAAATCTTCATTCCCAACATGGTGCTATTCAGAGATGGGAACCATTGAGAAATTATTAGATTAAGAGGGTGGAGCTTTCATCCACATAATTAGTGTCCTGTTATTACAAGCAGGATATTAGCCCTAACCCTAACCCTAACCCTAACCTTAACCCCAACCCTAACTCTAATCCTGATCTAGTTTGATAATCAATCAGTTGGACACTTCAGAAGGTCCTCTTGTCACCAAAAGTGTGTGTGTGTGTGTGTGTGTGTGTGTGTGTGTGTGTGTATGAGAGCAGGAAAGGGGAAATTATTTGAAATGTAAATAAAGAATATAGCTAGTAATAAAATCATTTGAACCATAAAAAAAATTTCATTTTGTCTTAGAACTTATTGTGTTTGCTGAAACAATTTTGGCTTTCCCTAAACATTAAATAACATGTTCTAAAGAAGCTGAGTATTTCCATAACCAGTTTCCCAAAGTTTCCATGAGACAGATCTGTTGTAACCTTCTCATTACACCTCTGCTCAACATTTGTTGCCCTCTGAAACCACACGTGATTACACAGCTATGATAAAGACCCTTGATAAATGAGCCCCAAACTCATTTCCCCAGTCTCTCAGTGGCATGACTAGACACTACCATCTTGTTTCTGCCAGGACAGCCTTTTGTTTCCTGGAGCATGTATCTGACACAATTAACTTAGAAAGGGAAATTTTAATTTTGATTGACTGATTGTTCCTTCTCTTTTGGGTTCCCTGGTGAGGGAGCACAGAGGCCACAGTGCACAGGAAACCAAAGCAAAACTAAATCAAGTTCTTACCTATAGTCACCAAAAAAGCAGCAAGCCATTGAGGAGAAGCCAGGTCCCATTAGCCCTGTCATCCTCACTAGCCCAAAATCCCCAGTCACCTCTGAAAAGGTCAACTATGGCCTTTACAGGTAGGTATTTGTGTTCAAGGTTTGGCCTTCACCCTGAATTGCTATCTGGAGATGGTGGATCTTTTGAAAGGGGCTGGCCAATGGGAAAAACATAGGTCATGGAGGGGATTATGGGTCTCTGCTCTCTCCTTTCTCTCTTTTGTATTCTGGTCCTTAAGAGAGTGGATCCCCCTGTGACATGTTGCCTTGACCCAGGCTCCAGAACAACAGCCTAGCTAACTGTTAGGGTTTGAACCTCAAATATCTCTATAGGTTCATGTGTGTAAACACCTGGTCATCAGTTGATGGTTCCCAGGTCCAGGGAACACCAGCCTGTTATGGTAGGGAAGTCTAGTGGCTAGGAATATTTATGTCCGAGGACACAAAACCTTGCGAAATGGTTTCCTCACACTTCATAGGTCAAGAAGCAAACAGTACTTGGCTGGGCTAGAATTATTAAGCTTCATCATTACTACCAGCTAGGACCCATATTCCAAAGACTTTAAACCCTTATAGAACAGAACCAACTTGGGACCAACCGACTGCTCAAACACCTGAGCCCACTGGAGACATTTTGCATTCAATCACTATGCCTTTCATTACATAACTCAATAGATTTATTATTAGGTCTGCAGCATGGCACCCACTGGTCAGTCAGGACAGCCATTTTCCTTGCACTAAATGCCGGTCTTCTTTTCTTTGTAAAAAGTGTTTCACATGCATGTAACATATACCCCACTTTCCCTGTGTGTTAGAAATTAAATCCACAAACTTGAACGTGGTCAAGTGTTTTACCATCAAGTGCAATCCCTGCTGTTGGATGTTTTGAGAGATGATCTTGTTCTGACATGCTGGCTCACTTGGCACTTGCAAAGTTGCCGGGAGCCAAACTGACCTTACTTTATGTTTAGAGTTCATTTTAAAGATAGGCTTAGGTTTTGACTTCTCAGCTACAGACCTTGGAGAGATCGAGTAGTCAATGGTCACTGTGCCATCCCAGAAGAAGAAAACATCTTACAGCAGCCAGAGATTCACCTTGGCAGAATGCCTGGGCTACATGTAAAATCCCACTTGCTCACTTCTTCCCCTGCCTGTATAAGTTCCCTGAGAAAATACAGTTTTGGGGGTCTTGAATAAAGTTTGTCTTGGCCTCCTTCTTCTTGTCCCCGGTCTCTATTTCTCTGCCCTTCTCTTCTATGATCCCTTGTTGAAACCCCTACAGGCCAGGGTAACTGGTGCCTGACATGGGGCCCCTTCCTGATTAAGGATCACAGAGAATGTAGTCTTAAAGGAGCGGCTGCTCACGTTTTGGTACCACTGACTCATCAGTTTGTGGTTGGTCACCACAGAAACACTTGTCTGTGGGAGATCTATGATAGTTGGTCACCACAGAGAGAAATGCTTGTCTGTGGGATATCTAGGATAATCAGTCACCACAGAAATGCTTGTCTGCCAGAGATCTATGATAATCGGTCACCACAGTAATGCTTCTCTGTGGGAGATCTAGGATAACTTGTCACCACTGAGCTGCTTGTTGTGGGAGATCTGGTATAGTTGGTCACCATAGAAATATCCGTCTGTGGGAGATCTGGGGTAATTCAGGTGACACATTATGGGATAGATATTAAGTAAAGAAGGAGGCTTTTCTTTATGGTCTCAAGGAGACCTTCCAGGCACAAGGAATAAGGGTTAAAAAGTAAGATCTTCACAAATGTTTTATTTTATATAAAATAAAATAAAGATACTAAAAAACAACAAAAAAACCAACAAAAATAAAAAAAAAACAGATGCTAGAAAGATTCTTAGCTCAAGTATATTTGTGCTATGAATGGTTTTTGGAAGTGAAAGGATGGAAGGTCTGTGCATGTTGAAGAGGGATCGAGAAAGTTAGAAAAGCAGGGTACTGGGATGCAACTATCAATGGTTGCCACTGAGAATTGCTTCTCTCCCTTCTCTCGCAGAATTCCCAGAAGAAGAAGGAGTTAAAGTGAAAGAGTTAGGTCTTAAAGAAGGGAGAGAGAGAGAGGGAGGGAAGGAGGGAGGGAGGGAGGGAGAGAGAGAGAGAGAGAGAGAGGGAGAGAGAGAGAGAGAGATTGTTTCAGAATAGCAGTTGTTCTGTGTCTGGGACATTGTTTCAAAAGAAGGGAAATGGTTATAAGCTATTTCAGGTGTCTCCTGGGGACGAGAGGAAAGCAGGAGATGTCCTGCATCCTCTCTGGATCCTACTGGAGATATCCTTAGTTCTGGTTAGGATATCTGGATCTGTTTGGGACATCAAGTTCTCTTCACTCTCTATTGTCTGTCCTTGGTGCACCATATGTCTGTCCATATGACTGTCAATTTATGTGTTGTTGTTTGAATGATTGATTGTTATGTGTTTCATGTTAAAAATATGGTTAAAACTTTATCTCCTGACTGTTCACCATTTGATTTAGTATAACTTGTTTAAAAGGCAGTTTCAATTTGTACAGCAGAAACTGATACATTATCCTGCACTGTGGTTGGGAGTCAAGTGCAGCTGGAGAAATCCTGCTAGGGGCTGGTTGTCTACACAGGCTGCTCTTAAAGGGCCCAACAGCTTTTCATCTTTGGTAAGAGAGCTGCTGTTTTTTCCTAGAAAAACCTCTGTTATTATGTTTATTGGGTTCAACAAGTGACAAGGCACCTTTCTCTTGAAACTACAGTTAAAAAATATAAAAAACTTTTGTCTGGTTTAAATAAGTGTGTATATATATAGTCACTTCACTTTTGTTCCTGACTAGTTTTTAAGATATAAATATGTTTTACATGTCTTGGTTATAGAATATTGACTTATAAGTTATCAGGTATGATTAAAAATTTATAACATTGGTAACAGAAGGTTCGTTTAAATTGGTAACTCAGAGTTGGAGTCATTCTAAAAAACAGGTGACATGAGCCAACCCAGAAAAACTGGTATCTAAAGATACTTCTAAATTGAGATGATATTTATGTAATTCTTATCCCAGAAACTAGACTTATAAAAGATAGAATTTAAAACAATGTTTCTTTACTGATGCATTAAAAGCTACACTGTCATGCATTCATAAGTAAGAACTGGCAGTCAAACTTTATATGTAAAAGTAATGCTCTTGATATTGATTTTAAAGAAAATTATTTAAAACTGAGTTTTGTTCTTCAAAATTATGGACGTGCTCTAATATTACCAAAGAAACTTGAAAATATTTAAACTGCCAATGTTCTACTAATTGCAGTTTATAATTCAATCACAAGTTCAGGATTTTAACTCACTCATATTTGTAATAAAAAAATAAGACAAATGGATTAGTTATATCCTAAATAAACTGTGGCACAGAAAATTCAAATAATAAAAGATAGTTTATTTGATTTAAATGATTTTAAAAAGCTTTGAGAAAATGTTAATTTGTTAATACCTCACCTTAAGCTTGGCACAGGAAAACTTAAACCTCTATTTGGTAGTCTCAAGGGGAATGCAAATCCTAATCCCCCGGACAATGAACTGATGAGAGATAAATAACTGCAAAAAGGTCAATCGTTGGCTGTTTCACAGGAGTCCTTTGGCAAAAGGGACCATTAATATAAATTCATATTTCTTCACCTCCAAGTAACGTTTGTACACACTATTATGAATCTGTTGCTATGTTAATACAAAATTGTAAGACAGAATCATAAAAATGTTTTATAAAAGAACTATATTTATTCCTTAGTCCAAACAGCAATTACACTGGTTATTGAAGAATACTAATATTTGGCCTATTGCATAACAAACTTTTTAAAAAATTATTTTCATTGGATATATTCTATATTTACATTTCATTTCCCTTTTCCTGGTTCCAAGCCCCCAAAGGTCTCACATGACCTGTTCCTTCCCCATGTTCTCCCATCCACCCCTTCCCACTTCCATGTTCTGGTATTCCCCTACCCTGATGCTTTGAATCTTTCCAGCACCAGGGTCCACTCCTTCCTTCTTGTCGGACATCATTTGGTATGTGGACAGTGTCTTTTGTGTCCCAAGATTCTAGGCCAATATCCACTTATCAGTGAGTGCATAGCATGGGTATTCTTTTGAGACTGGGTTACCTCATTTAGTATGATGTTCTCCAGCTCCATCCATTTCTCTAAGAATTTCATGAATTCATTATTTCTAATGGCTGAATAGTACTCCATTGTGTATATACACCACATTTTTTTTTTATCCATTCCTCCATTCAGGGACACCTGGGTTCTTTCCAGCTTCTGGCTATTATAAATAAGGCTGCTATGAACATAGTGGAGCTTGTATCCTTATTGCATGCTGGCGAATCTTCTAGGTATATGCCCAGGAGTGGTATGGCTGGGTCCTACAGAAGTATCATGTCCAGTTTTCTGAGGAACCGCCAGACTGATTTCCAGAGTGGTTGTACCAACTTGCAGTCCCACCAGCAGTGGAGGAGTGTTCCTCTTTCTCCACATCCTCTCCAACACCTGATGTCTTCTGAGTTTTTAACCTTAGCCATTCTGACTGGTGTGAGGTGAAATCTCAGAGTTGTTTTAATTTGCATTTCTCTAATGACTAATGATATTGAACATTTTTATGGTGAGAGGGGGCATCCTTGTCTAGTCCCTGATTTTAGTGGTATTGCTTCAAGTTTCTCTCTGTTTACTTTGATGTTGGCTACTAGTCTGCTGTAAATTGCTTTTACTATGTGTAGGTATGGGCCTTGAATTCCTGTTCTTTGAACGGATGCTGAATTTTGTCAAACACATTTTCAGCATCCAATGAGATGACCATGTGGTTTTTTTCTTTGAGTTTGTTTATGTAGTGGATTACCTTGATGGATTTCCGTATATTGAACCATCCCTGCATCCCTGGGATGAAGCTAACTTGATCATGGTGAATGATCGTTTTGATGTGTTCTTGGATTCAGTTGGCTAGAATTTTATTGACTATTTTTTTGCATCGACGTTCATAAGGGAAATTGGTCTGAAGTTCTCTTTCTTAGTTGGATCTTTGTATGGTTTTGGTATCAGGGTAATTGTGGCTTCATAGAATGAGTTGGGTAGTGTTCCTTCTGTTTGTATTTCTTTTTTTCATTTTTATTCTATATTCTTTGTTTACATTACAAAGGCTTTCCCCTTTCCCAGTTCCCCCCACCATATGTCTCATAAATCCTCTCCCCCCCCAACTATTCCCCAATCACCCCCACCCCCACCATTTCTCTGTTCTGGTTCTCTCCTACAAAACTTGATCCAATCTTTTCAGGACCAGGGTCCTCTCCTTTCTTCTCCTTGCGAATCAATTGACTTGCTAATTGTGCCTTGAGTATTTAGGGCTTCTGGGCTCATTAATATCCACTTATCAGTGATTGTATTCTTTTGTGAGTGGGTTAACTCGCTTAGGATGATATTTTCCAGATCTAACCATTTTCCTACAAATTGTATGAATTCATTATTTTTAATTGCTGAGTAGTATTCCATTGTGTGTGTGTGTGTGTATATATATATATATATATACATATATATATATATATATATATATATATATATATATATATATATATATATCACATTTTCTGTATCCATTCCTCTGTTGAGGGACATCTGGGTTCTTTCCAGCTTCTGGCTATTATAAATAAAGCTGCTATGAACATAGTGGAGCATGTATCCTTATTGCATGATGGGGAATCTTCTGGGTATATGCCCAGGAGTGGTATGGCTGGGTCCTCTGAAAGTGTCATGCCCAATTTTCTGAGGAACCACCATACTGATTTCCAGAGCAGTTGTACCATCTTGCAATCCCACCAACAATGGAGGAGTGTTCCTCTTTCTCCACATCCTCGCCAGCACCTGTTGTCTCTTGAGTTTTTAATCTTAGCCATTCTGATTGGTGTGAGGTGGAATCTCAGGGTTGTTTTGATTTGCATTTCCCTGATGACTAATGGTGTTGAACATCTCTGAAGGTGTTTCTTGGCCATCTGAATTTCTTCTGGTGAAAATTCTTTGTTTAGCTTTGTACCCCATTTTTAATAGGGTTATTTGGTTCTTTGCGGTCTAACTTCTTGAGTTCTTTGTATATATTGGATATTAGCCCTCTGTCGGATGTGGGGTTGGTGAAGATCTTTTCCCAATTTGTTGGTTGCCGTTTTGTCCTTCTGACAATGTCCTTTGCCTTACAGAAACTTTGTAATTTTATGAGGTCCCATTTGTCAATTCTTGATCTTAGAGCATAAGCTATTGGTATTCTGTTCAGGAACTTTCCCCCTGTGCCAATGCCCTCCAGGGTCTTCCCAAGTTTCTTTTCTAATAGTTCCAGTGTGTCTGCTTTTATGTGGAGGTCCTTGATCCATTTGGAGTTGATCTTAGTACAAGGAGATAAGAGTGGGTTGATTCACATTTTTCTGCATGTTGACCTCCAGTTGAACCAGCACCATTTGTTAAAAAGGCTACCTTTTTTCCCACTGGATGGTTGTACCACTTTATCAAAGATCAAGTGACCATAATTCTGTGGGTTCATTTCTGGGTCTTCAATCCTATTCCATTGATCTACTTGCCTGTTGCTATACCAATACCATGCAGTTTTTAACACAACTGCTCTGTAGTACTGCTTGAAGTCAGGGATATTGATTTCCCCTAGAAGTCATTTTATTGTTGAGAATAGTTTTTTGCTATCTTGGATTTTTTGTTGCTCCAGACGAATTTGAGAATTGCTCTTTCTAGATCTATGAACAATTGATTTGGGATTTTCATGGGGATTGCATTGAATCTGTAGATTGTTTTTGGCAAGATGGCCATTTTTACTATATTGATCCTGCCAATCCAAGAGCAAGAAATATTTTTCCATTTTCTGAGGTCTTCTTTGATTTCTTTCTTCAAAGACTTGAAGTTCCTGTCATACAGATCTTTAGCTTCTTTGGTTAGAGTCACGCCAAGGTACTTTATGTTGTTTGTGGCTATTGTGAAGGGTGTTATTTCTCTAACTTCTTTCTCAGCCTGCTAGTCCTTTGAGTTCATGAAGGCTACTGATTTGCTAGAGTTGATTTTATAACTAGCCACTTTGCTGATGTTGTTTATCAGCTGTAGAAATTCTCTGGTGGAGTTTTTTTGGTCGCTTAAGTAAACTATCATATCGTCTGCAAATAATGATAGTTTCACTTCTTCCTTTCCAATTTGTATCCCTTTGACTTCCTTATGTTGTCTAATTGCTCTCGCTAGAACTTCAAGTACTATATTGAAAAGATATGGAGAGAGGGGGCAGCCTTGTCTAGTCCCATGATTTTAGTGGGATTGCTTCAAGTTTCTCTCCATTTAGTTTCATGTTAGCTACTGGTTTGCTGTAGATTGCTTTTACTATGTTTAGGTATGGGCCTTGAATTCCTGCTCTTTCCAAGACTTTTAGCATGAAAGGATGCTGAATTTTGTTGAATTTTTTTCAGCATCTAATGAGATGACCATGTGGTTTTTTTCTTTTAGTTTGTTTACATTGATGGATTTCCATATATTGAACCATCTCTGCATCCCTGGGATGAAGCCTACTTGATCATGGTGAATGATCATTTTGATGTGCTCTTGGAATAGGTTGGCAAGAATTTTATTTAGTATTTTTGCATCAATATTCATAAGGGATATTGGCCTGTAGTTCTCTTTCTTTGTTGGATCTTTGTGTGGTTTCGCTATCAGCGTAATTGTAGCTTCGAAGAACGAGTTGGGCAGTGTACCTTCTGTTTCTATTTTGTGGAATAGTTTGAAGAGTATTGGTGTTAAATCTTCTTGAATGTCTGGTAGAATTCTTCACTAAAACCATCTGGTCCCGTACTTTTTTTTTTTGGTTGGGAGGCTTTCTATAAACCCTTTTATTTCTTTAGGGGTTATGGGACTATTTTGCTGATCCAATTGATCCTGATTTAATTTTGGTATTTGGTATCTGTCTAGGAAATTGTCCATTTCCTCCAGATTCTCCAGTTGTGTTGAGTATAAACCTTTGTAGTAGGATCTGATGATCTTTTGAATTCCCTCAGTTTCTGTTGTTATGTCCCCCTTTCAATTTCTAATTTTGTTAATTTGGATACTGTCTCTGTGTCCTTTGGTTAGTTTGGCTAAGTGTTTATCTATCTTCTTGAGTTTCTCAAAGAACCAGCTCCTGGTTTTGTTGATTCTTTGTATAGTTTCCTTTGTTTCCACTTGACT
Source organism: Apodemus agrarius (assembly GCA_964023405.1). Lineage (NCBI taxonomy): Eukaryota > Metazoa > Chordata > Mammalia > Rodentia > Muridae > Apodemus > Apodemus agrarius. The sequence continues at coordinate 151,999,560 of OZ030006.1, read as the reverse complement.
GATTTCAGCCCTGAGTTTGATGATTTCCTGTCTTCTACTCCTCCTTGGTGAATTAACTTCTTTTTCTTCCAGGGCTTTGGGTGTGCCATTAAGCTGCTAGTGTATGCTCTCTCCAGTTTCTTTTTGGATGCACTTAGAGCTATGAGTTTTCCTCTTGGCACTGCTTTCATTGTGTCCCATAGATTTGGGTGGGTTGTACCTTCATTTTCATTGAATTCTAAAAAGTCTTTGATTTCTTTTTTTTATTTCTTCCTTGACCAAGGTGTCATTGAGTAGAGTATTTTTCAGTTTCCATGTGTATGTGGGCTTTCTTTTGTTTTTCTTGCTATTGAAGACCACTCTTACTCCATGGTGATCTGATAGGAGGCATGGGATTAGCTCAATCTTCGTGTATTTGTTGACATCTGTCTTTGACCAATTATATGATCAATTTTGGAGAAGGTACCATGCAGTGCTGAGAAAAAGGTATATTCTTTTGCTCTAGGATGAAATGTTCTATATATATCTGTTAAATCCAATTGGTCCAAAGTTTCAATTAGTTTCACTGTGTCCCTGCTTAGTTTCTGCTTTCCTGATCAGTCCATTGAGGAGAGTGTAGTGTTGAAGTCACCCACAATTATTGTGTTAGCTGCACTGTGTGCATTAAGCTTTAGTAAAGTTTCTTTTACGAATGAGGGTGCCCTTGCATTTGGAGCATAGATGTTCAGTATTGAGAGTTCTTAGTGGATTTTCCCTTTGATCAGCAAGAAGTGACCTTCTGTGTCTCTTTTGATGACTTTAGGTTGAAAGTCAATTTTATCTGATATTAGAATGGCTACTCCAGCTTGTTTCCTGAGACCATTTGCTTGTAAAATTGTCTTCCAGCCTTTTACTCTAAGGCTGTGTTTGTCTTTAACACTGAGATGTGTTTCCTGTATGCAGCATAATGTAGGGTCCTGTTTCAGTATCCAGTCTGTTAGTCTATGTCTTTTTATTGGGGAATTGAGTCCATTGATGTTAAGAGATATTAAGGAATAGTAATTATTATCTCCTGACATTTTTGAAATTATTTTTTTTTATATTTGAGAGGTTGTCTTCTTTTGGGTTTGATGAGAGGATGTTTCTAACTTGCTTCTTCCGGGGTGTAGTTTCTTTCCTTGTGTTGGTGTTTTCCCCCTATTATCCTTTGTAGGGCTGTGTTTGTGGAAAGATAAAGTGCAAATTTGGTTTTGTCATAGAATACCTTGATGTCTTCATCTATGGTGATTGAGAGTTTTGCTGGGTAAAGTAGTTTTGCCTGAATTTTGTGTTCTCTTAGAGTTTGCATGATATCTGCCCAGGATCTTCTAGCTTTCATGGTCTCAGGTGAGAAATCTGGTGTAATTCTGATAGGTCTTCCTTTATATGTTACTTGGCCTTTTTCTCTTGCTGCCTTTAATATTCTTTCTTTGTTTAGTACATTTGGGGTTTTGATTATTATGTGACAGGATTTATTTTTGTTCTGGTCCCTTCTGTTTGGAGTTCTGTAGGCTTCTTGTATATTCATGGACATCTCTCTTTAGGTTGGGGAAGTTTTCTTCCATAATTTTGTAGAAGATATTTGCTGGCCCTTTAACTTGTAAATCTTCACTCTCATGTATACCTATAATCCTTAGGTTTGGTCTTTTCATTGTGTCCTTGATTTCCTAGATGTTTTGGGTTACCAGCTTTTTGCATTTTGCATTTTCTTTAATTGTTGAATCCATGGTTCCTATGGTATCTTCAGCATCTGAGATTCTGTCTTCTATCTCTTATATTCTATTGTTGATATTTGCATTTATGGTCCCTGATTTCTTCCCAAGGTTTTCTATCTCCAATGTTATCTCCCTCTGTGATTTCTTAGTTGTTTCTACTTCTGTTTTTAGAACCTGGTTGGATATGCTCAGATATTTCACTTGCTTGATTTTGTTTTCATGTATTTCTTTAAGAGATTTTTGTGTTTCCTCTTTCATAGCTTCTGCTTGTTGACCCATGTTCTTCTGTATTTCTTTACGTGATTTTTGTGTTTCCTCCTTATTGGCTTCTGTTTTTTGATCCATATTCTCCTGAATTTCTTTAAGTGATTTTTGTGTTTGCCTTGTAAAGGCTTCTAAGTTTTGATCCATTTTCTTCTGTATTTCTTTAAGAGATTTATCTATGTCTTCCGCTATCAGCATCATGACCAGTAATTTTAGCTCTTGTTTTTCTGGTGTGTTAGGGTATCCAGGGCTTCCTATTGTTGGCGAACTGGTTTCAGATGCTGTCATGCTGCCTTTATTTCTGTTAGTAACGGTTCTTCATTTTCCTTTTGCCATCTGGTTATCTCTGGCGTTAGTTGGCCTTGTTGTCACTGGCTGGTGTTTGAAACTCCTGTGAGGCTGGGCACACCTGTTGTTTCTCTACTGGTGACCACTCTGCAAGATAGTGCTGAGGGGACCTCAGTGAGCGCGGTTCCCGACTGAGTTGGTGCAAGGCCAGAGGGCATGGAGATGTCCTGCAGAGCCTCAGCCCTGGCCCTGGTTAGTGGGGAGAGCCTGGAGGATCCTCCCGAGTGATGGTAGCCCCTGATTGAGTCTGTCTACCTGGGCCTCTCTAGCGGTGTCCTGGTGGCAATATGGAGACCTACCGCGACCACCACTGTAAGGGACCGCAGAGCAGGCTGCTCCCAGCTGCCTTGGTGCAAGGCCAGAGGGCATGGAGAAGTCCCGCAGAGCCTCAGCCCTGGCCCTGGCTGGTGGCGAGAGCCTAGCGGATCCACCCGCATGATGGTAGCCCTGGATTGAATTTGTCTACCTGGGCCTCTCTAGCTGTGTCCTGGTAGCAATATCTCTGTTTGTATTTCATGGAATAGTTTGAAGAGTATTGGTATTAGGTCTTCTTTGAAGGTCTGATAGAATTCTTCACTAAAACCATCTGGTCCTGTGCTTTTTTTGGTTGTAAGACTTTCTATGACACCTTCTATTTCTTTGGGGGTTATGGGACTGTTTAGATGATCTATTTGATCCTGATTTAACTTTGGTATTTGGTATCTATCTAGGAAATTGTCCATTTCCTCCAGATTCTCCAGTTGTGTTGAGTATAGGCTTTTGTAGTAGGATCTGATGATTTTTTGAATTTCCTCAGTTTCTGTTGTTATATCCCCCTTTTCATTTCTAATTTTGTTAATTTGGATACTCTGTGCCCTTTGGTAAGTCTGGCTAAGGCTTATCTATCTTGTTGATTTTCTCAAAGAACCAGCTCCTGGTTTTGTTGATTCTTTGTATGGTTCTCTTTGCTTCTACTTGATTGATTTCAGCCATGAGTTTGATGACTTCCTGTCTTCTACTCCTCCTGAGTGAAATAGCTTCTTTTTGTTCCAGAGCCTTCTGGTGTGCCGTTAAGTTGCTAGTATATACTCATGCTCTCTCCTGTTTCTTTTTGGAGGCACTCAGGGCTATGAGTTTTCCTCTTAGCACTGCTTTCATTGTGTCCCATAGATTTGGGTATGTTGTGCCTTCATTTTCATTAAATTCTAAAAAGTCTTTGATTTCGTTCTTAATTTCTTCCTTGACTAAGGTATCATTGAGTAGAATATTGTTCAGCCTCCATGTGTATGTGGACTTTCTGTTGTTTTTATTGCTATTGAAGAGCACTTTTACTCCATAGTGATCTGATAGCAGTCATCGGATTAGTTTGATCTTATATTTGTTGAGGTCTGTCTTGTGACCAATTATATGGTCGATTTTGGAGAAGGTACCATGAGTTGCTGAGAAAAAGATATAGTCTTTTGCTTTAAGATGAAATGTTCTACATATATCTATTATATCCTATTGGTCCAAAGCTTCAACATGTTTCCCTGTGTCCCTGTTTAGTTTCTGTTTTCCTGATTGGTCCATTGAGGATAGTGGAGTGTTGATGTCCCCCACAATCATAGTTTTAGGTGCAATGTGTGCTTTGAGCTTTAGTAAAGTTTTTTTTTTTTTTTTTATGAATGAGGGTGCCCTTGCATTTGCAGAATAGATGTTCAGAATTGTGATTTCTTCTTGGTGGTTTTTTTTTTCCTTTGACCTGCAAGAAGTGACCTTCTGTGTCTCTTTAATGTCTTTAGATTGAAAGTCAATTTTATCTGATATTAGAATGGCTATTCCAGCTCGCTTCCTGAGACCATTTGCTTGTAAAATTGTCTTCCAGCCTTTTACTCCAAGGTAGTGTTTGTCTTTGACCCTGAGGTGTGATTCCTGTATGCAGCAATATGTAGGTTTCTGTTTCCATATCTAGTCTATTAGTCTATATCTTTTTATTGGGGAATTGAGTCCATTGATGTTAAGAGATATTCTTTTTTTTTGTATCTTTAATTGTTTATTATTGATATATTTACTAAAAGCAAGGAGACAAACCTGCTTTCATTATTATTAATAATTTTTTCAAAAATTGCATTATCGGTTCAACAAACCTATTGATGAGTTACTGAAGTATGTGGTTTGAAACACTGTCTGGTGAATTTCCTCAGCTTACAAGTTATATGAAACTTGGTTTCATATCAAAAATAGGAATATTTAAACTTCTATGAGTAAGAATACCCAAAACAAGTTCCCTCCTATGCTACTGTGTCTGCTGTCTTTTTTTCAGGGGGTAAAGGGGCAGTTTTGTTTCATGTCTATAATTTATACAGCCATCAGACATACGTCTTGTCTCAGAAAATTACCAGGTCCTGGCAGGAGTCACCTAGCTGAATTCCAATGGTATTTCTTATCCAAGAGATTCCCTTGAGAGTAAGCCCTGCTCAGCCCTTACAGTAAACAGAGGAGGATATCTGTTGTCATGTGGCCTCCTGGGGCTCCCGATGATGCGACACCAGCTATATTTGTGTTTCAGTGAACCCACAGCCTCAGTGTCCCCTCAGTCGGATGTGTACAGCATGCTCCATGACGGTCAGGAGGAACCAGCTGCTCCTCGCCAGTCAGGCTCCTTCAGGGTGCTGCAGGAGCTGGTGAACGACGGGCCAGGTGATCACCATCAGTGTCTACTGTCATGGCAACTGGGGGGGGGTGTTAGGAGGGAGACCTGAGCCATGGGGCGTGATGCGCGTCTGAATACTGACTGGTTTTAGTCCGTAATAAAGTGAGTCTTTTGCTCAGAAGGATGTAGAGAAAGAACTCCCTGGACGTGTCTAAGGATTCATGAAATGGAGCCACTCATTTAAATAAAAAGCACCAAACCCAAGTTTTATCCGTAAAAAAAAAAAAAAAAAAAAAAAAAAAGAGAGAGAGAGAGAGAGAGAGAGAGATATTAAGGAATAGTGATTATTTCTTCCTGTCATTTTTTATTTTATTTTTGTTTCTGAGTTGTAATCTTCTTTGATTTTGATGGAAGAAATTTACTATCTTGCTTTTTCCTGGGTGTAGTTTCCCTCTTTGTATTGGAGTTTTCCTCCTATTATCCTTTGTAGGGCTGGGTTAATGGAAAGATATTGTGTAAATTTGGTCTTGTCATGGAATATTTTGATTTCTTCATCTGTTGATTGAGAGTTTTACTGGGTATAGTAGTCTTGGCTGACATTTGTGTTCTCTTAGAGTCTGCATGAGATCCACCCAGGATTTTCTAGCTTTCATGGTCTCTGGTGAGAAGTCTGGTTTGATTCTGATAGGTCTTCCTTTATATGTTACTTGGCCTTTTTCTCTTACTACCTTTAATATTCTTTCTTTGTTTAGTAAGTTTGGGGTTTTGTTTATTATGTGACAGGACTTATTTCTGTTCTGGTCCAGTCTGTTTGAAGTTCTGTAGGCTTCTTGTATATTCATGGGCATCTCTCTTTTTAGGTTAGGGAAGTTTTTTTCCATAATTTTATTGAAGATATTTGCTGGCCCTTTAAATTGTATATCTTCACTCTCATCTATCCCTATAATCCTTAGGTTTGGTCTTCTCATTGTGTCCTGGATTTCCTGGATGTTTTGGGTTACAAGCCTTTTGCCTTTTGTATTTTCTTTGACTGTTGAGTCAATGGTTACTATGGTATCTTCAGCATCTGAGATTCTTACGTCTATCTCTTGTATTCTCTTGTTGATATTTGCATCTATGACCCCTGATTTCTTCCCAAGGTTTTCTATCTCCAAAGTGGTCTCCCTTTGTGATTTCTTAGTTGTTTCTACCTCTGTGTTTAAATCCTGGATGGTTTTTCTCAGTTCCTTCACTTGTTTGTTTGTGTTTTCTTGCAATTCTTTAAGAGATTTTTGTGTTTCCTCTTCATGACTTCTGCCTGTTGACTCAATTTCTCCTGCAGTTCTTTAGTGATTTTTTTCATTTTTTCTTTATTGGCTTCTGTCTGCTGATCCATATTCTCCTGGAATTCTTTAAGTGATTTTTGTGTTTGCATTGCAAGGCTTCTAACCTATTCATGTTCCCCTGCATTTCTTTAAGAGATTTGTTTATGTATTTTTTGTGTTCCTCTAGCAGCATCATGACCAGTGCTTTTAAATCCAAATCTTGTTTTTCTGGTGTGTTGGGGTATCCAGGACTTGCTGTGGTTGGGGAATTGGGTTCAGATGCTGCCATGTTGCCTTGATTTCTGTTAGTAACATTTCTATGTTTGCCTTTTGCCATCTGTTTATCTCTGGAGTTAGTTGGTCTTGTTGTTACTGGTTGGCGTTTGAAGTTTCTGTGAGCCTGGCATTTGGCGCTACTGTCATAGAGGGTGTCCGTGCTCCGGAGGTGTAGACTGGTAGGTTTCCACTACTGGGTTCCGAAATACCTCCTCAACCATACTGGGCTGGACCCAAGTCTCCTCCCGGCTTGCTGCTGGATGTGCAATTGGCCTCCCTCCATCTCCTCCTCTCCTGCCTAGTTGTCAGCTCATAAGAATCAGATCTTTTTTCCCACCGATCTGGGCTCTTCTGTTAGATCTTTATGGTGACCTGGGTTCTTCTGTTGGTTCTCTAGGGTGACTTGGTCAGGCCACCAGCTCCAAGATGGTGGCGGGTCTTAGGGCTCTGTCTAACCACAGGATTTTCTTTAGGACTGGAGTCTCTCTGGTTGGATTGCTGGAGCCTAGATGGTGGCACTCTCAGTCCACAGGACTCAGTCTGATTAGCTGTCTGTGGTGCCCTGAGGCAAGATGTCAGCCTCTGCTATACTTCAGGTACAGACCCCCGAGCAAGTTGGTGCCTGTTCAGGGTCGGCACATAGACCACCTGCCGAGCTGATCTTGCTCTGGGTGCAGGCAAAAGCCTGACAGGGTAGTTGATGCTAGATTAGGACTCTGTCTAGGCACCTGGCCCCAGCTGCCAGCTGTCTGCAGTGACCCGAGGCAAGATGGCAGCCTCCGCTGCAAGCCGAGTTAGCTGGCCCCCAGCGATCAGTGACAGCCCACCGAACTGTCGGTGCACAGACTGCCCAACGAGCTGATCTGGCTCTGGGTGCAGGCAAGAGCCTGACTGACAGGGTAGTCGATGTTAGACTGGGACTCTGTCCATGTACCTGGCCCCAGTGGCTAGCTGTCTGTAGTGCCCCAAGGCAAGGTGTCAGCCTCTGCTGTACTCCAGCTCCCCCCCACCCCCCCAGCAGGTTGTTGCCCACGCGGGTCGGCGCAGAGACTGCCCGCTGAGCTGATCTGGTTCTGGGTGCAGGCAAGAGCCTGACAGGGTAGTCGATGTTAGACTCGGACTCTGTCCATGCACCTGTCCCCAGCTGCCAGCTGTCTGTAGTGACCAGAGGCAAGATGGCGGCCTTGCATAACAAACATTTTAAGCAAATTTGATAATCATTATTCCAAAGACAAGTTTTTAGAATTTGCCTCTATGCATACTTTTGTAAATATATACATGCAGCCAATAAAAATACATATATTTATAAACATCTCCTCTAATGATAGAGAAATATATATATATAATTAGATCACGTTTATTCTTAAATTTTCCTCCTGCTTCACAAATAATTAAATTACGTGCTATAGCCACTGATTTTTAAAATGTTAAATAATCAAGCTTTTAATTTGTACTGATAGTTAAAATAGATAGCTCATGGCTTACAATTGTTTAAAATTATATTTTTTATAGGTATTGCTAATTTTCAAATTTTATACAAATATACAGCTTAACTTAAGAAGCATGTACTGTTTCTTGCTTTTAGGACACTTAAAAGCTCATACTAGATTGTTTACACTTTTTTTCTTTGTTTTTTTAAGACAGGGTTTCTCTGTGTAGCCCTGGCTGTCCTGAACTCACTCTGTAGACCAGGCTGGCCTCGAACTCAGAAATCTGCCTGCCTCTGCCTCCCAAGTGCTGGGATTAAAGGCATGCGCCACCACCGCCTGGCTGTCCAGACTTCTTAATGAAGACAATGCCACAGGAGATTTACATATCAGGCAGATTATAGACTTTACACAAAAGTCTCATTCTTTACATCATCAAAATAATAATAGCTTAAGACAATGATTTGATATTTCTAGAAAATATACAAATCAAATTATAAAGACTTGTCCTCTGTGTCCTCAAATTCTTCATGTACCACATAATAGTGTTAATCCTTGAGGACTTATATCTAATCAAGACAAATAGATATAACTCATATTTCTGATTAATAAAATAAAAATATACATATGACTATTGGTAGCTTTTCAAACTTTCTGTTTACAACTGTTTTTAACAAGAGAAGCAACTAAAACTAAAATTAGTCATTGCCTATATTGTTTTTCTATACTAGATGTTCCAAATCAGATTAAAACAGATAATGGAGCTTACTATTATTGTCAGTCATTTAAGATGTTTTGTTAAGAATTTAATATTAGTCATATTCTAACATTAAGGACAAGATATTGTGGAGCATGCCCATGGAACTTTAAAACAATATTTTTATAAATAAAAGAGGGGAGAATCATATCTCCATACACCACAAAATTTTTAGAATTTCAATGCCAAGGAACTCGCTGAGTGTGGGGAAGAGGGCATGTTTGTGTTTTTTTCTGCAGGATGCTGAAGGAGCGTGATACCTGCCAGAGTATGCTGATCATTGAAAACGGCCGCGGTTCTTGACACCTTAGACGCCTCCTACTAATGCTGACACTACAGACATCTGCAGACTTAATATCCCCCTGCAAATCTTTTATATCTTCTGAACATTTCAAAAGAGAGAAACGTGCATTGTGTTTGCCCTTTGTAATCAGCCTCTCCCTGACTACCTCTGTGGTGGCCGCTGGATTGGCAGGTGGATCACTGGGACATTCTATTATAGTCACCAATACGTTAGTTGAACAATTTCAATTAGCTATAGAGGCTTCTGCTGAATCTTTGACTTCCCTGCAAAGGCAAATAACCTTACTTGCCCAAGTTACCTTGCAGAATCGCAGTGCCTTAGATGTTCTCACAGCTGAGAAGGGTGGAACCTGCCTTTTTCTTAAGGAAAAAAGATGCTAATGAATCTGGTCTAATAGAATTACAGGTGCATCAACTCCATATGCTAAGTAAAGATCTTCAGAGACAGAATTTGATAGAGCTGCCACTGATTGGTAGCATGTTTTCCCTCCTGATGCCCCTTGTTGGGCCTTTGCTTATGTATAAGATTTATTAGGCAACAGTTTGACTCCATGGCATTCAAAGCCATACAGGTATTATCATCAACTTGATTTGGCTGGCAGAGGCCTGGCTGAACCTTGCAATGACATCACCCCCACGGGGGATGCATAGAAACTCAGAACTATGCACACTGGTACAGCACGGCGTGAACTCAATGTGGGCACCTGCAAGGGGTGTAGAGCAAGGCATTGTAGGGGGAGGACACAATTGTCCGCTTCTGAGTCCTCCATGAAGCTCACCCGATCTGCATAGGGGTTGGTGTTGGACCACTCTACATTATGTGGGGGTCTCCCACCAAGATAGGCTCTGCCCCTCCTCTCCAAAAGACACCAAGAGCCACCTAAGTTGTGGGAAGAACAATCCTCTGTTCCCCACGAGGGGATCAGGTCAATGCTTCCCCCCCTTTTTTTGGTGAATGCTGACACATGCATCAATGAGAACTATAGATGTCTGCTTTCTTGCTAGCCTCACAAATATTAAATAAAAAGGGAGGAGATGCCGGGAGCCAAATTGACCTTACTTTATGTTTAGAGTTCATTTTAAAGATAGCTTTAGGTTTTGACTTCTCCTCATCTACAGACCTTGGAGAGATTGAGTAGTCAAAGGTCACTGTACCCTCCCAGAAGAAGAAAATATCTTACAGCTGCCCGAGATTCACCTTGGCAGAATGCCTGGGCTACATGGAAAATCTCACTTGCTCAATTCTTCCCCTGCCTGTATAAGTTCCCTGAGAAAATACAGTTGTGGGGGCCTTGAACAAAATTGGTCTTGGTCTCCTTCACGTCCTTGGTCTCTGTTTCTCTGCCCTTCTCTCCTAGGGTCCCCTGTCAAAACTCCCGCAGGCCGGGGCACAAAGTAGCCTGGGTCACTCTTGAATTTGTGACTCTCCTGCCTCATCCTCCAGAAATGCGCTGAATGCAAGCCCGAATCACCATTTCTTGCTTGCAGTATAGTCTTGCTTCACTAATACACCCATCATTATTTTCTTATGGAGGTAAGGTATGCTTCAAGTTTGGAGTGCTGTCTTATTAAAGCAGTTGTAAAGTGTTTGCCATGTTCACAGTGCATGATCTTCTGTTTAAATGTCATTTCTTTTCACCTCAAATGTGGGGTATAGGGCAAAACACTAACTGAACACAGAGTAAATTTGCATTAAGTCAAGAAATAATCACAGATAGAGACTCTCGAGAACTATGCATTTACTTTTGTTTTTTAAAAATTCATTTATTATTATAGGTAAGTACACTGAAGTTGTCTTCAGGCACACCAGAAGAGGGCATCAGATCACAATCCGGTTGTGAGCCACCATGTGATTCCTGGGATTTGAACTTAAGACCTCTGGAAGAGCAGTCAGTCTCTTAATCACCGAGTCATTTCTCCAGCCCAAGCTGTGTGTTCATTTATCAAACTTGTTCAGTGTTTATATTTCTGAGACAAACCCAAATCACCATTTTGAAGGTTCCATTGTCTGGGGATTCCAGCGATGCCTTGTCCACAGATAGGAGGAGTTTCAAACATTCTTTTTGTCTGTGTAGGGGAAGAGAAGAAAACCACACATGTAGTAAGTATCATCCAACTGGGTACAGAGAGCAGGGGTCTCTGCAGGAAAGCAAACTGGCCATGGTGGAGAACGGGGTCCTTCAGATTTTCTACCATAAGCTACCATACCCTTTGGTAAGGAAGTTACAGGACTCTTCTGGTGTTAGTACGCCAATCCCAAGGTGCACATTTTTGTAGTTTCAGTCAGTGAGAATTGTCTGAGCTCATCTAAGAAAAGGTCCGGGTAGTTTTGAGGGGAAGGAGGTCAGAGGAAGGCTTCCATGAGGAATGCTAGGTGCTCACCTGAGCTGCAGGGGCTGTTGTATTCAGTGAACGCCACTTCATCTGAAAGACATGGCATTCAAACATGAGAATGGGAGCTTTTGATAGAGGATTTTGTGGAGGATAGGTGATGTGTTGGGACTGACCACTTTCCTCTGTCAGGACCTGGATGATTGCTGAAAGAACATCAGCAAACCAAATGAAGGAATTTCTCCCCTTGAAGCCAGTGGTTGACACTGTTATCCTGGACCAACAAGATGGCTCCGTGAAGAAATGTGCTTGCTGCACATTTCAGTCTTCAGGAGAGAAGGGGAAAACCCATTTCCCCAAAAGGCCTGCTTACCTCCACAGGCACCGTGATGTGCCAGCCTCCCACAAAATAAAGAAACAAATGTATACCAATACCGGAATTGTTTACCCTGTGGGGAAAGTCAAGCTGTTCTACAGTGTTTGAGCAGAGTACTAGCTGCGATCCCTGTCGATGTATATATAGCCCTTTGGATTCTGTGCTGTGTTTCTGTTTTCCTTCAATATTTCTTGAATTCTAGTCTGAAACATTTGGTATATCTCTTCACTGGACAGAAAACCCCCATTTAATTCCCAGCTCTGGCTTTGCTCTCTTTCTTTGGCCATCACTGTGCACACAGGCTATAGGTCTCTCTCATTGTTTTGTTCCTACTGTGATTATTTGTACAACTCTTCATCTTCCCATTGCTGTATTCATTAGAAGAATTGTGTGTCTTTCAACCTAGATATATTACTTTGTAAAATGTTTATCCCTTGGGTTCTGTGGACACGTTCGATCACACATGATTGCTTGGACAAACAGGAACAAGGCATCAGTGGCTGAATAAACTGAAAATTTAAAAATGGTTGTCTAGTCTACCTAATGGGCCAGTGTCTGAAATGCAACTGTTTTTAATAGTGGGTATGATGGCATATGCCTATAATATCAGCTGTTGGAAGGCTGAGTCAGGAGGACTGAGTATTTGGGCTAGTTTGGCTACATAGTATAAAGTAACCCAAAACAATGACAAAGAGAATGAGTTTCCTTAGGGTCTATCACTGTCTCTTGCTCACCTGTCTCATAGTAGTCATAGACTTTCACAATGGCAGGCTGCAGGTTCTTTACTGGGATATCTTGTTGAATGATGAAGGAGAAGGCCAGTGTCTGATTGGTCACCTGGGAAAGAGAGAAAAATGATCCAGGCTTATGAGAGAGGCCAGGGCTTTTCTTTAGCACAACTAGGTTATCGTTGAATAGCAGCTAACCTCACAGTCAAGGTCTTCTGTAACTGCCCACCTATGTGGATGGTGAAGTGGTGATAGGGATTTTAGACTGAGAACTTGAGAAACTGAGGTAGAGGCTTCTGGGAGTATATGAAGCCTTTCCAGTCTATTAAACCATTCCAAAAATCCATATTCCTCCTCAATGTATGATATTTGACTTTGTCCATTGTGAGAAGCATTAAATCCTTTGACTTGCTGGCTTGAGACCCTATGGTCCCAGTAAAACCAGCAATGAGGAAAGAAGATTTGAAGATTATTATTATTATTATTATTATTATCATTATTATTATTGTTGTTGTTGTTGTTGTTAGTGTGTGTGTGTGTGTGTGTGTTTGTGTGTGTGTGTGTGTGTGTGTGTGTGTGTGTTGTATGTGTATGTACTGATGGAGCACAGGAGAGGGAGTCAGATGCCCTGGAAGTGGAGTTACAGGCAGTTGTGTGTTGGTATGGCTTCTGGGAACTTCTGCAAGAGCAGTAAGTGTCTTTAACTGCTGAGTCATGACTCTAGGAGAGAGATAAGGAACTCAAAGTATCATGTCATATGAGGTGACGTGCTTCTAATTCTAAAGGATTCCTTTAAAATCAAGAAGGACTGTCCACCTTGGCGAGTCTAGGGACAGGAAAGGACCCTCTCCTGACCTACATAGATCAAGGACTGTCTACTTCGGCATGTCTAGGGAGGCGGGAAGGAATCGTACCTGATCCAGATATACCAGGACGTTGCTGTTGCTCACTTCTGTTCTGCTCACGTGCTCTAATCTTTCAAGCTGGAAATATGAGAAAACCCCCATGTTACTGAAAAAGCCAAGGCCTTGTGGGGTGAGAGAGTAAATGAACTGTGGGACTGAAGGTGATAGAAAGGTGATGTTATTGAATTTATTTAAATGAATGGGAGGAAACTTTTCCAATAAGAATGAAAATGTGCTTAGAAATTTTTGAATGCTGCTCTACTAAAGGCCGGACAGAATACAACCTGACATAGTAATAATTTTTTCCTTTTGTTGGACCATAAAGATAGTCCCCCATTTGGTAGTACTTAGCTCATATTCTCTGTGCTCTGCTATCGACCTTAGATTGTTGTTAATTTTCATAGTTCTCAAAACATCTAAAACTACATCTATATTCTGGAATTTAATAATATTTTCCCCTGAATCATTATTGGCCAGGTTCATCTCACTTTAAAAGTTATTGTTAGCTATATTGTGCACTCAATGAACTCAGGCAGCTTTCTTATGCTTCTTGTGCTAGTTTCTGTCACAATCTATACCTAAATCTGCATTTTAACAAAATCCAAGTGTGTTAAATTAGTGCTAACATTGCTTTGACATGGGTTGACATAATTATGATGGTGTTGGTAGGCTCCTAGTCTGAGGATTCAGAGAATCAAAACATCTTGTCTTTGCTTGCTCACCTTTTTCACTGTTGGTTTCAATGGGATGAAACCAGATACCATCTTCACATCGACAATCACCATGTTGGAGGCTGGACGGCTCCCTGTGTAACTAAAGATCAAAGAAGTGGACAGGAATCATTTTAAGTTTAAATCTTGCCTCCTTTGATGTCCTCAGTAATTCCAGATATAGGCTGTGTTATTTTTCCTTATCTTAAAATATAGGGACTTTATTGTCGATATAAATAGTTTTGAAAATAGACTGCATAACAATATCATCTGGAGAGTGCATTAAAATGACAGGATCTTCCAGGCATGCTGGTGAGACAGCAGAGTCTGTTGAGCCAGTAAATGACCTAATATCAAAAAGATGCATGTATGGAACTTGAAGCTGATGGCTGGCATTGTTCTTTGTCACACCCACATGTGCTGGTACACACACACACACACACACACACACACACATATGATGATAGATCATGCTACAGATGTATTTTTTTCATCCAAGATCTCTTGGGTTTCTGCAATTAGACCCTGTTGCTGGTTATATTTTGTAGGAAGCTTTTGATGAGTGTCAGAAGAACTGAATATCCTTTTTTCTTTTAGAAAAATGGAATCTTAAAAGACCAGGAAGGCTATACTTTGTTGATGAAGAAGAATAATCCATGTTAAGAACTCATGGGAAAGAATAATGTATTATTTTGTTATAGTGAGCAAGATAGGAACCTTAAGTTGACTAATTAGAAACTATAATTCTATAATTCTTCATTGTTCACTTTGTTGAAGTCCAGTATTTTTATTCACTTTCTTTACAGACAAAGCAAAATGTTAATGCAGAGACCCATTTCAGATATCTTTGAACATGTTCCATGAAGAGTTCTAGGAAGGCAGCTCTATAGTTGTTGAGAGACAGAGACAGAGTCAGAGACAGAGGCAGATGCTCATACAGAGACAGATACCCATGCTTATCTCATACCTGATTTCTAGTGAGATCTGGAAGCTGTTGTGGCCTTTGGGGTTATTACAAGTTAGAGGTACTGTCTGTACCTGTAGAGCAAATGCAGACTGCTGCTTCTCCAAGTGCATGTTGTATCTCAGTGTAGTCTGACAAATAGAGAATAGAAATATTTCACCTCCATTGCACTCTGTCTTTGGGTCATTTTTTTCTAATTTGAGCATAATGTGTGCAGGTAGGGAAAGTCCGACTTTCCATTTTGGGGAAGGAGGCTCCCAGCTGCATAGACACAACATCCTAGCATCTTACCTGAGCATACACACAACCTTCCCGTGACACAGTGACGGTGTAGTTCCCCGGAATAAATGGTAATGGGACCTGCTGCAGCAACAGGCGATTACTGTTCTCTACTTGGAACTTGTGGGAAAATAGCCCTGAAGACTGTATGGTCACCAAAGATTTCTGACTTCTGGAAAAAGTAACTGCTCCATATTTGGACAGAGCATCAAGGGCCACCACAGTGTCCTGAGAGGAATGAATAAAAACGTTCAGGATAGCATCCATTTGGAAGGTGTTGCGCTCTTCCCAAAGTTCATTCTAGATGTGAAAAACTGTCATGGGATTTTGTCTCTAATTATTTGATCTCTAGACTTTATTTTAGGCTTCAATATATAATACATTTGAGAGTCAAAAATATTCACATGGTTTTCCTTAGAGTGTCTTAGCATGTGCAAATGCCCCCTAGGCAGCAGAAAATACAAATACAAATTAGATTTTGCTCTCAGCATTTATTGTTTTTCTTTCTTTGTCCCTGATTCCCATGGTTATGCCTACCCCCATCTACAAATTCACTTCTGCCCTTGTGGAGCCATCAGGACATGCCCAGATCTCGTCCTGATTCAGTCTTAATGAACAGAAAAAAACTAAGCTCTAGTGTTGTTCTTCACATCCTGGCTCCTCAGTGGCACACTCTGGGCAAGTGTACTTCATGATCCAGAAAGGATCTCTGACACAGGATCCTTTCTGATCCCCAGAGCTCTAGTGCCACCTTGAGAACAAGAGTCCAACAAGAGGGCAGAAGCATGCAGCAAGGGTTTTACTGTCACAACAGGGACTATTGAAAGGAGAGCTGTAAAGACCTGAACTGCAAAGCAAGGTCTCTAGAATCAAGGAGGTTTTCTTTTTGAACATTATATTTCTCCTTTAGAGGAACCTACCATCTCACTATACTTCTCTGGAGATTAGTTCTGCCATATATGCCCAGAATATCTGCAGCATAAATTATGGTTATTATGATAGCTGTGTATATTTGGAAATGGGAGATATTATTACCTCATGAGAGTTCTACTGACTTCATGATAAAGTGAATAGTTTGCATTCCTGATTGTTCCCAAGTATCAAGTGGGAAAGTGGGGGCAGCCGGATCTCCTGCTTGCTTGGAGAAAGCCTGAGGGTGATCTATTCTTATAAGATTAGGAGAGTCTGTCAGGAGAAGGAAAACAGCTGTACCTAAGGTCAGTAGGGATGTAGACATGTCGATTTGGTCTTAGTTCTCCACATGCTGTTACAAGGTGAGGGAGTTACGTGTAGGATTCTAGATATTCCAGGATTTTTGTCATTCTTTTATATTAAGGATTGGATCTGGGTTAGAAGTTCTCAGCAACATCGGCCTGTTTCACTAATGGTGGTATGAAGAGAACTGTGGCTGGAGACAGGAATTAGGGCAATTTATTATGGGATATATCGCCCCTCACTTCCTACAGATAAAATATCCAGGAGGAACATTTCCTTGTTCTTTCTCTCCTCTTCACTTTTTGATGGTCCCTGCATCTCTTGTTCAAATCCCCTAACGCCATGGGGACTCTGAAGGAGAACCACCAACCTGCGTGGAGGAGAAGCCGCCATGGGGATTCTGCTGCTCTGTGAGCCACTTGACTGTGCTCCTTGACAGAGCCAGGTCCTCAGGGGTGGGGCCTGGCTGGGCTGTGAGCCTAGCCAGGACCACATAGGCGTTCATCTCTACTTCAGCAGAGGAAGCTTGGGGCTTGTACAAATAAGGCTCCGATTTCTTGGGTTTCTGAGGTCTTTCCCAATGCATGGAATTATCTTAGGGTAAAATTAGAGAAAAAATTATGTGTGAGTGGTCAGGAATAGAGAGATGGCTCAGAGGATAGGAGCACTGACTGCTCTTCCAGAGGTCCTGAGTTCAATTCCCAGCAACCACATGGTGGCTC
Organism: Apodemus agrarius; assembly: GCA_964023405.1. Taxonomy (NCBI): domain Eukaryota; kingdom Metazoa; phylum Chordata; class Mammalia; order Rodentia; family Muridae; genus Apodemus; species Apodemus agrarius. The sequence goes on along the minus strand of OZ030006.1, from coordinate 151,982,328 downwards.
ACAACCATCTGTAATAGAATCCTATGCCCTCTTGTGGTGTGTCTGAAGACAGATACAGTGTACTTATATACATAAAATAAATAAATAAATCTTTTTTTTAAGTCTGAGTGGTAAGTGATTCCATGTCCATATGTAGAAAGAAGGAACTATAAAGGGTTGTAGAAGGTTTTAAAAATTTCACTCACAATATGGACCAGATCATCTAATCCACAGCAAAATCTGCAATTTGGTGGGACTGGTTGTGGTTGAGAAAGACGGAGGACAGAAATGTAGAAATTATTAACTAAATTACATCCTCAGTGGTGCTCTAGCAGAGCTGCTGAGGAAACATGGCAGACACGATGCTTTTACTCATTATCTCCCTCATACCCAACAAGACATGGCTTGTTCAGTGTTCAAACCAAATGACTTAGTAAACTTTCCCAGTGGGTTCAGAGTTGCAATTGAAACAGCAATCCCTGAAAGCACCTTTCCCCTTCATAGTCTTTGATTGTCCTGGTATGTATGTGCACATCAGAGAGAAGCTAAGCTTTAACTACGTTCATCTCTTTAACCTGGTGAGACCTGTGTGCATTCTACTGTGATAGTATATTTGTTGATTTAAGTCAGACTATCAGAAAACATCAAACAGAAGGTTATTACATAGAAGGAAGACTGATTTCTTAATAGGGCAGTGCAAGAAGAAACCTCAGTGTGCCCTAGAGACAGGACTAACAGGTCTTTCCATGTTCCAACTGCTCCCCTACATTTCTTCATGGGAGCTGGATGGAGGCAAACATGAGCACACACATTCTCACCTTCTTTTATAGCTTCCTTATCAAGTGACTTCAGGATTTCATTTCTCTTATCCTGGTTCCCCGCCAGAGCGAAAGCATAGGCCATCAGTGCCTTAGTGTACACAAGGCTGCCATTTCCTCCTTGCTCTATGCTCTTCCAGGATGACTCTAGGCAGCTCAGGGCTTTGGAGACAACAAGATGCTGTTGGCAGAACAAGGAAAATGGAGTTATGCAAAAAAGGGTCCTAGCAGGTCCCAGGACAGGTATGGAGTCTATAGGGAATTATGCTTTTCAAATCATTCCTCCCTCTCTCCCTGTGTCCCTCCCTCTCTTCTTCCCCCTCCTCCCTTCCTCTCCACTCCCTTCTTCTCTTCTTCTCTCCACTCTTTCTCCACCTCTCCCTTCCTTTTTCCCTCGCTTCTTCTCCCTTCTTTCCTCTCCCTCCCTTCCTTTGTTTCAACTTTTCTCCCATCCCCTCTCCTCACTCCCCTCCCCACGCTCACTTCCCCCTCCCCTTCTTTCTCTCCCTCTCCTTCCTTCCCTCTTTTCCTCTTTCCTAGCTCCCTTTCTCCCTCCCCTCTCTCCAATCCTTCCTTTCTCCCTCTTTCTCTTTCCCTCCTTTCCTTCTTCCCTTGTTCCCTTCATTGTTTCCTATTTTCTTCCTGTCACTGATTATCTGGCTGCCTTCTCTCTCCTCTATCTTTTTGGAGCCATGTCTTTTTATAAACTATATTCCATTTAAGATACAGACTAATAGGGATGTGTTTTCAGGTTGATTTTTGGAATATCCAGGATTTCATTGAACAAGTGGATGCTCATTAATGGAATCTGACAAATGCTAAGCATTGTTTAAAAAAGAAAGCTGCCACTTGGCTTCAGAGAGGATGGAAAGCCACAGGCTTTAAACCAGTCTGGTATGCTGGCCCCTACCGAGGCTGGGAGTGAACTCTCCAGAAGAGCGATGGTTATGTAGGCAGAGAGGGTAATTTCATCATCCACTCCCCCCTGCAAACAAGAAGGAGTGAGATCAGCAGAATATACAGCAAGCAATCCATCCAAGACGCCTTCCCAGCTCGTGGCCAATCCACATATTCAATGGAAGTTCCCATTCATATCCTCATTATGAGAAAGTTCATTCCCAACCTAGAGGCTTACTTCTCCCCATGGTAAATAGTATGACCTGACTTTAAGGTGTTCTTGGGTCACCTTGATTATAAGCATTTCAGAAAAGATCACCTTCATGGCATTGTTGAACAGTGATCCAGAGCTCCGGAAGCAGCCATTGTCCTTCTGCTGCTGGGAGAGCCACGTGAAGGCGTGGGTGATGTGTGATTCATCGATGAAGATGAAGGCTCGAGCTTGGGCAAAAGACTTGAGCACAAAGGCTGTGAGCCTGATGGGGGAGGGAGAGTGGGGAGCTTAAGCTTTTATTGTGATGTAGCAACTCCACACATGGGTTTCCAGGGGCCTGATCCACACGCATGAGCAATCCCTAAGGGTTTCTGAGCAGAGCATCTGGACAGTGTCACTAGCTACCCCAAAGTAGTCTTCCCTTCTGTGGTCCACTTGGGTGGGCAATGCACTAGGTGTGCTTTCAGGTACTTCCTGATTTCCTTTCTCATTGCTTCTATCCCGAGTCCTCTGGTGTTTATCTAACACACCTGCATGCTTATTATGCTAGGTTTCCTTTTGTAGAGAATAATCTCCTTTCTTAAAAAACTCAACTTTATGTTTTCTGCCTCAAAAACTTTAGGTCCCTCTTCTTGGTTTACCTCTGGTTTATAACAGTCTCTTTTTCCTTTGTTACCTGTTGGTCACTTGTCTGTGAGTTTTATCTCAATCACATAGGTTTTTTTATATTTGTTTTGTTTTTAAGTAAGTGGGTAATTTTTTAGAAGAGATGTATTTATTTATTTTATGTGAGTACACTGTTGCTGTCTGTTCAGACACACCAGAAGAGGGCATCGGATCCCATTACAGATGGTTGTGAGCCACCATGAGGTTGCTGGGAATTGAACTCAGGACCTCTGGAAGAGCCGTCAGTGCTCTTACCTGCTTATCCATTTCTCCAAGCCTCAATAGTACATTCTTATGTTATGTAAGGTCACATGAAGAATGGCAACAGCTTTTAAGTCTCAGTTATGAGCATCTTTGGAAGCTTAGACAAGGGTAGCCGGGCATTTACTGATGGATGGTCTTGGACTGAAATGAAAACGTCTGCTTCCTGAAGTCAGTAAAGCTCATGGGACAGAGTCAAAGCAGGTGAGCCTAGAGGCAATCTGAGTTCTGTGATTCATGACTGTGTTAACTCAGACATGTCCCTCTCTGGCCCAGGCATCCTCTAGACTTCTATGAAATAAGACACATGTATAGCTGCTGTGAGGAACAAGAGCTGAGCAAGGTCTGGCACACAGTGGCCTGTTCTTACCATGTGTTTCCTTGATTCTGGCCATCTTGATCCCCAAAGGCACTGTAGGAGCCATCCTTGTGTTTGTAGTTCAGCTCCCTCTGATAACCTGGAATAGAAGGCTTTGGGTATGTTCTGAAGAAACAGATACACGAGAGAATGGCAGGCTGTACATCTGATGTCATAGACGTACCCTGGCTTATAGGACTGACTGAGAACACTGCTCAGCTCTCCCCTCCAATGCTAAGCCCATTTCTATATATTACTAGATAGAATATTTACAAGAACAAGGTGGAGTTTCTGAGCTTTACTGACCAGCTCTGAGGAAGTCAAAGGCCTTGGACTTGATCATCTTAGTCAGCTGTTGGGTTTCATTCAGATATTTCAGCACGTAGATGTTGGGAGCAAAAAGGACCATGTTCTGCTCCCCACAGCCATAGGGCATATGGAGAAGATTTTGTGTGTTTTTTATGGCTGAACTCAAGATATCACCTGGAAGTGAGAGGTGTGACAATAGAATAGCCATGATCTTCAAGAACAAAATAATGCCATTCATAGAATCACTTCTCAGTGAAGTAAAGGGATTTTATGGGTGGCATGTGCTGGAACCCAGTGGGAATGGAGGGGATAAAGACAGAAGAAGGATGTGAAAGAGACCAAGTGTAGTAGTTTGGAAGATACATTTGGAATCATGGTGGGGGCAGGGCAGTGGTGGTGACTATTGTTCCAAGTCCCCCAGGGATGGATTAACTCACCCAGTACAGAGAAATGGGCTCGGGCTGAATCTTTCACTACCGTTGGTGGGAGCACCAGGGAAAATTTTTCTGATAGCTCAGCATCTTAATAAGCAAAACAGACAAGTAGATGGATCACCTCTGCATATCTAATGTGCCCTAAGATCAGTGGTTCAGAACTGTGTCATAATCTTTGAGTTCTTCCCTCTCTAGAAAAATGATCTTGAGGCAAATATCATAAATCCACATTTCCAGGTACCACAAGCCTCCATTGCCTTCTCTTTTATCACCCACTGCTTTAAAGCAAAGTGTCTGTCCAAAATGGAATGTCTGAGCCTCTGGGATTTGTGTTCTACTTCTATCAATGCCCTAATTACTTTTAATAAACACAGGAAAATGTTTTATTGACTGATTTTTTGTGTACTAAAATCCTGCTTTTGTGTGTGTATTTGTGTGTGTGTGTGTGTGTGTGTGTGTGTACTTTGACATAAATTAGTGTTTTCTGGTAATGGGGACCCTCAACTGAGAAAATGCCTCCTTAACTAGCACTGGGCTATAAGCCAGTCTTGAAGCTTTTCTTTTTTAATAATAGATGTGGTAGGTCCTGGCCCAGTGTATGCCATCTGTGGTGTATAAGAAAGCAAACTGAACAAGGGCAGAGCAAGCTAGGAAGCTGCCCCCCCTCCACAGTTCCCGCTTCAGTTCCTGCTTCCAGACTCCTGCCCTGACTTCACTTCATGGTGGACTGTGATGGTCTGTGTAAGCTGATCAACTTTCCAAGTTGCTTTTGGTCATGGTGTTTTATCTCAAGGATGGAATCCTAAAACAAAGCAATGTGTGAATAAATATACAATTTATCAGAATAAGAGAATGGAGAAATCCTGAGCTGGCTTTTGTCTTCCTGGTTCCCTGAGTTGCTTGGGAGGCTCTCTGATCTCTCTCATGTAGCTGTCATGGACGGTTTTCCTACAGCAGGGATGATGGGTAGATTACATTGTAATCAGTAACTATGAGGAGAAGCAGAGTTGATCGGTGGAAAGAATAGGGCTTTTGTTATTCTATCTTTGGCATTTTTTTGGGGGGAGGTTGAGACAGGGTTTCTCTGTGTAGCCCTGACTGTCCTGGAACTCACTCTGTAGATCAGGCTGGCCTCGAACTCAGAAATCTGCCTGCCTCTGCCTCCAAAGTGCTGGGATTAAAGGCATGTGCCACCACCACCTGGCTTATCTTTGGCATTTTTTAAAATTATCTCCAGTGACCCTGTTACTGCTCTTTCTTTCATGGAAAACATTTAAAGGATTTTAGTATTCTATGATGATTTTCTTCCACTCGTTGCATTAGGAACTGCTACATTAGTTTACCTGCTTAACAACAAGATTTCCTTTATTTCATCTTTTTTGTAAACATTCATATAATAATGGATTTTACATTAAATTATTTATTCTAATTTGTTTATTCCTTTTAACAAATAGATTTTGAGTAGACACTACAAGTACCCACTAACAGACCTGCCACCAATGATGTCAAAATTGTCAGTGGACTGTCCCTGACCTTATACTTATTCCTCATAGGGGACAATGAGCTTCCTCTTATGTGATATGTTGCTGTCTTTTCTTTGCAATAGATAGCTTCCAGTGAGGAGCAGGTATATAATAGAGCAAGTCATAAAAACAATCACTAGAAAAATGTTATGCTAAGTACGCACCATGATTTAGCTTGGCTTATGTATGAAACTTTTTCAGCCATATAAATCTTTGTTTTTATTTATGATCTAACACAAAACGTATATGGTACTTCCCAAGATGATCTCTATATTCCCTCTTCCCTCACCCTCTTTTAAAAGAAAATTACTATTGTGAGCTCTTTTCTTCACAGTAATTCTAATCAACCACTTTTTATGTGTTGAGATGGGTGAAGAGGCTTCTGTATTCTAAAAATAAAAAGGGCTACATTGTAATCAGTAACTATGAGGAGAAGCACAGTTGATCGGTGGAAAGAATAGGGCTTTTGTTATTCTATCTTTGGCATTGGGGGGGGTTGAGACAGGGTTTCTCTGTGTAGCCCTGGCTGTCCTGGAACTCACTCTGTAGACCATGAAGTCCCAGGGAAACTATACTCTTGAGAACTGCATTGGGTAAGTGATGATTTTAATTTACAAGACTCAGTTTTGTTAGTGTTTGAGGGGTTATAAGGTATACAGACAGTATTCTGATTTTCTTATAGGTATACTGCAAGATCTCTGAATTGGCGACTTAAGTTAATGTCTTATTGCTGTTTTAAAACAGTCTCACCTGATGCGCAGAGCAGTGATGTGAAGGTATGTTCTTTCTTGATTCCTTCAGGCTTGGACAAAAAGATAAGTAATTCAGACATTAGAAACCAAACACCGAGAGTGCAAACACCGACTATGAAAGCACAGAATTGCTGGAGGGAGTTTTTTGTTTTGTTTTGTCTTTTGAGAGACAGCTTTACTTGTGAGGCCATGGACTGGAATGGCTTCAGCATGTGAGAATTTGCGAGATCAAAAAGAAGGCAATAGGGAAAGATAATAAAAAAAGGGGGCAGAGTGTAATGGGAAGAAAGAGGTATAGCCTTAAGAAGATAAACAGGCTTAGATCATGCTCCCTGCCCCCAAGCTTCAGTTAAAAGACTAGGAAGAGAAAAATAGCAGAACACATATGGGTTTATAAGCAAGGACTTCCCAGCTATGAACTATCTCAAGGTCGTATGTTATTATCTTGTATTTTTCCTCTAAATATAGTCAACATTGCTCCATTTTGTGGATGCAGCACACTGCTGGCTAAGAAGGTTTACTCACCTCAACTATCAGGACTTTGACTACTGTGTCCTTTCTCCCAGTCTCAGGAACTGTGGCCACCTCAGAACCACAGGGCTCTGGGGACTGTTGTGCTTCCGCAGACACAGAGAAATTCACATTCCCTGAAACAAACAGTCCAGAGAGCTGAGCTCAGATCTGCCAGGAACCTGCCGTCTACCAAAGTCACAAGATCTGCAGGGTATCCTAGGTTCTAGAAGTGGTTCAAGAGCTTGTTTTGTATTTAAGGAGGAGGTTAGCTCACACCAGAAGCTGTAATGGCTGGGAACTTCCTCTTGGAGACCCAAATGAGAAGAAAGTAACTAAAGAATGATTCATCCACTCACCTTTTCTGGGTAGAGCCCCCTTACTAATTTTTCACTCACCTAAAGATTTGGGAGTTACCAACCAGGATGAGGTGTGCCTCCCATTGGCACCAAGGCAGTAAGAATCGTGGTCTTTTCCCACTGGGACAGCTGTGAAACCAGGAGCGACTTCCAGTTGCACAGCCATCTGTGGCCCCACAGGGAAAAAGAAATAGCAAAATAAATAAATGAAAAGAAAGATGTCATCATGGAAAGACAATGTATAGTGCATGGGAATAGGTAGTCAAAAGTCTGAAGAGGATTTGTGTTAGAAAGAGAACAGGAGGGGATTCGTTTGGAAAACATGTCTAAAATGTCATGTAAGTTGACACAGAAGGCTTGTCTAGATTTCATCACCATACACATGTTAAGAAATTTCTTTAGCTACCATCTATGTATTATCTACAGCAGCCATTAAGTAGATAATTATATATGTGTCTACTTATATTTGTTTTATTTTGATGGCAGAATTACTTTTACTATGCTAGATTTTTAACTATTATTTTGAAGTATACACCTACCTCTAGCAAAAGCAAAATCCATTGTAAAACAATATGCCATCTTATCCTGACAACAACCTCACATATCTATGTGGATCAGGTTCTTTAATTGTATACAGAGGCTACATGGAATATCCTATTTCTGTCCATATAGTATGTGTTGTTTAGATACTGGAAACATCACCTAATTTTATGTTATGTCCTCCTTGTTAGACAACTTTTTTCTGTATATATGTAGCTAGAGACTGGGAATTGTACAATCTCTTCCCTCTTTCTTATTTTCATTTAAGTCTTAGTTATAATTTACACACACTATTGGCTCTATTTCCCTCTGGTTATGCTTAATTCAGAAAGGTCTTCACCCGCATGGTTGTAGGGAGGTAGTTCAGCACAGTGGCTTTGAGCATGAAAGCTTCTCCTCGGATCACGGAGTAGGGCAATGTGACCTCCACAAAGAAGGGCTGGAAGGCTTCGAGAGGTACCACAGAAGAGAGGCCCAGCCCAGTGTCATTGGACAGGCAGAGGGCTCTGGCCTTCCATTCAGTGATGGTGTCAGGGACTGTCATTTCCACTTCAGCCACTCCTGAGGAGCTGAGAGAGTAAGAATGTAGAACACAGAAAGGGAGCACATGAATTAGTTATCTCTGAGATGGTGACTCTGAGTGTGACAAGACACCATCCCTTTGAGTCCTTCAAAGGAGTCTTAGGAAGTGAAAAGAGCAAATGGGACTCCAGATGGAAAATAAAAGTTCTTTAAGTAATTTTTTTTTTCTGAACAGAAGTCATAGCCCCACAACATCTTGAAGGTCATATGTTATTGGAAATCTGAACATAGATTTGAAGTTTTTTCTGAATTTCCATCTTCAAAATATCATACAAAAGTCTTATGACCTATATGGTCCACTCCATGTAGCAGTCCCATAGTCTGCTCCATATAAGACTGCCTCATCTACTACTCAATATAGTGATCCTGAATAGTTTTAACTATCAGTCAGGTACACGATAGATTTTATGTGCATTTTTTGGGAGTTATGGCAATATATTTATTTTCTTTGTTTATGATAAAAATTAGAGAAATACAAGAAGACAAAGAAAAATTTTATACTCAGCCCAAATCATACAAATGGAAAACACTTACTTTACTGTGACTATATCCCAGATCCAGGTTTCAGGAAAGTATTTTCGAATGTTCTCAGAAAGTGGATCTTTAGGTGGTAGATCTTTAGGTGGTGGATCTTTATGTGGTGGCTCTATAAGTGTTCTTTCTTTTGTTACTGACTGCATACCTCCAGAAGAATTAAAATCCAAAGCAGGCACTGTGAAGTTGAAATGGAAGAAATTTACATAGTACTTGAATACAATGGGACACAATGGTGCAGTGTAAATGTAGCTCAAGTTTCAGTTTCTTCCTGACTGTTAAACACTATAATGGTTACACTGGAAATGGTGCATTGAATCACTTGTTTTGGAGGAGACTGGGTAACATCTTTGTCAAAGGTGAAATCTCACCTAGAGTAGTTGATGTTGGAAGGAACCATGATCTATATTTTCTTGGGTTGGATATTGGTTAGTCAATGCTTACAGATATAATGTGCCCCCTATGAGCAATGAAGATCCTAGGTAACAGATCTTCTGCCTACAATGAGAATCACTTCAGGAAATAGCTGAATGATGTCTACATTATCAGTAGAAATGTTCTTGCAATGTTTGTTCTTTCTTAAGATCTATAGAATTAACCCAATAGTTTAATAGGTTTTCAATTTGTATGAAAACTGAAAGAGGAGAAGTACAAACTTTTGGGTTATAAATAGGAAGTTTGCTGGGCGGTGGTGGTGAATACCTGTAATTCCAGCATTTGGGAGGTAGAGGCAGGTGGATTTCTGAGTTCGAGGCCAGCCTGGTCTACAGAGTGAGTTTCAAGACAGCCAGGGCTACATAGAGAAACCCTGTCTCGAAAAAAACCAAAATAAATAAACAAACAAACAAACAAATAAATAAATAAATAAGAAGTTTATTACCCAAGAATCATAGCACTGGCTTGGGTTTGCACTGGCAAGAAATTTAGGTTTTAAAGCTGGCGATGTAGGGTGCAGATTTAGTTAGGGGTTGACCTGAGTATTTTTTAACTGACTTCTAAGCATAGAAAATCTCTCCCAATTTTTTAATTCACACACACACACACACACACACACACACACACAGCTTAATTTGTATACGTCCTTCCCTGTGATAGCCATAACCTGTAACCTGACCTTGGTCTTTATATTTGCCTTCAAGAACTAAGTATTTTCTAGTGTTTTAAGTCCTTCACCCATTACCTTAACAGCTAAAGGGATAGTTGTTCAATTATTCCATTGTCTAGAGTACTCACAGTGCCTCAGGTCCTGTTGATTTTAGAAACTTATGAAGATATTTCAATTTCCTTTCAAATCAGTATGCAGAAATTAATATAGTCCAGTCAGAATAATGTTTTATTTTGTTAACACATATATAAAAATAAATTTTGGTATTTAAAATATAAATAATAATAAAGATTGGGTTTCATGATTTCAAGTTATATTACAGAGGTAAAGTAATAAAACCAGCATGGTAAAGGCACAAAAATAGACATGTAGATCAATGGAACAAAATTCAAGACCCAAACACACTCATGTAATCATGGGTATCTGATAGGTGACAGAAATGCCAAAACATACAGCAGAGGAAAGACAGCATCTCCAACAAATGGTGCTGGGAAACCTGGATGCTTGCATATAGGAGAATGAAAATAGATCTATGTCTATGACTCTGCACAAAAATCAACTCCAAATGGATCAAGGACCTCAACATGAAACCAAAACTGCTAGGGGAAGAACCATATGCACCAATCCTACAAAACACATGTGTAGGAAAGGACTCTGTGAATAAGACCCATTCACTTAGAAATTAAGGTAAATACTTGACAAATAGGATCCTCACAAAGCAGAAATGCTTTTTGCACAACTAGGGAACAATCAATTGAGTGAAGTGGAAGCCAAGAAAGTAGGAAAAAATCTTTGCTAGCTATATATTTAATGGAGTATAGATACCCCGACTATATAAAAAACCCAAAAAACAAAGAGTTGAGAAACAAACAGTCCCACTTAAAATTGAGCTGTGGACGGGATCAGTAGCTTCAAAAGAAACTTTAAAAAGTTAAGACATATGTTTTGTCAGTGTTTGTTATGCTAGCAATTAAGGAAATGCAGATTAAAACAACCCAGATTTCACCTCACCCCAGGCAGGATGGCTAAGGTCAATAACACAACTGACATCAAGTTCTGGAGAAGATCCAGGGAAAGGGAGCCATCAGTCCCTGTTGGTAGGGAAGCAAATGGTGTAGCCACTCTAAAAAGGACTCAGATAAGAGGAGGAGGGAAAGGTTAAATCGTTCACTGGTTAATATATGAGTGTGCATGCACACTTTCCCACCTCACACAACAATCCTGTATCCCAATAACTATTATATTTTGCCTTATTTAAACATTGAAGGAAGGACCTCCAGCCTTTAATGTCCCTATAGCAGCAGCATACATCTGGGAACATTTTGTTCTGGCAAGCTTGGGTTCCTTTTCGCTTACTTGCATGCTGTACATGCATTACAATTTTATTTTATCAGTTTTGATATACAATTCACATTTATTTGTCCTGAAAATACTGATTTGTTATTTTACCTTTCATGGAAATCATATCAAAGTACAAACAACGTGTAGGACGCTTGATCTTCAAGTTGGTGAATGCCATTAAACCCATGTCCTAGAAAGAAAAATATTAATCAAGCAAGATAGCCAAAATTCTGGAAAAAAGGTGTATAAAAATTGCACAATCTCTGATGCTGCAGATTCCATAGAAAACATTGACTCAACAGTAAAAGAAAATGCAAAATGCAAAAAGCTTTAACCCCAAACATCCAGGAAATACAGGACTCAATGAGAAGACAAAACCTAAGGATAAAAGGTATAGAAGAAAGCAAGGATTTACATCTTAAAGGCCCAGTAAATACCTTCAACAAAATTATAGATGAAAACTTCCCTAACCTAAAGAAAGAGATGCCATGAAGATATAAGAAACAAACAGATTGGACCAGAACAGAAATACCTCCCGTCACATAATATTCAAAACACCAAATGCACTAAACAAAGAAAGAATTTTAAAAGTAGTGAGAGAAAAAGATCAAGTAACATATAATGGCAGACCTATCAGAATTACACCAGACTTCTCACCAGAGACTATGAAAGGCACAAGATCCTGGGCAGATATCATACAGACCCTAAGAGAACATAAATATCATACCCAGCAAAACTTTCAATTACCATAGACAGAGAAAACAAGGCATTCCATGACAAAAGCAAATATCTTTCCACAAATCCAGCTCTGCAAAGGATAATGGGTGGAAAATACCAACACAAGGCAGCAAACTACACCATACAAAAACCAACAAGGTAATCTTTCAACAAACCCAATAGAAGATAGATACACAACCAAAAATTTCAGCTTTAACTAAGAAGATAACAGGAAGCAACAATCACATTTCCTTAATATCTCTTAATAACAATAGTTGCAATTCCCCTATAAAAAGACACAGACTAACACACTGGATATGTAAACAGGGCCCAACGTTTTCCTGAACACAAGGAACACACCTCAGTGACAAAGACAGTCACTATTTAAGAGTCAAAGGTTGGAAAACAATTTTCCAAGCAAATGGTCCCAAGAAACAAGCTAGAGTGGCCATTCTTATATCAGATAAAATTGACATTCAATCAAAAGTTGTCAAAAAAGATAAGGAGGGACTTTTCATACTGGTCAAAGGAAAAGTCTACCAAGATGAACTCTCAATTCTGAACATCTATACTCCAAACACAAGGGCACCCACTTTCATTTAAGAAACTTTAATAAAGCTCAAAGCACACACTGTACCCTACACAATAATAGTGGGAGACTTCAACTCCATGCTCTCAAAAAATGGACAAATTATGGAAACAGAAGCTAAACAGAGATACAGTGAAACTAACTGAAGTTATGGACCAAATGGTTCTAACAGATATTTATAGAACATTCCACCCTAAAACAAAGGAATATACTTTCTCAGCACCTTGTGTTACATCCTCAAAAATTAACCATATAATTGGTCACAAAACAGGCCTCAACAGATACAGAAATGTTGAAATTATTCCATGTATTTTATCAGATCACCACAGCCCAAGGGTGGTGTTAAGTTCAAACAAAAGCAATGGAAAACACACATACACATGGACTTGAACAATGCTCTCCTCAAGGATAGCTTGGTCAAGAAAGAAATAAAGAAAGAAATGAAAGACTTTTTAGAATTTAATGAAAATGAAGACACATCATACCAGAATTTATGGGACACAATGACAGCAGTGCTAGGAGGAAAACTCAGAGCTCCGAGTGCCTCCAAAACTAAAATGGAGAGAGCTTACACTAACAGCTTGACAGTGCACTTGCAAGCTCTAGAATAAAAGGAAGCAAATAACCCCAAGAGGAGTAGAGGGCAGGAAATAATCAAAGTTAGGGCTGAAATCAACCAAACAGAATCAAAAGAACTATACAAAGAATCAACAAAACAAGGATCTGGTTCTTTGAAAAAATCAACAAGATAGATAAACCCTTAGCCAGACTAAGCTGAGGGCACAGAGACAGTATCCAAATTAATAAAATAAGAAATGAAAAGGAAGACATAACAACAGAAACTGTGGAAATTCAAAACTTCATCAGATCCTATTACAAGAGCTTATAATCAACAATGTTTGAAAACCTGGATGAAATGGACAACTTTCTAGATACATACCAGGTGCCAACGTTAAAACAGGATCAGATAAATCATCTAAATAGTTCCATAAGTCCTGAGGAAATAGAAGCAGTCATTAATAGTCTCCCATCAAAAATCCCAGGACCAGGTGGGTTTAGCAGGGAATTCTATCAGATCTTCAAAGAAGAGTTAATACCGATACTCTTCTATCTTTTCCAGGAAAGAGTAACTCAAGGAACACTACCCAACTCATTCTATGAAGTCACCATAACGCTTATACTTAAACCAAACAAAGACCAAACAAGGAAGAACATCAGACCAATCTCCTTCATGAGCAATGATGCAAAAATATTGAACAAAATCCTGGCCAACTGAATCCAAGAATACATCAAAACTATAATTCACCACGATCAGGTAGGCTCCATCCCAGGGATGCAGTGATGGTTCAATACATGGATATCTGTCAATGTAATCCAATACATAAACAAACTAAAGAAAAAAAACCACATGGTCATTTCATTAGATGCTGAAAAGGATTTGACAAAATCCAACATCCCTTCATGATAAAAGTCTTGGAGAGATTGGGAATCCAACACCTATACCTAAACATAGTAAAAGCAATATACTGCAAACCGGTAGCCAACATCCAACTAAATGGAGAGAAACTTGAAGCAATCCCACTAAAATCGGGGACCAGACAAGGCTGCCCACACTCTCACTATCTATTTAATATAGTACTCGAAGTCCTAGCCAGAGCAATCAGACAGCAAAAGGAAGTCAAAAGTATACAAACTGGAAAGGAAGAAGTCAAAATATCACTATTTGCAGATGATATGATATTACACTTAAGCGACTCCAAGACTTCCACCAGAGAACTCCTAAAGCTGATAAACAACTTCAGCAAAGTGGCTGGATATAAAATTAACTCAAGCAAATCAGTAGCCTTCCTCTCCTCAAAGGGTAAGCAAGAGGAGAAAGAAATTAGGGAAATGACACCCTTCACAATAATCCCAAATAATATGTCATATCTAGGTATGACCCTAATAAAGCTAGTGAAATATCTATATCACAAGAACTTTAAGTCTGAAGAAAGAAATCAAAGAAAGTCTCAGAAGTTAGAAAGATCTCCCATGTTCATGGATTGGTAGAATCAATATAGTAAAAATGGCCATCATGCTGAAAGCAATCTGCAGATTCAATGCAATCCCCATCAAAATAACAAATCAATTCTTCATAGATATAGAAAGAGCAATTCTCAAATTCATCTGGAATAACAAAAAACCCAGGATAGTAAAAACTTTTCTCCACCACAAAAGATCTTCTGGGAGAATCGCCATACCTGACCTCAAGCTTTGCTACAGAGCAGTAGTGATAAAACTGTTTGGTATTGGAATGCAGACAGGCAGGAAGATCAATGGAATAGAATTGAAGACCCAGAAATGAACCCACACACGTATCACTTGATATTTGACAAAGGAGACCCCCCCAAAAAAATCCAGTGGAAAAAAGATAGCATTTTTAACAAATGTTGCTGGATCAACTGGAAATCTGCATGCAGAAAAATGCAAATTGACCCATTCTTATCTCCTTGTACAAAGCTCAAGTCCAAGTGGACAAGGATCTACACATAAAACCAGATACACTGAAGCTTATAGAGGAGAAAGTGGGGACGAATCTGGAACATGTGGGCACAGGGGAAAAGTTCATGAACACAATACTAATGGCTTATGCTCTAAGAACAGGAATCAACAAATAGGACCTCATAAAACTGCAAAACCGACCAGCGATAGCGGCAGGCCTCCATATTGCAACCAGGACACAGCTGGAAAGGTGCAGGTAGGGACTCCGTCTGGGGCTAGAGCAGGGAGAGCTGCTAAGCTCTCGCCCACAGGCGGGCCCAGGCGCCTAGGCTCTGCAGCACGTCCCTGCGAGCTTAGGCCGTGCACCGAGGCAGCCGGAACCACCCAGCTCCCCAGGACCCCGGACCAGCGATAGCGGCAGGCCTCCATATTGCAACCAGGACACAACTGGAAAGGTGCAGGTAGAGACTCCATCTGGGGCTAGAGCAGGGAGAGCTGCTAAGCTCTCGCCCACAGGCGGGCCCAGGCGCCTAGGCTCTGCAGCACGTCCCTGCGAGCTTAGGCCGTGCACCGAGGCAGCCGGAACCACCCAGCTCCCCAGGACCCCGGACCAGCGATAGCGGCAGGCCTCCATATTGCAACCAGGACACAACTGGAAAGGTGCAGGTAGAGACTCCATCTGGGGCTAGAGCAGGGAGAGCTGCTAAGCTCTCGCCCACAGGCGGGCCCAGGCGCCTAGGCTCTGCAGCACGTCCCTGCAAGCTTAGGCCGTGCACCAAGGCAGCCGGAACCACCCAGCTCTCCAGGACCCCAGACCAGCGATAGCGGCAGGCCTCCATATTGCAACCAGAACACAACTGGAAAGGCACAGGTAGACAGATTCCATCAGGGGCTACCACGTGGGGGGATCTGCTAGGCTCTCGCTACTAGGCAGGCCCAGCAGCGCCTGCTGAGGCTCTGCTGCACTCCCCCACACTTCCCGGAGACCTCAGGCCGTGCACAAAGTCAGCGAGTGGCAGCCAGCTCGTGATCCCGTTGAGGAGCAATCACGCATAACCACCAGTAGAGAAACAACAGGTAAGCCCAGCCTCACAGGAGATTCAAACACCAGCAAGTGACAACAAGGTCAACTAACACCAGAAATAACCAGATGGCAAAAGGTAAATGAAGGAATGTCACTAACAGAAATCAAGGCAACATGACAGCATCTGAACCCAGTTCTCCAACAACAGGAAGCCCTGGACACCCCAAAACACCAGAAAAACAAGACTTGGATATAAAATCACTGGTCAGGATGCTGGTAGCTGAACACATAGAAAAATCTCGTAAAGAAATAGAGGAGAAAATGGATCAAAAGTTAGAAGCCTTTACAAGGCAAATACAAAAATCACTTCAAGAAATGCAGGAGAAGATGGATCAAAAAGAAGAAGACAATAAGGAAGAAAGACAAAAATCACTTAAAGAAATACAGAAGAACGTGGGCCAACAAGTAGAAGCTATGAAAGAGGAAACACAAAAATCTATTAAAGAAATACATGAAAACACAATCAAGCAAGCGAAAGATCTGAGCACATCCATCCAGGTACTAAAAACAGAAGTAGAAACAACTAAGAAATCGCAGAGGGAGACAACATTGGAGATAGAAAACCTTGGAAAGAAATCAGGGGCCATAGATGCAAATATCAACAATAGAATACAAGAGATAGAAGACAGAATATCAGAAGCCGAAGATACCATAGGAACCATTGATTCAACAGTCAAAGAAAATACTAAATGCAAAAAGGTGGTAACCAAAAACATCCAGGAAATCCAGGACACAATGAGAAGACCAAACCTAAGGATTATAAGTATAGACGAGAATGAAGATGTACAAGTTAAAGGGCCAGCAAATATCTTCTACAAATTATGGAAGAAAACTTCCCCAACCTAAAGAGAGAGATGCCCATGAATATACAAGAAGCATACAGAACCCCAAACAGACTGGATCAGAACAGAAATACATCCCATCACATAATAATCAAATGTACTAAACAAAGAGAGAATATTAAAGGCAGCAAGAGAAAAAGGCCAAGTAACTTATAAAGGAAGACCTATCAGAATAACACCAGACTTCTCACCTGAGACCATGAAAGCTAGAAGATCCTGGGCAGATATAATGCAAACTCTAAGAGAACACAAACTTCAGCCAAAACTACTTTACCCAGCAAAGCTCTCAATCACCATAGATGGAGACATCAAGGTATTCCATGACAAAACCAAATTTGCACGATATCTTTCCACAAATCCAGCCCTACAAAGGATAATAGGGGGAAAACACCAAGACAAGGATGGAAACTACACCCGGGAAGAAGCAAGATAGATACCTCCTCTCATCAAACCCAAAAGAATGTAACCTCTCGAATATAAAAAAATAAATAAAATAAATAAATATAATTTCAAAAATGTCCGGAGGAAATAATTATTATTCCTTAATATCTCTTAACATCAATGGACTCAATTCCCCAACAAAAAGACATAGATTAACAGACTGGATACGGAAACAGGACCCTACATTTTGCTGCATACAGGAAACACATCTCAGTGTTAAAGACAAACACTACCTTAGAGTAAAAGGCTGGAAGACAATTTTACAAGCAAATGGTCTCAGGAAACAAGCTGGAGTAGCCATTCTAATATCAGATAAAATTGACTTCCAACCTAAAATCATCAAAAGAGACTCAGAAGGTCACTTCTTGCTGGCCAAAGGGAAAATCCACCAAGAAGAGCTCTCAATACTGAACATCTATGCTCCAAATGCAAGGGCACCCTCATTCATAAAAGAAACCTTACTAAAGCTTAAAGAACACATTACACCTAACACAATAATTGTGGGTGACTTCAACACTCCACTCTCCTCAATGGACCAATCAGGAAAGCAGAAACTAAACAGGGACACAGTGAAACTAATTGAAACTCTGGACCAATTGGATTTAACAGATATATATAGAACATTTCATCCTAAAGCTAAAGAATATACCTTTTTCTCAGCTCCACATGGTACCTTCTCCAAAATAGACCATATAATTGGTCACAAGACAGATGTCAACAAATACAAGAAGATCGAGCTAATCCCATGCCTCCTATCAGATCACCATGGAGTAAGAGTGGTCTCCAATAACAACAAAAACAACAGAAAGCCCACATACACATGGAAACTGAACAATACTCTACTCAATGACACCTTGGTCAAGGAAGAAATAAAAAAAGAAATCAAAGACTTTTTAGAATTCAATGAAAATGAAGGTACAACCTACCCAAATCTATGGGACACAATGAAAGCAGTGCTAAGAGGAAAACTCATACCTCTAAGTGCATCCAAAAAGAAACTGGAGAGAGCATACACTAGCAGCTTAATTGCACACCTTAAAGCCCTGGAAGAAAAACAAGTTAATTCACCCAGGAGGAGTAGAAGACAAGAAATCATCAAACTCAGGGCTGAAATCAATCAAATAGAAACAAAGAGAACCATACAAAGAATCAACAAGACCAGGAGCTGGTTCTTTGAGAAAATCAACAAGATAGATAAACCCTTAGCCAGACTAACCAAAGGACACAGAGACAGTATACAAATTAACAAAATTAGAAATGAAAAGGGAGACATAACAACAGAAACTGAGGAAATTCAAAAGATCATCAGATCCTACTACAAAGGTCTATACTCAAAACAACTGGAGAATCTGGAGGAAATGGACAATTTCCTAGACAGATATCAAATACCAAAATTAAATCAGCATCAAGTAGATCAGCTAAAGAGTCCCATAACCAGTAAAGAAATAGAAGGGGTTATAGAAAGCCTCCCAACCAAAAAAAGTACAGGACCAGATGGTTTTAGTGCAGAATTCTACCAGACCTTCAAAGAAGACTTAACACCAATACTTTTCAAACTATTCCACAAAATAGAGACAGAAGGGACACTGCCCAACTCATTCTTCGAAGCCACAACTACGCTAATACCTAAACCACAAAAAGATCCAACAAAGAAAGAGAACTACAGGCCAATTTCTTTTATGAATATAGATGCAAAAATACTAAATAAAATTCCTGCTAACCGAATCCAAGAGCACATCAAAACGATCATCCACCATGATCAAGTAGGCTTCATCCCAGGGATGCAGGGATGGTTCAATATATGGAAATCCATCAATGTAATCCACTACATAAACAAACTGAAAGAAAAAAACCACATGGTCATCTCATTAGATGCTGAAATATCATTCGACAAAATTCAGCATCCTTTCATGCTAAAAGTCTTGGAAAGAGCAGGAATTCAAGGCCCATACCTAAACATAGTAAAAGCAATCTACAGCAAACCAGTAGCCAACATCAAAATAAATGGAGAGAAACTTGAAGCATTCCCACTAAAATCAGGGACTAGACAAGGCTGCCCTCTCTCTCCATATCTTTTCAATATAGTACTTGAAGTTCTAGCGAGAGCAATGAGACAACATAAGGAAGTCAAAGGGATACAAATTGGAAAGGAAGAAGTGAAACTATCATTATTTGCAGACGATATGATAGTTTACCTAAGCGACCCAAAAAACTCCACCAGAGAACTTCTACAGCTGATAAACAACTTCAGCAAAGTGGCAGGTTATAAAATTAACTCAAGCAAGTCAGTGGCCTTCCTGTACTCAAAGGACAAGCAGACAGAGAAAGAAATTAGGGAAATAACACCCTTCACAATAGCCACAAACAACATAAAGTATCTTGGCGTAACTCTAACCAAACAAGTGAAAGATCTGTATGACAGGAACTTCAAGTCCTTGAAGAAAGAAATCGAAGAAGACCTCAGAAGATGGAAAAATATTTCTTGCTCCTGGATTGGCAGGATCAATATAGTAAAAATGGCCATCTTGCCAAAAGCAATATACAGATTCAATGCGATCCCCATCAAAATCCCAACTCAATTCTTCATAGATCTAGAAAGAGCAATTCTCAAATTCATCTTGAGCAACAAAAAACCCAGGATAGCTAAAACTATTCTCAACAATAAAAGGACTTCTGGGGGAATCAATATCCCTGACCTCAAGCAGTACTACAGAGCAATTGTGTTAAAAACTGCATGGTATTGGTATAGCAACAGGCAAGCAGATCAATGGAACAGGATTGAAGACCCAGAAATTAACCCACAGACTTATGGTCACTTGATCTTTGATAAAGGAGCCACAACCATCCAGTGGAATAAAGATAGCCTTTTCAACAAATGGTGCTGGTTCAACTGGAGGTCAACATGCAGAAGAATGCAAATTGACCCACTCTTATCTCTTTGCACTAAGATCAACTCCAAGTGGATCAAGGACCTCCACATAAAACCAGACACACTGAAACTATTAGAAAAGAAACTTGGGAAGACCCTGGAGGACTTGGGCACAGGGGAAAAGTTCCTGAACAGAACACCAATAGCTTATGCTCTAAGATCAAGAATCGACAAATGGGACCTCATAAAATTACAAAGTTTCTGCAAAGCAAAGGACACTGTCAGAAGGACAAAACTGCAACCAACAAAGTGGGAAAAGATCTTTACCAACTCCACATCCGACAGAGGACTAATATCCAACATATACAAAGAACTCAAGAAGTTAGACCGCAAAGAAACAAATAACCCTATCAAAAAATTGGGCACAGAGCTAAACAAAGAATTTTCACCAGAAGAAATTCGGATGGCCGAGAAACACCTTAAAAGATGTTCAACATCATTAGTCATCAGGGAAATGCAAATCAAAACAACCCTGAGATTCCACCTCACACCAGTCAGAATGGCTAAGATTAAAAACTCAAGAGACAACAAGTGCTGGCGAGGATGTGGAGAAAGAGGAACACTCCTCCACTGTTGGTGGGATTGCAAAATGGTAAAACCGCTCTGGAAATCAGTTTGGGGGTTCCTCAGAAAATTGGGCATGTCACTGCCAGAGGACCCTGGCATACCACTCCTGGGCATATACCCAGAGGATTCCCCTGCATGCAATAAGGACACATGCTCTACTATGTTTATAGCAGCCTTGTTTATAATAGCCAGAAATTGGAAGGAGCCCAAATATCCCTCAAAGGAGGAATGGATACAGAAAATGTGGTATATTTATACAATGGAATACTACTCAGCAATTAAAAATAATGAATTCATGCAATTTGTAGGTAAATGGTTAGACCTGGAAAATATCATCCTGAGTGAATTAACCCAATCACAAAAGAATGCACATGAAATGCAATCACTGATAAGTGGATATTAATGAGCCCAGAAGCCCTAAATACTCAAGACACAAATAGCAAGTCAAATGATTCCCAAGAAGAAGAAAGAAGAGGACCCTGGGCCTGTAAAGATTGCATCCAGTTTAGTAAAGAAACCGAGGGGGGAGGGGGGATGATTGGGGAACAGTTGTGGGGGAGAGGAACTATGGGAACTATGGGGGGTGGGAACTGGGAAAGGGGAAAGCCTTTGGAATGTAAACATAGAATATAGAAAATAAAAAAAATAAAAAAAATTAAAAAAAACTGAAAAACCTGTAAAGCAATGGACACAGTCAATAGGACAAAACAGCCACCAACAAATTGGGAAATGATCTTTACTAACCCTATATCTGATAGAGGGCTAATATCCAGTGTATACAAAGAACTCAAGAAGTTAGTCTCCAGAGAGTCAAATAACCCTATTAAAAATGGGGTACCGAGCTAAACAGGGAATTTTCAATTGAGGAAACTCAAATGGCTCTAAAACACCTAAAGAAATTTCAGCATCCTTAGTTATCTAGAAATGCAAATCAAAACAACACTGAGATTCCACCTTATACCAGTCAGAATGGCTAAGATGAAAAACTCGGGGGGGGGGGACAGCACTTGCTGGAGAGGATGTGGGGAAAAATGAATACTATTCCATTGTTGGTGGGATTGCAAGCTGGTAAAACCACTCTGGAATTCAGTTTGGTGATTCCTCAGAAAATTAGACACAGTACTACCAGCAGATCCAGCTATACCACTCCTGGGCATATACCCAGAAGATGCTCTGACATGTAATAAGGATACATGCTCCACTATGTTCATAGCTGCCTTATTTATAATAGCCAGAAGATGGAAAGAACCCAGAAGTCCCTCAACAGAGGAATGGATACAGAAACTATGGTACATATACACAATGGAGTACTATTCAGCTATTAAAAACAATGAATTCATGAAATTCTTAGGCAAATGGATGGAACTAGAAAGTGTCATCCTGATCGATGCAGCCCAATCACAAAAGAACACACATGGTATGTACTCACTAATAAGCAGATGTTAGTCCAAAACTTAAAATAAACAAGTTACAATTCACCAAGCTCAAGAAGGAGGACTTAAGTGAGGGTGCTTTGGTTCCTCTAAGAAAGGGAACAAAATATCCACAGGAGCAATAAGGGAGACAATGTGTGGAGCAGAGACTGAAGTAAAGGCCACCCAGAGACTGCCCTACCTGGGGATTCATCCTATAAAGAGTCAACAAACCCTGACACTACTATGGACGACAAGAAGTGTATGCCAAAAGGAGCATGCCATGGTTGTCTACGAATGGGGCCCTGCCAGAACCTTACAAACACAGAGGCAGATGCTAATAACCAACTATTGGACTGGGCATGGGGTCCCTAATGGAGGAGCTGGAGGATGGTCCAGAGAAGCTGAAGGGACTTACAGCCCCATGGGAAGAGCAATGATTTTGGCCACCCAGATGCCCCAAGACTCCCAGGGACTGAACCATCAACCAAGGGGCAGACATGGTTCCAGTCAAAAATGTGGCATAGGAAGGCCTTGTTGGGAGGAATGGTCCATGGTCAGGTAAGGGTTCAACAGAGGCCCCAACAAAGGGGAACTGAGGGGGGTGAGTGAAGGGAGTGTGTTGGGTAGAGAGGCATATACGTGGTTGCAGGGGGAAGGAGGACTGGGCTGAGTTGGGGGTCTGAGGGGAGGGAGGATATCAGAAAAGGTTTTACCATTGGCAATGTAAATGAAGATGATATTCAAAAAAAATAAATTAAAAAAAGAAAACACTCAACTTAAAAAATTGCAGTAAATATTTCATACATAGTTTTACATGTTCAAGTATAATTCCTATTCTCATACTAATTAGGGAGTACAGTGAGGAACATAGAATTTATTGTGAGGCTCATGTGCGGCCTTCTTTCTGATACAATGCTGTTATCTTTAGAAGTCACTCAGAGCCAAGCTTGGTGGCACAGGCCTTTAACCCCAGCACTTGAGAGGCCGAGGCTGAGGCGGACGTTGACTTTGAGGCCAGCCTGGTCTACATAGTGAGAGCCAGGACAGCCAGAGCTACATCATGAAAGCCAGTCTGAAAAACCAATAATAATGATGATGATGAGGAGGAGGATGATGATGATACTAATACTAATACTAATACTAATACTAATACTAATACTAATACTAATACTAATACTACTAATACTACTAATAATGAAACAGTCAGCCTCCCACTCTGTGGCAGTTTTCACACACAGAGAAAAAAAAACAGTCCAGACTGGTCACTTTCCAAGATGTAGCTGTTGGAATGCTTAGGATTGAACCCATGAACTACCACATGTAAGGTAGGTGGTCTGCCAGTGACTCATATCCCTGGCCTAAGCCTAAAATTCTTTACTAATATAGCATTTCATTAAATCTAAATCATTCACAGAGCAGCATGTGGATAGATAATAGGGCGCACCTTCACGTATCTGTACACATCCTTCTCTTGTCCATATGGTACTGAGTATATGAGCTCACCAGTGTCCTCTCGTATGTACGGTATACATTCTCCATAGTCTTCAGACAGCTGGTAACGTGGAATGAAGTTGTGCTTCATACCTGGCAGATTGTATATCTGTAAGAGACAGGAGATGAGGGGGCGTGTAATGGGCACTTCCCAAGTTAGCTTTGGCTGACATCGTGGTTCCTGAGTTGACTGGTTGGTTCTAGCACGGCTGTCTTTCTTGGAAGAAACTCACACAAAAAATAGTAGTCACTGTGATCACTACAAATACCTGAATGTTCAAGAAATAGCTGTTCTCATTGAAAGTCTGGACACCCAGTGCATGGAAAGGATGGGGGGAGGTGAGAAGGGAACCTCCACCCCCTTTTTAAATAACCCTTGTGTTTTAAAATGAATTGTCTGTATTTGTCAGCTAAAACAACTGTTCAAGAAACCTCTTGTTTAATAGATTTGGGCAAAGTAAAAAGAAAAAAGAAAAACTGTTTAGCTGGATACTTTCCAAAGCATTTTGGCCATATGCACCATAAAATCTCATCATTAAAGTTAAATTAAATACTGGTTTAATTTACATGTTAGTTTAAGAGTGGAAAATTCCCAGCATTATCTGGGCTAAAGATTTCTGTTTTTAAATTTACAGATCTACTGTACATTCTAAAACATTCTATTAGCCAGTGTCAATAATAAGTTTTATACTATTGGAGTGATAACATAATTATTCCTAATAAGTCCTGTTTTTAATTCAATACAAGGAAGCGTTTTACTGTCGTTATCTTGGGCAAAATTCCTATAAATAGTGTATGGTTTCATGTGTGCTTCTGAGAATTTTCAAAACAAGTTAAGAGTCTTGCATTTAAAATTTAAAATTTTAAATCGTATCCCTTTTTCCCCTTATTTGTGGAACTCTTGAGATGTGCAAGATTCTATTTGTATAAACGGTTTTGTTTGTCTCCACATGCAGTGTGACTCTGAAAGGTTCCATCATGATCCTCTGAAGGGGACAAGCCACTCCTGGGGTAGGACGGGTACAGTAAGAGCACAGAAGGAGGCATTGCAACTCACAGAGCGCCTTATTTCCTTCTTTGTCTTTGTTTTATTGTCTAAAGTTTTCTGATACGTTCTTTCAGATTTTATAATGAAGAGCTCCCTTACAGAAGCTGTCGGCATTAAATGTGGTAGTTTTACATTCAAGAGCCCTAGTGGGTGAACAATCACTCTTTCATCAGAAGTAGGGTCACTTCCAGCTCAGAGCAGCCTCTATTGACCTTTTTGGACAAAAGCTGAGGGGCACTCACCCAGGAAGGGGAGAGCTCAGCCTCAGGCTTCAGGAGCAGCACGCTTTGGTCCACGGCTCTCAGGCCACAGAGGGACTGAGGAGAAGCTGTGACCCGCAGACGGGTTTGTGAGGCGGGGAGACTTTGAGATGAGCTGAAGCTCAGGTCCACCTGCGGGAAGGAAAATCAAGCTTAGGAGAGGCTGAGGGGGGTGGGTAGAGGGTAGGGTGGGGGTCGAGGGTGGAATGGGGGTCAAGGGTAGGGTGGGGGTCGAGGGTGGAATGGGGATCAAGGGTAGGGTGGGGGTCAAGGGTGAAGTGGGCATCGAGGATGGGGTGGGGGTCGAGGGTGGAGTCGGGGTGGAGTTCCTGCTCTTGCAGCTCTGAAACATGCCACATTGAATCACCCTGGAACTCTGCACACACCTTTTCCCAGATTATGAACACTGTCAGAAGCAAAACTGAAGTTGGTTGCTTCTGCTTTCTCTCCAGGGATTGATTTATGAAGACAAGAAATATGTCAATCAAACTCCAAAGTAACAAACGACTACTCTGGCTCCCTGACATTCTTGTAAATAGTTCACTTTTTGGTGCGTGTGCACACATATGTGACTGCGGTGTAATGCACACACATGTGCAGGTGCATGTACCCATGGACCCAGCAGAGGGCATGGGTGCCCTGCTCCTACTCTTTACCTTATTCTTTTGAGAATGTCCCTCATAATCCTGGAGCTAAACTGGCAGCTGCTAAGACCCAGCAATTCTCCTGCCTCTAACCTCCACACCATTGGGGTTATAGGACCCCATGGTCTTACTTGGCTTTTATCAGTGCTGGAATCAGAATTCAGTGCAGCAAGTGCTGTTACCTACTTGAGCCATCTCTGCAGCCCTGAAGTTACCCTCTCTCCCTCTCTCCCTGTCTTCCCTTTCCCCCTTCCCCTTTCCCCTTCCTTTCCCTCTGTCTCCACCTCTGTCTCTCTCTGTCTCTGTCTTTTACTTTCCCTCCCTCCAACCTCTTTCTGTGTCTCTGTCTCTCTGTCTCTATCTCTGTCTCTCCCTCCCTCTCCCACCTCCTTCCCCGTCTCTCTCTGATGAGGTGTTCTGAAACAGCCCTGGCTGTCCTGGAACTCACTCTGTAGACCAAGCTGGCCTCAAACTCAGAGATCTGACTGCCTCTCCAGTGCTGGCATTAAAGGCTCAACATCACAACCTCCCAACAAAGTTATTTATTAAAAGGACTTTTTCATGATGAATCCTATACCTGGGGTTGAAAATCAGCATTCTAATTGGAAGTATGTCTACATCTGCCTCTCTGTCTGGCTACCGGGTCATCAGCCATTCACCTTCATCTCTCAATGCTTCCTAGTCATCTCCGCAGGTGAAGCAAACTGCCCTGGACTGGGTAGTATTGAGAGGGGCTGATGAAGCAGATCAGAGGTGTCCCTTACTCTGAAGTAAGAAAAGTGTAGGTGCTCACCAACAGACATAGTTTCAAAGGCCTAATGTGACTAGGAGCTGAAGACCTGTGATTCAGCATGCATTCAATATGCTGTGTCATAGAATTTAATACTAGCAATGGTTTTATGTTCTTACCACCCATATAGAAAAATCACAATAAGTAACTGGAGGGAAAATAAATGTATTAACTTATAGATAGGCCTGGATCCTATGACTGGCCTTGCATGAGATTCTGTGACATGAAGGGTTGTGACATGGCTCAGTGGGTAAAGGCACCTGCTGTCCTGAGCTTGACTTCTCAGGCTCATGAGGAGGACAGCACAGACTTCTAAAACTCGTTCTCTTTCCTCCACATGTGTGCATTCACATGCACATGTGCAGACTCAGATAAATACAGTGAAAATGTGAATTACACAACTTGAAATTAGGTACTCAGGATTCAGTTCTCCTCTCCTGCTCTTCACTTCCTTGCTTCCTCTCTCTTAAATCTCCAAACAGATGTGGGGATTGTAAATTGAAATCTGGCTCTCTGGCACTGGGTTCATCTTTGCCACTGAGGCACACACCAACAACTGGGTTAAGCATATTTATCTGAAATCTCTGTCCTTAAGATCGCCCCTTTTAAATAGAAATTTTAGGTAATAAATTTCTCACTTTGTTGGGAAGACACTTTTCAACTTCAAAGTTTACAGAATCTGCAATCACTTCTCCATCAGGCAGGATGGTGTAGATGAGTATTTTAGCCACAGGTACCATGCTGTACTCCACAGGGATCTCCAAGGCAAAGGTGCCTTTTACTGGAGCTGGAAGGAATGGGAAGAGATAATTATGGGTCAGACTACTGACAGGAAACCCAAATAACCGAAGACAGGGATTTGGAGAATTGTCTATATGTAGAAGACAGTCTTCCTGTCCTGTGGTTAGTTGTTTGCATGCTAATAATCTCAGGAGACTATCACAAATATATCTTCCACCAAGATGCTCACTGTCAAAAATTATGTTGGTTATTGATAGCTAATCATATACTAACGTCTTATCTCTTTTATACCTTAGCATCCCAAACAGCATGTTAGATTTTCCTGTTATGAAAATGGGTGAGACAACTTTGACTGATGTCTCATTTATTATTCAGATGAAAGGAAGAATAATAGAGAGGAAAACCTTGTACTAGGGGAGCTGAAAATTAATAATCAACTCAGAGGAGCAAGCCACACTTGGCAATAATAAGTCTATATTTGGTATTAAACTTTTTCTCAATGCAATGTTCACAGTATTTACATCTCTTTGGAGAAAAATTATACATTTTTTAAGTCTCTCTAATTGTTTCTGGTGAACCTGATGGGATTCGTAAGCCTTCTCACGATCCGTACTGTGATTAACACTTAGTGTTTGTTGAAGAACTAATTGCATAATTGTTAAAAAAGGAGTTTTTACAATTGGTCAATGACAAGGAAGTCCCATTTTTTCAGTAAATTCGGTGAGCATTCACTGAGTACTACTTCTAGAAATTACTTGAAAGACAAATGTGACTTATGGTGCAAGCAGATTTATATCTAAAACTTGCTATTAGCTAGTGTCAATAATAATATTTAAGCAATCACAAAATTATTGCTAATAGTTCCAGTTTTTAATTCAATATAAAGAAGATTTTACTGTCATTGGCTTGGGCGAGATTCCTATAAGTAGTGTATGGTTTCAATTGTGCTGCATATTGCAAATATGGCCATGGAGAGAAATGAACAATAGAGGGAAGTTATAGAACATGTGTTTGCATGTGGTAAGTGCCCTTTGGGAAGGCAAGGATGGCAAGAACAGAGCATGGAGATGACCAAGATCCAGTGGAAACTTGGGGTTGTAATTGGAGCAGGTGCAAGAGAGATGATTAAGGGAGTGACGTTTCCACATTTTGGTATAACTGAGCAACTATCACCAGGAGATGACAGGGTGACTTCATTCATAATGAAACAGCAGCTATGATTCCCTGCCCAAGACCTTACCAACAGCAAGCTAGTTAATATTCCATCATGAAGGGGGTGGGGTTTTGGAAGAACCACTCTTAGCTGAGGAGCTATTGACAGGGATGACTGCTGAGGAAGAGTCCACTCTCTTCAGTGATAAGGCCCTTGGGAAACTCTGCCTGTGTCAGGGGCTGACCCAATACCTCAGCACATATGGGCAGCACTAACTGAACTCAACAGGTTAAAAAAACAGACATAAAATAGGGACTTGGCCTGGTGAGGTAGGCAGGGAGGAGTCGGGGATTAGTGGGGAGAAGGTATGATTAAAACACATTGTATAAATATATGTAACTTTCAAAGAATAAAAAATGTCTCTAAAAGTACAAACAAAGGACTGGAAGGTAGTTCAGATGTTAAGATCACTTGATGCTCTTCTAGAAGACCCAGGTTTGATTCCCAGCACCCACACCAGGGTACTCAGTGCTCTGCAATCCTGGCTCCAGGATATCCCAGGGATCTGATACTGCCAGGTTTCAGAGGACCTGTACTGACTTGCACAGAATTACCCACAAGCACTTCACACATAATTAAAAAATAATAAGTGTGAATCGAATACATAAAAATCATTGTAGCTAGAATGTTAAAAACTAAGGCTGGTGCCCTCCAGATTTTGTTTTTTGGACAGACACTAAGATAACTCATGTGCCTTGCTGGGGGATGATCTGTATGTGAATGCATGGGTTCCTCATGTAGGTTGTCTCTTAGAGTATGTTGTGTATTCTGGTCTTACATATTCAGGACAGATTCTTCACCATGATGAATGATACTCCGTTTGGGACTCTGACACTTTTTTCTGAAGACTATGGTATGAGTGAGAACTTACATTGGACAACAGTGTTGGTATCAGGACCTCTGAAAGCTGTGACATCACATAGGTGACAGAGAGACCTACATATCTGTTGCCAAGGCAACAGCCACCATATTCCCAGAATCCACTTGGCTCACCTCCCACCTTTACCTGTGACCACATCACCTTCCATATATAAAGAAAGGCCCCTCTCTCTCTTTCTCTCTCTTTCCCCCATGCTTTCTCATTCTGCTGCCACCCTGCCCTTTCCTCTCTCAATAAGCCTCACATGGAACTGTTGGGCCTGGTGTGGTCTTTCTGAAGCCGCCCGACGATCCTAACAGGCAGGGTCCCGAGTTCCTCCTGTGGAGAGTGTCTATGGGGACACACAAGCATGATGGCACTCCTAGCTGCTCAGAGGTGACATTCCACTGGTGAGTATGTGGACACTCGGAGGAATGCTACTGTGTGGGGAAACACTTACATTCTTCCTGCTCCACCTGGTGAGTGTGGTTTCCAGTCTGGATGATGCTGCCCTGGGCCATGACCTAAAATGGAAAGTATTTCCCAAGCTTACATCTCTATTTTACAAAGCTTTCTTCTAACTGTGCTAGAAGAAATAGATGAATTCTATTCTATTCCAGGCAGAAATACCCAGCCTAGAACCCATTGTGTCAGGAGAGATGGTTGGTCAGGAGAGTATAGAATTGTTTGTATTTGTTTTGTTTGTTTGTTTGTTTGTTTGTTTGTTTTATTCTTCAATTTGGAGCCAGAACTCACCAGGTAGTGGAAAACAAGCTCTCTCAGGTCTCCCAAGATCTTCCCCTTCAGAATAAAATGTGCCTGAACTGTGTGAATCTGGTTGCAGGGCAAGACTGTGCTGGTCTCTGTCTCAAGGTAGACATAGCTCTTGCTGAGGGAGTACACAGCGTAGGCCACATGCTGTGCCTCTGCATGTCTTTCTGCCATGCAAAGGGAATGGGAACAGGAATTTTCCTCCTTGTGGTAGACCTGGAAAAACAACAAAATGCTGTGCTGTAGATTGCCTAGCAGGCAGAATCTCTCTTCTGTGAGGAATCAGTGGATTTTCCTATCTCATTTAATGATTGAATATTTTGCACATCTTATTAAAAATGGAGGGAAACTTCATTAAATGGATTGATGTCTAACACACTGAATTTTCAGAATCAAGGCAAATATTTATACCAGAGGAGAGAGAAAAGGGAAGTGTATTATTTTTATGAGACAAAGGAAACATTTATTGTGCATCTAATATATAATGAAAAAAATTTAAACATATAAATTTTAGTGCATAATGGATATGTAAAATAATGGGTTGACAGAAACATTTTCATGTATTAATGTAATGTACTCTGAGAATACTCATCTATCTACCTTACTACCCAATCTTATGTTTCTCTACAGCTCCGTAATAGACCCTTCTTCCTTATTACACACTCTCTGCTTTCATTCCTGCTCTTTCCCTAGATTCCACATATGGGGGATATATGGGGGACAATAGCTCATAGTCTTATACTCTTTTCTTTAATTGACAGTTTCTAAGTTCATTCATTTCTCTATAGAGAAGATGACTCTCTTATAAATATCTGAGTAAAAGTCCAATGTATACATATTTCCAATTTTCTCTGTCCACTCATGTAACGATGGGCTTTACCACCTGTGCCCAAGTTTATGAAATAATGACTCTGAGACTGAATTATTCTGAATAATTGTCTAGTCCAAAAGCTTTTGCTCCTCCTGTTAGCTCCTAATTCAGTTATTTTGTTTATTCTATTCTTTTGTCAGTTTGGGGAGAATCTCCCATGCCCGACTCTATCCCAGAAATTGTCTCTGTAGTGGGACTCCTCCCTCCTTGTTTCCTGCCTAAGCTAATAGGCCAACACCATCTTACTGACAGATGATGCTTCTATACATTACCCAAGATAGTCTCTGTAAATACTCATCCACCAACAGGCATTAAAGTTGGCTCAATTGCCCAATTGTGCTGAGAACTACTGTGGACGCCATGGAGATGTAGAAGTCTCACTCATAAGTTAGCTTTGATTCATATGGGCATGTATATGGGCGTGGCATACCTGTACTCTATACTGGTGTCACTATGGATTTTTGTAGAAGCTCTGAGCTTAATAGACATACTAATTTCCCTTCACACCAGCTGTGCATATAGGTTCCTTTATTCCCATAGCCTTGCCAACATTTGGCTTCCTGATGATCGCCATTTTGATGGGTGAGATGAACTTTCAACATAGTGTCAGCCTGCATTTTATTGAGAGCCAAATGGGTTGAGTGTCTTTGAGTGTGTTTCTTGACCATTTGAATTGGTGTCTTGAAAATAGACTATTTGTTGAATCTACTGAGATGGCCATGTGACTTTTAACACTTGATTCTATATATATGCTGTTTTACAGTTGTCAGCTTACAAATGTGAAGCCATTCATGCATTCTTAGTATGAAATCAGTTTGATCATGCTACATGATTTGCTTAATGTGTGGTTGAATTTGGCAAGGAATAATTTCAGTGTGGACTTTTCTCTAATGCCCATTGTGTAAATTAGTCTGAAGATTTCTTGTCACTGTATCTTCATCTAGTTGTGCTCCCAGGGTTATTCTAGATTCATAGAACAGCTCTGGAAGCATTCCTTCTTTTGAACCTTCATATAACAATATTTTTTTGAAGTTCATTTCTCTTCAGCAATGAATTCTTCCCAGCGTGAGCTCTTATTTTGTCGGGTCCCTTTAATCATTTCTTCAATGCCATTTCTCATTGCTGATCCATTTAGGTTTTTTACATGCTTTTGGCTCACTTTCAGAAGAATATAAATATCCAGAAATTCATTTGTTTTTTCTGGATTTTTTAATTTATTGAAATGAAAGTTTTCAGATTATTCTCTAAGACCGCCATGGATTTCACAGTATGTGCTGTTGTAATAGTTTTCTAATTTGCTAATTTGTGTTTTAACTCTCTTTGGGTTTAGATGAGGGCTAATCAATTTCACATACCTTTGTGATTTCAGAGTCATCATGGTTTCACGGGACCTTTTTACTGTTCCCATTAGTCCCCCATCATTAACTCGGCTATATTTATTATTTCCTTCCTTTCATCAGTCTTGTATTTGTCCTGTCCTAGTTGTGTTATCAATTCAAGGTACAGTGTAAGGTACATTATTTATTTGATAGCTATCTGATTATTTAGTGCAGAATCTCATTCCTTGTAGTCTGTGCAAATTCTTTTTTCTTTTTCTCAGACTTCCTTTTCTGCTAATTTAGTAATAAAGTTTATCTCTATTTTTTAAACTTAACTACTTAACTTACATTGTATTATCCACTTTCTATTCATTGGAATTGGGGATATAGTGGCTGTTTTTAATTGTTTTTATAATTATATCCTTACATCTGATTGTTGGTGTTGATGAATTTTTTGAAATGTCTTCCATATTTGTGGGGTTTGCCTTTAAAGAGGGCCACTCACTATGAAAGCCTGCTTATAGTAGCAGATGTTCTACAGCCATCACTACAGATGTATAAATTGCATCAAAGTAGAAGAAATATGAAAAAACAACATAACTTACTCCAAAGCTCTCAATTTTCCAATAACTGAACTCAAAGCTATTGTAGCACATGAACATTTATATAAATAATTTTACAAGTCTAATTTTAAAAATTATTAATGGCAAATTGGACAAACACACACACACATATGCACACACACACACTGCGAAAATTGTAAAGACGAGATTATAATTTTACTCAGGAAATCATCAAACAAAAAATCTGAAGAAATTAATAAAAAATGGAAATCTGAGAAATAAATAGATCAAAAGACTATATAAGACAACTACCTGGAAGATAATAGATTAGATACAATGGAAGAAAAATCCCAGGGATTATATATAATGAAAATTTATTATTACACTTAATCAATAATAAAGAAAAACTAAAAAATCAAGGCCACAACTTTCAAGGCCTCTGGAACCCAGTTAAAAGACAAAGCATGAAGACATTGGTATCACACAGAGGTAATGAATTTGAGGATACACAGCACCTATCCATTACTAAATAGATAAAAATGGTCTTTTAATTATTTTTAATTGAAGCTCCTAGCTTGAGTTATTCAAAACATAAAGTAAAAGATACTACAAAAAAAATATTGTGTTAAAAATGTGTTCACAACATATGCTCATACTTTCATTAATGATAAGAAACTTTTTGTGTTTTGCCCTAAAAGAAGAGAGTTTGGCATGGAGTATTTTTTCATTAAGCTACACATTATTGAGTTTTCGCTGTTGGAAAGTCTCACCTTGTGTCCTATGCCCTCCTCATTTCTGACTTACTTTGATATTGAGGGAATAATCTGGGATGGCGGTGGTATCTATGGAAAATTTTGCCAGGCCATGCTGATCAGTGGTGGTAGCATTGGTGTAGCTGATTTCTTCTGCTTTGATGAAGACCTGCTCATTTGGGACAGGAGTTCCCTTGGTATCCACCAGGCGGACCTAAATTGAACAAAAAAGAAAAGTATATTCTAGGCACAGAAATATGACACAGAATGTAAAATACAGGAAGTTCATGCTCTGACACAGTCATGAGAACAATTTGTAAGGGTGCAGAGGCTAATGGAGGCATGGATTTGTTATGAGTATGTGGTACATGTTGCTTCACCATTGAGACCAGTGACACTTTGGGGTTTAAGGTTTTCAGGAACAGTAGTTATAAATAAAAACTTTGTAGCAATGCTTTAGATTTGGAACCTCTTGATAACCTTTCTAAGTCTTCAGTTTAGTTCTGGGAATTGAACTCATGCACTTGGGCATGGGAAGTACAAACTCCACTACTAAGCTGCACTTCTTGTGTTGCAACCAATGATGTCAGAAACCCTCAATATTGAGCAGAATGGCCTTGGTTTTGAGGTACCACCTTAAAGCATAACCATCAGGGACCAGAAAGCACCTTACTTTCACAATGAATGGAACCCCGTGTCTGAAGTGTGAATCTGCTTTCAGAAATATGAGCTTGTTTGTAGTTCTTTCAACTTTAGTTGTTCCAGATCCACTGAACTCCAATCCTGAAGAAGAAATTAGTAGCAACATTGAAAGCCCAAGCTGGTTAGAGAGTTGCTTGCTTTCTGAATCCTTTGAACCACCATCTCAATGTGGAAAGGTGTCAGTTTTCATAGTTCATCTTCTATATTCTTTGGTTACCCACATACCTGTCCCTTCTTCTGTAACAGTTGCATTTACATGAAAAAGCTGGTTTTGTTGTCTTTCCTTTGACTGGAACTCAGTGATGTTGACTTCTTGTGTGCTGCAGCCATTGTCATCTAGCTGACATGTAAGATAAAAGCAAAGTAGCATGATACACAGCTCAGATCGATGGTCTACTCAAACTCACGCATGAGGATGACTTTCAGAAAATGAGTACTTAGTGCATTGTGTTCCGGTAATAAGCAGAACTCATAAGCAGAGCATATACTAAGCTAAACCCCAGGCTG
This sequence comes from Apodemus agrarius, assembly GCA_964023405.1. Taxonomy (NCBI): domain Eukaryota; kingdom Metazoa; phylum Chordata; class Mammalia; order Rodentia; family Muridae; genus Apodemus; species Apodemus agrarius. The sequence goes on along the minus strand of OZ030006.1, from coordinate 151,947,550 downwards.
CTGTGTGCCATGATTATGACCAGTCACAATGTTGCCTTGGCTTGGTCATCTATAAAAACAGTGATTACCTATTACCTACTAAGTGATTTTTATTAAGGACTATTAAGTAAACTCACAATTATAAATTATGGAGCACTTAACTTGCATGCCATTAGGATTTAAAAATTACTTTCTATTCTTAAAACAGTAACCACAGGCATGGAAGTAACCCAATGGTGCGTTTTACTAATAGGTACGATGACACTGTTGGCTTGATACTTAGTGGCAGTAAGTAAAGTGAAATCCATTTCCAGAGCAAAATGGTGCTTAGAAAAGTCTTCATAAAAAAAGAATTGATATTATTCCAAACTGTGAAAGAGTCACCAGAATCATTAGTTTGTCCTTAATTAGATTTTATCTTCACAGTTTGCTTTATTTTTGCCTTTTTCATTGTTACAATTATGATTGGCTTAGTAGTATACTTTATTTCATTTAAATTACAATGCTCTAACAGCTTTGGTTTTCTGCTGTAGAGGCAGTTTGTCTGGATCCCTTTCCCCTTTCTGGGCTGCTTCGGCTGTATAGCCTCAGTAGAAGATGTTTATAGTCTGCAACTTGATATGCCAAGGCTGATTGATACCCGTGGGCAGCCTTCCCTTTTCTGAGGAGAATTGGAGGAGAGGTGGGTGGGTGGGGTGAGAAGAGGTGAGAAGTAGCGACTGGTAGAAGAGGAGGGAGGGGAAGCTGAGTATAGGATATGAAGTAAATAAATAGCTTAATTAAATAATTTAATTATTAATTAAATAATTTAGCTTAATTAGCTAAATTAATTAAAGAAAAGAACTACAGGAAACAGGAACAAGCAGGGAAGCATGACATGTCATAATGGGGTGTCAGCCACATGGTAGGAACTCGACATTGATCAAGGTGAATTTCTCTTCTTGGCCTTTGTTGAGGGGAGATTTTTGTGCTATTTAGGATCCTGCTTTATTTAGGGTGGAATGCTCAGAGTGAAGGTGAAGTTTATTGTTCCTCTAGGTCCACGAATTCCTGAATTAAGTAGGTGACCTGCCCAGCTGTCCTAGCCAACACCCAATATACAGCCAGACCAGTTTACTGGATCACATTCTGGAACTTGGGGAGAGTCTTGCCTGAAACCTTAAAACACTGGTCCCCCATATACCATGAGACTTTGAACAGCTGGTGTTGTCTTAGTTTTTGTTCTTTTCACCACCTCTCATGTACCCCAGCTTCTCTTCCAGGAACCCAGTTCTCTGAAGCTGCGGGCAGTTACACAGCTTTTCACTAACTGCATCCTAGGATATGAAATTGTCATAGTGTAGGACAAATAATCCAATAATCTAGTTTTGAAAATGACTATTGACTTCAAAGAGAATTTTAACAAGCAGATGAAGATATAAAGGTTATTGATTCAGAACAAGAGTGAGAAAAATCAGCAACAGATGTGATGGTTAATAAAATACAAATAGTATGTGAACCAACCAAAACATCTTATACAGTCATAGGAAGAAACACATAAATATCAATAATACCCCTAAGTATAAATGATTTTGACTCTTTAATTAAGAGACTCAGGCTAGGTCTCTAGCTGCAGCGATGCCAGTGGGAGCACCTGGAGCACGAGCTTGGAACAAGACTCCACAAGTTGTAAGAAAATGGCAGACAAGCTGGCCATGGGGCAAAACACCAGCTTCAATAAGGCCAAGCAGAAGAAAACTGAGACGCATGAGAACACCCTGCCAACCTAAGAGATTATTGAACATAAGGCCTGAAAGTAGTGGCGGTTACATAGGAAGATGAGAAGGACATGTTAGAGTGAGGACCTAAGGAGAGCAGAGGTGGCAATGGGACAGGGGGATGTGATTGAAATACATGACACTCGTGTATGGAAATGCCATAAGCCTACTATTTCATACAATGAATATATATTCAAAATAAATTTAGTGGCCAAATAAAGTTGTTGAAATGTCCCTTTAACAGTAGTGGGTCCCTGGATTATCAGTTTTATCAGTGAGGGTCTTCTGGGGATTGCACACATGCCTGGCTAGTATTCCATCCCTGAGCTACAGACCACGTCCCAGAACATCTTCTTTCAATGTCTGGGTATGCGTTTCCTCTCATCTTTGCTGCCTGCCTTTCTGTTAGTTAACCTTGGATATTGAAAACAGGCCTTTGAAAAGATTCACTCACCGTGGAGTTGACTTCTTTGCATCCAGTCTCAGTCTTAGAGTACTGATTCTTATGGCATATGTTTATCTTTACATGTCCTGGGACAGGCTTCCCATAGGTATATCTATCACGAGATAAATTCACAGAGATCAAGGGTCTGTCTAAAGCAGAGACCCACTGTCTTCTAACTGATTCTGTGTAGTTTCATAATGACAACACACATGGCACATTATTATTACTTCCTGGTACCTTCTAACTCTATTTGTTAAGGATTTGCAGTGTAAATGAATAAATTAATAAATAATAAAAAATTAGCCCTATTAAGAACCTGTGGAAGACATGGTTTTCTCCCTTTTGTGGTTATGAAAAAGATTCAGTAAGCCAACCAGGATCCTTAGCTACTAAGTGATGGGGATGAGTTGAGTGGGGACTATGGGAAATGACTCAGAGTTATTCTAACAAACCTCCTCAGTCCTTTGCCTTTGTTCAATTATTTTAGTTTTTGAGCACATCCATTGTAACCACAACCAACTGTGAATTAAGGTGTGTGTCTTCTGTTTGATTCAGGCACATGTTGCAAGTTCCTTCTTGTATGGTTCTAGCCTTAAATAGAAATTTTAGTTGTTGTAGTAAAATGTCCTCCTTTATCAGGTTCAGAAATGCAAGCGAAGACTGAGGTGTCTAATGGTTAACCTTGAGTGGCAGTGGTTTGAGCAGGAGGCAGACTGGGGGCTCTTGTTTCTCTGCTCTTTCTGTCAGCCAATAAGAGGGCAGCGACATGCTTTCATTTAGTGTCTGTGTTCTCTTCACATGGTCAGTGGATCTTATTAGGTCCCTTCCTTTCTCCAAAGGCAGGAACTCTTTACTGTCTCATATAATTCATTTTATCCATTGACATCAGCAACATATGCAGTGAAGGACTATGGAGTAATTGATGCAGAGTAGTAAGGGACACAAACGAACACCACAGGGGAATCATTGTAATGGGGAATAGGCAGGACCATAGCATTGCTATGTATTCTACAATGAGACATTATCCCAGGGATTTTCTGTGTCTGAGTACATTCTAAAGGATAGAAGGACAGAAGCAGGTAACTCACTTCCCACATGCAGTCACACTGAGTATTTCATCGCGCACAGAAATGGCATTTGGGACCTTCAGGTCAACATTAAATCTTGGTAATACTATTGGGAGAGAGAGGAGACACTTAGATGTGAATGATTTGTTTAGTTGCCTAAATGATCAGTCTCTGCCCAGAAATGGTGATTTCACATTATTAAGGCATGTCTTATCCCAATAAAGTTGGAATGTTGAGTGGATATACATTATATCACTTCCTGCACACCACAGAGCTATCTACATAAATAAGAAAACCAAAACAACAACAACAACAAACCCCAAGTAATTTGCTTTGGAAAAATCCCAGAATGTTCTGGAAGTCCCATGTTGCTAGATGGATAGCCTGAGCTAGAGTCATATGGAACTCAATTTGTTCAAAATAATTCATCCTATGATAACCAGAAACCTATGACACCCACTTTCTCTTTTTGGTCTTCTCAGTCCATACCGAATTCCATCACTGTGAAGGAGTGCCCTTCCTTCGCCCCTGACTGTTTGACCACCACTATCTTGTAGGGGCCCTGAAGGGGCTCTGCTGCCAGGTTGAAGGACATCTGCTTAAGCCCATTCTCCGTCTTAATATCCCGCCACTGCATAATTCGGTTCATTTTCGGATCCTGTGAAAGAAAAATGTAAACTTTCTAAGTCAATAAAGTATTAAGTATAACAGCGCACCTAGGGTCACAGTGTTGGGGATGCAAGCATTTGGGAACTTGGTAATAATCTTTTGGGAAGGGAAGAAATATAAGTGGCATGTGAAATAACAAAATCGGTTATCTCAAATGGGAGATTGCTGCCGACCCCCACACAGCAGTTAGACAGTATTCCAATATCAAGTTATTTCATAAGATTGAGTTCTCTCTGATTACAAAACATTTAAGTTTCTTACCTCAATGTAAGCCAGAGGAAACTGAAACACAAGGAAAACAATGTTAGTTTAGAACAGCAGGTCACAACCCCTATGGCAAACCTGTTTTTAAAAATATTTACATTTTTAATGTGATTCATATCTATTAAGATTACAGTTATGAAGTAGCAACAAAATAACAAAATGGGGTTGTGGGTCACCACAACATGAGGAACTACATTAATGGGTTGCTGTATTAGGAAGAATAAGAATCACTGATTTGGAAATTTCACACACACAGCAAGTTCAATACATTTACAGAATAGGCCATAGAATGAGAGTTTCAGCCAAAATGCTATGAACAAAGTCAATTGTAAGCCAATTCACCACCTGCCTTTTAATTCTTTAAGTGACAGAGAAGTGAACCCTAAAGAGTAGTAGCAAGACCACTTTATACCCAGCACACAAAAACTGTTGGAATCCAAGTAAGTCATTTTTACCAGTGAATTCAGCAAGATCAACATGATAAAAAATAGTGGGATACTTAGAAAAAATTTAATTGCACTGAAAATGCAGGCAAAAATGATAAATTTTATAAATTCCATTCATTCATGAAAATTATGATTTGGGGAAATAACTTAATTTCAATTAAGAAATCCAGGAGGCCTAAGAAAAATATTGCAAACCATTAGAAATCCATGAAAAGAAACCTAAAATAATGGGTAGATATATATGAACTAGACAGAAATGTTTGTTATTAAATGATTCATACTCTTTCCAAGTCAATATACATGTCATTAACACATCAATCAAATTTCCAAGGCTGATTGTAGAAGTGTACCCTGATAGTAAAATTTATACAAAACATCCAGGAGCAGTTGATGAAATTCTTAAAAGATTACTTCATAGATGTGAACTCACCCTAAATAATAATGGATGTGCTGTCCTCTAAGAGGTTCTACCCAGCATCAGAGTGAAACACATGCAGATACCCACAGTCAAACATCCGATAGAGGCCAGGAACACATATCGAAGAGTTGAGGGAAGGACTGAAGGCCACAAAAGGTGGTGCAAACCCCACAGAAAGACAAACAGAGCCAACAAACCCAGACCCCTGGGAGCTCTCAGAGTCTGGGCCCCCAACCCAAGAGCATTCATAGGCTGGAGTGAGCCCCTCCTGCCGCCATATGTAGAAGACAGACAGCTAAGTCATCATGGCTACCTTGTCTGGTCTCAGTCAGAGAGGATGAGCTTAATTTGGCAGAGACTTGATGTGCCATGGTGGAGGGATACCCAGGGGAGACCTCATCCTCTCAGAGAAGAAGTGGAGAGGAGTCTGAGGGAGGGAATATATGAGGAGGGACTGGAGGGGGGACTGTGTTTGGGTTGTAAATCAACTAATTAATTAAGAAAGGAAGTGTTGTAGCCATTTTGAATCTGGGAGGTGAAGGAAGGAAGGGAGACACAGTTGGCAACATGGTGGCTGCCAGGGTGTAAGGACTTGGGCTTCATCCTAGAATCTACATACAAAGCAGGTACAAGTGTTCCCTGCAGTTCCAGTTGGAGAAGCAAGCAGAACAGACAGTTCCTCAGGGTTAACGCAGTGTAACTGAACCTGATCATCAATTCCCAGGCCAATCAGAGACTGTGGCTCAGAACCCAAGTTGTATGGGACCCTAAAACTGACACCTCAGATTATCTCCTGGCTAGTACATGCATGTGTATATACAAACACACACACACACACACACACACACACACACACACGCACACACGCACACACAAATGAACATGTACTACACAGTCACTCAAAGTACGAGGAAGGGAGTCAATAACTTTGGTGGTTTGAATAGGAATGGCTCCCAAAGACTCATGTGTTTAAATGAGTAGCACATAGGGAGTGGCAGTATTTGGAGGTGTGGCCATGACAGAATAGGTGTGGTCTTCTTGATGAAAACATGTCACTTAATTTGAGGTCTCAAATGATCAAGCTATGCCCGGTGTAACAGTCTCTTGCTATCTGCAGACTAGGATGTAGAACTCTCAGCTCCTCTAGTACCTGCTTCCTGCTGTGGTTATAGTTGACCAATCCTCTCAAACTGTTAACAAGTCCCAATGAAATGTCTTTGTTGTTGTTATTGTTTTCCTGTTGTTGTTTTTTTTTTAAGTGTTGCCATAGTTGAGGTGTTTTAGCACAGCAATAAAACGCTAACCTACACTGGAAAGTTTACAGTGTCATAAGCTTACAGAGATGGGTAAAGGGATTGAGGGATTGTCCAATAGAATCATACACATGTATATTTAACGAAGGATGGAACTAAAAACAATTATCCTAAGTGAGTATCCAGATTCAGAAAGACAAACATGATATGTCACATATAAGCAGATACCAGCTATAAAATGATAGGGAATCATACTTCAATCCACAGACCCAGACAGGCTAAGTAACAAGGAGGATTCTAAGGGAAGCATAGATCTCCCTGGGAAGAGAAAACAGAATAGATTTTGCAGGTGGACCCAGGGAGGGAGGGGATGGAAATGGGAGGGATCAGGTCAGGAAGGGAGGGAGGGAGAGTATGGGACAAGATGAGTGGAATAGGAGACATTTAGGGGGTGATGTGGACACCTAGAGCAGTGCAAACTCCTATAATCTATGAGGGTGACCTTTGTGAGTACTCCTAGTGATGGAGGACATGGAGTCATCTTCTATAACCTTGTAAAGGTAAGTCTTGCAGTGGTGGGATTGGGACACCAACCTAGCCACAAAACCTTTGACCCATACCTGTCCTACCAGCAAGATGAGCAGAGGCAATGGTAGCTCAGAGCTTGTGGGAGTGGCCAACCAATGACTGGTCTAATTGGAAGCCCAAGCCATGAGAGGGAGCCTATGCCCCCATACTGCCTGCATGGCCAGGAAGGAGAAGCTAGATGGCTCAGAGACCTAGTGTAGAACCAAACATGATGAACTGAGGGGGGAAAGGTCAATGAAATGATTCCTAGTTTTATCCTGCTGTACTCATAGGACCAGTTTTCAGCCTGGACTTCATCAGCGAGGCTTTCTCCAGGAGCTAGTGGGAGCAGATGCAGAGATCCACAGCCAAACAATAGGCAGAGCTTGGGAAACCCCAAAGAAGATTGGGAGGAAGGATTGTAGGAGGTAGAGGGGTCAAGGACGTCAGGAGAACGCCGCTCTCATAATCAATAAAGCATGACCCATAGGAGTTCACAGAGACTAACAATACAATTATGGAGCCTGCTGGGGTCTGTGCTAGGTCCTTGGCATGCCTGCTGTGTTTGTTTAGCCCAGGTTGTTTGCAGAAGTTCAAACAGTGGGAGTGGGCGTGTCTTTGACTCTTTTGCCTGTTCTTGGAGCCCTTTCCCCCCTTACTGGGTTGTCTTGCCCAGCCTTTATATGAGGGCTTATGCCTAGTCTTCTTGTATCTTGTTGTGCTGTGTTCAGTTGATATCACTGGGAGGGCTACTTTTTTCTGAAGGGAAATGGATCTGGAGGAAAGTGGAGGTTGTGTGGCGACTGGAAGCAACAGAGGGAATGGAGGCTATGGTTAGGATGTTTTGTATGAGAGAAGAATAAATCATAGCAAAAAAAGGTAAATATATACTTGATAAAAATAGACAACATATTATTGGGATAAACAGAATTTTTATATTCTCCAATAAAATGGTGTCCATTGTAATTTGTTATTTGTAAAGAACAAATTAAGTAAAAGTGGATTAATATTCTGTTTAGTTTTAAAGTATGTCTTTGAGAATTTTGTACAGTATTTCCTGATGATATTCACCCCTTCTAGATCTACCTCCCTTCTCTTCGTACCTGACTTAGTGTCCTCTCTTTTTCCATTCAATAATTCCAATTTGTGCTGCATATCCATATATTCTTGGATATGTGAACTTCCACTGTAGTTTGGTAGACTGACATTCTCCTGGTAGCTGTCATAACAATAGCTCTTCAGGGAGGGGTAGGACTTCATGTCCCTCTCTCCTCTCCATGCCAGGGTTTGTTTTTATTGCATGTGCTTGTGCATGCTAACACAACTGTTAAGTTCATATGTGCCTCTGCCATGCTGTGTTTAGAGAATCATTCCCTTTCATTTATTCTGCCTCTAACAGTATTCACCTCTGGCTCTTAAAGTTTTTCCTTATCCCAACACACTAATCTCAGTGGCATGGGAGGTGAGGATGTGATTTAGATGCCCAATTTAGGATTTCATATTCTACAATCAAGCTGGTACATACGGGAACCATCCTCCCTACTGACTAGCTTTTATACAGATGGAAGGTATTATGCATAATATCAGAGGGGGAAATTAAGTATCAATTTCATCCAGCTGTGACACCTATAAACAGTGAGAACGACCGGCTGGGTAAGATATGCCTACTGGTGCAATAGTAGCATAAATATCAAGAAAGCAACCAACCGCTTCTGACTGGACTTAAGTGCCACTGTGCAAGATTAACTCCAAAAACTTGGAATCATTGTAGAGCCAAGAACCTGGGGTTTCATAGCTTATAGGTGCCAGGAGAGAACCCACTATGATTGTGCTGCTAAAGGACACAGTTTTAAGCCAACTGTTACTAATTTGGATATATGTATATAAAAGCACCCCTCAGCCCTCATCAGAGAAGCTTCTATTCATAGTAGAAGGTATTTAACTATACAGATACCTCAAACTTGCCTAAGAACAGAGGACAAGAGACTGAAATGCAATTTTATTCTTAAAAGAGTCTATTTAGGGAAGAACCCAAGTGTTAAATTCGAAGTTATAAAAATAACAGAGACTATGTGAGAAATACCCTTGTTACACTAGAAATGGATTTCTTAAGGATGGCACAAAGTAACAGAATCTACAAAAGAAATGACTGAAAAACATGACCAATCTAAAAGGTTCTATACAGTATAAGTCTCCACAAAGTATAGAGAAAACCCAGAGATACTTTACCAGTAATGGACTACAGAATAAGGGTACTCACACATAAGGAAGCCATAGGATGGACAGTGTTGACTGAGTGACAGGTATGAACAGGCAAAAGTTCAGAATAGAACACAGGAAAAACTCATGCCTCAGAAGGGGCTCGAAAGTAGAATATTACAGTGACATTTTGTCTTGAAGAACCCACCAATACCCACAGGTAAAAGACTCACCAACTCATTCAGGGGGTGTAGCTTTTTATCCACAGAGACAACCCGAAATTTAACTGGAAAGAGAGAGAGAGAGAGACTTTTCTAGTGAGGTCCAAGGACCCAGGCTTTCTTCGTGCCATGTTCAGGATGGCGTCTTAATTCCTTTGCCCACTGTGGTGCTTCATACCTGTCTGTCCTGGCTTGTACACGGGCTTGTCTGTTTGGACAAAGACAACACTTTCTTTGTTCTTTACAAGCACTGAATTCCTTTTGCTGAATATATGTGTTGGTCCTTTGATTTTGACATCAAGTGAAACTTCCTCATCAGAAGGGGAGAATCTAGGGATCTGAGAACAACAGGATCATGAGACCCTTCATCAACTGAGTCTCTGCACTTCCTAGAGTACCTCACTAACCTCTCCTTCTACCTCACAGGAACAAGATAGAGGGTCCATGTGTTTCTGTTTAAATATTACATGGAGGAAAATACAGTGTCAGGGGAAAAAAGGATGAAAAGAAATTTCAGCAATTTGTATAAGTCAATGTGAATTTATGTGAACAGCAAAAACACCGTAATGTTTACGGGGCAAATTTAATCTTGATTGAAAATTACCTCTAAGAAATGTAAGAACATTAGCTCTCGCTCTGAAACTGAGGTAGAGAGAAAGGACATGTATTAATGATAGTAGAAATTATGTCTTGAGGAAAGGTCCTAGAGAAGAAACCCAGTACTTGTTCAGGATATCAGGATTATGCAAGCAGATGTGGTCCTAATTAGCTGGACTGTTTGAAAGTTTATTGATCCACTAGCAGAAAATACAATGTATTAGAGTACTCTTTCTTTGGGCAGTGGGCCCCTTTTTTGGGGAAATTCAATGGGAAAGCAGTGTATGCACAAGTTTTGGCTCATCTCTTTTTGGGGTGGAATGATGTATGCTATCTGTTTACTGGGTAAATGTTTTAAATTTCTATTGTTTTGAGTTCACTGATATGCTTCTAGATTAACCTGTTGTGTTATTTTTTAGAAATATATGGATAATATATATACACATTCACATACATGTTCATAAATATATAAAACAAATCAGGACAGGCATGTAGTACTCACCATGAAGGAAACACATTGGAACAAGTCCTTGTCAACCACAAGCTCATCAAACACGCTTCTCCTTTCCCGACGAGACATCATGAAAGCTGTGACAGTCACTGTCTCATTTACATGGTAGAGATGGAGGCAGATCTTCTCAGGTGTCTCAGTGTAAAGCTGAGAAGGGACCAGCACCATGTACTTCCTGGAAAGGAAGGAGTTACAGCCAGAGGATGACAGATCTTATTGTCTATAACTGGGACATTGCTCTTAACTACTGAGCCATCTCTCCAACGCCTATTTTTAATTCTTAAAAGATAACTCTAGGGCCAGAGAGATAGCTCAGTGGTTAAGAGCACTGACTGCTCTTCCAAAGGTCCTGAGTTCAATTCCCAGCAACCACATGGTGGCTCACAACCATCTGCAATGTGATCTGACATCCTCTTCTGGTGTGTTTGGAGACAACTACAGTGTACTCATAAATAAAATAAATAAATCTTAAAAAAAGATAACTCTATATACTGTTTTCAATTTCTGATACCCTTCAACATAAGATTTATAATGTGATTGTGAATTTCAAACTTGCATTATTCACCTATGTTATATTTGAGCAAGTGTCAAAACTATCTGTAGGAATTCTCTACCTTTTCCTATAATTAGAGAATTTTGTGCTCCAAAATCTAGCCTGTCATTGCTTTATAACAGTATGCAAAAATATCACTAGCTTGCTTTTTATTTTTCCCACCATAAATATATTTTTCTGATCACAGATACAAAACAAGTTATTCAACAATATACTCCTAATTATGTGGTTATTTTTGGACACCAAAATAGCTCTACTGATAGTTTAATCTGAGGTCTTTGATCTTAGCAAATGTATTGTTTTAGGACACAAACATCCACAGGGTTCTGATGTGCCTGAGTCTTATCTGTCTCAATTCTTATCTGGGGTACAGCTTGGATCGTCTAGACTACACATTTCTAATCAAGAATGCCAACAATTTAAATGCTTATTTTTCAAAGTGATTAAATAGTTTCAACACCTGTGAATGTCTCTAAGCATTGGGATTTGAGACACTACTGGTTCAGTAATAAAGGGAACACTATTCTAAATCACACCACACCTCAGTTTAGTAACACTGATTGCTTTAGAGTTGGAAAAAAAGATTGCCCAGAATCATGTAATATTAAGGTTGGAAAACATATATACAATTTTTTGTTCATTAAAAAGCAAAAAGAATTAAGGGAGGTTTCCAGGGGAAGGGACTGTGAAAGGAAATGGTTGGTTTTTTGACTGGAGGTGGGGCAATACAGAAGAGGGGCTTTGGAGATACTCACGAGTCTCCATCCAGCAAGGACACAGAAGGCAGGAAGGCAAGAACTGAAAAAAGACACAGCTGAGCCTGTCTGTTCTTCCACATGGTGTGGTAAGAAAGGACAGGACAGGGCTTATGGTGTCCTCCTTCTTAACACTGTTTCCAGAGTCCTCAAGTCCATAGCAGCTTATTTATGAGTCCCCTCTGTAAACAGGATGCTCTGCCCGGGGTGTTTAAATAGCAAAATAGAATATTTGTTCTCTGTCAGTGTATTCAGTGGTGGCCTGAGCACAACTCAAATAAATTACAACAGTCTCAGGAAAGGTGCCAGCAGAGCTGTGGGTGCTGCTGGTCAAGGTTCAAGGCCACAGAATTTGCTTAGTTTGAACTACAGCAGAATTTCTCAGTCTTACTGACCAGTAAATCTTTGCAGTAGGTGACTATGCTGTGACTGTATGACATTTGCCACCTAACAGCTTCTACTCACTTAGAATGTAGCACTCTCTGAAATGTGACATCTCTATTTCTCTTCTTCTTCATTTGAGAGTCACTAGAGAAGTCCAGGTGGGAGATTTTAAATTCTTCAGTCTCTGATCATGCAAGTATCTACTTTTATGGGTCTTGTGTATGAAAAGGGGAGTGTGAATAATTGGGCAAATTAAAAAACTCACCTATTACAAGTCACTTTGCCTAGTTCTTTGTCAGAACAGAAGTACACAAGTCTCAACTAGAAGCACACTTCTATCTCTACTGTTTACTAGGAGGCACAGTATATCCTGTGCCACTAAAGGAGATTGCTTCAAAAGGTGAGGTATCAGTATTTGGGGTACAGCTTGGATCGTCTGGAAGAATATAAAGGTCTGAATTGGGAACAACATCAGAATTTTGAGTCTAGATCATAGAGATGTTTATTTTTGCAAGGATCCTGTGATATTGGTTTGAAAGGGAGGCATGGCATAAGCTGAATCAATTATAGTGTTGAGGCATTGAGTAAAAAGCAAGAACACACTAGAAGAGATGTAATGTAAGCATGTAAGGGAAGACAAAGAAATAAAACTTATGCCTGGCATGGTGGTGCATCCATTTAGCCCCAAAAGTTGGTAGGCAGAACCAGGCATATCTCTCTGAGGTTGAAGATGGCCTGGTCTACAAAGCCAGTCCAGGACAGGCAGGGCTTGCACAGAGGAAAAACCCTGGTTTGAAAAAAAAAGAACACAAAACTTATGTGTTTCATTGATGGACCTCTGAAGCCCAATTAATTAATAGGAGACTAATGCTAGATGCAGGATTGTTGGATAACTCGAGTTCAGCCTTAGATTGGGTTCTCTAAGATGGAGCCTGAACCCAAGATGGAGTTTGTCTGGTCTCTCCCCCTGACCATGAGAGTCAGAGACACCCAGTCATGGGCGAGACAGGACATGCATTCAGCTTCATTGTACATTATAGTGCTTCAAGTTATGTGTAATTATCCTAATACAGGAAACAAAAATAACAGTGGGAAAAATACATGAGAAGGTTTTTCATTTTAACTTAAAATATCAGTTATGTCTAAGGTATGTAGATCAAGAGACACATATTTCCTAGATATATTGCAAACAAACAAAAACTATCACAGAAAATAAAATATTGTAGCATGATGGTGAATATTATGTTTAAAGTTTAAAATTACTATGCTTCAGAGAAATATAAAACAAAACACTTCTAACCTGTGAGCCCCACTTGCCCAAGGACAGAGGGCTTCCAGGAATGCTGGGAATTATTCTTGAAATTACCTGATTTGTTTATGCAAGATAACAAACCAAGTGCTTTCACTCCTGCAAACAAGCTTGCTTGCTCCTGGCAGCATGAAGGACATGTGCTTTTCTGCATGTAGGTCAGATGTGTGGCTGGTTGCACATAAGCAGGAAGTACATACACTTGGGAGTTTTTGCCTTCATAAACCCCTTACTAATGTAATTCATACCTACATCTTGAGAGTACTTTCAGGTTCAGTCATGGCACCATGAGTATCTGGAGCTGGTAAAAACTATCATTTCAGAAATATGAAATGTTAATCAATGGTTTTCTCTTCTTTCTCTATTTCATGGCTGCCATCTATGTGGTGTGTGTGTGTGTGTGTGTGTGTGTGTGTGTAGTGTATGTGTGTGTTTGTGTGTGTGTGTGTGTGTAGTGTATGTGTGTGTGTTTGCCTGTGTGTTTGTGTGTGTGTGTGTGTGTGTGTGTGTGTGTGTGTGTGTGTCTGGGTACAAATGTTTGAGTTTGTATGTGTGGTTTAGATCACTTGCATGTGTTTATTCATGTGTGAATAAGACAGAAATTTTTTAAAGATTTATTTATTTATTATATGTAAGTACACTGTATCTCTCTTCAGACACACGACAAGAGGGCATCAGATCTCATTATGGATGGTTGTGAGCCATCATGTGGTTGCTGGGAACTGAACTCGGGACCTTCAGAAGAACAGTCAATACTCTTAACCGCTGAGCCATCTCTCCAGCCCCCAGGACCGAGGTCTTGTGGCATTTTTACCTTGCTTACTGAGACACTTTCCTTGATGCTGAAAGTTGTAAATGAGGTTAGAGCAACTGACAGAGGAATCCATAGGGATCTGTCTCCTTCTGTCTCCATATAGGTGAGATTATAGGCACACCACAGCCAATACAAAGCTTTTATGTGGTTACTAATTCCAAGCTCATGTCCTTACATTTACAGAAGCTTTTGTCTAGTGATCTCTCATCCATGACATGAGAAGGGTTGTTTTGCTGGCTGGATTCTCCATGCATGCCTTCTCTTGTGAGCCTAAGTTAATCCACAGGGAATTTGGTTCATAAACACCACACCATGGTCAATGCTCTTTGCAGCTCTGTACAAGATGCAGGAGAAGCCGGTGGTAGAGTGTGGTCTCTGCATTGCCTAGAGTGTATGACTGCTGAAAGCCTGCAAACTAAGGAGCACTGTAGGTTATTATCAATTCCTAGTAATTTTAGAATACTGGGGAGCCAGGGAGATTAGCTTTAAAAGTTGTATTTTAATATCAAAAATGAATATTCTGACTGAAAATGGACACAGGGGTGAACATGTCCAGGGCCAAGCAATGGCCTCATAGCATGTGAGACTTTGCTGTTCCTAGGAATTGTTGAAGGGAAGTAGCCTGGATAAATGGATGACATTCATAGTTGCTCTTGCGACCTCATCTCTCAGGGATTAGTTTTTCTCATATTTCATACAATTAGGTAACCTTTGTCTTGAGGAGGAATGGGCAGATATATGACAGTTTTTCCACTTACATGATACTCAGACAAAGTATCCATGTGCTACATACTACTCACCTTGATGGAAAATTGATAACTATATTCATCCTACCTTTATAATATCTTCCACATCCATGTCCTACATCCTTGTGAGCCAGGCTCTGAAAGCCTTCCACTGCTTGATTAGAAGGCTTTCCCCAGGCAAGCTGCTCATTGACAGAACATTCCCTAAACACCATGGTGCACTGCACTAGGCCATAACATATGCTCACACCTGCATTCTGTGACTGGAAGAGATATGGGTTGAAAGACAATGACACTGAACACCTGTTTGATCCAGTAGCCAAAGGGCGATGGCATGGGATAATTAAATGGCTGCTACCATGGTTGGACTTTGTCACATATGGCAGAACACGGATTCTGTGTGTTCTGCCTCTCAGTGAGAATTGTGAGGTAGGCTTGGTTTTTGTCTTTTATCTTTTTCTGAGACATAATTAGACTTATGATTTATCCCCCTTTGAGACTGTGAGGTGGATATGAGTGGGTGTATCCAGCATGGGGGTGGGGAACCAACCATGGGTTCCCTATTAGAGCAGATACACAAAATCCCTGGGGGAGAAACTGAATGCTGAAAAGCATTTGACAAAATTCAGCATCCTTTCATGCTAAAAGGCCTGAAAAGAGTAGGAATTCAAGGCCCATACCGAAACATAATAAAAGCAATATTCAGCAAACCAGTAGCCAACATCAAAATAAATGGAGAGAAACTTGAAGCAATCCCATTAAAATCGGGGACTAGACAAGGCTGCCATCTCTCTCCATATCTTTTCAATATAGTACTTGAAGTTCTAGTGAAAGCAATTAGAAAACATAAGGAAGTCAAAGAGATACAAATTGGAAAGGGAGAAGTCAAACTATCATTATTTGTAGGTGATATTATAGTATACTTAAGCGACCCAAAAACTCCACCAGAGAATGCCTACAGCTGATAAACAACTTCAGCAAAGTGGCTGGTTATAAAATCAACTCAAGCAAATCAGTAGCCTTCCTATACTCAAAGGACAAGCAGGCTGAGAAAGAAGTTAGGGAAATAACACCCTTTACAATAGCCACAAACAATATAAAGTATCTTGACGTGACTCTTACCAAACAAGTGAAAGATCTGTATGACAAGAACTTCAAGTCTTTGGAGAAAGAAATTGAAGAAGACCTCAGAAGATGGAAAAATATTTCTTGTTCTTGAATTGGCAGGATCAATATAGTAAAAATGGCCATCTTGCCAAAAGCAATCTATAGATTCAATGCAATCCCCATCAAAATCCCAAATCAATTTTTTATAGATCTAGAAAGAGCAATTCATCTGGAGTAACAAAAAACCCAAGATAGCTAAAACTATTCTCAACAATAAAAGGGCTTCTGGGGGAATCAAGATCCCTGACCTCAAGCAGTACTACAGAGCAACTGTGTTAAAAAAAACTGCATGGCATTGGTACAGCAACAGGCAAGTAGATCAATGGAATAGAATTGAAGACCCAGAAATGAACCCACAGAGTTATGGTCACTTGATCTTTGATAAAGGAGCTTCAACCATCCAGTGGAAAAAAGATAGCCTTTTCAACAAATGGTGTTGGTTCAACTGTAGGTCAACATGCAGAAGAATGCAAATTGACCCACTCTTATCACCCACCTTGTACTAAGATCAACTCCAAGTGGATCAAGGACCTCCACATAAAGCCAGACACACTGAAACTAATAGAAAAGAAACTGGGGAAGATCCTGGAGGACATGGGCACAGGGGGAAAGTTCCTGAACAGAACACCAATAGCTTATGCTCTAAGATCAAGAATTGACAAATGGGACCTCATAAAATTACAAAGTTTCTGTAAGGCAAAGGACACTGTCAGAAAGGCAAAAAAACGACAACCAACAAATTGGGAAAAGATCTTCACCAACCCCACATCTGACAAAGGGCTAATATCCAATATATACAAAGAACTCAAGAAGTTAGACCCCAAGGAACCAAATAACCCTATCAAAAAATGGGGTACAGAGCTAAACAAAGAATTTTCACCAGAAGAAATTCAGATGGGTGAGAAGCACCTTAAGAGATGTTCAACATCATTAGTCATCAGGGAAATGCAAATCAAAACAACCCTGGGATTCCACCTCACACCAGTCAGAATGGCTAAGATTAAATACTCAAGAGAAAACAGGTGCTGGCGAGGATGTGGAGAAAGAGGAAAACTCCTCCACTGTTGGTGGGACTGCAAGATGGTACAACCACTCTGGAAATCAATCTGGTGGTTCCTCAGAAAATTGGGCATGACACTTTCAGAGGACCCTGTTATACCACTCCTGGGCATATACCCAGAGGATTCCCCTGCATGCAATAAAGATACATGCTCTACTATGTTCATAGCAGCCTTATTTATAATAGCCAGAAGTTGGAAGTAGCCCAGATGTCCCTCAAAGGAGGAATGTATACAGAAAATGTGGCATATTTATACAATGGAATACTACTCAGCAATTAAAAATAATGAATTCATGCAATTTGTAGGCAAATGTTTGGATCTGGAAAATATCATCCTATGTGAGTTAACCAAATCACAAAAGAATACACATGAATTGCAATCACTGATAAGTGGATATTAATGAGCCCAGAAGCTCTGAATATTCAAGGCACAATTAGCAAATCAAAAGATTCCCAAGAAGGAAGGAGAGGAAACTGGTCCCAAAAAGACTGGTTCCAGTTTTGCAGGGGAGTACCAGAACAGAGAAAGTGTTGGGGGATAATTGGGAAATGGGCGAGGAGGGGGAAGAGGACTTATGGGACACATGGTGAGGGGGGAACTGGGAAAGGGGAAAGCCTTTGGTATGTAAACAAAGAATATAGAAAATAAAAAAAGGAAAAAGAAGAAAAAAAAGAATCCCTTTTCATATCTTCCTAAGACAGTGTGTACTCCTCAGTGCATGGGTTATGACCCCCTTGGGGGATGGTCAGTGACTCTTTCACAGAGGTCACTTAAGTCCATTGGAAAACACAAATACTTACATTATGATTCATAACACTAGCAGTATTAGAGTTATGAAGTAGCAACAAAAATAATTTTAAGGTTGGGTGTCACCACATGAAGAACTGTATTAAAGGGCCACAGCTTTAGGAAGATTGAGAACTCTATCCTAAGATCTTCATAAAGGGACAAGTCTGCAACTCTTGGAGAAATTTTCCTAAGAGTATACATGAGAAGAGAGATGGGAGATAGCTCTACTCTCTGAAATGCCAGCAGAGCACAAAAGGGTGAGAAGTCAACATCAGAAGCTAGTGTGATGCTCCCCTAAGGAGGTCGCCTTCCAACTCTCAAGACAATTTGAGGGAGCTGGATGTAAATGACTCCTTTGGACATAGATAATTTTGATACTTTGATTGCCAGTTGGTGAAGCTGTTTGGGAAGGTCTAGGAGGTATTGCCTGCTTGGAGCAGGTGTGTTAGTGGGGGATGGGGCAATTAAGACAAAGCTGCTCCAAGTCAGCTCCTCCCCCTGTCTCTACCCCCCTCCTCACACTTCAGGATCAGAGATGTGTTCTCAGCACTTTTTTAGACTCATACCTGTCTCCTTGTTATGATGTTCTCCTCAATGATGGTAGCAGACTCAAAATTTGATGTTTTCCCTTATAAATTGCCCTGCTTGTGATATTTTGACCTGGCCTGGTCAAAATAATAATAATAATACCATGCCAGTAGCAAATGTATTTTCTCAGTGTCTTTTAAAGGGAAGCAACACAAAGCATTTCCAATTGCAAGAAGATAAATAATGGCTTCAACTCCTTACATGGTGAGTTTATGGATCACAGTATCTGTTTGACTAAGGCCATTTTCTTCTGGCCAAGGCAGTCTCTCAAGGATGTAGGTGTAAGTGGAGGAGCTTGGCTGGCTATAATGTACACATCTTAATTAAAAACAGAGACATCTGCAGACTCATTCATGGTTAACCCTAAGTAAGAGGTCAGCCAAAGCTAACTCCAAAAGTACTCCCCCCAATAGTTTCATGACAATTAAGGTTACCTCTTAATCTTGACCCTAAGGGTGGCACTGGCCATAAGTAGTTCCAAGGAAGCTCGTCTTGCTGGGGCTGTGATGTTCTACAGACTTGTCAAGTCCTACTTACCTATCTATAATAAACAGAGCAGTCTTGTAATTTTAGTCAAAGTCAAGGAATTTCCCCATTGAGACATAAAATGTATATCTGTGTAAATCCTTGGATGGGGAACAGCTCCACAGGGCCTGGGGAAGATAAAAGTCACAGATGGTATGAGATCAGTCCAAAACTGGATAAAGCAGAAAGAGGAAGAGGCTTCTGGGGTGAATGTGGCTTCTCTTCTCTACAGTCATACTTTGCCTCAGTACCTCAAGACAGGAACAGATTTTTACACTCCATATTTTATACCCCCCTGCCCACCCTCCAACTGTTCCAAACCCCATGCCTCCTCCCTACACCCTGTTTCCACATGGATGTCCCCAGCCCTCACCCCAACCTGACCTCAAAACTCCCTGAGGTCTCTAGTCTCTTGTTGGTTAGGTGCATCATCTCTGAATGAACAAAGACCCAACAGTCCTCTACTGTATGTGTGTTGGGGGCCTCATATCAGCTGGTGTATGTTGCCTGTTTGGTGGTCCAGTGTTTGAGAGATATCATGGTTCCAAATTAATTGAGACGGCTGGTCCACCTATAGAGTTGCCCTTTTCTTCAGCTACTTTCAGTCTTCCTTAGTTCAACAACAGGGGTTAGCAGCTTCTGTCCATTGCTTGGGTGCAAATATCTGCATTTGACTCTTCTAGCTGCTTGTTGTGTCTTCTAGAGTGTGGTCATGCTGGTCCCTTTATGTGAGTGCTCCATGGCCTCAGTCACAGTGTCAGGCCTTGGGGCCTCCCCTTGAAATAGATCCCACTTTGGGCCTGTCCCTGGATCTTCTTTTCCTCAGGGTCCTCTCCATTTCCATCCCTGTAATCCCACTGAAATTGGGGACAAGGAAAACGATTCTCACTCTCTCCACATCTATTCAATATAGGACTCAAAGTGCTTGCTAGACCAATAAGACAACAAAAAAGAGATCAAGGGGATACAAATTGGTAAAGAAGAAATAAAGGTATCACTATTTGCAGATGATTTGAGAGTATACATAAGTGACCCCCAAAAACTCTATCAGAGAACTTCTCCAAGTGATAAACAACTTCAGCAAAGTGGCTTTGCTCAATAAATTCAACTCAAATAAATTGGTAGCGTTCCTTATACAAATGATAAACCAGCTGAGAAAGAAGTTAGGGAAACAACTCCCGTCACAATAGCTGCAAACAATATAAAATATTTTGGGATAACTCTAACCAAACAAGTAAAAGACCTCTATAACAATAACTTCAAGAATCTCAAGAAAGAAATAGAAGATCTCTGAAAATGGAGATATCACATACAACTTGATTGACAGAATTAACATAGAAAAAAATGGCCATTCTTCCAAAGGTGATCTATAGATTCAATGCAATTCCCATCAAAATCCCAACATAATTCTTCAAAGACATGGAAAGAGCAATTCTCAAATCCATCTGGAAAGACAAAAAAACCCAGAATATCAAAAACAATTCTTAACAATAAAAGAACAACTGGGGTAATCTCCATCCTGGACCTCAAGCTTTACTACAGAGCAATAGCAATAAAAACTGCATGGTATTGGTACAGAGAAAAACATATTGATCAATAGACTATAATTGAAATTACATCACCCCACCAAAACCACACACTAACAGACACTTGATCTTTGACAAAGAATCCAAAAATATACAATGGAAAATAGAAAGTATCTTCAATAAATGTTGCTGGTCTAACTAACTGTCTATATGTAGAAAAATGAAAATAGACCCGTATTTGTCACCGTGCACAAAGCTCGAGTCCAAGTGGATTCATGACCTGGGATGGTTTGTATATGATTGGCCCAGGAAGTGAACCTATTAGGAGGTGTGGCCTTGTTGGAGTAGGTGTGTCACTGTGGGTGTGGGCTTAAGACCCTCCCCCTGGCTGCCTGGAAGTCAGTCTTCCACTAGCCACCTTCAGATGAAGAGATAGAACTCTCAGCTCCTCCTGTACCATATCTGCCTGGATGCTGCCATGTTTCTGCCTTGATGACAATGGACTGAACCTCTGAGCCTGTAAGCCAGCCCCAATTAAATGTTGTCTTTTATAAAACTTGCATTGGTCATGGTGTCTGTTCACAGCAGTCAAACCCTAACTAAGACAGAAGTTGGTACCAGGGACTGGGGTATTCCTGTGATAGGCCTGACCATGCTTTTGTTCAGAAGAATGTGGATTTTGGGACTTTGGATTTGGAAAGCCACAGAATTTTTTAAGTGGGGCTTAATGGGCCAGACTAGTAGGAATATGGAAGACAGTGGTGCTGAGGGTCATTTGAACTGTGTAGGCCTGCCGGCCCAAGAGGTTTCAGTGGAGAAGAACTTTAATATGTGGCTGAGAGACTGGTTTTGTGATGTTTTGGTGAAGAACACAGCTGCTTTTTGCCATTGTCTGAAGAGACTGCCCAGGACTAAGGTAAAGAGATTTATATTAATTGCATCTGCAAAGGAAGGCTCAAAGAAGCCCAACAAAGACTTTGTTCTCTGGTTAAGTCTGATGAAGAGAATTTTGAACAAACATAGCAAGCTGAGAAAGGAAAAGTACAAAATATATAGTTTGAGTATTAAAGGCACTCCAGGAAGTGAAATGGAGCTGAATTCAAGGACGTTAAGTTGAATTAAGGGAGTGGTGACCTTGGGGCAAGATTCCACCCAGCTAAATTTAGGTCCATGCTTGGTAGTACTAGCCTTTAATCCCTGGAGGCAAAGATAAGCAGATCTCTGAGTTCAAGGCCAGCCTAGAACTGAGCAAATTCTAGGTGAAGAAAAACTTAAATCCTGGCTTGGTGGACCACACCTTTAATCCCAGTATTTAGGAGACAGGCATGCAGATCTCTTGAGTTCAAAGTCAATCTAAGGAGCAAGATTCAGGACAGCCAATTTAGGCAGCGAAGGAGCTAGGACAAAAGAAGCCAGAGATAATGTAATAGAACAAGGGGGCCAATGTTCCAGCTCCTGCAAGCAGCAGAACTCAGCAGCTTCAGGCATGTGTCTCTGGCTTTATATTCAAGAGGAGAAGGAGACTACTGAGACAATTGATGCTGGTTAGCTGGAGCTAAGAAATTAGTGGTGATTAAAAAAAGACCAGCATCACTGAGATGAAATATGGGAAGTGATTTCTGAGAGCACAAATGAGCTGGATTCCAGAGATAGCCAAGATTGTACCTCATGCTGCAGCTGTATTTGGTAATGTGTAAGAATCATCCAGGTGGTACTGGTTTTGAAGGCATGAAGGCATCATGAAGAACAGCTGAGGCTTGGTACTGTGAGAGGCCATGGAAAGCCATTCGTGAAAGTGTACCCTCAGTTGTAATTGACAGCCTAGGACTGAAGGGGTCATGCAAAGGAGTTGAGGCTTGGTACCATAAAGAAAGCCTATAAGAGGCTTTGGTGAAGCATAGTTGCAGTGGAAGACTCTAACATATTGGAGATGCCAGTACCATGGGACGACAACCAAGAACAGCAGTGGCAGTGGAGTGGATCGATCTGAGCTTAGAGTGCTACAGAGGGCAGAGTTGGAGAAGTAATACCAGCTCTTTGGAGATACACAGAAGATCATGTGTGGATCTCAGACATTGGAACAAGAAGCTGTGAAGCTGAAATTGACTTGGGGTACCCAAGATGTTAAAGATGCCAGAGCCACAAGATACCTGCCAAGGAAAGCTGATAACAGGGAGTGGAACAAGCCCAGGAGAAAAAAAACCTTGTTGAAGTCAACAAAGATGAAAAAGGAGTTGGATATCTGAAGACTGCTTTGCCATCAGACATGGAGATGCAGAGTTTGGACTTTTCCAACTGGTTTCCTGTCTTGCTTGGGGGATTACAGTTAAGTGATTGGATGAATCTCAAAAGAGACCTTGAATTTTGGACTTTTAACACTGTTGAGACTGCTATAGACTACAGGGACTTTTGAAGTTAGACTAAATGTATTTTGCATTATGCTATGCTAAAGTATGGCCCTCATAGACTCATGTTTGAACAAGTCTATGGGGGCCAGGGAGTGGAATGTGATGGTTTGTATATGATTGGCCCAGGAAGTGAACCTATTAGGAGGTGTAGCCTTGTTGGAGTAGGTGTGTAGATGTGGGTGTGGGCTTAAGACCCCCCCCCTGGCTGCCTGGAAGTCAGTCTTCCACTAGCTGCCTTCAGATGAAGAGATAGAACTCTCAGCTCCTCCTGCACCATATCTGTCTGGATGCTGCCATGTTTCTGCCTTGATGACAATGGACTGAACCTCTGAGCCTGTAAGCCAGCTTCAATTAAATGTTGTCTTTTATAAAACTTGCTTTGGTCATGGTGTCTGTTCACAGCAGTGAAACCCTAACTAAGACAGGACCTCAACATAAACCTGATACTCTGAATCTAATAGAAAAGAAAGTGGGAAAGAGCCACAAACTCATTGGCACAGAGGGAAACTTCCTAAACAGAACTCCAGTGGTTTACAATCTCAGGTCAAGAATTGATAAATTGGACCTCACGAAACTGGAAATCTTCTGTAAGGCAAAGAACATAGCCACTAAGACAAATCAGCAAACTGCAGATTGGGAATAAATCACTAACCCCACATTTTATAGAGGGCTAATATCCAAAGTCTATAAACACTCAAGAAGATAAACACCAAAAAACCAAATATCCCAATTAAAAAATGGGCTATCAGCTTCTATATCATGAAAGTCACAGCTATTTCAAGTATCCTAATGGTGCATCTTCTGTTCAGAGATCAAAACAACAATAACTATCCCAAACCCTAAAGCAGTTATGCAAAGCATAAGAAAAAGATTAGAGCTGGAAATAAGCAGATACATATCAAAGATCGAAGAAACAAAGACCTGGAAATTTGATAGGACAAACAAATCTGACAAACCCTTGGCATTAACACTCAGAAGACACAAATTATTAAAATGAGAGACACAGAAGAGACGAGTTAGAAAACATTGGAACCCTCAGGGCTATGAGACAAACTTGTACTTTAGAGTGTTGACAATCCTGAAAGAAAGATATTTCTCTCTTCACAAACAGACACCAAAATTAATAGGTTATCTAATATTAACCACCTGCTGCCTTCCCACTGTTAACCCATGGACATGATGATAAATTCAGAGTGTTGCAAAACATATGAAGAGGTCATTATACAGACAAGATGGAAAGAGGTCATAAAATCTCCTCTAACAAAGAGAGCCTAGACCAACGGATTGATTGATCTTACCAGCTGGTTGTAAGGTGTCATGAAGTATGCTCAATCTGCTTCACCAAAGGGATAAGGAAAGATAATTCTAAACAACCTACAAAGCCAGTATTACTCTGATGTTGGAACCATAACAACACATTTGTGTGCATGTGCCCACAGATACATGCTCACACACAAGTATACACACCTGACAGGACACTAGCCCTAACCCTATCCCTAACCCTAACGCTAGCCCTAACCCTAAACATGACCTAGTTTGAAGATCGATCAGTTGGACACTTCAGCAGGTACACTTGTCACCAAAAGTCATGGAGAGGGGAAGGGAGGATCATTTCCTGAAGCTCTGGAGCCTGAATCTGGTCCAGCCAATGCCATGGGCTGGACCCCTGCTCCACCATGGAATTTAGTCCTGCCGTCTACATGGAAGGTAGAGCTGTGGCTTTGGTGGGTTAAAGGGAATGGAATACCATGCTGTATCTGTTATTATTATTACTATTTTGAATTTTCCTTTGCTTCTGTTTATTATATTCAGCCAGAGGAGATAGACATTTTTTCTTTTTTCTATATTTTTTGTTTACATTCCAAATGCTTTCCCCTTTCCCAGATCCCCCCTTACCATATGTCCCATAAGTCCTCTTCCCTCCACCCATTCCCCAATCACCGCCCCCCCGCCCCCATTTCTTTGTTCTGGTACTCTCCTACAATACTGGATCAAGTCTTTTCAGGACCAGGGCCCTCTCCAACCTTCTTCTTGGGAATTTTTTGATTTGCTAATTGTGACTTGAGTATTGAGAGCATCTGGGCTAATTAAAATCCACTTATCAGTGATTGCATTTCATGTGTATTCTCTTATGATTGGGTTAGCTCAGTTAACATGATATTTTCCAGTTCTAACCATCTGCCTACAAATTTCATGAATTCATTGTTTTTAATTGCTGTATCCACATTTCTCCATTGAGGGACATTTGGGTTCTTTCCAGCTTCTGGCTATTATAAATAAGACTGCTATGAACATAGTGGAGCATGTGTCTTTGTTGCATGCAGGGGAATCCTCTGGGTATATGCCCAGGAGTGGTATGACAGGTGCTTCTGGAAGTGTCATGCCCAATTTTCTGAGGAACCGCCATACTGATTTCCAGAGTGGTTGTACCATCTTGCAGTCCCACCAACAGTAGAGGAATGTTCCTCTTTCTCCACATCCTTGCCAACACCTGTTGTCTCTTGAGTTTTTGATCTTAGCCATCCTGACTGGTGTGAGGTAGAATCTCAGGGTTCTTTTGATTTGCATTTCCCTAATGACTAATGATGTTGAACATCTCTTAAGATGGTTCTCAGACATCCGAATTCCTTCAGGTGAAAATTCTTTGTTTAGCTCTGTACCCCATTTTTAATAGGGTTATTTGGTTCTCTGGGGTCTAACTTCTTGAGTTCTTTGTATATATTGGATATTAACCCTCTGTCGGATGTGGGGTTGGTGAAGTTCTTTTTCCAATTAGTTGGTTATTGTTTTGTCCTTCTGACAGTGTCAGAAACTTTGTAATTTTATGAGGTCCCATTTGTCAATTCTTGATCTTAGAGCATAAGCTATTGGTGTTCTGTTCAGGAACTTTCCCCCTGTGCCCATGTCCTCCAGGGTCTTCCCCAGTTTCTTTTCTATTAGTTTCATTGTGTCTGGTTTTATGTGGAGGTTCTCAATCCATTTGTACTTGAGCTTAGTAGAAGGAGATGAGAATGGATCAATTTGCATTCTTTTGCAGGCTGACCTCCAGTGGAACCAGCACCATTTGTTGAAGAGGCTTTCTTTTTTTCCACTGGATAGTTGTAGCTCCTTTATTAAAGATCAAGTGACCATAATTTTGTGGGTTCCTTTCCATGTTTTCAATTCTATTCCATTGATCTACTTGCCTGTCACTGTACCAATACCATGCAGTTTTTAACACAATTGCTCTTTAGTACTGCTTTAGGTCAGGGATATTGATTCCCCCAGAAGTTCTTTTATTGTTGAGAATTGTTTTAGCTATCCTGGGTTTTTTGTTATTCCAAATGAATTTGAGAATTCCTCTTTCTAACTCTATGAAGAATTGAGTTGGGATTTTGAGGTTGATTGCATTGAATGTGTAGATTGCTTTTGGAAAGATGGCCATTTTTACTATATTATTCTTGCCAATTCAAGAGCATGAGATATTTTTCCATCTTCTGAGGTCTTCTTCAATTTCTCTCTTCAAAGACTTGAAGTTACTGTCATACAGATCTTTCACTTGTTTGGTTAGAGTCATACCAAGATATTTTATATTGTTTGTGGCTATTATGAAGGGTGTTATTTCCCTAACTTCTTTCTCGGCCTGCTTGTCCTTTGAGTACAGGAAGGCTACTGATTTGCTTGAGTTGATTTTATAACCAGCCACTTTGCTGAAGTTGTTTATCAACTGTAGGAGTTCTCCGGTGGAGTTTTTTGGGTCACTTAAATATCCTATCATATCATCTGCGAATAGTGATAATTTCACTTCTTCCTTTCCAATTTGTATCCCTTTGACTTCCTTGTGTTTTCTAATTGTTCTCATTAGAACTTCAATTACTATATTAGAAAGATATGGAGAAAGAGGGCATCCTTGTCTAGTCCCTGATTTTAGTGGAATTGCTTCAAGTTTCTCTCCATTTATTTTGATGTTGGCTACTGGTATGCTGTAAATTGCTTTTACTATGTTTAGGTATGGGTCTTGAATTCCTGTTCTTTCCAAGACTTTTAGCATGAAAGGATGCTGAATTTTGTCAAATTCCTTTTCAGCATCTAATGAGATGACCATGTGGTTTTTTTCTTTTATTTTGTTTATGTAGTGGATTACATTGTTGGATATCTGTATATTGAACCATCCTTGCATCCCTGGGATGAAGCCTATTTGATCATGGTGGATGATCTTTTTGATGTATTCTTGGATTTGTTTGGCAAGAATTTTATTTCGTATTTTTGCATCGATATTCATAAGGGAAATTGGCCTGAAGTTTTCTTTCTTTGTTGGATCTTTGTGTGGTTTTGGTATCAGCATTATTGTGGCTTTGTAGAATGAGTTGGATGTGGAGAGCCTTATTGGGGTGCCATGCTGCCTGACAAGAACTTGACATTGGCCAATGACAAGGGCTCCAGCGGGAATCTGACATTAAGACATAATAAGGAAGTAGATTAAGGCAGGAATTCTTATCTTAGGGTGGAACAAGAACAACAAGCCTCAGGCAAGATACTGGGCTTGGATGAGGAAGTAGGCTCAGGTATTTTGGTAATCCTACATACCCTTGGACAATTTTGTGTTTATTGTCTTTTGTTTGTTCCTCTTTGTACTATTTTTGACCTTGATTCCTACATGTAATTAAACTGGTATAAAAGGGGGTTGAAAATTATTAAACCTGCCCTTCAGTTTCAGAATGGACTGGGGCCATACTGCAGTTCTGTCTAATTGTCTCTTTCTTTTCAATCCTCATTCCTGTACTGGAAAACCTGTTGACTGACTGAGCGGGCTTGGTCAGTTGGGTAGTGTTCCTTCTGTTTCCATTTTGTGGAATAGTTTGAAGAGTATTGGTGTTAGGTCTTCTTTGAAGGTCTGATAGAACTCTGCACTAAAACCATCTGGTCCCATGCTTTTTTGGGTTGGAAGACTTGCTATGATCCCTTCTATTTCTTTAGGGGTTGTGGGACTGTTTAGGTGATCTATTTGATCCTGATTTAAATTTGGTATTTGGTATTGGTCTAGAATTACCAATTGGTCTAGAAACTGTTCATTTCCTCCAGATTCTCCAGTTGTGTTGAGTAAAGGCTTTTGTAATATGAACTGGTGATTTTTTGAATTTCCTCAGTTTCTGTTGTTATATCTCCCCTTTCATTTCTAATTTTGTTAATTTAGATACTGTCTCTGTGCCCTTTGGTTAGTCTAGCTAAGAGTTTATCTATCTTGTTGATTTTCTCAAAGAACCAGCTCCTGGTTTTGTTGATTCTTTGTATGGTTCTCTTTGTTTCTACTTGATTGATTTCACTGTGAGTTTGATGATTTCCTGTCTTCTACTCCTCCTGGGTGAATTAGCTTCTTTTTGTTCCAGAGCTTTCAGGTGTGCCATTAAGCTGCTAGTGTATGCTTTCTCCAGTTTCTTTTTGGAGGCACTCAGGGCTATGAGTTTTCCTCTTAGCACTGCTTTCATTTTGTCCCATAGATTTGGGTAAGTTGTATCTTTATTTTCACTGAATTCTAAAAGTCTTTGATTTCTTTCTTTATTTCTTCCTTGACCAAGGTGTCATTGAGTAGAGTATTGTTCAGTTTCCATGTGTATGTGGGCTTTCTGTTGGTTTTGTTGCTATTGAAGACCACTTTTACTCAATAGTGATCTGATATCAGGCATGGGATTAGTTTGATCTTATATTTGTTGAGGTCTGTTTTGTGACCAATTATATGGTCAATTTTAGAGAAGGTACCACGAGGTGCTCAGAAAAAGGCATATTCTTTTGCTTTAGGATGAAATGTTCTATATATGTCTGTTAAATCCAATTGGTCCAAAGCTTCAATTAGTTTCACTGTGTCCCTGCTTAGTTTCTGTTTTCCTGATCAGTCCATTGAGGATAGTGGAGTGTTGAAGTCACCCACAATTATTGTGTTAGGTGTAATGTGTGCTTTGAGCTTTAGTAAAGTTTCTTTTATGAATGAGTGTGCCCTTGCATTTGGAGCATAGATGTTCAGAATTGAGAGTTCTTCTTGGTGGATTTTTCCTTTGACCAGCAAGAAGTGTCCTTCCAAGTCTCTTTTGATGAAAGAGGTTGAAAGTCAATTATATCTGATTTTAGAATGGCTACTGCAGTTTTTTTCCTGAGACCATTTGCTTGTAAAATTGTCTTCCAGCCTTTTACTCTAAGGTAGTGTTTGTCTTTGACACTGAAGTGTGTTTCCTGTATGCAGCAAAATATAGGGTCCTGTTTCCATATCCAGTCTGTTAGTCTATGTCTTTTTATTGGGGAATTAAGTCCATTGATGTTAAGAGATATTAAGGAATAGTGATTGTTGCTTCCTGTCATTTTTGATGTTATTTTTTATATTTGATAGATTTTTTCTTTTGGGTTTGATGAAAGAAGGTTACTATCTTGCTTTTTCCAGAGTCTAGTTTCCCTCCTTGTATTGGTGTTCCCCCCCCCCATTATCTCTTGTAGGGCTGGGTTTGTGGATATTGTGTAAATTTGGTTTTGTCATGGAATATCTTAGTTTCTCCCTCTATGGTGATTGAGAGTTTTGCTGGGTAAAGTAGTTTTGGCTGGCATTTGTGTTCTCTTAGAGTCTGCATGAGATCTGCCCAGGATCTTCTAGCTTTCCTGGTCTTGGGTGAGAAGTCTGGGGTAATTCTGATAGGTCTTCCTTTATATGTTAATTGGCCTTTTTCTCTTAATGCCTTTAATATTCTTTCTTTGTTTAGTACATTTGAGGTTTTGATTATTATGTGACAGGAGGTATTTCAGTTCTGGTCCAGTCTGTTTGGAGTTCTATAGACTTCTTGTATATTCATGGGCATCTCTCTCTTTAGGTTAGGGAAGTTTTCTTCCATAATTTTGTTCCAGATATTTGCTGGCCCTTTAAGTAGTAAACCTTCACTCTCTTCTATACCTATAATCCTTAGGTTTGGTCTTCTCGTTGTGTCCTGGATTTCCTGCATGTTTTGGGTTACAAGCTTCTAACTTTTGATCCATTTTCTCCTGTATTTCTTTAAGAGATTTATTTATGTCCTTCTTGTGTTCCTCTAACAGCATCATGACCAGTGATTTTAAATCCAAATCTTGTTTTTCTGGTGTGTTGGGGTATCCAGGACTTCCTGTTGTCAGAGAATTGGGTGCGGATGCTGCCATATTGCCTTGATTTCTGTTAGTAACATTCCTACATTTGCCTTTTGCCATCTGGTTATCATTGGTGTTAGTTGATCTTGTTGTTACTGGCTGGTGTTTGAACCTCCCATGAGCCTGTAAGGCTAATTCCGCACCTCTGGATGTCTGGGTTTCCCCTGGCTCAGATTGCTGATGTGCTTCCTTCCTCTTGGGTGCCCTTGGAGCCCTAATGGTTTCTGCCCCAAGCAATGCTATACTTGGTTGTCTCTGTGAACCTGGTGCTGCAAGTCTGCTCCTTCAGGGAGCACAGATGGTGGATGCTGCAGGGACCTTATCCAAGTGCTGATCACTCTGCAGGGCAGGTGACCCCCCGACTGGGTTGTTGCATGACCAGTTTGGCATACAGATGGTCCACCGAGCTGCACAGAGCCTAGGTGCAGGCAAAAGCCTGACAGGTTTAGACCCAAGAGATGTTAGCCTCGGACTATGTCTGCATACCTGGCATTGTCAGTTAGTTCTCTATGGTGTCCTGGAGGCAACATGGCAACCACCTCTGTTAGTGCTAGGCAGTCCGCGGGGCAAATGACCCCTGACTGAGTTGGTGCATGACCCGGTTGGTATACAGATGTCCCACCAAGCTGCCCAGGCCCTGGCTGCAGACAAAAGCCTGACAGGTTTAGACCCGAGCGATATTAGCCTCAGACTATGTCTGCCATGTTATTATTTTATTTTACCATTTTGCCTTCCCATAGGTATTTTCCTTTCTCCCATTCTCTCTTCATTTTAGCCATTTTATTTCATTTATTCTTTCATCATCTTGCCCACCTCATTTTCCTCTCCCAACTTTATCTTTTTCTTCCTCCTTTGTCTTGTACTGGGTCCAATTAGAGTTGTCTGTCTGCATGTGGTATAGGGCCACCTGCTGGAGTATGTTCCTAATTTCTTATTTTTGCACGGTTTTAATAAAATGGCAGTACTTATATTTTTACCTTTTGCTGCCACCATGTAGCAACCTAGAAACATGCATGACTAGAACTTTATTCGGCTATTGTGTATTTATTAGTTACACAGACCATTAAGGAGATGATCAGGCATGTGTCTATTTATATTTGTTTTATATATAACAAATATAATTTTTCATTTTGCCATTTTGATGGCAGAAATACATTTAGTGTACTGGATTTTTAACTACTATTTTGAAGTATACACCTACTTCTAACAAAAGCAAAATCCATTGTAAAACTTGATTCTTTACTGTACTTGGGACTGGGAGCAGGAAGTTTCAGCTCCTTCTGAGCAGAACAGGAGCAAACATAGGGACCACATATTAAATAACAAACAATGGCACACAGAACATGAGGCATGCACCCAGCACATGTCATCTCTCATAATAGTATTTATGCTTTAAAATCCCACTAATCTACACCTAACCTAATTCAAATAGTCTCCCATTCCTAATTCCACTTCAAAATAAGATACGCCCCACCTAAGGACCCATCCCATCTGCAGACACCAGATCCCCACTCTATTGCTGATGCCAAGAAGTATTTGTAAACAGGAGCCTGATATGTCTGTACTCTGAGAAGTTCTACCAGCACCTGACAAATACAGACGCAGATACTCATAGCCAACCATTGGACTGAGCTGGGGCACACCAGTAGAAGAGCTAGGGGAAGGTCAGAAGTGGCTGAAGGGGATTGCAACCCCATTTGAAGAACAATAGCAGCTAACCAGACTACCCAGCTCCCAGGGACTAAGCCACCAACAAAAGAATACACATGGAGGGAACCAGGACTACAGATATATATGTAGTAGAGGATGGCCTTATCTGACATCAGCAGGAGGGAGGAAGATTTGATGCCCCAACATAGGGGATGCTAGAGGAGTGAGGTGGGACTGGGTGAGTGGTTGGAGGAGCACCCTCATAGAGGCAAATGGGTGGAGGGAGATGGGGGATGGGATGTGGGGTTTGTGGAGGGGTAACCTGGAATGGGCATATCATTTGAAATATAAATGGATAAAATGATTAATAATAATAAAAAGATATGCAATGACTCTGGAAACACATTTTCCATCCCATTTTCTTACCTAAATGGAGTCTAAGAAAATTTGCACAGGAAGCTGGGATGAATCTTCAGAAAAGTTCCATTATTTAAAATCTCATTTTGTACCCAGAGGATTCCACAGCATGTCATAAGGACACATGCTCCACTATGTTCATAGCAGTCCTAATTATAATAGCCAGAAGCTGGAAAGAACCCAGATGTCCCTCGATGGAATAATGGATACAGAAAATGTGGTATATTTTTACAATGGAATACTACTCAGCTATTAAAAACAATGTATTCGTGAAATTTATAGGCAAATGGATGGAACTGGAAAATATCGTCCTCAGTGAGGTAACCCAATCACAAAAGAACACACATGGTATGCACTCACTGGTAAGTGGATATTAGCCCAGAACCTTGGAATACCCAAGACACAATTCACATATCAAATGATCCTCAAGAAGAAGGAAGACCAAAGTACGGATACTCTGGTCCTTCTTAGAAGGGGGAATAAAATACCCACAGAAGAAGATATAGAGACAAACTGTGGAACAGAGTCTAAGGGAAATACCATGGAGAGACTACCCTATCTAGTGATCCATCCCATACACAGTTCCAAAACCCAGACACGATTATCGATGCCCACAAGTATTTGCTGACTGGAGCCAGATATAGCTGTCACCTGGGAGACTCTGCTAATGCATGACAAATACATAGGGGGACACTCTCAGCTAGCCATTGAACTGAGCACAGGGTCCCCAATGAGGGAGCTAGAGAAAGGACCCAAGGAGGTGAAGGGGTTTGCAGTGCCATAGTAGGAACAAAGATATGAGCCACCCAGTACTACCAGACCTCCCAGGGACAAAAATATCAACCATATAGTACACATGGTGTTACCCTAGCTGACACATCCTCTGACGCATAGGCAGCAGAGCATGGACTTGTTGGACATCAAAGGGAGGAGAGGCCCCTGGTCCTGGAAAGGCTTGATGCAGCAATGTAGAGGAATACTAGGACAGGGAAGCAGGAGGAGTTTGATTGGGGAACAGGGGGAGGAGAGATAGCTTATGGGATTTTAGGAGTGTGGGGGGGGACCAGGAAAGGGGAAATCATTTGAATTGTAAATTAAGAATATATCTAATAAAAAACATTTGAACCATAAAAAACATTCATTTGGTCTTAGAACTTATTGTATTTGCTGAAACAATTTTGGCTTTCTCTAAACATTAAATAACAAATGTTCTAAAGAAGCTCTTTATATCCATAACCAATGTTTCCATGAGACAAATCTATTGTATCCTTCTCATTACACCTCTGCTTTACATTTCTTGACCTCTGAAACCACGTGTGATTACACAGCAATGATAAATACTCTTGATAAACGAGCCTCAACTCATTTTCCAAGTGTCTCAGTGGCATGACTAGACACTACCATCTTGCTTCTGCCAGGACAGTCTTTTGTTTCCTGGAGCATCTATCTGCCACAATTTGCTTAGAAAGTTTCATTTTGATTGAATGATTGTCTCTGCTCTTTTAGGTTCTCTGGTGAGGGAGCACAGAGGCCACAGGGCACAGCAAACCAAAGCAAAACTAACTCAAGTTCTTACCTCATAGTCACCAAAGAAAAGCAGCAAGCCACTGAGGAGGAACCAGGTCCCACTAGCCCTATGAGGACATCATCTAGCTCTTAAAATCTGCAATCACCTATGAAAAGGTCAACTATGGCCTTTACTGGTGGGTATTTGTGTTCAAGGTTTGGCCCTCAGCCTGTGGTGCTATCGGAAGGTGGTGGATCTTTTGAAAGGGCTGGCCAGTGGGAAAAATATAGGTCATGGCGGGGATTATGGGACTCTGCTCTCTCCTTTCTTTCTTTGGAATTCTGGTTCTTAAGTGAGTAGATCCCCCCCCCACCCCCCGTAATATGTTGCCTTAACCCAGGCTCTAGAATAACAGGCTAGCTGTTAGGGTTTGAATCTCAAATATCTCCATAGGTTCATGTGTGTAAAAGCCTGTTCAAAAATTGATGGTTACCAGGTCCAGGGAACACCAGCCTGTTATGGTAGGGAAGCCTAGTAGCTAGGAATATTTATGTTCAAGGACACAAAACCTTGTGAAATTGTTTCCTCACACTTTATAGGTCAAGAAGCAAACAGTACTTGCCTGAGGTAGAATTCTTAAGCTTCAACCCTACTACCAGCTAGGACACGCACCACCCTGGGACCAACCAACTGTTCAAACACCTGAGCCCATCGGGGACATTTTGCATTCAATCACTATGCCTTCCATTACATAACTTAATTGATTTATCATTAAATCTTCAGCATGGCACCCACTTGTCAGTCAGGACAGCCATTTTCTTGGCACTAAAGGCCTCTTTTCTTTTCTTTGTAAAATGTTTTTCCCCTGGATGTATAATATCCCCTGCTTTAGAAATTGAATGCACAGATGTGAGCATGGTCAAGTGTTTTACTGTCCAGCCGTATCCCTGCCATCTGATGTTCTGAGAGACAGGCTTATTCCCACACCCAGGCTCACTTGGCCCTTGCAAAGTAGCCTGGGTCACTCTTGAATTTGTGACTCTCTTGCCTCATCCACCAGAAACACTCTGAATGCAAGCCCAAATCACCATTTCTTGCTTGCAGTATAGTCTTGCTTCACTAATACACCCATCATTAATTTCTTATGGAGGTAAGGTATGCTCCAGGTTCAGAGAGATATTTTATTGAAGCAGCTGTAAAGTGTTCCCCGTGTGCACAGAGCATTATCTTCTGTCATTTCTGTTCACCTCAAATGTGGGGTATAGGGCAAAACACTAACTGAACACAGAGTAAATTTCCATTAAGTGAAGAAATAAGCACAGATAGAGACTCTTGAGAACTATGCATTTACTTTTGTTTTTTAAAAAGATTTATTTATTATTATATGTAAGTACACTGAAGCTGTCTTCAGACACACCAGAAGAGGGTGTCAGATCTCATTAAGATTGTGAGCCACCGTGGTTGCTGGGATTTGAACTCAAAACCTCTGGAAGAGCAGTCAGTGCTCTTAATCACCGAGCCATTTCTCCAGGCCAAAATATGCATTTATTTATCAAGCTTGTTCAGTGTTTGAATTTTATAGACAAACCCAAATCACCATTTTGAAGATTCCCTGATATGGTGATTCCAGCAATGCCTTGTCCACAGATAGGAGGAGTTTCAAACATTCTGTTTGTCTGTGTAGGGTAAAAGAAGAAAACCACATATGTAGTGAGTATAATCTAACTGGGTACAGAGAGTAGGGTTCTCTGCAGGAAAGCAAACTGGCTATGGTGGAGAATGGGATCCTTCAGATTTTCTACCATAAGCTACCATACCCTTTGGTAAGAAAGTTACAGGACTTTTCTGGTGTTAGTATGCCAATCCAAAGGTGCGCATTTCTGTAGTTTCAGTCAGTGAGAGTTGTCTGAGCTCATCTAGGAAAAGGTCTGTGTAGTTTTGAGGGGAAGGAGGTCAGAGGAAGGCTTCCATGGGGAGTGCTGGGTGCTCACCTGAGCTGCAGGGGCTGCTGTATTCAGCGAATGCCACTTCATCTGAAAGACATGGGATTCAAACATGAGAATGGGAGCATTAGAGAGAGGACTTTGTGGAGGATAGGTGATGTGTGTCGGGACTGACCACGTTCTTCAGTCAGGACCTGGATGATTGCTGAAAGAACATCAGCAAACCAAATGAAGGAATTTCTCCCCTTGAAGCCACTGGTTGACACTGTTATCCTGGGCCAGCAAGATGGCTCCGTAAGGAAATGTGCTTGCTGCTGTGCCCGATGACCTTAGTGACTTCTGTCTTCAGGAGAGAAGGGGAAAACCCATTTCCCCAAATGGGCTGCTGACCTCCACAGGCACTATGATCTGCCAACCTCTCACAAAATAAAGAATCAATTGTATCCCAACACCAGAATCATTTGCCCTGTGGGGAAAGTCAAACTGTGTTTCTCCTATAGTGTTTGAACAGAGTACTACGTGCTATCCCTGTGGACATATAGACTTTCAGATTCTGTGTTGTGTTTGTTTTCCTTCAATATTTCTTGAATTCTAGTCTGAAACATTTGGTGTATCTCTTCACTGGGCAGAAAACCCCCATTTAATTCCCAGCTCTGGCCTTGTTCTCTTTCTTTGGCCATCACTGTGCACATAGGCTCCAGGTCTCTCTCATCGTTTTATTCCTACTGTGATTATTTGTACAACTCTTCATCTTCCCATTGCTGTATTCATTAGAAGAATTGTGTGTCTTTCAACCTAAATAACCTGCTTTGTAAAATGTATATCCCTTGGGTTATGTGGACATGTTTGATCCCACATGATTGCTTGGACAAACAAGATCAAGGCATCAGTGGCTAAATAAACTGAAATTTACAATGGTTTTCTGGTCTACAAAATGGGCCAGTGTCTGGAAAGCAACTGTTTTTCATAATGGTATGATGGCATATGCCTATAATACAAGCTTTTGGGAGGCTTAGTCAGTAGGACTGAGTATTTGGGATAGCCTGGGCTACATAGTGTAAAAAAAAAAAAACTAACCCAAAACAGGGACAAAAACATCAAGTTTCCTTAGGAT
Organism: Apodemus agrarius; assembly: GCA_964023405.1. NCBI lineage: Eukaryota > Metazoa > Chordata > Mammalia > Rodentia > Muridae > Apodemus > Apodemus agrarius. The sequence goes on along the minus strand of OZ030006.1, from coordinate 151,910,764 downwards.
CCACCACTGTCTCTTGCTCACCTGTCTCATAGTAGTCATAGACTTTCACAATGGCAGGCTGCAGGTTCTTTACTGGGATGTCTTGTTGAATGATGAAGGAGAAGGCCAGTGTCTGATTGGTCACCTGGGAAAGAGAGAAAATGATCCAGGCTTATGAGAGGGGCCAGGGCTTTTCTTTAGCACGACTAGGTTATAGTTGGATAGCAGCTAATCTCACAGTCAAGGTCTTCTGTAACTGCCCACCTATGTGGATGGTGAAGGGACTTTAGACTGAGAACTTGAGAAAATAAGGTAGAGGCTCCTTGGAATATATGAAGTCTTTCCAGTCTATTAAACCATTGCAAAAATCCATATTCCTCCTCAATGTATGATATTTACTTTGTCCATTGTGAGAGGCGTTAAGTCCTTTGACTTACTTACTTGAGACCCTATGGAGTCCCAGGAAAACTAGCAGTGAGGAAAGAAGATTTGAAGATTTGTGTTATTACTATTATTGTTATTATTATTGTTATCATCATCATGTGTGTGTGTGTGTGTGTGTGTGTGTGTGTGTGTGTGTGTGTGTGTACTGATGGAGCCCAGGAGAGGGAATCAGATCCCCTGGGACTAGAGTTACAGGTGGTTGTGTGGTGGTATGGCTTCTGGGAACTGAATTCTGGTCTTCTGCAAGAGTAGTAAGTGTCCTTAACTGCTGAGTCATGTCGCAGGAGAGAGAAAAAGAACTCAATGTATCATGTCATAAGAGTTGACATGCCTCTAATTCTAAAGGTATCCTTTAAAATCTAGAAAGACTGTTCACTTTGGCAAGTCTAGGGACAGGAAAGGACCCTCTCCTGACCTACATAGATCAAGGACTGTCCACCTCGGCATGTCTAGGGAGGCGGGAAGGAATCGTACCTGATCCAGATATACCAGGATGTTGTTGTTGCTCACTTCTGTTCTGCCCACGTGCTCTAATCTTTCAAGCTGGAAATGCGAGAAAACCCCCATGTTACTGAAAAAGCCAAGGCCTTGTGGGGTGAGAGAGGCAAATGAACTGTGGGACTGAAGGTGATAGAAAGGTGATGTTATTGAATTTATTTAAAGGAATGGGAGGAAACTTTTCCAATAAGAATGAAAATGTGCTTAGAAAATTGTGAATGCTACTCTACTAAAGGCCTGACAGAATATGACCTGACATAGTAATAGGTTTTTTGACATTTGTTTGAACATAAAAATAGTCACCCACTTGGTAGTACTTAGCCCATATTTTCTGTGCTCTGCTATCCACCTTAGGTTGTTGTTAATTTTCATAGTTCTCAAAACATCTAAAACTACACCTAGAATTCTGGAATTTAATAATATTTTCCCCTGAATCATTATTGGCCAGGTTCATCTCATTTTAAAAGTTATTGTAGTTATATTGTGGACTCAATGAACTCAGACAGCTTTCTTATGCTTCTTGTGCTGGCTTCTATCACGATCCATACCTAAATCTGCATCTTAACAAAATCCAAGTGTGTTGAATTAATGCTAACATTGCTTTGACATGGGTTGACATAATTATGATGGTGTTGGTAGGCTTTTAGTCTGAGGATTCAGAGAATCGAAACATCTTGTCTTTGCTTGCTTACCTTTTTCACTGTTGGTTTCAATGGGATGAAACCAGATACCATCTTCACATCGACAATCACCATGTTGGAGGCTGGACGGCTCCCTGTGTAACTAAAGACCAAAGAAGTGGACAGGAATCATTTTAAGTTTGAATCTTGCCTCCTTTGATGTCCTCAGTAATTCCTGATATAGCCGGTGTTATTTTTCTGTATCTTAAAATATAGGGACTTTATTGTCAATATAAATAGTTTTGAAAATAGACTGCATAACAATATCATCTGGAGAGTCCATTTAAATGGCTGGATCTGCCAGGCATGCTGGTGAGACTGCAGAGTCTGCTGAGCCAGTAAATGAACTAATATAAAAAACAAGTATGTATGGAACCTGAGGGCTGATGGCTGGCATTGCCTTTGTCACACCTACATGTGCTGCACACACACACACACACACACACACACACACACACACGATGATAGGTCATGCTACAGATGTATTCTTTCCATCCATGATCCCTTGGGTTTCTGCAGTTAGAACCCATTGCTGGTTATATTTTGTAGGAAGTTTTGATGAGTGTCAGAAGAACTGAATATCTTTTTTCTTGTAGAAAAATGGTATCTTAAAAGACCAGGAAGGCTATTCTTTGTTGATGAAAAAGAATAAACCACGGTAAGGACTCATAGGAAAGATAATTAATTATTTTGTTATGATAGTGGGCAAGAGAGGAACCCTAAAAGTAGACTAATTAGGAATTATAATTCTATAATTCTTCATTGTTCACTTTGTTGAAGTCCAGTATTTTTATTCATTTTTTACAGACAAAGAAAAATGTTAATGAAGAGACCAATTATAGATATCTTTGAACATGGCGCATGAAGAGTTCTAGCAAGGCAGCTCTATAGTTGCTGAGAGACAGAGACAAAGACAAAGACCGAGTCATATGCTCATACAAAGACAGAGACCCACGCATATCTCATACCTGATTTCTAGTGATATCTGGAAACTGTTGTGGCCTTTGGGGTTATTACAAGTTAGAGGTACTGTCTGTACCTGTAGAGCAAATGCAGACTGCTGCTTCTCCAAGTGCATGTTGTATCTCAGTGTAGTCTGACAAGTAGAGAACAGAAATATTTCACCTCCATTGCACTGTGTCCTTGGGTCAATTTTTCCCAATTTGAGCATAATGTGTGCAGGTAGGCAAAGTCAGACTTTCCATTTGGGGTAAGGAGGCTCCCAGCTGTATAGTCCAAGCTTCCCAGCATCTTACCTGAACATATGCACATCCTTCCCCTGACACAGTGATGGTGTAGTTCCCAGGAATAAATGGTAATGGGACCTGCTGCAGCAACAGGCGATTACTGTTTTCTACTTGGAACTTGTGGGAAAATAGCCCTGAAGCCTGGATGGTAACCAAAGAAGATTTCCGGCTTCTGGAAAATGTAACTGCTCCATATTTGGACAGAGCATCAAGGGCCACCACAGTGTCCTGAGAGGAATGAATAAAAACGTTCAGGATAGCATTCGTTTGCAAGGTGTTGAACTCTTCCAAAAGTTTGTTCTAGCTGTGACAAACTGTCATGAGATATTTCTCTAATAATTTGATCTCTAGCCTTTATTTTAGGCTTCCATATCGAATACATTTGAGAGTCAAAAATATTCACATGGTTTTCCTTAGGGTGTCCTAGTGTATGCAAATGCCCCCTAGTCAGCAGAAAATACAAATACAAATTAGATTTTGCTTACAGCATTTATTGTTTTTCTTTCTTTGTCCCCAATTCCCATGGCTATGCCTACCCCCATCTACAAATTCGCTTCTGCCCTTGTGGATCCATCAAAATACACCAAGTGCCTGTCCTGATTCAGTCTTACTAAACAGAAAAAACTATGCACTAGTGTTGTCCTTCACTGCCCGGCTCCTCAGTGGCACACTACAGGGAAGAGTACTTCGTGATCCAGAAAGAATCTCTGTCCCATGATCCAGCTCTAGTGTCACCTGGAGAACAGAGCTCAACAGGAGGACAGAAGCATGCAGCAAGGGTTTTACTGTCACAATAGGGACTATTGAAAGGAGACGGGGAAAGAACTGAACTGCAAAGCAGGGTCTCTAGAATCATGGAAGTTTTCTTTCGAACATTATATTTCTCCTTTAGAGGAACCTACCATCTCATCATATTTCTCTGTAGATTAGTTCTGCCATTTATACCCAGAATACCTGGAGCATAAATTATGGTTATTATGATAGATGTGTATACTTGGAAATCGTAGATATTATTACTTCGTGAGAGTTCTGCTGACTATATGATAAAGTGAATAGTTTACATTCCTGATTGTTCCCAAGTATCAAGTGGGAAAGTGGGGGCAGCCGGATCTCCTGCTTGCTTGGAGAAAGCCTGAGGGTGATCTATTCTTATAAGATTAGGAGAGTCTGTCAGGAGAAGGAAAACAGCTGTACCTAAGGTCAGTAGGGATGTAGACATGTCGATTTGGTCTTAGGTCTCCACATGCTGTTACAAAGTGAGGGAGTTACGTGTAGGATTCTAGATATTCCAGGATTTTTGCCATTGTTTTACATTAAGGATTGGATCTGGGATAGAAGTTCTCAGCAACATTGTCCCATTTCACTAATGGTGGTATGAAGAGAACTGTGGCTGGAGACAGGAACTAGGGCAATTTATTATGAGATATGTCATCCCTCACTTCCTACAGACAAAATATCCAAGAGTAATATTTCCTTCTTCTTTCTCTCCTCTTCACTTTTTGATGGTTCCTGCATCTCTTGTTCAAATCCCCTAATGCCATGGGGACTCTGAAGGAGAACCACCAACCTGCGTGGAGGAGAAGCCGCCATGGGGATTCTGCTGCTCTGTGAGCCACTTGACTGTGCTCCTTGACAAAGCCAGGTCCTCAGGGGTGGGGCCTGGCTGGGCTGTGATCCTAGCCAGGACCACATAGGCGCTCATCTCTACTTCAGCAGAGGAAGCTTGGGCCTTGTACAAATAAGGCTCCGATTTCCTGGGTTTCTGAGGTCTTTCCCAATGGATAGAGTTGTCTTAGGGTAAAAATAGAGAAATAATTAAAAGTGTGAGTGGTCAGGGCTAGAGAAATGGCTCAGTAGTTAAGAGCCCTGACTGCTCTTCCAGAGGTCCTGAGTTCAATTCCCAGCAACCACATGGTGGCTCATAACCATATGTAATAGAATCTGATGCCCTCTTCTAGTGTGTCTGAAAACAGCTACAGTGTACATATATACATAAAATAAATAAATAATTCTTTTTTAAAAGTCTGAGTGGTCAATACTGCATGTCTATATGTAGGCAGAAGGAACTATAAAAGGTTGTAGAAGGTTTTAAAAATCTCACTCACAATATGGAGTAGATTTACTAAACTGCAGTAAAAAGTTTGGTGCAATGGGTCATGGTTGAGAAAGACTGAGGACAGAAATGTAGAAGTTATTAACTGAATTACATCCTCAGTGGTGCTCTAGCAGAGCTGCTGAGGAGACAATGGCAGACACGGTGCTTTTACTCATTATCTCCCTCATACCCAGCAAGACATGACTTGTTCGGTGTTCAAACCAAATGACTTAGTAAACTTTCCCAGTGGGTTCAGAGTTGCAATTGAAACAGCAAACCCTCGACATACCTTTCCCCTTCATAGTCTTTGCTGGTCCTGGTAGGAATGTGTGCATCAGAGAGAAGCTAAGCTTTAACTACATTCACCTCTGTAACCTACTTAGACCTGTGTGCATTCTACTGTGATATTATATTTGTTGATTTCAGTCACACTATCAGAAAACACCAAACAGAAGACTTTCATAGAAAGAAGACTCATTACTTACTGGGGCACTCCAAGGAGAAACCTCAGTGCACCATAGAGACAGGACTAACAGGTCTTTCCATGCTCCAACTGCTCCCCTACGTTTCTTCATGGGAGCTGGATGGAGGCGAACATGAGCACACACATTCTCACCTTCTTTTATAGCTTCCTTATCAAGTGACTTCAGGATTTCATTTCTCTTATCCTGGTTCCCCGCCAGAGCAAAAGCATAGGCCATCAGTGCCTTGATGTACACAAAGCTGCCATTTTCTCCTTGCTCTATGCTCTTCCAGGATGACTCTAGGCAGCTCAGGGCTTTGCTGACAACAAGATGCTGTTGACAGAACAAGGAAAATGGAGTTATGCTCAAAAGGGTCCTAGCAGGTCCCAGGACAAGTATGGGGCTATAGGGGTTTATGCTTTTCAAATCGGTCTTCCCTTCCTCTCTCTCTCCCTACCCTCGCCTCCCCTCCTTGTCCCCTTCTGCTTTTCTTCCTCCCCACTCTTTCTCCATTCCTTCCTTCCTTTTCCCCTCCCTTGCTCTCCCTCCTTCGCTCTCCCTCCCTTCCTTCCTTTCTCCTTCTCTCACATCCCCTCTCCACTCTCCCTTCCTCCTCTCCATTCTTTCTTTCTCTCCTTCTTTACATCTCCCTACTTCCCTCCTTCCCTCTTCCCAGCTCCCATTCTCTGTCTCCTCTCTCCATTCCTCCCTTTCTACCTCCTTCTCTTCTCCTCATCTCCGTCCCCCCTTCTTCCCTTCATTCTTTCCTATTTTCTTCCTGTCACTGATTATCTGGCTGCCTTCTCTCTCCTCTATCTTTTGGGAGCCATGTCTTTTTATAAACTATATTCCATTTAAGATACAGATGAATAGGGATGTGTTTTCAGGTTGATTTTTGGAATATCCAGGATTTCATTGAACAAGTGGATGTTCATTAATGGAATCTGACAAATACAAAGCATTGTTTAAAAAGAAAGCTGCCACTTGGCTTCAGAGAGGATGGAAAGCCACAGGCTTTATACTCTGGGATGCTGGCCCCTACCGAGGCTGGGAGTGAACTCTCCAGAAGAGCGATGGTTATGTAGGCAGAGAGGGTCATTTCATCATCTACTCCCCCCTGCAAACAAGAACGAGTGAGATCAACAGAATATATAGCAAGCAATCCATACAAGATGCCTTCCCAGCTCGTGGCCAATCCACATATTCAAGGGACATTCCCATTCATATCCCCATTATGGGAAAGTTCATTCCAAACCTAGAGGCTTACTTCTCCCCATGGTAAATAGTATGACCTGACTTTAAGTTATTCTTAGGTCACCTTGCTTATAAGCATTTCAGAAAAGGTCACCTTTATATCATTGTGGAACAGTGATCCAGAGCTCCGGAAGCAGCCATTGTCCTTCTGCTGCTGGGACAGCCACGTGAAGGCGTGGGTGATGTGCGATTCATCAATGAAGATGAAGGCTCGAGCTTGGGCAAAAGACTTGAGCACAAAGGCTGTGAGCCTGATGGGGGAAGGAGAGCGTGGAGATGAAGCTTTTGTTCTGAGGCAGCACAGTCACACATGGGTTTTCAGGGGCCCGGTCCACACTCTTGAGTAATCCCTAAGGGTCTCTGAGCAGAGCATCTGGACAGTGTCTTTGGCTACCCCAACGTAGTCTTCCCTTCCTTGGTCCACTTGGGTAGGCATGTACTATGTGTGGTTTCAGGTGCTCCCTGCTTTCTTTTCTCATTGCTTCTATCCTGAGTCTTCTGGTGTTTATCTAACACACCTGCATGCTTATCCTAGGCTTTCACTCAGTTCCCACAACCTCCTTTTGTAGAGATGAATAATCTCCTTTCTTAAAAGTCCTAGACCCAGAACAGAGAAATCGTGGGGGGGGGTTAAGTGGGGAATAGCAGGGGGGGAGAGGAATTATGGGACATATGGTGGGGGGTAACTGGGAAAGGGGAAAGCCTTTGGAATGTAAACATAGAATATAGAAAATAAAAATTAAAAAAAAAAAAGTCCTAGCCATAGCCAGGCATGGTGGCATATGCCTGTAATCCCAGCACTTGGGAGGCAGAGGTAGGTGGATCTCTGAGTTCGAGGCCAGCCTGGTCTACAGAGTGAGTTCCAGGACAGCCAGGACTACACAGAGAAACCCTGTCTCGAAAAAAACAACAAAACAAAACAAAACAAAAAAATCCCAGCCATATGTTTTCTGGCTCAAAAACTCATGTCTGTCTTCTTGTTTTTTTTTTTTTTTTTTTTTTTTTTTGGTTTTTAGAGACAGTGTTTCTCTGTGTAGTCCTGGCTGTCCTGGAAATCACTCTGTAGACCAGGCTGGCCTCGAACTCAGAGATCTGCCTGCCTCTGCCTCCCAAGTACTGGGATTACAGGCATGCACCACCACGCCCCGGCTGTTGTTTTTATCCTTTGTTTCCTGCTGGTCAGTTTTCTGTGCGTTTTATCTCAATCACATAGTCTTTTTGTTTTGTTTTATTTTGTTTTTATGTAAGTGTGTAATTTTTTTAAAAAGATGTATTTATTTTATGTGCATATACTGTAGCTGTCTTCAGACACACCAGAAGAGGGTATCAGATCCCATTACAGATGGTTGTGAGCCACCCTGTGGTTGCTGGGAATTGAACTCAGGATCTCTGGAAGATCAGTCAGGGCTCTTACCTTCTGATCCATCTCTCCGGCCCTCAATAATACATTCTTATGTAATGTAAGGTCACATGAAGAATGGCAACAGCTTTTAAGTCTCAGTTATGAGCTGCTGTAATAGCTCTAAAAGCTTTTGTAAGATAATATTCTGCAGAACTGAGGCAAAAAACAAATGCCTTTTAGGGTTTACAAAGTTCCTACAACATAGAAGCCATAATTTTTCATTTGGCACCTTTCTAATTTCTTTTATTCCTGGTAGCCAAGACCGTGTAGAATCAAGAGAATAATTTGTAACTCACTCTTTGAAGTTTTATAACTGACCAATAACCTTCTTTGAACCGTGATGCTTTGCTTCTGCCATATTTAGTTTGAGACAGGAATCCCACGGAAAAATTGTTACCAGGTCTGAAACAATAGGCTCTGACTAGAATATCTGCATTTGAGTTCATGCTAAGCTCAGAGCTTCCTCAATGGAGGCTTGCAAGAGCTACCGCCTTTTAACTTTCTAATGCCAGACTTTGCCAGCCATCTGGAAAGTCAAAAAACATCTAGGAGTCACAAAAACATCTTTGGCTTACCCAGGTGTAGCTCAGACTTCAGCTCATGAAATATTAATAAGGCTATGTGAAACCTAAGGAAAAATTTCAGGATTTGGCTTGCCTGAAACATACAAGATATAGGAGACTAAGTTTTATAGACAAAAGCTAGATGTTAGAGCATGCTCATAAAGACTCATTTAGACTAAGAGTGTTATTGTCCTTGTTTGAGTTTCTAAACTTGTTTCATGGGATAAGCTTTATCTGGCTGAATTCACATTCCTTTGTGCGGTATGGTTATGCTAACTGTTCTTGCTTGGCTAGCTGCATCTTTTTAATATGTAAATGTCAGAACCCATGGCTCTCAAGAAGGGCTCCTTATTAGAAAATACACACACTTTTTCACAAAGTAAAGAAATCTGTCTGTGTGTCTTCATTTTTTTCGCCAAATTATACCTTCCTGGCCCAGAAATTGTGGTTTGCCCACAACTGAAGCTCCACGAGGGGCAGCGGCTTGTGGCAATGAGCATCTTTGGAAGCACAGCCAAGGGTAGCCGGACATTTACTGATGGATGGTCTTGGGTTGAAATGAAAACGTCTGCTTCCTGAAGTCAATAAAGCTCATGGGACAGAGTCATAGCAGGTGAGCCGAGAGGCAATCTGAGTTCTGCAATTTATGATCTGTGCTACCTCAGACATGTCCCTCTCTGGCCCAGGCAACCTCTAGACTTCCATGAAATAAGATGCATGCATAGCTGCTGTAAGGAACAAGAGCTGAGCAAGGCCTGGCACACAGTTCACTCTTCATACCAAGTGTTTCCTTGACTCTGGCCATCTTGATCCCCAAAGGCACTGTAGGAGCCATCCTTGTGTTTGTAGTTCAGCTCCCTCTGATAACCTGGAATAGAAACCGATATATCAGAGAATGGCAGGTTGTATATCTGATGTCAGAGAGGCCCTCATGCATGAACCCTGGCTTAAAGGATTGACCAAGAACACTGCTCAGCTCTCCCCTCCAATGCTAAGCCCATTTCTAGGCAGTTCTAGAGAGAATATTTACAAGAACAAGGTGGAGTTTCTGAGTTTTACTGACCAGCTCTGAGGAAGCCAAGGGCCTTGGACTTGATCTTCTCAGTCAGCTGTTGGGTTTCATTCAGATATTTCAGCACGTAGATGTTAGGAGCAAAAAGGACCATGTTCTGCTCCCCACAGCCATAGGGCATATGGAGAAGATTTTGTGTGTTTTTTATGGCTGAACTCAAGATATCACCTGGAAGTGAGAGGTGTGACATCAGAATAGCCATGATCTTCAAGAACAAAATAGTGACATTAATAGAATAAATTCTCAGTGATGTGAAGGGATTTTATGGGTGGCATGTGCTGGAACCCAGTGGGAATGGAGGGGATAAAGACAGAAGAAGGATGTGAAAGAGACCAAGTGTAGTAGTTTGGAAGATACATTTGGAATCATGGTGGGGGCAGGGCAGTGGTAGTGACTATTGTTCCAAGTCCCCCAGGGATGGGTTGACTCACCCATGACAGAGAAATGGGCTCGGGCTGAATCTTTCACTACCGTTGGTGGGAGCACCAGGGACAATTTTTCTGATATCTCAGCATCTTAATAAGCAAAACAGACAAGTAGATGACCACCTCTGCATATCTAAAGTGCCCTAAGATCAGTGGTTCAGAACTGCGTTGTAAACTTTGAATTCTTCGCTCTCTAGAAAAATGATCCTGAGGCAAATATCACAAATCCACATTTCCAGGTCCCACGGGCCTGAAAAGCTCCATTGCCTTCTCTTTTGTCACCCACTGCTTTGAAGCAAATCATGTGTTCAAAACGGAATGTCTGAGACTCTGGGTTCTGGGTTCTACTTCTATCAATGTCCTAATTACTTTTAATAAACACAGGAAAATGTGTGATTGACTGAATTTTGAATAGGAAAATCCTGCTTGTGTGTGTGTGTGTGTGTGTGTGTGTGTGTGTGTGTGTGTATGTTTGTGTGAACTTTGAGAAAATGCCTCCTTAACTAGCACTGGGCTATAAGCCAGTCTTGAAGCTTTTCTTTTTTAATAATAGATGTGGTAGGTCCTGGCCCAGTGTACGCCATCTGTGGTGAATAAGAAAGCAAACTGAACAAGGGCAGAGCAAGCTAGGAAGCTGCCCCCCCCTCCACAGTTCCCGCTTCAGTTCCTGCTTCCAGACTCCTGCCCTGAGTTCATTTCATGGTGGACTGTGATGGACTGTGTAAGCTGATCAACTCTCCAAGTTGCTTTGGGTCATGGTGTTTATCTCAAGGATGGAATCCTAAAACAAAGCAATGTGTGAATAAATAGACAACTTGTCAGAATAAGAGAATGGAGAAAACCTGTGCTGGCTTTTGTCTTCCTGGTTCCCTGAGTTGCTCAGGAGACTCTGATCTCTCCCTTGCAGCGGTCATGGACAGCTTTTCTACAACAGGGATGATGGATAGATTACATTGTAATCAGTAACTATGAGGGGAAGCAGAGTTGACTGGTGGAAAGAATAGGGCTTTTGTTATCTTATCTTTGGCTTTTTTAAAAAAATTATCTCCAGTGGCCCTGTTCCTGCTTTTTCTTTCATGGAAAACATTTAAAGAATTTTAGTATTCTATGATGATTTTCTTCAACTCCTTGTAATAGGAACTGCTACATTAATTTACCTGCTTAACAAAGAGATTTTCTTTATTTCATCTCTTTTGTAAACTTTCATATAATACTGGGATTTACATTAATTTAATTATTCTAATTTCTTTATTTTCTTTGATAAATATGTTTTGAGTACTCACTACAAGCACCCACTAACAGGGGTGTCAACAATGGAGTCATTATTGAGAGTGGATAGTCCCTGACAGTATGCTTGTCCCTCATAGGAGAAAGAGAGCTTCCTCTTATGTGATATGTTGCTGTCTTTTCTTTTCAATAGATAGATTCCAGTGAGGAGCAAGTATATAAAAGAGCAAGTCATAAAAACAACCACTAGAGAAAAATGTTAAGCTAAGTACACACTATGATTTAGCTTGGCTTATGTATGAATTTTTTTCAGCCATATAAATCTTTGTTTTTATTTATGATCTAACACACAAAAAATATGGTACTTCCCAAGATAATCACAATATTCCCACTCCCCTCACCCTCTTTTAAAAGAAAATTTCAATTGTGAGTGCTTCTCTTCTCAGTTATTCCCTATCAATCACTTTTTAAAGATTGAGACAGATGAAGAGGCTTCTGTAGTCTAAAAATTAAAAGGGCTACAGCTAACCGTGAAGTCCCAGGGAAACTATACTCTTGAGAATTGCATCGGGTAAGTGATGATTTTAATTTACAAGACACAGTTTTGTTAGTGTTTGAGGGGTTATAAGGTATACAGTATTCTGATTTTCTTATAGGAATATTGCAAGACATCTGAGTAGGCAACTTAAGTTACTTTCTCATTGCTGTTTTGAAAGGTTCTCACCTGATGTACAAAGCAGTGAGGTGAAGGTATGTTCTTTCTTGATTCCTTCAGGCTTGGACAAAAAGATAGGAAATTCAGACATAAAAAACCAAACACCAAGTATGCAAACACTGACTATGCAATCACAACATTGCAGGAGGGAGTTTTGTTTTGCTTTTTTTTGTTTTGTCCTTTGAGAGACAGCTTTACTTGTGAGTCAATGGGCTGGAATGGCTTCAGCGTGTGATAATTTGCCAGTTAAAAAAGAAGGTAATAGGGAAAGATAATAAAGAAAAGGGGGCAGAGCATAATAAGAAGAAAGAGGTATAGCATTAAGAAGATAAACTGGCTTAGATCATAAAAAGACTAGGAAGAGAAAAATAGCAGAACACATGGGTTTAAAAGCATGGGCTTCCCAGCTATGAACTATCTCAAGGTCGTATGTTATTATCTTTTATTTTTCCTCTAAATATAGTCAACATTGCTCCATTTTGTGGACGCAGCACACTGCTGGTTAAGAAGGTTTACTCACCTCAACTATCAGGACTTTGACTACTGTGTCCTTTCTCCCAGTCTCAGTAACTGTGGCCACCTCAGAACCACAGGGCTCTGGAGACTGTTGTGCTTCCGCAGACACAGAGAAATTCACATTCCCTGAAACAAACAGTCCAGAGAGCTGAGCTCAGATCTCCCAGGAACCTGGCATCTACCAAAGTCCCATGATCTGCAGGGTATCCTAGGTTCTAGAAGTGGTTCAAGAGCTTGTTTTGTATTTAAGAAGGAGGTAAGCACATGCCAGAAGCAGTAATGACTGAGAGCTTCCTCGTGGGGATCCAATGAGAAGAAAGCAACTGAAGAATGCTTCCTACTCTCACCTTTTCTGGGTAGAGCCCCCTTACTAATTTTTCACTCACCTAAAGATTTGGGAGTTACCAACCAGGATGAGGTGTGCCTCCCATTGGCACCAAGGCAGTAAGAATCGTGGTCTTTTCCCACTGGGACAGCTGTGAAACCAGGAGCGACTTCCAGCTGCACAGCCATCTGTGGTCCCACAGGGAAAAGGAAATAGAAAAATAAATAAATGTAAAGAAAGATGTCATCACGGAAAGACAATGTATAATGTATGAGAGTAAGTAGGCAAAAGTCAGAAGGGGATTTGTGTTAGAAAGAGAACAGGAGGGGATGCATTTAGAAAACATGTCTAAAATGCCATGTAAATTGACACAGAAGGCTTGTCTACATTTCATCCCCACATATATGTCAAGAACTTTATTTAGCTACCATCTATGTTTTATCTACACAAGCCATTAAGTAGATAATTATATATGTGTCTACTTATATTTCTTTTATTTTATTGGCAGAATTACATTTACTATTCTACACTTTTAACTACTATTTTCAAGTATACACCTACCTCAAGCAAAAGCAAAATCCATTGTAAAACAATATGCCATCTTATCCTGACAACAACCTCATATATCTATGTGGATCAGGTTCTTTAATTATATACAGAGGCTACATGGAATATACTATCACTGTCTATATAGAATATGCTGTTTAAATACTGGCAACATCACCTAATTTTATGTCATTTCCTCATTGTTAAACAACTATTTTACACACACACACACACACACACACACACACACACACATACACACACACATATATGTGTATATGTATATGTATATGCATACGTATATGTATATGTAGCTAGAGACTGGGCATTGTACAATCTCTTCCTCCTTTCTTCTTTTCATTTAAGTCTTAGTTATAATTTATACACACTATTTGCTCTCTTTTCCCCAGTCATGCTTAATTCAGAAAGGTGTTCACCTGCATGCTTGTATGGAGGTAGTTTAGCACAGTGGCTTTGAGTATGAAGGCTTCTCCACGGATCACGGAGTAGGGCAATGTGACCTCCACAAAAAAGGGTTGGAAGGCTTGGAGAGGTACTACAGAAGAGAGGCCCAGTCCAGTGTCATTTGACAGGCAGAGGGCTCTGGCCTTCCATTCAGTGATGGTGTCAGGGACTGTCATTTCCACTTCGGCCTCTCCTGAGGAGCTGGGAGAGTGAGAATGTAAATCACAGAAAGTGAGCACATGAATTAGTTATCTCTGAGATGGTGACTCTGAGTGTGACAAGACACCATCCCTCTTAGTTCTTCAAAGGAGTCATAGGAAGAGAACAGAGCAAGCAGGACTCCAGATGGCAAAATAAAAGGTCTTTCAGTAATCTTGTTTTTCCAAGCCAAGTTATAACCCCACGACATCTTGAAGTTCATATGTCATTGGTAATCTAAACATAGACGAAGTTTTTTCTGAATTTCCATCTTCAAAATATCATACAACAGTCTCATGACTTATATGGTCCACTCCATGTAGCAGCCCCATAGTCTGCTCCATGTAAGACTGCTTCATCTACTACTCAATATGGTGATCCTGAATAGTTTTAACTATCAGGCAGGTACGTGGTAGTTTTTATGTGCATTTATGGGAGTGATGGAAATACAAGTATTTCTTTTTTTCTTTTTTTTTTTTTAGAAAAATTAATTTACTTTCCCAATTTCTTATATCAACTAAACATCAAAGACAAATTTGAAATTCAAACTGCCTTTTAGCATTTGCTTGAAAATAAGTAAAAAATGGAGGAAGATTCCTTGTATATTTAGCTGAATGTAAATTTTGTTATAAATTTGATTCCAGCTCTCTTGAAAATAGATCCAACATTTATGTGCTTCCATAATTACTTCCAATCAGTTTGTTATAAATATGTAAAGTTTTCACCTATCTATCACTTAACCTCTCTGGTAGTAAGCTCTTCAGTTGAAATGACAAATTTTTTTTTCACATTTTATTTTTTTTATTTTTTTTGGATTGCATTTTTTTTTATTTTCTATATTCTATGTTTACATTCCAAAGGCTTTCCCCTTTCCCAGTTCCCACCCACCATAGTTCCCATAGCTCCTCTCCCCCCAACTATTCCCCAATCATTCCCCCTTCCCCCTCGGTTTCTTTACTAAACTGGATGCAATCTTTACATGCCCAGGGTTCTCTCCTTTCTTCTTCTTGGGAATCATTTGACTTGCTATTTGTGTCTTGAGTATTTAGTGCTTCTGGGCTCATTAATATCCACTTATCAGTGATTGTATTTCATGTGCATTCTTTTGTAATTGGGTTAGCTCACTCAGGATGATATTTTCCAGGTCTAACCATTTACCTACAAATTGCATGAATTCATTATTTTTAATTGCTGAGTAGTATTCCATTGTATAAATATACCACATTTTCTGTATCCATTCCTCCTTTGAGGGAGATTTGGGCTCCTTCCAATTTCTGGCTATTATAAACAAGGCTGTTATAAACATAGTGGAGCATGTGTCTTTATTGCATGCAGGGGAATCCTCTGGGTATATGCCCAGGAGTGGTATGACAGGGTCCTCTGGAAGTGACATGCCCAATTTTCTGAGGATCCGCCAAACTGATTTCCAGAGCGGTTTTACCATTTTGCAATCCCACCAACAGTGGAGGAGTGTTCCTCTTTCTCCACATCCTCGCCAGCACTTGTTGTCTCTTGAGTTTTTAATCTTAGCCATTCTGACTGGTGTGAGGTGGAATCTCAGGGTTGTTTTGATTTGCATTTCCCTGATGACTAATGATGTTGAACATCTTTTAAGGTGTTTCTCGGCCATCTGAATTTCTTCTGGTGAAAATTCTTTGTTTAGCTCTGTGCCCCATTTTTGATAGGGTTATTTGTTTCTTTGCGGTCTAACTTCTTGAGTTCTTTGTATATATTGGATATTAGCCCTCTGTCGGATGTGGGGTTGGTGAAGATCTTTTCCCACTTTGTTGGTTGCCGTTTTGTCCTTCTGACAGTGTCCTTTGCTTTGCAGAAACTTTGTAATTTTATGAGGTCCCATTTGTCGATTCTTGATCTTAGTGCGTACTCTATTGGTGTTCTGTTCAGGAACTTTTCCCCTGTGCCCAAGTCCTCCAGGGTCTTCCCAAGTTTCTTTTCTAATAGTTTCAGTGTGTCTGGTTTTATGTGGAGGTCCTTGATCCACTTGGAGTTGATCTTAGTGCAAAGAGATAAGAGTGGGTCAATTCGCATTCTTCTGCATGTTGACCTCCAGTTGAACCAGCACCATTTGTTGAAAAAGCTATCTTTATTCCATCGGATGGTTGTGGCTCCTTTATCAAAGATCAAGTGACCATAAGTCTGTGGGTTAATTTCTGGGTCTTCAATCCTGTTCCATTGATCTGCTTGCCTGTTGCTATACCAATACCATGCAGTTTTTAACACAATTGCTCTGTAGTACTGCTTGAGGTCAGGGATATTGATTCCCCCAGAAGTCCTTTTATTGTTGAGAATAGTTTTAGCTATCCTGGGTTTTTTGTTGCTCCAGATGAATTTGAGAATTGCTCTTTCTAGATCTATGAAGAATTGAGTTGGGATTTTGATGGGGATTGCATTGAATCTGTATATTGCTTTTGGCAAGATGGCCATTTTTACTATATTGATCCTGCCAATCCAGGAGCAAGAAATATTTTTCCATCTTCTGAGGTCTTCTTCGATTTCTTTCTTCAAGGACTTGAAGTTCCTGTTGTACAGATCTTTCGCTTGTTTGGTTAGAGTTACGCCAAGATACTTTATGTTGTTTGTGGCTATTGTGAAGGGTGTTATTTCCCTAATTTCTTTCGCAGCCTGCTTGTCCTTTGAGTACAAGAAGGCCACTGACTTGCTTGAGTTAATTTTATAACCTGCCACTTTGCTGAAGTTGTTTATCAGCTGTAGAAGTTCTCTGGTGGAGTTTTTTGGGTCGCTTAGGTAAACTATCATATCGTCTGCAAATAATGATAGTTTCACTTCTTCCTTTCCAATTTGTATCCCTTTGACTTCCTTATGTTGTCTAATTGCTCTTGCTAGAACTTCAAGTACTATATTGAAAAGATATGGAGAGAGAGGGCAGCCTTGTCTAGTCCCTGATTTTAGTGGGAATGCTTCAAGTTTCTCTCCATTTATTTTGATGTTGGCTACTGGTTTGCTGTAGATTGCTTTTACTATGTTTAGGTATGGGCCTTGAATTCCTGCTCTTTCCAAGACTTTTAGCATGAAAGGATGCTGAATTTTGTCGAATGCTTTTTCAGCATCTAACGAGATGACCATGTGGTTTTTTCTTTCAGTTTGTTTGTGTAGTGGATTACATTGATGGATTTCCGTATATTGAACCATCCCTGCATCCCTGGGATGAAGCCTACTTGATCATGGTGGATGATCGTTTTGATGTGCTCTTGGATTCGGTTAGCAAGAATTTTATTTAGTATTTTTGCATCTATATTCATAAGAGAAATTGGCCTGAAATTCTCTTTCTTTGTTGGATCTTTTTGTGGTTTCGGTATTAGCGTAATTGTGGCTTCGAAGAATGAGTTGGGCAGTGTCCCTTCTGTCTCTATTTTGTGGAATAGTTTGAAGACTATTGGTGTTAAGTCTTCTTTGAAGGTCTGATAGAATTCTGCACTAAAACCATCTGGTCCCGTACTTTTTTTTGGTTGGGAGGCTTTCTATAACCCCTTCTATTTCTTTAGGGGTTATGGGACTATTTAGCTGGTCTACTTGATGCTGATTTAATTTTGGTATTTGATATCTGTCTAGGAAATCGTCCATTTCCTCCAGATTCTCCAGTTGTTTTGAGTATAGACCTTTGTAGTAGGATCTGATGATCTTTTGAATTTCCTCAGTTTCTGTTGTTATGTCTCCCTTTTCATTTCTAATTTTGTTAATTTGTATACTGTCTCTGTGTCCTTTGGTTAGTCTGGCTAAGGGTTTATCTATCTTGTTGATTTTCTCAAAGAACCAGCTCCTGGTCTTGTTGATTCTTTGTATGGTTCTTTTTGTTTCTATTTGATTGATTTCAGCCCTGAGTTTGATGATTTCTTGTCTTCTACTCCTCCTGGGTGAGTTAACTTGTTTTTCTTCCAGGGCTTTAAGGTGTGTTGTTAAGCTGCTAGTGTATGCACTCTCCAGTTTCTTTTTGGATGCACTTAGATCTATGAGTTTTCCTCTTAGCACTGCTTTCATTGTGTCCCATAGATTTGGGTAGGTTGTACCTTCATTTTCATTGAATTCTAAAAAGTCTTTGATTTCTTTTTTTATTTCTTCCTTGACCAAGGTGTCATTGAGTAGAGTATTGTACAGTTTCCATGTGTATGTGGGCTTTCTGTTGTTTTTGTTGCTATTGAAGACCACTCTTACTCCATGGTGATCTGATAGGAGGCATGGGATTAGCTCGATCTTCTTGTATTTGTTGACATCTGTCTTGTGACCAATTATATGGTCTATTTTGGAGAAGGTACCATGTGGTGCTGAGAAAAAGGTATATTCTTTAGCTTTAGGATGAAATGTTCTATATATATCTGTTAAATCCAATTGGTCCAGAGTTTCAATTAGTTTCACTGTGTCCCTGTTTAGTTTCTGCTTTCCTGATCGGTCCATTGAGGAGAGTGGGGTGTTGAAGTCACCCACAATTATTGTGTTAGGTGTAATGTGTGCTTTAAGCTTTAGTAAGGTTTCTTTTACGAATGAGGGTGCCCTTGCATTTGGAGCATAGATGTTCAGTATTGAGAGCTCTTCCTGGTGGATTTTCCCTTTGGCCAGCAAGAAGTGACCTTCTGAGTCTCTTTTGATGACTTTAGGTTGAAAGTCAATTTTATCTGATATTAGAATGGCTACTCCAGCTTGTTTCCTGAGACCATTTGCTTGTAAAATTGTCCTCCAGCCTTTTACTCTAAGGCAGTGTTTGTCTTTAACACTGAGATGTGTTTCCTGTATGCAGCAAAATGTAGGGTCCTGTTTCCGTATCCAGTCTGTTAATCTATGTCTTTTCATTGGGGAATTGAGTCCATTGACGTTAAGAGATATTAAGGAATAGTAATTATTACCTCCTGACATTTTTGAAATTATATTTATTTATCTTATTTATTTTTTATATTCAAGAGGTTATCTTCTTTTGGGTTTGATGAGAGGAGGTTTCTATCTTGCTTCTTCCCGGGTGTAGTTTCTGTCCTTGTCTTGGTGTTTTCCCCCTATTATCCTTTGTAGGGCTGGATTTGTGGAAAGATATCTTGCAAATTTGGTTTTGTCATGGAATACCTTGATGTCTCCATCACTGGCGATTGAGAGTTTTGCTGGGTAAAGTAGTTTTGGCTGAAGTTTGTGTTCTCTTAGAGTTTGCGTGATTTCTGCCCAGGATCTTCTAGCTTTCATGGTCTCAGGTGAGAAGTCTGGTGTTATTCTGATAGGTTTTCCTTTATATGTTACTTGGCCTTTTTCTCTTGCTGCTTTTAGTATTCTTTCTTTGTTTATTACATTTGGAGTTTTGATTATTATGTGACGGGATGTATTTCTGTTCTGGTCCAGTCTGTTTGCGGTTCTATAGGCTTCTTGTATATTCATGGGCATCTCTCTCCTTAGGTTGGGGAAGTTTTCTTCCATAATTTTATAGAAGATATTAGCTGGCCCTTTAACTTGTAAATCTTCACTCTCGTCTATACCTATAATCCTTAGGTTTGGTCTTCTCATAGTGTCTTAGATTTCCTGGATGTTTTGGGTTACCACCTTTTTTCATTTAGTATTTTCTTTGACTGTTGAATCAATGGTTCCTATGGTATCTTCGGCTTCTGAGATTCTGTCTTCTATCTCTTGTATTCTATTGTTGATACTTGCGTCTAAGGCCCCTGATTTCTTCCCTAGGTTTTCTATCTCCAATGTTGTCTCCCTCTGTGATTTCTTAGTTGTTTCTACATCTGTTTTTAGTATCTGGATGGATGTGCTCAGATCTTTCGTTTGCTTGATTGTGTTTTCATGTATTTCTTTAATAGATTTTTGTGCTTCCTCTTTCATAGCTTCTACTTGTTGGCCCACCTTCTTCTGTAGTTCTTTAAGTGACTTTTGTCTTTCTTCCTTATTGTCTTCTTCTCTTTGATCCATCTTCTCCTGAATTTCTTGAAGTGATTTTTGTATTTGCCTCGTAAAGGCTTCTAACTTTTGATCCATTTTCTCCTCTATTTCTTTACGAGATTTTTCTATGTGTTCAGCTACCAGCATCCTGACCAGTGATTTTATATCCAAGTCTTGTTTTTCTGGTGTTTTAGGGTATCCAGGGATTCCTGTTGTTGGAGAACTGGGTTCAGATGCTGTCATGTTGCCTTGATTTTTGTTAGTAACGTTCCTTCGTTTTCCTTTTGCCATCTGGTTATTTCTGGTTTTAGTTGGCCTTGTTGTCAGTGGCTGGTGTTTGAATCTCCTGTGAGGCTGGGCTCACCTGTTGTTTCTCTACTGGTGAATATGTGTGACTGCTGCTTTAAGGGATCATAAGCTGGCTGCCACCCATGCGATTGTAGCCCCTGTTGGAGTCTGTCTACCTGGGCTTCTCCAGCTGTGTCCTGGTTGCAAGGAACTCGGCCTGCTTGGCTCCGAGACCCTAGCAGATCCCCCCGTGAGGGTAGCCCTGGAAGGGGTGTTTACCTGGGCCTTTCCAGCTATGTCCTGGTTGCAATATGGAGGCCCGCCGTTACCGCTGGTCCAGGGGCCGGCGAGCTGGTTGCAGAATGCAGCCTAGGTGCTCGCCAGAGGGCGCGGGGATGTCCCACAGAGCCTGGGCCTTTCCAGCTGTGTCCTGGTTGCAATATGGAGGCCTGCCGCTACTGCTGGTCCAGGGGCCGGCGAGCTGGTTGCAGAAAGCAGCCTCGGTGCTCGCCAGAGGGCACTGGGATGTCCCACAGAGCCTAGGCGGAACTCAGCCTGCTTGGCTCCGAGACCCTAGCAGATCCCCCCGTGAGGGCAGCCCTGGAAGGGGTGTTTACCTGGGCCTTTCCAGCTATGTCCTGGTTGCAATATGGAGGCCCGCCGCTCCAAGTATTTCTTTTGTATATGATAAAAATTAGAGAAAAACAAGAAGACAAAGAATTTTTTTTCTTTTTTTTTTTTGAGACAGGGTTTCTCTGTGTAGCTCTGGATGTCCTAGAATTCACTCTGTAGACCAGGCTGGCCTTGAACTCAGAAATCCACCTGCCTCTGCCTCCCAAGTACTGAGATTATAGGCATGCGCCACCACCACCTGGCTAAGAAAAATTTTATACCCAGCCCAAATCACACAAATGGAAATCACTTACTTTACTGTGACTATATCCCAGATCCAGGTTTCAGGAAAATATTTTCGAATGGTCTCAGTAAGAGGATCTTTAGGTGGTGGAGCTTTAGGTAGTGTGCCTTTATGTTGTGGCTGTGTAAGTAGTCTTTTCTTTGGTAGTGAGCGCAAACTTCCAGGATAATCAAATTCTAAATCAGCCACTGTGAAGTTACAATGGAAGAAATAAACATATTACTTGAACACAGTTGGACACAATGGTGCAGGACAAATGTAGCTTAAGTTTCAGTTTCTTCTTGACTGTTAAACACTATAATGGTTACACTGGAAATGATGCATTGAATCACTCATTTTGGAGGAGACTGGGTAACATCTTTGTCAAAGGTGAAGCCTCACCTAGAGTAGTTGAAGTTGGAAGGAACCATGATGCATATTTTCTTGGGTTGGATACTGAATAGTTAGTGAATGCTTACAGATATAATGTGCCCCCTAGGAAAAATGAAGATCCTAGGTAACTGATCGTCGGCCTACAATGAGAATCACTCCAGGCAATAGCAGAATGATGTCTACATTATTGACAGAGATGTTCTTGCAGTGTTTGTTCTTTCTTAAGATCTGTAGAAGTAACCCACTATTTTAATAGGTTTTAAATTTGTATGAAAACTGAAAGAGGTGTAAATACAAACTCTTGGGTTATAAATAAGAAGTTTATTACTCAACAATCATAGCACTGGCTTTGGTTTGTACTGGCAAGGATTTAAAGTTGGTAATGGAGGGTCTGAACTCTGTTTTTTTTTTCAAAGGACAAGTTTACATGCAGATTTAGTTAGGACTTCACCTGAGTATTTCCTAACTGACTTCAAAGCATAGAAAATCTCTCCAAATATTTAATTCATACACACACACACACACACACACACACACACATGCACACACACACATGCACACACACACACACAGAGAGAGAGAGAGAGAGAGAGAGAGAGAGAGAGAGAACTTCATTTGTATACGTCTTTCCCTGTGATAGCCACATCCTGTAACCAGACCTTGGCCTTTATATTTGCCTTCAAGAACTAAGTATTTTCTAGTGCTTTAAGTTCTTCACCCATTACCTTAACAGATACAGGGATAGTTGCCCAATCATTCCATTGTCTAGCGTACTCACAGTGCCTCAGGTCTTGATGATTTTAAAACTTGTGAAGATATTTCAATGTCCTTTCAAATCAGTATGAGGAAAATTAATATAGTCCAGTCAGAATAATGTTTTATTTTATGTTAACACAGATACAAAATAAATTTTGGTATTTAGAATATTATTAATAATAATAATGATAGGGTTTTATGATTTCAAGTTTTATTACAGAAGTAAAGTATTAAAACCTTTGCATGGTAAAGACACAAAAGTAGACATGTAGATCAATGGAGCAATATTCAAGACCCAAACACACTCATGTAATCATAGGCATCTGATAGTTAACATAGATGCCAAAACATACACCAGAGGAAAGACAGCACCTTCAACTAATGGTTCTGGGAAACCTAGATGCTCACATATAGAAGAATGAAAGTAGACCTATGTCCATGACCCTGCACAAAAATCAACTCCAAATGGATCAAGGACCTTAACATGAAATCCAAAACTGCTAGGTGAAGAACCTTCTGCACCAACCCTACAAAACACATGTGTAGGAAAGGACTCTGTGAATGAGACCCATTCACTTAGAAATTAAGGTAAATACTTGACAAATGGGATCCCTACAAAATCCAAATTCTTTTTGCATAACTAGGAAACAATCATTTGAGTGAAATGGAAGCCAAGAGAGTGGGAGAAAATCTTTACTAACTATACATCTGAGAGAGAATAGATACTGCAACTACATAAAAGACTCAAAGACCAAAGAGTCCAGAAAACAGTCTGACTTTAAAAAAAAAGAGCTGTGGACCCAAACAGTAGCTTCAAATGAAATTTTAAAAAGGTAAGACATATGTTTTTATCAGTGTTTGTTATGCTAGCAATTAAGGAAATGCATATTAAAACAACCCAGATTTCACCTCATCCCAGGCAGGATGGCTAAGGTCAATAAAACAACTGACAACAAGTGCTGGAGAAGATACAGGGAAAGGGAGCCCTCATTCACTGTTGGTGGGGCAGCAAATGGTGCAGCCACTCTGAAGGAGACTCAGATGAGGGGAGGAGGGAAAGGTTAAATCGTTCACTGGTTAATATATGAGTGTGCATGCACACTTTCCCACCTCACACAACGATCCTGTACTCCAATAACTATTACATTTTGCCTTTTTTTAAACATTGAAGGAAGGACCTCTAGCCTTTAATGTCCCTGTAGCAGCAGCATACATCTGGGCACATTTTGCTCTGGTAAGCTTAGGTTCTTTTTTCTCTTACTTGGATGCTGTATATGCACTACAATTTAATTTTATCAGCTTTGATAAATAATTCACATTTATTTGTCCTGAAAATACTGATTTGTTATTTTACCTTCCATTGGAATCATGTCAAAGTACCAACAACTTGTAGGATACTTGATCTTCAAGTTGGTGAATGCCGTCAAACCCATGTCCTAGATAGAAAAATATTAATCAAGCAAGATACCTAAAATTCTGAAAAAAATGTGTATAAAAATTGCAGTAAGTGACCAAGCAGCCAGCTCAGCCAGGTAAGCAGGTAACAACAGAGTGAGAGATCACTTGGAACACAGTCTGCCTGGGTTCCTTCTGCACATAGGAGCTAGGCAGCTCTACAGCTCTCTGGGCAAGTATCCTGCAAGGGAGCATTTGACCTGCAGGAAATCCTGTGCTTAAAGGGAGTCCTGTTCTCAGAGACCTGTGCCACATCTGACATTGGGAAGATCCCACTTCCTGGTACTCTCTAGAGAACCAGCAGGAGCAGGTTAATCACCACTGCCCCATCCATCGGATGTGGTAGACCTGTGCCACATCTGACACAGGGAAGATCCTGCTTCCTGATACTCTCTGGAGAACTGGCAGGAGCAGGTTATTTGACCTGTGCCTGTTCAGGCATGGGGAAGAGGTTACTTCCTGATACTCTCTAGAGAATGGGCAGGAGCATGGCATTCAAGAACTGACAGGAGTAGGTCATTCTAGAACTGGCACCAGTAGGTGCATTCGAACTGTTAGAAGCCGGGCAATCAAGAACTAGCATCAGCAGAGCATTTGAAATCCAGAAGTAGCAGAACATTTGAGAAATAGCAGCCTGCAGGGCATTTGACCCTTGCTAAGTCTGCCAAAGGAAAGACCCCATCACCTGATACTTCCTGGAGAACCAGCTGTTTGCAGGACATTGGTAAGAATAGGAATCCCAGGAGTATAGAAACACAGGTCAGCAGGACAGAGAAGAGACAGCAAGACCAGCTAATACTGGAGATAATGAGATGGCCAGGCAAACCAGTCAGAATGGCTAAGATTAAAAACTCAAGGGACAACAGGTGCTGGCGAGGATGTGGAGAAAAAGGAACACTCCTACACTGTTGGTGGGATTGCAAGATGGTACAACCGCTCTGGAAATCAGTCTGGCAGTTCCTCACAAAATTGGGCATGACAATTCCAGAGGACCCTGTCATACCTCTCCTGGACATATACCCAGAGGATTCCCCTGCATACAATAAAGACACATGCTCCACAATGTTCATAGCAGCCTTATTTATAATAGCCAAAAGTTGGAAGGAACCCAGATGTCCCTCAAAGGAGGAATGGATACAGAAAATGTGGTATATTTATACAATGGAATACTACTCAGCAATTAAAAATAATGAATTCATGCAATTTGTAGGCAAATGGTTGGATCTGGAAAATATCATCCTACATGAGTTAACCCAATCACAAAAGAATACACATGAAATGAAATCACTGATAAGTGGATATTAATGAGCCCAAAAGCTCTGAATACTCAAGGCACAATTAGCAAATCAAAAGATTCCCAAGAAGAAGGAAGGAGAGGACCCTGGTCCTGAAAAGACTGCATCCAGTTTTGTAGGAGAGTATCAGAACAGAGAAATGGTGGGGGGAGGGGAGTGATTGGGGAATGGGTGGAGGGAAGAGGACTTATGGGACATATGGTAAGAGGGGAACTGAGAAAGGGGAAAGCCTTTGGAATGTAAAAAAAAAAGAAAAAGAAAAAAGAAAAAAAATGAGATGGCTGAGACAAATGTAAGATCATTACTAACAGTAACCAAGGCAACATGGCACCATAAGAACCCAGTTTGACCACAACAGCAAATCCTGCATACTCCATCACATCAGAAAAGCAAGAGCTAGATTTCAAATCATATCCTGTATTGTTGATGGAGGACTTCAAGAAGGACATAAATAATTCCCTTAAAGAAATACAGGAGAACATGGGTCAACAGGTAGGAACACAAAAATCCCTTAAAGAAAGACAAGAGAATATGGATCAAACAGTAGAAGCCCTTAAAGAGGAAGCACAAAAATGTCTTAAAGAAATAAGGAAGAACATGACTCAACAGGTAGAAGCCCTTAAAGAGGCAATACAAAAATCCCATAGAGAATTATGGGAGAACATGGGTCAACATGCAGAAGCTCTTAAAGAAGAATCACAAAAATCCCTGAAAGAAACACAGGAGAACATGGGTCAATATGTAGAAGCCATTAAAGAGGAATCACAAAAATTTCTTAAAGAATTTCAAGAAAAAACAAACAAGTGAAGGAACTGAACAAAACTGTCCAGGATCTGAAACTGGAAATAGAATCAACAAAGAAATCGCAAAGTGAGACATCTCTGAAGATAGAAAACCTTGGAA
Source organism: Apodemus agrarius (assembly GCA_964023405.1). Taxonomy (NCBI): domain Eukaryota; kingdom Metazoa; phylum Chordata; class Mammalia; order Rodentia; family Muridae; genus Apodemus; species Apodemus agrarius. The sequence goes on along the minus strand of OZ030006.1, from coordinate 151,884,769 downwards.
AGAATTCAGGAGTCATAGATGCAAGCATCAACAACAGAATACAAGAGATAGAAGAATCTCAGATGTTGAAGATTCCATAGAAAAAATTGACTCAACAGTCAAAGAAAATGCAAAGTACAAAAAGCTTGTAACCCAAACATCCAGGAAATCTAGGACACAATGAGAAGACCAAACTTAAGGATTAAAGTTATAGAAGAAAGTGAGGATTTATATGTTAAAGGCCCGGTAAATATCTTCAACAAAATTATAGATGAAAACTTCCCTAACCTAAAGGAAGAGATGCCTATGAACATATAAGAAGCCTACAGAAATCCAAACAGATTGGACCAGAGCAGAAATATCTCCTGCCACATAATAATCAAAACACTCAATGCACTAAACAAAGAAAGAATATTAAAAGCAGTGAGAGAAAAAGGTCAATAACATATAAAGGCAGACCTATCAGAATTACACCAGACTTCTCACCAGAGAGTATGAAAGGCACAAGAGCCTGAGCAGATGTCATACAGACCCTAAGAGAACATAAATGTCAGCCCAGATGACTATACCCAGCAAAACTTTCAATTACCATAGACAGAGAAAACAAGACATTCCATAACAAAAGCAAATTTACACAATATCTTTCCACAAATCCAGCTCTGCAAAGGATAATGGGTAGAAAATACCAACACAAGGCAGCAAACCACACTGTAGAAAAATCAACAAGGTAATCTTTCAACAAACCCAATAGAAGATAGAAACAACCAGAAATTTCAGCTTTAACTAAGAAGATAACAGTAAGCAACAATCACTTTTCCTTAATATCTCTTAGTATCAGTGGTCTCAATTCCCCTATAAAAAGACATAGACTAACAGTCTGGATACATAAACAGGACCCAACATTTTGCTGCATACGAGAAACTCACCTCAGTGACAAAGACAATCACTATTTAAGAGTCAAGGTTAGAAAACAAATTTCCAAGCAAATGGTCCCAAGAAACAAGCTGGAGTGGCCATTCTTATATCAGATATAATTGACTTTCAACCAAAAGTTGTCAAAAAAGATAAGGAGGGACATTTCATACTGGTCAAAGAAAAAGTCTACCAAGATGAACTTTCAATTCTGAACATCTATGCTTTGAATGTAAGGGCACCCACATTCATTAAAGAAACTTTAATAAAGCTCAGAGCAAACATTGCACCCCACACAATAATAGTGGGAGACTTCAACACCACACTCTCAAAAATGGACAAATCATGCAATCAGAAGCTAAACAGAGATAGAGTGAAATTAACTGAAGTTACGGACCAAATGGTTCTAACAGATATTTATAGACCATTCCACCCTAAAGGAAAGGAATATGCCTTCTTCTCAGCACCTCATGGTACCTTCTCAAAAACCGATCATATAATTGTTCACAAAATGGGCCTCAACAGGTACAGAAATATTGAAATTATTCCATGTATTTTATCAGATCACCACGGCCTAAGGCTGGTCTTAAGCTCAAACAAAAGCAATGGAAAACACACATACACATGGACGTTGAACAATGCTCTCTCCAACAATAGCTTGGTCAAGGAAGAAATAAAGAAAGAAATTAAAGACTTTTAGATTTTAATGAAAATGAAGACACATCATACCAGAATTTATGGGACACAATGAAAGCGATGCTAAGAGGAAAACTTATAGCTCTGAGTGCCTCCAAAAGAAAATGGAGAGAGTTTACACTAACAGCTTGACAATGCACTTGAAAACTCTAGAACAAAAGGAACCAAATGCCCCCAAGAGGAGTAGACCACAGGAAATAATCAAAATTAGGGCCAAAATCAACCAAACACAAATAAAAAGAACTATACAAGGAATCAACAAAACAAGGAGCTGGTTATTTGAAAAATTCAACAAGATAGATAAACCCTTAGCCAGACTAAGCTGAGGGCACAGAGACAGTATCCAAATTAATAAAATAAGAAATGAAAAGGAAGACATAACAACAGAAACTGTGGAAATTCAAAACTTCATCAGATCCTATTACAAGAGCTTATAATCAACAAGGTTTGAAAACCTGGATGAAATGGACAACTTTCTAGATACATACCAGGTGCCAACGATAAAACAGGATCAGATAAATCATCTAAATAGTTCCATAAGTCCTGAGGAAATAGAAGCAGTCATTAATAGTCTCCCATCAAAAAACCCAGGACCAGCTGGGTTTAGCAGGGAATTCTATCAGATCTTCAAAGAAGAATTAATGCCGATACTCTTCGATCTTTTCCAGGAAATAGTAACTCAAGGAACACTACCCAACTCATTCTATGAAGCCACCATAACGCTTATACCTAAACCAAACAAACACCAAACAAGGAAGGAGAATTTTAGACCAATCTCCCTCATGAACATTGATGCAAAAATATTGCACAAAATACAGGCCAACCGAATCCAAGAATACAACAAAACTATAATTCACCATGATCAGGTAGGCTTCATCCCAGGGATGGAGGGATGGTTCAAGATACAGAAATCTGCCAATGCAATCCAGTACATAAAAAACCTAAAGGAAAGAAAACCAAATGGCCATTTCATTAGATGCTGAAAAGGCTTTTGACAAAATCCAACATCCCTCCATGATAAAAGTCTTGAAGAGATTTGGAATCCAAGGCCCATACCTAAACATAGTGAAAGCAATATACTGCAAATTGGTAACCAACTTTCAACTAAATGGAGAGAAACTTTAAGCAATCTCACTAAAATTGGGAACCAGACAAGGCTGCCAACTCTCTACCTATCTATTCAATATAGTACTTGAAATCCTAGATAGAGCAATCAGGCAGCAAAAGGATGTTAAAGGTGTACATATTGGAAAGGAAGAAGTCAAAATATCTCTATTAGCAGATGATATGATAGTATACTTAAGCAACCCCAAGGCTTCTACCAGAGAATTCCTAAAGCTGATAAACAACTTCAGCAAAGTTGCTGGATATAAAATTAACTCAAGCAAATCAGTAGCCTTCCTCTACTCAAAAAGTAAACAAGAGGAGAAAGAAATTAGGGAAATGACACCCTTCACAATAATCCCAAATAATATGTCAAAACTAGGTGTGACCCTAATGAAGTAAGTGAAAGATCTATAGGACAAGAACTTTAAGTCTCTGAAGAAAGAAATCGAAGAAAGTCTCAGAAGGTGGAAAGGTCTCCCATGTTCATAAATTGGTTGAATCAATATGGTAAAAATGGCCATCTTGCAGAAAGCAATCTACAGATTCAATGCAATCCCCATCACAATCCCAAATCAATTCTTCATAGATATAGAAAGAGCAATTCTCAAATTCAACTGGAATAACAAAAAACCCAGGATAGCAAAAACTATTCTCCACAACAAAAGATCTTCTGGGGTAATCACCATCCCTGACCTCAAGCTCGGCTACAGAGCAGTAGTGATAAAAATTGTTTGGTGTTGGTATGCAGACAGGCAGGAAGATCAATGGAATAGAATGGAAGACCCAGAAATGAACCCACACACAAAGGAGCTAAAAACATTCAGTGGAAAAAGATAGCATTTTAACAAATGTTGCCTTTTACTCTAAGGTAGTGTTTATCTTTGACACTGAGATATATTTCCTGTATGCAGCAAATTGTAGGGTCCTGTTTCCATATCCAGTCTGTTAGTCTATGTCTTTTTATTGGGGAATTGAGTCCATTGATGTTAAGAGATATTAAGGAATAGTAACTATTACTTCCTGACATTTTTGAAAATATTTTTTATATTTGAGTGGTTATCTTCTTTTGTGTTTGATGGGATGAGGTTTCTATCTTGCTTCTTCTGGGTTGTAGTTTCCCTCCTTGTGTTGGTGTTTTTCTCCTATTATCCTTTGTAGGGCTGGGTTTGTGGAAAGGTATCGTGTGAATTTGGTTTTGTCATGGAACACCTTGGTTTCCCCATCTATGGTGATTGAGAGTTTTGCTGGGTATAGTAGTTTTGGCTGAAATTTGTGCTCTCTTAGAGTCTGCATGATATCTGTCCAGGATCTTCTAGCTTTCATGGTCTCTGGTGAGAAGTCTGATTGGCAGGATCAATATAGTAAAAATGGCCATCTTGCCAAAAGCAATCTAGAGATTCAATGCAATCCCCATTAAAATCCCAAATCAATTCTTCATAGATATAGAACGAGCAATTCTCAAATTCATTTGGAGTAACAAAAAACCCAGGATAGCAAAAACTATTTTCAACAATAAAAGGACTTCTGGGGGAATCAATATCCCTGACCTCAAGCAGTACTACAGAGCAATTGTGTTAAAAACTGCATGGTATTGGTACAGCGACAGGCAAGTAGATCAATGGAATAGAATTGAAGATCCAGAAATGAACCCACAGAGTTAAGGTCACTTGATCTTTGATAAAGGAGCTACAACCATCCAGTGGAAAAAAGATAGCCTTTTCAACAAATGGTGCTGGTTCAACTGGAGGTCAACATGCAGAAGAATGCGAATTGACCCACTCTTATCTCCTTGTACTAAGATCAACTCCAAGTGGATCAAGGACCTCCACACAAAGCCAGACACACTGAAACTAATATAAAAGAAACTGGGGAAGACCCTGGAGGACATGGGCACAGGGGGGAAAGTTCCTGAACAGAACACCAATAGCTTAGGCTCTAAGATCAAGAATTGACAAATGGGACCTCAAAAAAATTACAAAGTTTCTGTAAGACAAAAGACACTGTCAGGACAAAACAACAACCAACAAAGTGGGAAAAGATCTTCACCAATCCCACATCTGACAGAGGGCTAATATCCAATATATACAAAGAACTCAAGAAGTTAGACCCCAAAGAACCAAATAACCCTATCAAAAATGGGGTACAGAGCTAAACAAAGAATTTTCACCAGAAGAAATTCGGATGGCTGAGAAGCACCTTAAAAGATTTTCAACATCATTAGTCATCAGGGAAGTGCAAATCAAAACAACCCTGGGATTCCACCTCACACCAGTCAGAATGGCTGATTAAAAACTCAAGAGACAACAGGTGCTGGCAAGGATGTGGAGAAGAGGAACACTCCTCCACTGTTGGTGGGATTGCAAGATGGTAAAACAGCTTTGGAAATCAGTCTGGCGGTTCCTCAGAAAATTGGTCATGACACTTCCAGAGGACCCTGCCATATCACTCCTGGACATATACCCAGAGTATTCCCCTGCATGCAATAAAGACACATGCTCCACTATGTTCATAGCAGCCTTATTTATAATAGCCAGAAGCTGGAAAGAACCCAGATATCCCTCAAAAAAGGAATGGATACAGAAAATGTGGTATATTTATACAATGGAATACTACTCAGCAATTAAAAACAATGAATTCATGCAATTTGTAGGCAAATGGTTGGATCTGGAAAATATCATCCTAAGTGAGTTAACCCAATCACAAAAGAATACACATGAAATGCAATCACTGATAAGTGGATATTAATGAGCCCAGAAGCTCTGAATACTCAAGACACAATTAGCTAAGCAAAAGATTCCCAAGAAAAAGGGTTCAGAGGACCCTGGTCTGGAAAAGACTAATTACAGTTTTGTAAGAGAGTACCAGAACAGGGAAATGGTGGGGAGGGGGTTGATTGGGGAATGGGTGGGGGGAAGAGGACTTATGGGACATATGGTGAGGGGGGGAACTGGAAAGGGGAAAGCCTTTGGAATGTAAACAAAGAATATAGAAAACAAAAAAAGAAAGTTAAAAAACACAAAAAACAAACAACAACAACAACAAAAACCAAATGTTGCTGGCTCAACTGGAGATCTACATGCAGAAAAATGCAAATTGACCCATTCTTATCTCCTTGTACAAAGCTCAAGTCCAAGTGGATCAAGGGTCTACACATAAAACCAGATACACTGAAGCTTATAGAGGAGAAAGTGGGGACAAATTTTGAACAAGTGGGCACAGGGGGAAAGTTCCTGAACAGAACACCAGTGCCTTATGCTCTAAGAACAAGGATCAACAAATGGGCCCTCATAAAACTGCAAAGCTTCTGTAAAGTAAAGGACACAGTCAATAGGACAAAATGGCAAACAACAAATTGGGAAAAGATCTTTACCAACCCTACATCCAATAGAGGGCTAATATCCAATGTATACAAAGAACTCAAGAAGTTAGTCTCTAGAGGGTCAAACAACCCTATAAAAAATGGGTACAGAGCTAAATGGAATTCTCAACCGAGGAAACTCAAATGGCTCCAAAGCACCTAAAGAAATTTCAGCATCCTTAATTATCTAGAAATGCAAATCAAAACAACACTGAGATTCCACCTTACACTAGTCAGAATGGCTAAGATGAAAAACTCAGGGGACAGCAGTTCCTGGACAGGATGTGGGGGAAAAGGAACACTTCTCCATTGTTGGTGGGATTGTAAGCTGGTAAAACCACTCTGTAAATCAGGTTGGCGATTTCTCAGAAAATTAGACAGTACTACCAGCGACCCCAGCTATACCACTCCTGGGCATATACCCAGAAGATGCTCCTACTTATAATAAGGACACATGCTCCACTATGTTCATAGCTGTCTTATTTACAATATCCAGAAAATGGAAAGAGCCCAGGTGTCCCTCAACAGAGGAATAGATACAGAAACTATGGTATATACACACAATGGAGTACTATTCAGCTATTAAAAACAATGAATTCATGAAATTTTTAGGCAAATGGATGGAACTAGAAAGAGTCATCCTGATGGAGGCAACCCAATCACAAAAGAACACACATGGTATGCACTCACTAATAAGCGATGTTAGCCCCAAAGCTCAAAATAAACAAGTTACAATTCACCAAGCTCAAGAAGAAGGATGACTTAAGTGAGGGTGCTTTGGTTCCTCTAAGAAAGGGAGCAAAATATCCACAGGAGCAATAAGGGAGACAATGTGTGGAGCAGAGACTGAAGTAAAGGCCACCTAGAGAATTGCCCTACCTGGGGATTCATCCTATAAACAGTCAACAATCCCTGACACTACTATGGATGACAAGAAGTGTGTACCAAAAGGAGCATGCCATGGTTGTCTCCATAGGGGGCCTGCCCGAGCCTTACAAATACAGAGGCAGATGCTAACAGCCAACAATTGGACTGGGCATGGGGTTCCCAGTGGAGGAGTTGAAGGGGCTTATAGCACCATGGGAAGAACAATGATTTTGGCCACCCAGACGCCTCAAGACTCCCAGGGACTGAATCATCAACCAAGGGGCACACATGTTTCCAGCCAAAAGTGTGGCAGAGGAAGGCCTTGTTGGGCATCAGTGGGAGGAATGTTTTTTGGTCAGGTAAAGGCTCAACAGAGGCCCAAACAAAGGGAAATAGACTGGGGGTGGGGGGTGGGAGGATGGGGGGTGGGGGGAATGGGGGGGTAGGGGTGGGGGGGTGGGGAGACGAGGGAGTGTGCTATGTGGAGATGCATATAAGTTGAGGCAGGGGGTGGGAGGAGGGGTTGGCAGTCTTAGCGGAGGTGGCTCTTGGGAAAGGTTTTACCTTTGGCTATGTAAATGAAGATAATATTCAATAAAAATAAATTAAAAAAGAAAACAAAATTTAAAAATTGCAGTAAATATTTCATACATAGTTTTACATATTCAAGTAAAATTCCTATTCAAATCATGTGTCTCACAAGTTAGGGAGTACAGTGAGGAACATAGAATTTATAGTGAGGCTCATGTGCAGGCCTTCTTTCTGATACAATGCTGTTATCTTTAGAAGTCATTCAGCCATGCGTGGTGGAACACACCTTTAACCCCAGTGCTTGAGAGGCCAAAGCTGAGGCGGACTTTGACTTTGAGGCCAGCCTGGTCTACATAGTGAGAGCCAGGACAACCAGAGCTACATAATGAGAGCCTGTCTGAAAAACCAATGATGATGATGATGATGATGATGATGATGATGATGATGATGATAGTAATAAAAAACTCAGTCCCCCACTCTGTGCCAGTTTTCACAAAAGAGAGAAAAAAATAGTCCAGACTGGTCAATTTCCAAGATGTAGCTGTTGGAATGCTTAGGATTGAACCCATGAACTACCACATGTAAGGTGGGTTGTCTGCCAGTGACTCATTTCCCTGGTCCGAGCCTAAAATTCTTTACTAATATAGCATGTCAATACATCTAAATCATTCACAGAGCAGCATGTGGATAGATAATAGGGCGCACCTTCACGTATCTGTAGACGTCCTTCTCTTGTCCATATGGTACTAAGTATGTGAGCCCACCAGCAGCCCGTCGACTGTACGGTATACAATCTTCTTGGTCTTCATACAGCTGGGAACGTGGAATGAAGTTGTTGTGCTTCATACCTGGCAGATTGTATATCTGTAAGAGACAGGAGATGGGGGGCCATGTGGGGAGCACTTCCTGAGTTGGCTCAGCTGACATCGTGGTTCCTGAGTTGACTGGTTGGCTCCAGCAGGGCTGTCCTTCTTGGAAGAAACTCACACAAAAAATAATAGTCACTGAGATCACTACAGATACCTGAATGTTCAAGAAATAGCTGTTCTCATTGAAAGTCTGGACACCCAGTGCATGGAGAGGGAGGAGGAGGTGAGAAGGGAACCACCCCCCCTTTTAAATATCCCTTGTGTATTTAAACAAATTGCCTGTATTTGTCAGCTAAAAACAACTACTCAAGAAATCTCTTGTTTAATAGAATTGGGCAAAGTAAAAAGAAAAAAGAAAAATATTTTAGCAGGATACTTTCCAGAGCAGTTTCTGCACGAGCATCATAAAATCTCATCATTAAAGTTAAATACTGGTTTAATTTACATGTTAGTGTAAGACTGGAAAATTCCCAGCATTAACTGGACTAAAGATTTCTGTTTTTAAATTTACAGCTCTACAGTACATCCTATTAGCCAGTGTCAATAATAAGTTTTACACTATTGGAGTGATCACATAATTATTCCTAATAAGTCCCATTTTTAATTCAATACAAAGCAGTTTTACTGTCATTATCTTGTGCAAAACTCCTATAAATAATGTATGGTTTCATTTGTGCTTCTGAGAATTTTCAAAACAAGTTATGAGCCTTGCATTTTAAAATTTAAAATTTTAAATCTTATCCTTTTTTTTTTCTTATTAGGGGAACTCTTGAGATCTGCAAGTTTCTATTTGTATAAACAGCTTTGTCTCCACACCCAGTGTGACTCTGAAAGGCTCTATCATGATCCTCTGAAGGGGACAAGCCACTCCTGGGGTATGACGGGTACAGTAAGAGCACAGAAGGAGGCATTGCAACTCACAGACCACCTTATTTCCTTCTTTGTCTTTGTTTTATTGTCTAAAGTTTTCTGATCCATTCTTTCTTTCGGATTTTATAATGAAGAGCTCCCTTATAGAAGCTGTCAGCATTAAATGTGGTAGTTTTACATTCAAGAGCCCTAGTGGGTGAACAATGACTGTTTTATCAGAAGTAGGGTCACTTCTACTCAGAGTAGTCTATATTGACCTTTTTGGACAAAAGCTGAGGGGCACTCACCCAGGAAGGGGAGAGCTCAGCCTCGGGCTTCAGGAGCAGCACGCTTTGGTCCACAGCTCTCAGGCCACAGAGGGACTGAGGAGAAGCTGTGACCCGCAGACGGGTTTGTGAGGCGGGGAGACTTTGAGATGAGCTGAAGCTCAGGTCCACCTGTGGAAAGGAAAATCAAGCTTAGCAGAGGTTGAGGGGGGTGAGTAGACAGTAGGGTGGGGTGGGGGTCGAGGGTAGGGTGGGTGTTAAGGGTGAAGTGGGTGTCTAGGTTGGGAGTGGGTCAAGGGTGAGGTGTGGGGTGGGGTTCCGGCTCTTGCAGCCCTAAAACCTGCCACATGGACTCACCCTGGAACTCTGCACACACCTTTTTCCAGATTATGAACACTGTCAGAAGCAAAACTGAAGTTGGTTGCTTCTGCTTTCTCCCCCAGGATTGATTTATGAAGACAAGAAATGCGTCAATCGAACTCCAACGTAACAAACAACTATTCCGGCTCCCTGACATTCATGTAAATAGGTTTTTTTTGGTGCGTGTGCACACATATGTGACTGCGGTGTAATGCACACACGTGTGCAGGTGCATGTACCCATGGACCCAGCAGAGGGCAGAGGAGGGCGTGGGTGCCCTGCTCCTACTCTCTACCTTATCCTTTTGAGAATGTCCCTCATAATCCTGGAGTTAAACTGGCAGCTGCTAAGTCCCAGCAATTCTCCTGCCTCTAACCTCCACACCATTGGGGTTATAGGACCCTCTGGTCTTACTTGGCTTTTATGAGTGCTAGAATCTGAATTAAGTGTAACAAATGCTATTACCTACTTGAGCCATCTCTGCAGCCCTGACATTACACTCCCTCCCTCTTCCCCCCTTCATCTTCCCTTTTCCCTCTCCCCCTCCCCTATCCCCTCTCTCTCCCTCTCTCTCCACCTCTATCTCTGTCTTTCTCTTTCTTTACCTCACTCCAACCTCTTTCTTTCTCTCTGCCTCTCTGTCTCTCTGTCTCTATCTCTGTCTCTCCTTCCCTTTCCCCCTCTTCCCCCCTTCTCTCTCTGGTGAGGTTTTTTGAGACAACATTTCTTGGTGTAGTCTTAGCTGTCCTGGAATTCACTCTGTAGACCAGGTTGCCTTGAACCCAGAGATCTGACTGCCTCTCAAGTGCTGGGATTAAAGGCTCAACATCACAACTGCCCCAAAAATTTACTTATTAAAAGGACTTTTTCATGATGAGTCCTATACCTGGGGTTGAAAAATCATCATTCTAATTGGAAATATGTCTACATCTGCCTCTCTGTCTGGCTACTGGGTCATCGGCCATTCACCTTCATCTCTCAAAGCTTCCTAGTCATCTCCGCAGGTGAAGCAAACTGCCCTGGACTGGGTTGTACTGAGAGGGGCTGATGAAGCAGATCAGAGGTGTCCCTAACTACTCTGGAGTAAGAAAAGCGTAGATGCTCACCAACAGACATAGTTTCAATGGACTAATGTGAATAGGAGCTGAAGACCTGTGATTCAGCACGCATTCAATAGGCTGTGTCATAGAATTTAATACTAGCAAGGGTCTTATGTTCTTATCACCCATATAGAAAAATCACAATGAGAAACTTGTCTCTGTCCTTAAGACCACCACCCTTTTTAAATAGAAATTTTAGGTAATAAATTCCTCACTTTGTTGGGAAGACACTTTTCAACTTCAAAGTTTACAGAATCTGCAATCACTTCTCCATCTGACAAGATGGTGTAGATGAGCATTTTAACCATGGGTACCATGCTGAACTCCACAGGGATCTCCAAGGCAAAGCTGCCTTTTACTGGAGCTGGAGGGAATGGGAAGAGACAGTTATGGGTCAGACTACTGACTGGAAACTCAAATAACTGAACACAGAGATTTGGAGAACTGTCTATATGTGGAAGACAGTCTTTCTGTCCTGTGGTTAGTTGTTTGCATGCTAATGATCTCAGGAGAATATCACAAAGATATCTTCCACCAAGATGCTCACCATCAAAAGTTATGTTGGTTCTTTATAGCTAATCATATACTAATGTCTTATCTCTTATAATTTAGCATCCCAAACAGCATGTAAGATTTTCCTGTTATGAAAACGGATGAGACAACTTTGACTGATTTCTCATTTATTATTCAGACGAAAGGAAGAATAATAGAGAGAAAAAACCTGGTACTTGGGGAGCTGAAAATTAATAATCAACTCAGAGGAGCAAGCCACACTTGGCAATAATAAGCCTATATTTGGTATTAAACTTTCTCTCAATGCAATGTTCACAGTATTTAAATCTCTTGGGAGAAAAATTATACATTTCTGAAGTCTCTCTAATTGTTTCTGGCGAACCTGAGGGGATTCATAAGCCTTTTCAAGATGGGTGCTGTGATTCCCACTTAGTGTTTGTTTGTTGAAGAACTAATTGCATAATTTATTAAATAGCTATATAGTTTTTATAATTGATCAATGACAAGGAAGCCCTTTTTTCAGTAGATTCGTTGAGCATTCACTGAGTACTACTTCTAGAAATTACTTGAAAGTTATATGTGACTGTATGGAGCAAGCAGATTTATATCTAAAACATGTTATTAGGCAGTATCAATAATAATATTTAAGCAATAACAAAATTATTCCTAATAATTCCAGTTTTTAATTCAATATAAGGAAGAGTTTTATTGTCATTGGCTTGGGCGAGACTCCTGTAAGTAGTGTATGGTTTCAATTGTGCTCCATGTAGTCAATACGGCCATGGAGAGAAATGAACAATAAAAGGGAAGTTATAGAACATGTGTTTGCATGTGGTATATACTCTTTGGGAAGACAAGGATGACAAGAACAGAGCATGGAGATGACCAAGATTCAGTGGAAACTTGGGGTTGTAATAGAAGTGGGTGCAAGAGTCCCGATTAGGAGAATGACAAGTTTCCACATTTTGGTACAACTGAGCAAATTCCACCAGGAGATGACAGGGTGACTTCACTCATAATGTCACAGCAGCTATGATTCCCTGGCCAAGACCTTTCCAACAGCAAGCCAGTCAATATTCCATCATGGAGGGGGTGGAGTTTGTGAAGAGCCACTCTTAGCTGAGGAGCTATTGACAGTTGATGGCTGCTGAGGAAGAGTTAGCTCTCTCCAGTGATGCAGCCCTTGGGAGACTGTCCATGTGTCAGGGGCTCAGCACATATGGGCAGCACTAATTGAACTCAACAGGTTAAAAAAACAAACATAAAATAGTGACTTGGCCTGGTGAGGTAGGCAGGGAGGAGTTGGGGATTAGTGCAGAGAAGGTATGATTAAAATGCACTGTATAAATATATGTAACTTTTGAAGAATAAAAAATGTCTCTAAAAGTAAAAATAAAGGACTAGAAGGTAGTTCAGACATTACGATAACTTGATGCTCTTCTAGAAGACCCAGGTTTGATTCCCAGCACCCACACCAGGGTGCTTAGAACGCTACAGTTCTGGCTCCAGGATATCCAGGGGATCTGATACCACTGGCTTTCAGAGGACCTGTACTGACTTGCACATAGTTACCCACAAACACCTCACACATAATTAAAAAATAATAAGAGTGAATTGACTACATAAAAATCAGTCAGCTAGAATGTTAAAAACCAAGGCTGGCACCCTCCTGATTTTTTTTGACCCATGTGCCTTGTTGGGGATAATCTGCATGTGAATGCATGGGTTCCTCATGTAGGTATGTAGGTCATCTCTTGGAGTACTTTGTATATTCTGGTGTTATATATTCAGAAAAGATATGTCATCATGTTGAATGATACTCAGTTTGGAACTCTGAGACTTTTTGCTTCAGAATATGGTATGAGTAAGAACTTACCTTGGACAGCAGTATTGGTATCAGGACTTCGGAAACCTGTGACATCACATAGGTGACAGCTTGACCTGCACACCTGTTGCCAAGGCAACAGCCACCATATTCCCAGAATTCACTTGGCTCACCTCCTACCTTTACCTGTGACCACATCACCATCCATATATAAAGAAAGGTCCCTCTCTCTCTCTCTCTCTCTCTCTCTGCCCCACCCTTTCTCTTTCTGCTGCCACCTTGCCCTTTCCTCTCTCAATAAACCTCACATGGAACTGTTGGGCCTGGTGTGGTCTTTCTGAAGCTGCTGGACGGTCCTAACAGGCAGGGTCCTGAGTTCCTCCTGTGGAGTGTGTTTATGGGGACACACAAGCAGGATGGCACTGCTATTTACTCAGAGGTGAGGTTCCATTACTGATTATGTAGACACTCGGAGAAATGCTACTGTGTGGGGAAACACTTACACTCTTCCTGCTCCACGTGGTGAGTGTGGTTTCCAGTCTGGATGATGCTGCCCTGGGCCATGACCTAAAATGGAAAGTATTTCCCAAGCTTACATCTCTATTTACAAGGCTTTCTTCTAACTGTGCTAGAAGAAATAGATGAATCTATTGTATTCCAGGCAGAATAACCCAGCCTAGCACCCAATGTGTCAGGAGAGACATGGTCAGGAGAGGAAAGAATTCTTTGTTTTTTGGTTTCTGTTTGTTTGATTTTTCAATTTGGAGCCAGAACTCACCAGGTAATGGAAAATGAGCTCTCTCAGGTCTCCCAAGACCTTCCCCTTCAGAATAAAATGTGCCTGAACTGTGTGAATCTGGTTGCAGGGCAAGACTGTGCTGGTCTCTGTCTCAAGGTAGACATAGCTCTTGCTGAGGGAGTACACGGCGTAGGCCACACGCTCTGCCTCTGCATGTCTTTCTGCCATGCAATGGGAATGGGAACAGGAATTTTCCTCCTTGTGGTAGACCTGAAGAAACGACAACATGCTGTGCTATAGATTACCTAGTAAGCAGAATCTCTCTTCTGTGAGGAATCAGTGGATTTTCCCTATCTCATTTAATGATTGAATATTTTGTACATCTTATTAAAATGGAGGGGAATTTCATTAAATGGATTGATGTCTAACACCCTGAATTTTCAGAATCAAGGCAAATATTTATACCAGAGAAGAGATAAAAGGGAAGTGTATTATTTTATGAGACAAACGAAACATTTATTGTGCATCTATTATGTAATGAAAAATTTTTTACATACATGAATTTCAGTGCATAATGGATGTATAAAATAATGGGTTGACAGAAACATTTTCATACATTAATGTAATGTATGCTGAGCATACTCATCCACCTTACTACCCAATCCTATGTTTCCCTTTGGATCCTTAATAGACCCTTCTTCCCTAATAGACCCTCTCTGCTTTCATTCCTGTTCTTTCCCTAGATTCCACATATGGCGATTATATGGGGAACAATTTCTCCTAGTCTTATACTCTTCTCTTAAATTGACAATTTCTAAGTTCATTCATTTCTTTATAGAGAAGATGACTCTCTTATAAGTATCTGAGTAAAAGTCCAATGTACACATATTTCCAATTTTCTCTGTCCTCTCATGCATTGGTGGCCTTTTTCAACTGTGCCCAAATTCATGAAATAATGACTCTGAGACTGAATTATTATGAGTAACGGTCTAGTCCAAAAGCTTTTGCTCCTCCTGTTAGCTCCTAATTCAGTTATTCTGTTTATTCTGTTGGTTACCTCTTCTCAGTTTGGGGAGAATCTACCATGCCTGACTCTTTCCTAGAAATTGTCTCTGTACTGGAACTTCCCCCTCCCTGTTTTCTGCCTAAGCTAATAGGGCAACAGCATCTCACTGACAGGTGATGCTTCTATACATTGCCCAGGAGAGTCTCTGTAAATCCTCATCCCCCAATAGGCACTAAAGTTTGCTCCATTGCCCAACTGTGCTGAGAACTGCTGAGGTTGCCATGGAGATGGAGAAGTCTCTCTCATAAGTTAGCTTTGATTCATATGGGCATGTATATGGGTGAGGCATACTTGTACTCTACACTGGTATCACTATGGATTTTGTAGAAGCTTTGAACTTAACAGACATACTAATTTCCCTTCACACCAGCTGTGCATATAGGTTCCTTTGTTCCCAAAGCCTTGCCAACATTTGGCTTCCTAATGATCGTTTTGATGGGTGAGATGAACTTTCAACATTGTGTCAACCTGGATTTTTTTTGAGAGCCCAATGGGTTGAGAGTCTTTGAGTGTGTTTCTTGACCATTTGTAATTGGTGTCTTGAAAATAGATTGTTGTATTTACTGACGTGGCCATGTGATTTTTATTTCTTGATTCTATTTATATGCCATTTTACAGTTGTCAGCATACAAATGTGAAATCATTCGTGCATTCTTAGTATGAAATCAGTTTGATCATGGTATATGATTTGCTTAATGTGTGGTTGAATTTGGTAAGGAAGAATTTCAATGTGGACTTTTCTTTAATGCGCATTGTGTAAATTAGTCTGAAGATTTCTTGTCATTGGATCTTCATCTAGTTGTGCTCCCAGGGTTATTCTAGATCCATAGAACACATCTGGAAGCATTCCTTCATTTGAACCTTCATATAATAATATTTCTTTTTTGAAGTTCAGTTCCGTTCAGCAATGAATTCTTCCCAGTGTGAGCTCTTATTTTGTCAGGTCCCTTTAATCATTTCTTCAATTCTATTTCTCATTGCTGATCCATTTAGGTTTTTTACATCCTTTTGGCTCACTTTTGGAAGAATATAAATATCCAGAAATTCATTTGCTTTTTCTGGATTTTTTAATTTATTGGAATGAAAGTTTTCAGATTATTCTCTAAGAACCCCATGGATTTCATAGTATGTGCTGTGATAGTTTTCTAATATGGTAATTTGTGTTTTAACTCTCTTTGGGTTTAGATGAGGGCTAAACAGTTTCACATATCTTTGTGATTTCAGAGTCATCACTGGCTTCAAGGGACCTTTTTACTGTTCCTGTTAGTACACATCAATACTAGTTAGTCTCCCATCATTAACAGCTATATTTATTATTTCCTTCCTTTCATCAGTCTTATATTTGTCCTGTTTTAGTTGCCTTATCAAGTTGAGGTATAGCATAAAGTACATTATTTGATATCTATCTGATTATTTAGTGTAGAATCTCATTCCTTATAGTCTGTGCAAATTCTTTTTTCTTTTTCTCAGATTTCCCTTTCTGCTACTTTAGTAATAAAGTTTATCTCTATTTTTAAAACTTAACTACTTAACTTACATTGTATTATCCACTTTCCATTCACTGGAATTGGGGATATAGTGGCTGTTTTTAATTGTTTTTATAATTATATCCATACATCTGATTTGCTTTGGTGTTAATGAATTCATTGAAATGTCCTCCATGCATGTGGGGTTTGCCTTTAAAGAGGGCCACTCACTACGAAAGCCTGCTTATAGTAGCAGATGTTCTACAGCCATCACTACAGATGTATAAATTACATCAAAATAGAAGAAATATGAAAAAAACAATGTAACTTACTCCAAAGCTCTTAATTTTCCAATAACTGAACTCAAAGCTATTGAAGCACATGAAATACTATATAAATAATTTTTCAAGTTTAATTTTAAAAATTATTAATGACAAAATTGGACACACACACATACAAAGAGACACACATACACTGCCAAATGCAGTAAAGAAAAGATTGTAGATTCTACCCAAGAAATCATCAAACAAAAATTCTGAAGAAATTAATAAAAAATGGAAATCTGAGAAATAAATAGATCAAAATGCTACATAAAAAATTAAGTGTAAAACACCAGGGATTATAGATGATGAAAATTTATTATCATTATTATAATCAATGATAAAGAAAAACTAAAAAATCATGGCCACAACTTTCAAGGCCTCTGGAACCCATTTAAAAGACAAAGCGTGAAGACATTGGTAGTGCACAGAAGTAATGAATTTGAGAATATGCAGTACCTATCCATAACTAAATAGATAAAAATGGACTTTGAATCATTTTTACTTGACATCCTAACTTGAGTTATTCAAAACATTAATAAAGTAAAAGATACTATGAAAAAATATTGTGTTAAAAATGTGTTCACAACATATGCTCATATTTTTATTAATGATCAGAAACTTTGTGGGTTTTGCCTTAAAATAAGAGAGTTTGGCATGGAGTATTTTTTTTTCATTAAGCTACACATTATTGAGTTCTCGCTGTTGCAAAGCCTCACCTTGTATCCTATGTCCTCCTCATTTCTGACTTACTTTGATATTGAGGGAATTGTCCGGGATGCTGGTGGTATCTGTGGAGAATTTTGCCAGGCCATGCTGATCAGTGGTGGTAGCATCGGTGTAGCTAATTTTTTGTACTTTGATGAAGACCTGCTCATTTGGGATAGGAGCTCCCTTGATATTGACTAGGCGGACCTAAATTGAGCAAGGAAGAAAAGTATATTCTAGGCACGGAAATATGACACAGAATGTAAGAGAAAACCCTGTTCTAGTATTATATAAAGATTCCAATGAGGTACTGACTAATTCAGTATGTAAAAGCTGATTTCGAAAAAGTATACCTGTAGAACTAGCTGTGTTGTGAAAAAGTATAGAGACTAAGGGTATCATATTCTTAACTTCATAACAGATGCTTTATAAGTGCATTCTACATTCCTATTATTCATAAGAAATTATCAATGAATCCATTGTGTAAAATACAGGAATTTGATGCTCTGACACAGTCATGAGAACAACTTGTGAGGGCGCAGAGGCTAATGGAGAGCATGGATTTGTTGAGTCTGTGCTTCACTGTTGCTTCACCGTTGGGACCAGTGACACTTTGGGGTATAAGGTTTTCAGGAACAGTAGTTATAAATAAAAACTTTGCAGCAATGTTTTACATTTGGAACCTCATAATAACCTTTCTAAATCTTCAGTTTAGTTCTGGAAATTGAACTCACATACTTGGGCATGGGAAGTTCAAACTCCAAGACTAAGCTGCACTTCTTATGTTGCAACCAATGATGTCAGAAACCCTTAATATCGAGCAGAATGGCCTTGGTTTTGAGGTACCACCTTACAACATGACCATATAGGAACCAGAAAGCACCTTACTTTCACAATGAATGGAATCCCGTGTCTGAAGTGTGAATCTGCTTTCAGAAATATGAGCTTGTTTCTGGTTCTTTCAATTTTAGTTGTTGCAGATCCACTGAACTCCAATCCTGAAGAAGAAATTAGTGATGACATTGAAAGCCCAAGCTGGCTAGAAACTTGCTTGCTTTCTGAATCCTTTGAACCACCATTTCTATGTGGAAAGGTGTAAGTTTTCACTGTTCATCTTCTATATTCTTTGGTTACCCACATACCTGTCCCTTCTTCTGTAACAGTTGCATTTACACAAAAAAGCAGGTCTCCATGATGTCTTTCCTTTGACTGGAACTCAGTGATGTTGACTTCTTGTGTGCTGCAGCCATTGTCATCTAGCTGATATGTAAGATAAAAGCAAAGTAACATGGCACACGGCTCAGATCGATAGTCTACTCAAACCCACGCGTGAGGACTTCTTTCAGAAAATGAGTACTTAGTGCATGGTGCTCTGGATTTAAGCATGGGACTCAGCTCAAACTCCAGGCTGCTGTGTGCTATGATCATGACCAGTCACAGTGTTGCCTTGGCTTGGTCATCTATAAAAACAGTGATTACCTATTACTTACTAAGTGATTTTTATTAAGGACTATTAAGTAAATTCACAATTATAAAGTATGAAGCACTTAACTTGCATGCCATTAGGGTTAAATAATTAGTTTCTATTCTTAAAACAGTAACACAGTTACTAGTTCTCGGGCACAGAACTAGCCCAGTGGTGCATTTTACAAGCAGGTATGACACTGTTGGCTTGATACTTAGTAGCAGTAAGTAAAGTGAGCACCATTTCCAGAGCGATATGGTGTGTAGAAAAGTCTTCAAAAGAAAGAATTAATTGACATTATTCCAAACTGTGAATGAGTCACCAGAATCATTAATTTGTTCTTAAGTAGATTTTATCTTCACAGCTTGCTTTATTTTATTTTTGCCATTTTTATTGTTACAATTACTATTGGCTTAGTAGTATACTTTATTTCATTTAAATTACAATGCTCTAACAGCTTTTGTTTTCTGCTGTTGAGGCAGTTTGTCTGGATCCCTTTTCCCTTTCTGGGCTGCCTCTGCTATATAGCCTCAGTAGAAGATGTTCATAGTCTTCAGCTTGATATGCCAAGGCTGATTGATACCCGTGGGAAGCCTTCCCTTTTCTGAGGAGAATGGGAGTAGAGGTGGGTGGGTAGGGTGAGAAGAGGTGAGAAGTAGGGACTGGGAGGAGAGGAGGGAAGGGAAGCTGTGAACAGGATATGAAGTAAATAGATAGCTTAATTAAAGAAAAGGACTACAGGAAACAGGAACAAGCAGGGAAGCATGACATGTCATAATGGGGTGTCAGACACATGGTAGGAACTTGACATTGATCAAGGTGAATTTCTCTTCTTGGCCTTTGTTGAGGGGGGATTTTTGTGCTATTTAGGATCCTGCTTTATTTAGAGTGGAGTGCTCAGAGTGAAGGTGAAGTTTATTGTCCCCCCTCCAAGTTCTACAAATTCCTGAATTAAGTAGGTGATCCACACAGCTATCCTAGCGGTGGAGCCAACACTCAAGGAACAGCCAGACCAGTTTCCTGGATCACATTCTGGAACCTGGGGAGAGTCTTGCCTGAAACTTTATAACACTGGCTCCCCCAATATACCGTGAGACTTTGAACAGCTAGTGTTGTCTTAGTCTTGTTTCTTTTTACCACCCCCCATGTACCCCATGCAGCCCAATGGGGGGGAGGGTGCGGGGGTGCGGGGGTGGGGGTGGAGGGGTTAGGGGACGGGGGATGGGGGAGATGGTGGGAAGTGGGGGTGAGGGGAGTGGGGGAGGGTGGGGGGACGGTGGGTGGTGGGGGAAGGGTGGGGGTTGGGGGGGAGGGGGTGGGGGTGGGAGGGCCTGATCCACAGAGAACCTGTGGTGAGACAGAGCTCCGCGGTCTGACACTATCCTGGGGAGAACAGCTAGTGGACTAACCAGGCAAACCAAGAGGAGACCACTGGAGGCCAGTTAAGTATCCAGAGGCAAGCAGGGAGGAGACTTGAATTCAGCCCAGCAGAGCTGAGGAGGCAATTCGGAGCCCAGTGGTGGAAACCTTCCAGTTTCCACCTCGGGAGCACAGACGCCCTCTGAGACAGCAGCATCAAACACCAGGCTCTCAGGAGCTTTAAACACCAACCAGTAATAACAAGACCAACTAAGTCCAGAAATAAATGGCAAAAGGCAAATGTAGGAATATTACTAGCAGAAATCAAGGCAATATGGCAGTATCCGAACCCAGTTCCCTGACAGCAGAAAGCCCCAGATACCCCAACACACCAGAAAATCAAGATAAAGATATAAAATCATTAGTGAGGATGCTGATAGCAGAAAACGTGCATAAATCTCTTAAAGAAATACAGGAGAAAAGGGATCAAAAGTTAGACGCCCTTACAAGGCAAACACAAAAATCACTTAAAGAAATTCAGGAGAATATGGATCAAAAAGCAGAAGCCAATAACGGGGAAATACAAAAATCACTTAAAGAAATACAGGAGAACGTGGGTCAACAAGTAGTAGTCATGAAAGAGGAAACACAAAAATCTCTTAAAGAATTACATGAAATCACAAACAAGCAAGCAAAAGATCTGAGCAAAACCATCCAGGATCTAAAAAAAAAAGAAGTAGAAAAAACTAAGAAATCTCAAAGGGAGACAACTTTGGAGATAGAAAACCTTGGGAAGAAATCAGGGGCAAGTATCAACAATAGAATACAAGAGATAGAAGAAAGAATCTCAGATGCCGAAGAAACCATAGGAACCATGGATTCAACAATCAAAGATAATGCAAAATGCAAAAAGCTTGTAACCCAAAACATCCAAGAAATCCAGGACACAATGAGAAAAGCAAACCTAAGGTATAGGTATAGATGAGAGGGAAGATTTACAACTTAAAGGGCCAGTAAATATTTTCTACATAATTATAGAAGAAAACTTCCCCAACCTAAACAGAGAGATGCCCATGAATATACAAGAAGCCTACAGAACTCCAAACAGACTGGACCAGAAAAGAAATACGTCCTGTCACATAATAATCAAAACCCCAAATGTATTAAACAAAGAAAGAATATTAAAGGCAGAGAGAAAAAGGCCAAGTAACATAAAGGAAGACCTATCAGAATTACACCAGACTTCTCAACAGAGACCATGAAAGCTAGAAGATCCTGGGCAGATATCATGCAGACTCTAAGAGAACACAAATTTCAGCCAAAACTATTATACCCAGCAAAACTCTCAATAACCATAGATGGGGAAATCAAGGTATTCCATGACAAAACCAAATTTGCACGATATCTCCACAAACTGAGCCCTACAAAGGATAATAGGGGAAAAACACCAACACAAGGAGGAAAACTACACCCCAGAAGAAGCAAGATAGAAACTTCCTCTTATCAAACACAAAAGGAGATAGCCACTCAAATATAAAAAATAATTTCAAAAATGTCAGGAAGTAATAGTTACTATTCCTTAATATCTCTTAAAATCAATGGACTCAATTCCCCAATAAAAAGACATAGACTAACAGACTGGATACGGAAACAGGACCCTACAATTTGGTGCATACAGGAAACACATCTCAGTGTCAAAGACAAATACTATCTTAGAGTAAAAGGCTGGAGGACAATTTTACAAGCAAATGGTCTCAGAAAAAAAGCCAGAGTAGCCACTCTAATATCGGATAAAATTGAATTTCAACCTAAAGTCATCAAAAGAGACACTGAAGGTCACTTCTCGCTGGTCAAAGGGAAAATCCACCAAGAAGAACTCTCAATACTGAACATCTATGCTCCAAATGCAAGGGCACCCTCATTCGTGAAAGAAACTTTACTAAAGCTTAAAGCACACATTGCACCTAACACAATAATTGTAGGTGACTTCAACACTCCACTATCCTTAATGGACCAATCAGGAAACCAGAAATTAAACAGGGACACAGTGAAACTAATTGAAGCTTTGGACCAATTGGATTTAACAGATATGTATATAGAACATTTCATCCTAAAGCAAAAGAATATACCTTTTTCTCAACACTGCATGGTACCTTCTCCAATATCGATCACATAATTGGTAACAAGACAGATGTCAACAAATACAAGAAGATCGAACTAATCCCTTGCCTCATATCAGATCACTATGGAGTAAAAGTTGTCTTCAACAGCAAGAAAAACAACAGAAAGCCCACATACACATGGAAACTGAACAATACTCTACTCAATGACACCTTGGTCAAGGAAGAAATAAAAAAAGAAATCAAAGACTTTTAGAATTCAATGAAAATGAAGGTACAACCTACCCAAATCTATGGGACACAATGAAAGCAGTGCTAAGAGGAAAACTCATAGCCCTGAGTGCCTCCAAAAAGAAACAGGACAGAGCATACACTAGCAGATTAACGGCACACCTGAAAGCCCTGGAAGAAAAAGAAGCTAATTCACCCAGGAGGAGTAGAAGATAGGAAATCATCAAACTAAGGGCTGAAATCAATCAAATAGAAACAAAGAGAAATACATCCTGTCACATAATAATCAAAACTCCAAATGTACTAAACAAAGAAAGAATATTATAGGCAGCAAGAGAAAAAAGCCAAGTAACATATAAAGGAAGACCTATCAGAATAACACCAGACTTCTCACCTGAGACCATGAAAGCTAGAAGATCCTGGGCAGATATCATGCAAACTCTAAGAGAACACAAACGTCAGCCAAAACTACTTTACCAAGCAAAACTCTCAATCGCCATAGATGGAGACATCAAGGTATTCCATGACAAAACCAAATTTGCATGTTATCTTTCTACAAACCCAGCCCTACAAAGGATAATAGGGGGAAAACACCAACACAAGGAAGGAAACTACATCCCGGAAGTAGCAAGATGAAACCTCTCATCAAACCCAAAAGAAGATAACCTCTCAAATATAAAAAAATAATTTCAAAAATGTCAGGAGGTAATAATTACTATTCCTTAATGTCTCTTAACATCAATGGACTCAATTTCCCAATAAAAAGACATAGACTAACAGACTGGATACGGAAACAGGACCCTACATTTTGCTGCATACAGGAAACACATCTCAGTATTAAAGACAAACACTACCTTAGAGTAAAAGGCTGGAAGACAATTTTACAAGCAAATGGTCTCAGGAAACAAGCCGGAGTAGCCATTCTAATATCAGATAAAATTGACTTCCAACCTAAAATTATCAAAAGAGACTCAGAAGGTCACTTCTCGCTGGTCAAAGGGAAAATCCACCAAGAAGAGCTCTCAATACTGAACATCTATGCTCCAAATGCAAGGGTACCCTCATTCACAAAAGAAACCTTAATGAAGCTTAAAGCACACATTACACCTAGCACAATAATTGTGGGTGACTTCAACACTCCACTCTCCTCAATGGACCAATCAGGAAAGCAGAAACTAAACAGGGACACAGTGAAACTAATTGAAACTCTGGACCAATTGGATTTAACAGATATATATAGAACTTTTCATCCTAAAGCAAAAGAATATTCCTTTTTCTCAGCACCGCATGGTACCTTCTCCAAAATTTATCATATAATTGGTCACAAGATATATGTAAACAAATACAAGAAGATTGAGCTAATCCCATGCCTCCTATTAGATCACCAAGGAGTAAGAGTGGTCTTCAATAGCAACAAAAACAACAGAAAACCCACATAAACATGGAAACTGAACAATACTCTACTCAATAATACCTTGGTCAAGGAAGAAATAAAAAAGAAATCAGACTTTTTAGAATTCAATGAAAATGAAGGTACAACCTACCCAAATCTATGGGACACAATGAAAGCAGTGCTAAGAGGAAAACTCATAACTTTAAGTCCATCCAAAAAGAAGCTGGAGAGAGCATACACTAGCAGCTTAATGGCACATCTTAAAAGCCCTGGAAGAAAAAGAAGTTAATTCACCCAGGAGGAGTAGAAGACAGGAAATCATCAAACTCAGGGCTGAAATCAATCAAGTAGAAATGAAGAAAACCATACAAAGAATCAACAAGACCAGGAGCTGGTTCTTTGAGAAAATCAACAAGATAGATAAACCCTTAGCCAGACTAACCAAAGGACACAGAGACAGTCTCCAAAATAACAAAATTAGAAATGAAAAGGGAGACATAACAACAGAAACTGAGGAAATTCAAAAGATCATCAGATCCTCCTACAAAGGTCTATACCCAACACAACTGGAGAATCTGGAGGAAATGGACAATTTCCTAGACAGATATCAAATACCAAAATTAAATCAGCATCAAGTAGATCAGCTAAATAGTCCCATAACCCCTAACAAAATAGAAGGGGTTATAGAAAGCCTCCTAACCAAAAAAAAGTATGGGACCAGACGGTTCTAGTGCAGAATTCTACCAGACATTCAAAGAAGACTTAACACCAATACTCTTCAAACTATTCCTCAAAATAGAAACAGAAGGGACACTGCCCAACTCCTTCTTCAAAGCCACAATTACGCTGATACCAAAACCACAAAAAGATACAACAAAGAAAGAGAACTACAGGACAATTTCCCATATGAATATCATGCAAAAATACTAAATAAAATTCTTGCCAACCGAATCCAAGAGCACATCAAAACAATCATTCACCATGATCAAGTAGGCTTCATCCCAGGGATACAGGGATGGTTCAATATATGGAAATCCATCAATGTAATCCACTACATGAACAAACTAAAAGAAAAAAAAATCACATGGCCATCCCATTAGATGCAGAAAAAGCATTTGACAAAATTCAGCATCCTTTCATGTTAAAAGTCCTGGAAAGAACAGGAATTCAAGGCCTATACCTAAACATAGTAAAAGCAATCTACAGCAAACCAGTAGCCAACATCAAAATAAATGGAGAGAAACTTGAAGCAATCCCACTAAAATCAGGGACTCAACAAGGCTGCCCTCTCTCTCCATTTCTTTTCAATATAGTACTTTAAGTTCTAGCTAGAGCAATTAGACAACATAAGGAAGTCAAAGGGATACAAATTGGAAAGGAAGAAGTCAAACTATCATTATTTGCAGACGATATGATAGTTTACCTAAGCGACCCAAAAAACTCCACCAGAGAACACCTACAGCTGATAAACAACTTCAGCAAAGTGGCTGGTTATAAAATTAACTCAAGCAAATCAGTAGCCTTCTTGTACTCAAAGGACAAGCAGGCTGAGAAAGAAGTTAGGGAAATAACACCTTTCACAATAGCCACAAACAACATAAAGTACCTTGGCGAGGCTCTAACCAAACTGGCGAAAGATATGTATGACAGGAACTTCAAGTCCTTGAAGAAAGAAATCGAGGAAGACCTCAGAAGATGGAAAAATATTTCTTGCTCCTGGATTGGCAGGATCAATATAGTAAAAATGGCCATCTTGCCAAAAGCAATATAGAGATTCAATGCAATCCCCATTAAAATCCCAAATCAATTCTTCATAGATCTAGAAAGAGCAATTCTCAAATTCATCTGGAGCAACAAAAAACCCAGGATAGCCAAAACTATTCTCAACAATAAAAGGACTTCTGGGGGAATCAATATCCCTGACCTCAAGCAGTACTACAGAGCAATTGTGTTAAAAACTGCATGGTATTGGTACAGCAACAGGCAAGTAGATCAATGGAATAGGATTGAAGACCCAGAAATGAACCCACAGACTTATGGTCATTTGATCTTTGATAAAGCAGCCACAACCATCCAGTGGAAAAAAGATATGCTTTTCAACAAATGGTGCTGGTTCACCTGGAGGTCAACATGCAGGAGAATGCAAATTGACCCACTCTTATCTCCTTGTGTTAAGATCAACTCCAAGTGGATCAAGGACCTCCACATAAAACCAGACACACTGAAACTATTAGAAAAGAAACTTTGGAAGACCCTGGAGGACATGGGCACAGGGGGAAAGTTCCTGAACAGAACACCAATAGCTTATGCTCTAAGGTCAAGAATTGACAAATGGGACCTCATAAAATTAAAAAGTTTCTGTAAGGCAAAGGACACTGTCAGAAGGACAAAACGGCAACCAACAAATTGGGAAAAGATCTCCACCAACCCCACATCCGACAGAGGGCTAATTTCCAATATATATAAAAACTCAAGAAGTTAGACCCCAAAGAACCAAATAACCCTATGAAAAAGTGGGGTACAGAGCTAAACAAAGAATTTTCACCAGAAGAAATTCGGATGGCCGAGAAACACCTAAGAGATGTTCAATATCATTAGTCATCAGGGAAATGCATATCAAAACAACCCTGAGATTCCACCTCACACCAGTCAGAATGGCTAAGATTAAAAGAGACAACAAGTGCTGGCGAGGATGTGGAGAAAGAGGAACACTCCTCCACTGTTGGTGGGATTGCAAAATGGTAAAACCGCTCTGGAAATCAGTTTGGTGGATCCTCAGAAAATTGGGCATGTCACTTCCAGAGGACCCTGGCATACCACTCCTGGGCATATACCCAGAGGATTCCCCTGCATACAATAAAGACACATGCTCCACTATGTTCATAGCAGCCTCGTTTATAATAGCCAGAAATTGGAAGGAGCCCAGATATCCCTCAAAGGAGGAATGGATACAGAAAATGTGGTATATTTATACAATGGAATACTACTCAGCAATTAAAAAATAATGAATTCGTGCAATTTGTAGGTAAATGGTTAGATTTGGTAATCAAGGATCCAGAAAAAAGAAAGGTCAATCCAAACTCTGTATTAACAAATAGGAAGAAATAATGAAAACCAGAGCAGAAACCAGTGGAGCAGAAATAAATACAAAGAATCAATGAGTCTAAGAGATGGTTATTTGAGTAGATAATATCAAGACCAATTTTTGGCAGAACAACCAAAAGAAAGAAAGAAAATGACCCAAATTAATAGAATCAGAATTATGCATGGTAACATTACATGGACATTAAAGAGATTTGGACTAAATGTAAGGGAATACTTCAAAATCCTGAACCGAATTAATCTAGAAAACTTAAAACAAGTGGACCAATTTGTACATTCATCCAAAACACAAATGTTCAACTAAGAAGAAATGGATAACTTCAACAGTCACATAGACTCTATAGAGAGCAACCTACTACTGTCATTTTCCTTAATCAGTATGGCTCCTTGCTGTATCCAAATACTGTTCCTTCTCCCTACAGATGCATATGGGTCTCACTGAATCAAAGAATCTTATTTTTCAAGAGACAAAGACCTTTATAGAGATCCAGGAGCCATCAAAATTCACAAAACTATGATTGCCCAAACCCAATAATACATCTCTAACACAACCCTCACATTGAAGGATTAAAGAAAATCATGGGACAAGGGTCAGAAAAATTGTAAAAGAACACCAGAATGCCTGTTGCAAAAATAGTGTCTTTCAGACACAACAGGGAAAAGCCACCCATAAAATTCCAACAAAGTTGTTGCCTCAACAAGACTTAAATAATGTTAAAACAAGTTAACCTGCTAATGTGGTGAAACGGGGAAATTTTACGAAGCCCCACTCCTAGATTAAGAGCTACAGGGAACCAATAGCAGCTGACAATGACTGAGATGAATATAAACGTCTGTGAGAATCAGGAGTCGCATGGCCTTACAGATAACACAGAGGTCATGGAGGCTATTGTAAAGTACAAATATTGTCTCCCATAAGGATGGATTTTACTGACTGGGAAACTGTTTAAGATAAAAGTCAGAAAGGAAGAGTTGGAATAGATTCAGGTGTGGTTTTGTTGCCTCTGTTGAGGAGACAAGCTTGTGTGTTTAACATTTCTGTTTTTTCTAATGCTTATCTGTGAGCACAAGAGCCTCATGGCCTATGCATTTCACATATTGTGGGTGATATTACAACTTGCACAGCCACTACCCAAGTCAGTATAGAAGCTCCTCAGAAAATGAAAGGTTAAGTTACCATATGATCAGCTGTCAGGAATATAAAAGGAATCTATATCAACATACCAAAACGTTTCCCATACATGGCTTGTCATTTATGTGAGTAATAGACAAGTGAGTCCACCAAATGATAAACTGATAATCAAAACCAAATAGGATAATGTTATGGGTACAGAGTTTATCACCTTTTATAAAATATACTGGGCTACAACACACAACAGTGCATGTTTTCTGTTATATGAGAGTTAAAATAAAACAGAACCAGAAGACAACAAAACAGAAGTTGTTGCATTTGGGAAGAGGAAGAGTCTGGCGGGAGGGGAGATAGACAGAATGGGGCAGGTCATGAAGGAGGCAACAAAGTACATAATACACATGAGTGACTACATTGTAAAGAAGCCCATTGCTTTGAACAACTTTCCTATACTTTTTGTGCTAATTGAAATATACTTTCTAAGAATAGTGCATAAGGCATGAAAGTAGTGGAGGTTACATAGGAAGACGAGAAGGACATGTAAGAGTGAGGACCTAAGGAGAGCAGAGGTAGCAATGGAATGGAGGGGGGGTGCGGGAGGAGGGATGTGGTTGAAATACATGACACTTGTGTATGGAAATGTCATAAACCTATTATTTCATACAATGAATATATATTCAAAATAAATTTGGTGGTCAAGTAAAGTTGTTGAAATGTCCTTTTAACAGTAGTGGGTCCCTGGATTATCACCGTTATCAGTGAGGGTCTTCTGAGGATTGCACACATGCCTGGCTAGTGTTCCATCCCTGAGTTACAGACCAGGTCCCAGAACATGCTCTTTCAACATCTGGGTATGTTTCCTCTCATCTTTGCTGTCTGCCTTTCTGTTAGTTAAACAGAATCTGTTAAACAAATATCTGTTAGATATTTAAAGCAGGCCTTTGAATAGATTTACTCACCGTGGAGTTGACTTCTTTGCATCCAGTCTCAGTCTTAGAGTCCTGATTCTTATGACATATGCTTATCTTTACATGTCCCGAGACAGGCTTTCCGTAGGTATATCTGTCATGAGATAAATTCACAGAGACCAAGGGTCTGTCTAAAGCAGAGACCCACTGTCTTCTCACTGATTCTGTGTAGTTTCATAATGACAACCAATATGGTGCAGTATTATCACCTCCTGGTACCTTATAACTCTATGTATTAAGAACTTGCATTGTATATAAATAAATTAGTAAATAATTAAAAATTACCCCTATTAAGGACCTATGGAAGACACTGTTTTCTTCCTTTTGTGGTTCTGAAAAAGATTAGATAAGCAAACCAGAATCTTCAGCTACTTAGTGATGGGGATGAGTTGAGTGGGGATCATGGGAAATGACTCAGTTGTATTCTAACAAACCTCCTCAGTCCTTTGCCATTGTTCAATCATTTTAGTTTTTGAGGACATCCATTGTAACCACAATCAACTGTGAATTAAGGTGTGTGTCTTCTGTTTGATTCAGGCACATGTTGCATGTTCCTTCTCCCATGGGTCTAGACTTAAATAGAAATTTTAGTTGCTGTAGTACAATGTCCTACTTTATCAGGTACAGAAATGCAAGCAGAAGACTGAGGTGTCTAATGGTTAACCTTGAGTGGCAGTGGTTTGAGCTGGAGGCTGACTGGGGGCTCTTGTTTCTCTGCTCTTTCTGTCAGCACATAAGAGGGCAGTGAGATGCCCTGGTTAGTGTCTGTGTTTTCACATATTCAGTGGATCTTATTAGTTCCCTTCCTTTCTGCAAAGGCAGGAACTCTTTACTGCCTCATACGATTGATTTTATCCATTGATATCAGCAACATATATAGTGAATGACTGTGAAGTAATTGATGCAGAGTAGTAAGGAACACAAATGAACACCACAGGGGAAACATTCTAGTGGGCAAACGACTTGATCATAGCATTTCTACATATTTTACAATGAGACATTATCCCAGGGATTTTCTGTGTCTGAGTACATTCTTAAGGATAGAAGGACAGAAGCAGGTAACTCACTTCCCACATGCAGTCACACTGAGTATTTCATCCTGCTCAGAGATGGCATTTGGGACCTTCAGGTCAACATCAAATTTGGGAAGCACTATTGGGAGAGAGAGGAGACACTTAGATGCGAATGACTTGTCTAGTTGCCTAAATGATCAGTCTCTGCCCAGAAATGGCAATTTCACATTATTAAGGCATGTCTCATCACAATAAAGTTAGAATGATGAGTGATTATATATTTTATCTTTTCCTGAAAACCACAGCAGTACCTACTTAAATAAGAAAACCAAATAAACAACAAAACAAGTAATTTTCTTCTGAAAAATCCCAGAGCTTTCTGGAAGTGCTATGTTGCTAGATGGATAGCCTTAGCTAGAGTCATATGGAACTCAATTTGTTTAAAATAATTCATCCTATGATAACCAGAATCCTATGACACCCACTTTCTCTTTTTGGTCTTTTCAGTTCATACCGTATTCCATTACAGTGAAGGAGTGCTCTTCCTTCGCCCCTGACTGTTTGAGCACCACTATCTTGTAGGGGCCCTGAATGGGCTCTGCGGCCAGGCTGAAGGACATCTGCTTAAGCCCATTCTCCATCTTAATATCCCGCCACTGCATAATTCTGTTCATTTTTGGATCCTGTGAAAGAGGTTGTAAACTTTCTAAGTCAATAAATTATTAAGTACAACAACACACCTAGGACCACAGTGTTGGTGATGGAAGCATTTAGGAACTTGGTAACATTCTTTTGGGGAGGGAAGAAATATTGGTGATGTGGGAAATAACAAAACCAGTTATCTAAAATGACAGAGGACTGCTGACCTCTGCACAGCAGCTAAACAATATTCCAATATCAGGTTGTTTCATAAGATTGAGTTCTCTGATTACCAAACATTTAAGTTTTTTACCTCAATGTAAGCCAGAGGTACCTGAAACACAAGGAAAACCATGTTAGTTTAGAACAGCAGGTCACAACCCCTTTGGCAAACAGGTTTCAAAAAAATATTTACAGTGCAATTTGTAACTATCAAGATTATAGTTATGAAGTAGCAATAAAAATAACAAAAAATGGGGTTGTGGGTCACCACAACATGAGGAACTACGTTAATGGATTGCTGTATTAGGAAGAATAAGAATCACTGATTTGGAAATTTCATACACACAGCAAGTTCAATACATTTACAGAATAGGCCATAGAATGGGAGTTTTAGCCAAAATGTGAAGAACAAAGTCAATTGTAAGCCAATTCACCACCTGCCTTCTAATTCTTTAAGTGGCAGAGAAGGGAACCCTAAAGAGTAGTAGCAAGACCACTTTATACCCAGCACACAAAAACTGTTGAAATCCAAGTAAGTCATTTTTACCAGTGAATTCAGCAAGGTCAACATGATAAAAAAAATAGTGGGATACTTAGAAAAAATTTAATTGCACTGAAAATGTAGGCAAAAAAATGATAAATTCTATAAACGCCATTCATTCATGAAAATTATGATTTGGGGAAATAAGTTAATTTCAATAAAGAAGTCCAGGAGGCCTAAGAAAAATATTGCAAACCATTAGAACTATATATAGAGAAACCTAAAGTAATGGCTAGATATAAATGCACTAGACAGAAATGTTTGTTATTAAATGATTCATAGTCTTTCCAAATCAATATACATGTTATTAACACTTAATCAAATTTCCAAGGCTGGTTGTAGAAGTGTACCCTGGAAGCAAAACTTATACAAAACATCCAGGAGCACTTGATGAAATTCTGAAAAGATTATTTCATAGAAGTGAACTCACCCTAAATAAAAATGGATGTGCCGACCTCTGAGAGGTTCTACCCAGCATCAGACTGAAACGCATGCAGATACACACAGCCAAACATTGGATGGAGGACAGGAACACATATGGAAGACTGGGGGGAAGGATTGAAGGCCACAAAAGGGGGTACAAACTCCACAGAAAGACCAACAGAGCCAACAAACCCAGACCCCTGGGAGCTCTCAGAGTCTGGGCCACCAAGCCAAGAGCATTCATAGGCTAGAGCAAGCCCCTCCTCCCCCCCATATATATCAGACAGGCAGGGAAGTCATCATGTTTACTTTGTTTGGTCTCAGTGGGAGAGGACGAGCTTAATATCACAGAGACTTGATGTGCCATTATAGGTGGATACCCGGAGAGTCCCCATCCTCTCAGAGAAGAAGGGGAAAGGAGACTGAGGGAGTGATTATGTGAGGAGGTAATAAGATGGGGAACTGTGTTTGGGATGCAAATTAACTAATTTATTAAAAAAGTAAGTGTTGTGACCATTATGAACCTGGGATGTGAAGGAAGGAAGAGAGACACAGTTGGCAATATGCTGAATGCCAGGGTGTAAGGACTTGGGCTTCATCCCAGAATCCCCATACAAAGCAGGTACAAGTATTCCCTGCAGTTCCAGCTGGAGAAGCAAGCAGAACAGATAGTTCTTCAGGGGTCACTGGCCAGGCAGCCTAACCTAACCTGATCATCAATTCTCAGGCCAATCAGAGACTGTAACTCAGAGCCCAAGTTGTATGGCACCCTAAACCTGACACCTGGGATTGTCAAATTATCTCCTGGCTAGTACATGCATATTTACACACACACACAGACACACACACACCCACACAAACATACAAATGAACATGTCATACAAACTACTAGGAAGCAGGTCAACAACATTGGTGGTTTAAATAGGACTGGCTCCCAAAGACTCATGTGTTTAAATGAGTAGCCCATGGGAGTGGCACTATTAGGAGGTATGGCCATGATAGAATATGTGAGGTCTTCTTGGTGGAAACCTGTCACTGAATGGGTAGGCTTTGAGGTTTCAAATGCTCAAGCTATGCCCAGTGTGACAGTCTCATGCTGTCTGAAGATTAGGATGTAGGACTCTCAGCTCCTCTAGTACCTGCTTCCTGCTGTGATGATAGTAGACTAAACCTCTGAAACTGTAAGCCAGTCCCAATGAAATGTTTTTGTTTTTATTGTTTGTCTGTTTTTTAAAATAAGAGTTGCCATAGGAACTGTTATTTTTTCGTATAATAGTTTCCACAACCCATAGGAGTCGAGGTGTTTCAGCACAGCAATAAAACTTTAACCTACACTGGGAATTTTACAGTGTCATAAACCTACAGAGATGGGTAAAGGGATTAAGGGTTTGTCCCAGTAGAATCTCACACACACACACACACACACACACACACACACACACATGTATGTATGTATGTATGTATGTATGTATGTAACTAAAAACAATTATCCTAAGTGAGGCAATCCAGACCCAGAAAGACAAACATAATACATCACATATAAGCAGACACTAGCTGTAAAGTAACAGGGAATCATACATCATTCTACAGACCCAGACTGGCTAAGTAACAAGGAGGGCTCTAGAGGATGCATGGATCTGCCTGGGAAAAGAAAACAGAATACATTTTCCACCAGAAAACAGGTAGACACAGGGAGGGAGCAAATGGAAGCAAGAGAGATGAGATCAGGAAGAGAGGGAGGGAGAGTATGGGACAAGATGACTAGAATAGGAGACATTTAGGGGGTGATGTGGACACCTAGAGCAGTGCAAACTCCTGTAATCTATGAGGGTGACATTTGTGAGGACTCCTAGTGATGGAGGACATAGAGCCATCTTCTATAACCATGCAAGGTTCACAGTGGTGGGATTGGGACACCAACCCAGCCACAAAACTTTTGACCCACACCTGTCCTACCAGCAAGATGTGCAGAGGCAATGGTAGCTCAGAGCTTGTGGGAGTGGCCAACCAATGACTGGTCTAATTGAAGCTCAAGCCATGAGAGGGAGCCTATGCATCTATACTGCCTGGAGCCTATGCATCTATACTGCCAGGAACGAGAAGCTAGATGGCTCATAGATCTAGTGTAGAACCAAACATGACGAACTGGGGGGAAAAGGTCAATTAAATGATTCCTAGTGATATCCTGCCATACACATAGGACCAGTTTTCAGCCTGGACTTCATCAGTGAGGCTGTTTCCAGCAGCTTGTTGGAGTAGTTGCAGAGATCCACAGCCAAACAATAGGCAGAACTTGGGAAACCAAGAAGAAGAGTAGGAGGAAGGATTGTAGGAGCCAGAGGGGTCAAAGACAACAGGAGAACACAACGCACAGAACCAATGAAGCATGACCCATAGGCGTTCACAGAGATTAATGTGACATTAACGGAGCCTGCTGGGTCTGTGCTAGTTCATTGGTATGCCTGCTGTCTTTGTTTTAGCCCATGTTGTTTGCAGGAGTCCAAACAGTGGGAGTGGGTGTGTCTTTGACGCTTTTTCCTGCTCTTGGAAACCTTTCCCCTTTTACTGGTTGTCTTGCCCAGCCTTTATATGAGGGTTTGTCTTATTGTATCTTGTTGTGTTGTGTTCAGTTGATATCACTGGGAGGGCTACTTTTTTTCTGAAGGGAAATGGATCTGGAGGAAAGTGGAGGTTGTGAGGTGACTGGGAGGAGCAGAGAGAAGGGGTGCTATGGTTAGGATATTTTGTATGAGAGAAGAATAAATCATAGCAAAAAGGTAATATATACTTGATAAAATTAGACAACAGATTATTGGGATAAACAGAATTTTTAGACTTTCCAATAAAATGGTGTTGATTGTAATTTTTTAGTTGCAAAAAACAAATTAAGTAAAAGTGGATTGATATTCTGTTTAGTTTTTAAGTATTTCTTTGAGAAATTTGTACAGTATTTCCTGATGATAGTCACCCCTTCCAGATCTACCTCCCTTCCCTTCATACCTGACTTAGTTTTCTCTCTTTTTTCATCCATTAATTCCAATTTGTGCTGAATATCTATATATTCTTGGATATGTGGACTTCCACTGGAGTTTGGTAGACTGACTTTCTCTGGGTAGATGTCATAACAATAGCTCCTCAGCAAAGGGTGAAACTTCCTGTCCCTCTCTCCTCTCAATGCTAGGGTTTGTTTTTATTGAATGTGCTTGTGCATGCTAACACAACAGTAACTTCATATGTGCCACTGCCAGGCTGTATTTAGAGAATTGTTCCCTTTCATTTATTTTGCCTCTAACAGTATTCACCTCTGGCTCTTACAGTTTTCCTTCCTCCAAACACACTAATCTCAGTGCCTTGGGAGGTGAGGATGTGATTTAGATATCCAATTTAGGATTTCATATTCTAAAGTCAAGCCAGAATAGACGGGAACCAGCCTCCTTACTGGCTAGCTTTTATACAGCTGGAAGGTATTATACATAATATCAGAGGGGGAAGATAAGTATCAATCTCACCAAGCTGTGACACCTATAAACAGTGAGAACCACCAGTTGGGTAAGATATGCTCACTGGTGTATTAGTAGTTTAGGACCCGAAAAAACAAGGGCGCTCCAGCCCCCCACACCTTGGAAGGTGACACCCAAATCACTCTCAAGAAATGGTCTTGATGCAATAGCAAGAGGATTTTTATTCCAGAGGCTCTGGGGTTCACAGCCGTACACCATGCACAGATAGAGGACTGTGAACCACGAGTGCAGAATCGGGACAGCTTTTATAGGTTTACAACAAAACCTTGCGTGCAAACCTGTCATTCCTTAGCATTGAGAGCCTGCGCAGTGTGAGCCAATTGATTTGTACCACTCCATAGCTTCTAAGAGAATCAGTTCAAATTATCCAAGCCCGTACTCTGAGAACCAATCAGTTTCCTATAGAAGCCAGATAGCATTTAGTTAGCTCATTTTCTGTTACTCATGGGCCAGGGTCAAGTACAGTGTCAGATACGCATTTCCAGCCACAGGTCCAGGACCACATACGCAGGGCCCTCCAACCAGCAGCAGGAGCCCAGGGACATGAGCACCTGCCAGGCACAAGCCCTGCAGCCTGTGCAGTTACCCCACCAGCCCAGCCCCACTCGCCTGTGCCCCAGCTGCTCCGTGGAAGAGAGAGAGGAAAGGACACTGAGGACCCTCCCAGCCCTGTGGCTCACAGCTGGACACTGCAGGCAGGTGGGACGCCTGCACTCCTGGGCAGGCCCAAGGAACGTGACCTTTCACCCAGTTTCCAACAAAGAGGGTGCTAAACTTCTGACCCTTTGGGGTCATTTAAGAGTTAGGCATGGGGGATCCCTAAGCCATAATTCTCATCCTTTGAATAGCACAAATGTTAAGGAAGCAACTAACCACTTCTGACTGGATTTAAGTGTCACTGTGCAAGATGAAATCCACAAACTTGGAATCATTGTAGAGCCAAGAACCTGGGGTCTCATGCCTCATAGGTCCCAGGAGAGAACTCACTATGATTGTGCTGCTAAAGGACACAGTATTTAGCCAATTGTTACTGATTTGGCTTTATATTTATAGATTAAAGCACACCTCAGCCCTCATCAGAGAAGCTTCTATTCATAGTAGAAGGTATTTAACCAACAACTTGCCTAAGAACAGAGGGTAAGAGACTGAAATGCAATTATATTCTTAAACGAGTCTATTTAGGGAAGAACCCAAGTGTTAAATACAAAGTTATAAAAGTAACAGAGACTGTGTGAGAAATACCATTGCTATACTAGAAATGAATTTCTTAAGGATGGCACAAAGTAACAGAATCTACAAAAGAAATGACTGAAAAACATGACCAATCCAAAAGAGTCTATGTAGTATAAGTCTCCACAAAGTATAAAGAAAACCCAGAGATACTTAACTAGTAATGGACTACAGAATAAGGGCACTCACACATAAGGAAGCCATAGGATGGCCAGTGTTGACTGAGTGACAGGTATGAACAGGCAAAAGAGCAGAATAGAAAACAAGAAAAACTCATGCCTCAGAAGGGGCTGGAAATTAGAATATTACAGTGACATTTTGTCTTAAAGAACCCACCAATACCCACAGGTAAAAGACTCACCAACTCATTCCGGGGGTGTAGCTTTTTATCCACAGAGACAACCCGAAATTTAACTGGAATAAGAGAGAGAGAGAGAGATTTTTCTAGTGAGGTCCAAGGACCCAGGCCTTCTTCGTGCCATGTTCAGGATGGTGTCTTAATTCTTTTGCCCACTGTGGTGCTTCATACCTGTCTGCCCTGGCTTGTACACGGGCTTGTCTGTCTGGACAAAGAGAACACTTTCTTTGTTCTTCACAAGCACCGACTTCCTTTTGCTGAATTTATGGGTTGGCCCTTGGATGTTGACGTCAAGTGGGGCCTCCTCATCAGAAGAGGAGAGTCTAGGGATCTGAGAACAACAGGAACATGAGACCCTTCATCATCTGACTCTGCACTTCCTAGATTACCTCAATAACTTTTTCTCCCTCCACTTCACAGGAACAAGATAGAGGGTCCATCAGTTACTGTTTATATATTAATTGGAGGAAAAAAAACAGTGTCAGAGGGGCTGGAGAGATGGTTCAGCGGTTAAGAGCACTGACTGCTCTTCCAAAGGTCCCGAGTTCAAATCCCAGCAACCACATGGTGGCTCAAAACCATCCGTAATGAGATCTGATGCCCTCTTCTGGAATGTCTGAAGACAGCAACAGTGTATTTACATATAATAATAAATAAATCTTAAAAAAACAGTGTCAGGAAAACAAGGATGAAAAGAATATACAGCATTTTGTATAAGTCAGTGTGAGTTTATGTGAGCAACAAAAACACAGTCATTTTTATGAAGTAAATAGAATTTTGATTGAACATTAGCTCTAAGAAATGAAAGAAAATTAGCCTTAACTTTGAAACTGAGGTAGAGAGAAAGGTAATGTATTAATGTTGGTAGGAATTATGTCTTGAGGAAAAGTTCTGGAGAAGCAAACCAGCACTTATTCAGGATATCAGGATTATGCATAGGAGATGTGGTCCTAATGAGCTGGACTGCTGTTTGAAAGTTTATTAATTCACTAGCAGGAAATACAATGAATTGGCAAACTCTTTCTTTGGGCAGTGGGCTTATTTGAGGGAATTCAATGGGAAAGCAGCATATGCACAAATTTTGACTCATCTCATTTTGGGGAGGGATGATTTATGCTATCTAAACAGCATAAATTATTTATCTAAACTCGATAAATGTTTTAAATTTCTATTGTTTTGAGTTGATTTCACTGATATGCTTCTAGGTTAACCTGTTTTGTTTTTTAGAAATATATATGAATAATATATATACACATTCACACACATGTTCATAAATATATAAAACAAATCAGGACAGTTATCTAGTACTCACAGTGAAGGAAACACATTGGAACAAGTCCTTGTCAACCACAAGCTCATCAAATAGGTCTCTCCTTCCCAAATGAGATACCAAGGAAGCTGTAACAGTCACTGTCTCATTCAGATGGTACAGATGGAGGCAGATCTTCTCAGGGGTCTCAGTGTAGAGCTGGGAAGGGACCAGTACCATGTACTTCCTGGAAGGGAAGGAGGTCCAGCAAGTGAATGACAGATATCATTGTCTATACCTGGACTTTCACCACAGTAACCATTACAATCTATGTTTCCACAGCCTGAGATGTCAGGTGGACAGGGTGGCAGCTGACGCAGCTCACCACACAGCACAGTGGCAAGACAATCATCAGCTCATCGATACCTGCAGAGACAGGTGGGAATAGCATGCACTTTTTTCACTAAGCAGCCAGCATTCGAGTTCTAGAAAGTTCTTATTTTTAAATGAAAATATGAGAGGAATAATTATTCTTTTCATAAAAATGTATCTTGATTG
The DNA here is from genome assembly GCA_964023405.1 of Apodemus agrarius. NCBI lineage: Eukaryota > Metazoa > Chordata > Mammalia > Rodentia > Muridae > Apodemus > Apodemus agrarius. Next base: position 151,845,693 of record OZ030006.1, on the reverse strand, counting down.
TTTTCATTGCCATTTTGAATTCTTTTCTTTAAAATTATTTATTTATTTTATGTATATGAGTACACTGTCAACATCTTCAGACATACCAGAAGAGGGCGACAGATCTCATTTCTAATGGTTGTGAGGCACCATGGTTGGTTTTTTGACTGGAAGAGGGGCGGTACAGAAGAGGGGATTTGGAGATACTCACAAATCTCCATCAAGGAAGGACGCAGAAGGCAGGAAGGCAAGAAGAACTGAAAAAAGGCACAGCTGAGCCTGTCTGTTCTTCCACATGGTGTGGTAAGAAAGGACAGCACAGGGCTTATGGTGTCCTCCTTCTTAGCACTGTTTCCAGAGTCCTCCAATCCATGGTTGCTTATTTATGAGTCCTCTCTGTAAACAGAATGCTCTGCCCAAGGTGCTTAAATAACAAAATAGAATATTTGTTCTCTGTCAGTGTATTCAGTGGTGGCCTAATCACAACTCAAATAAATTGCAACAGTCTCAGGAAAGGTGCCAGCAGAGCTGTGGGTGCTGCTGGTCAAGGGTCAAGGCAACAGAATTTGCTTAGTCTGAGCTAGAGCAGACTTTCCTAGTCTTAATAACCAGTAAATCTTTGCAATATGTGGCTATGCTGTGACTGTGGGACATTTGCCACCTAACAGCTTCTATTCACTTAGAATGTAGTAGCACTCTCTGGGATGCGACATCTCTGTTTCTCTCCTTCATTTGAGAGTCACTAGAATAGTCCAGGTTGAAGATTTTAAATTCTCCAGTCTCTGATCATGCAAAAATCTACTTTTATGGGTCTTGTGTATCAAAATGGGGCTGTGAATAATTGGGCAAGCTAAAAAACTCACCTATTACAAGTCACTGTGCCTAGGTCTTTTTCAGAACAGAAGTCCCCAAGTCTCAACTAGAAGCACACTTATATCTCTACTGTTTACTAGAAGGCACAATATATCCTGTGCCACTAAATGTGATTGCTTCAAATGGTGAGGTATCAGTACTTGGGGTGCAGCTTGGATCGTCTGGAAGAATACAAAGGTCTGAATTGGGAACAACATCAGAATTTTGAGTCTAGATCATAAGGCTGTTTATTTTTGCAAAGATCCTGTGATATTGGTTTGAAAGGGAGGCATACCCTATGCTGACTCAATTATAGTGTTGAGGCATTAAGTAAAAACCAAGAAAAAGCTAGAACGGTTATAATGTAAGCATGTAAGGGAAGAAAAGGGAATAAAATTTATGCCTGGCATGGTGGTGCACCCATTTAGCCCCAAAACTTGGGAGGAAGAAGCAGGCATATTTCTGTGAGTTTGAGGATGGTCTGGTCTAAAAAGCCAGTCCAGGACAAGCAGGGCTTGCACATAGGAAAAACCCTGGTTTGAAGAAAAGAACAACACAAATCATATGTATTTCATTGATGGACCTCTGAACCCCAGTTAATTAATAGGAGACTAATGCTAGATGCAGGCTTGTTGGTTAACTGGAGTTCAGCCTTAGACTGGGTTCTCTAAGATGGAGCCTGAACCCAAGATGGAGTTGGTCTGGTCTCTCCCCCTGACCATGAGAGTCAGAGACACCTAGTCATGGGAGAGACAGGACATGTATCCAGATTCATTGTACATTTTAGTGCTCCAAGTTTTGTGTGATTATCCTAAGACACGAAACAAAAACAACAGTGGGAAAAATACACAAGGTGGTTTTGCATTTTAACTTAAATTATCAGTTATGTCTAAGGTATGTAGATCAAGAGACACATATTTCCTAGATACACTGCAAACAAACAAAAACTGTCAGAGAAAATAGAATATTGTGGAGTGATGGTGAATATTATTTTTAAAAGTTTAAAATTAGTATGCTTCAGAGAAATATAAAACAAAACACTTCTAACCTGTGAGCCCCACTTGCCCAAGGACAGAGGGCTTCCAGGAATGCTGGGAATTATTCTTGAAATTACCTGATTTGTTTATGCAAGATAACAAACCACGTGTTTTCACTCCTGCAAACAAGCTTGCTTGTTCCTGGCAGTATGAAGAACATGTGCTTTTCTGCATGTAGGCCAGATGTGTGGCTGGTTGCACATAAGCAGGAAGTACATACATTTGGGAATTTTTGCCTTCTTAAACCCTTTGCTAATGTAATTCATAACTACTTCTTAAGAGTACTCTTAGGTTCAGTCCTGGCACCATGAGTATCTGGTGCTGTTAAAAATTATCATTTCAGAAAGATGAAATGTTAATCAATAGTTTTCTCTTCTTCCTCTATTTCAGGGTTCCCATCTATGTGGTGTGTGTGTGTGTGTGTGTGTGTGTGTGTGTGTATCCAGGTACATATGTTCAAGTTTGTATGTGTAGTTTAGATCAGTTGCATGTGTTTATTCATATATCAAAAATAAGACAGATTTTTTAAAGATTTATTTGTTTATTATATGTAAGTACACCGTATCTGTCTTCAGACACACTGCAAGAGGGCATAAGATCTAATTACGCATCGTTGTGAGTCATCATGTGGTTGCTGGGAAGTGAACTCAGGATCTTCAGAGTATGGTAGAGTATGGTCTCTTCATTGTCTAGAGTGTATGACTGCTGAAAGCCTGCAAACTAAGGAGCACTGTGCATTATTATCAATTCCTAGGAATTTTAGAATACTGGGGAGCCACGGAGATTAGATTTAAAAGTTGTGTTTTAATATCAAAAAATGGATATTTTGACTGAAAACGGACATGGAGGTGAACATGTCCAGGGCCAAGTAATGTTCTCATAGCATGTGAGACTTTGTTCCTAGGAAGTATTGAAGGGAAGTGGCCTGGATAGATGGATGGCATTCATAGTTGCTCCTGTGACCTCATCTCTCAGGGACTTAATTTTTCTCATGTTTCATAACCTTTGTCTTGAGGAAGGATGGGCAGATATATGACACCCTTTTCTACTTACATCCTACTCAGACTAAGTATCCATGTCCCACGTACTACTCACCATGACAGAAAATTAATAACTATGGCCATCCTACATTTATTATCTCTTCCACGTCCATGTCTTATATCCTTGTGAGCCAGGCTCTGAAAACCTTTCACTGCTTGCTTAGCAGGCTTTCCCCAGGCAAGCTGCTCACTGACAGAACATTCCCTAAACACCATGGTGCACTGAACTGGGCCATAACATATGTTCACACCTGCATTCTGTGACTCAAAAGTTAGGGGCTGAAAGACATTGACACTGAAGGTCCCACCTGTTTGAAACCATTGCCAAAGGGATAAGGCATGGGCTGATTCACTGATTGCTAGTATTGTCGGACTTTGTCACATATAGCAGGACACTGATTCTGTGTGTTCTGCCTCTCAGTGAGAATTGTGAGGTGTGCTTGGTCTTTGTCTTTTATCTTTTTTCTGAGACACACTTAGTCTCATGATTTATCCCCTTTTGAGACTGTGAGGTGGATATGAGTGGGTGTATCCAGCAAGAGGGTGGGGAACCAACCATGGGTTCTGTATTAGAACAGATACACAAAACCTCTTCTTAGGGGGAGACACTGGACCACAAGAATCCCTTTTCATATCTTCCTAAGACAGTGTGGGCTCCTCAGTTCATGGTTTGTGACCCCCTTGGGGAGGGTCAGTGACCCTTTCACAGAGGTCACTTAAGTCCATTGGAAAACACAAATACTTACATTATGATGATATTGTCATTGACTACAGCCAGTTGTCTGCAGAGAAATTTCAAATATGTTGGTGTTTTACATTAAGTCAAGGTTCCAGAGACTCATCTTCCACCACAAGTATATACTCAGTGGACTGAAACTGAATGAGTTGGGTGATTCCCAAGATTATATACCTGTATTTCCTTTCAACTGTGCAGACTTGGCTGACTCAAGATATGCTCCTTACCAGACTCCTAATCAGCAAGGTTCCACATCATAATACTTGCTGATATCCACAGCTGTTGGCAGCAGACTGTCAGTAAATGTTGGAACCATGACTGGGTGAATGAGGATGATTATAGGAAAGGCAGAATGAAGATGCAAGAGACAGATATGGGAGTGCCATTGGTTAATACCATGCTAGCAGCAAGTGTATTTTCTCAGTGTCTTTTAAAGGGAAGCAACACAAAGCATGATCAATTGCAAGAAGATAAATAGTGGCTACAACTCATTATATGGTGAATTTATGGTTCACTGTATATGTTTGACTAAGGCAATTTCCTTCAGGCCAAGGCAGTCTCTCAAGGATGTAGGTGTAATAGAGTAACTTGGCAGGGTATAATGTACACATGTCTTAATTAAAAACAAAGACATCTGCAGACTCATTCATGGTTAACCATAAGTAAGAGGTCAGCCAAAGCTATCTCCAAAAGTGCTCCCCCGCAACAGCATCATGACAATTAAGGTTATCTCTTAATCTTGCCCACAAGGTGGGCACTGGCCATAAGTAGTTCCAAGGAGGCTGGTCTTGTTGGGGCTGTGATGTTCTACAGACCTGTCAAGTCTTACTTACCTATCTACAATAAACAGAACAGTCTTGTAATTTTAGTCAAAGTCAAGGAATTTCCTCACTGGGACATGAAATTTATATCTGTGTAAATCCTTGGATGGGGTACAGCTCCACAGAGCCTGGGGAAGCTGAAAGTCACAGATGGTATGAGATCAGTCCAAAATTGGACAAAGCAGAAAGAGGAAGAGGCTTCTGGGATGAATGTGGCTTCTCTTCTCTACAGTCATACTTTGCCTCAGTACCTCAAGAGAGAAACAGATTTTCCAGACAGCATCAAATTGGTGCAACTTGGTACAAGCTGGAACCCACCAAGAAGACACACTCTTCTCTCTCTGAGTACACATGCACCCCACAACTCTCTTCTCTAGGAGAAGATTGTTCCTGTTCCTGCTTGTCCATGGCCCATGTCTCCACACTGCATGCTCATTATTTTTCCTCTGATATTTCACTCAAATTTCCTACAGGCGAACTCTCTCTTCACTCAGCTTCTTGTCCTTTTCTCCTCCTTCTCTTATCTTACACCTTTTATCTCTCTTCCTCCCCTCCCCTGTCTTCATCTCCCACTAGTGCTGGGGGAATTATGAATGCATGCAGTGGAAGATAATAGCTTACATTCTTCAGGGATAGGAGCTTGTACTCTGGTTGCTGGGGATGTCTAATAGGTTACAACAGGTTTTGGGGTATACAGCCTACTCAGTTTCTGACCTAGCTTACTTCTGTGGCTGTTTGATTACACCAAGACAAACACAGACCTATGGTTTAAGAACCGGGGACCTGGGTCTGTTTTGTCAACTCTTCAATGGAGACACAAGCAAAGGCCCCTTAGTGACTTTGACATAGGTAGGACTTAGCACTGAGCTACTCTGCAGAACCATAGCTCTGCTGTACTGAAGCCCTGTTATTCCAACTTGTCCCTTCTGACCCTGTGATCCCTTTTACCAAGCCCTTTTCCCCCCTTCCTCCCTCTATCCCCAGCCCCTAGTTCCACCTAATCGCCTGTCTGTTTCTGGCTCAACTTCACCAGAATCTCATAAATGGGATTCAATGGGAAATGTCCTTCTAGGGTCACACACATGTTATGGTTCATGTCCTTTATAAGTGGGTGCAGCCTGTTGGTGGAAAAAGGCCTTGAAAAAGCAAATATCAAATTCACAAGTGAATGTTGGTGGCCATTTCTACACGGTTTCTCTTGGGAGACCAATTTTCCTTCCTTGTTGTCCCTTACCTAGATGGCGTGTCCCCGTTCTTTGGGCTGGGGAGGTAACAGCATAAGGTACCTCTTCACCCCCTTCAAATCCCTTCTTCTGATCTTAGTGGGGGCTATGGGTGCCCCCTCAGACTGATCTTTGCTAGATGTAGATGATATGTAAGGATATTTGATACTTGCTATTTTCATAAACAGTGTTCCCATCCTGAGGAGGTTCCAAGAGGTATATATTAGTACATGTTCTCTCACAGAAATGTAAGTTAATTTCACACATGTCTCTAGTTGTGTGGGTGCTATCAGTCATTTCAGCATCATCCTGTGTTTCTGGGATCTCACGGCAGTTGGTATCTCCCAGGAACCACAACACATCAAAGGATGTGTGACTGAATGTGATGGTGCTTCAAGTCTCCTCAAACTCAGCCTTATAAATCCTTGTCCTTGAGGCTTAGCTAGAATCTGGAGTCATGTGCTCCAGCAAGGAGAGGAGGTCTTTGGATATGTCATCATATGAGGTAGATGTCTTATGCATCCACAAGATTCCTCTGTGGGTCAGAATTCCAAGATGAGCTGACATCTAGTGTGTTGTATAAATCAGATGATCTAGACCTAGAGGAGCCCTTACTACATTTTTTCTTCACTTAACTCCTGTCTTTTGTTGTCCTTAGATGGCATGAATGTGAACAGGGAAGGCTGGATCCTTCTCCCCATTAAGAGGGAGAGTTAGGAGACATGCAAAGCCATTGTTCAAAAGGGTCTCTTGGAGATGCCCTATTACTCCAAGGATGTAACTACTGGTAGAAGATAACTTTTATAAAATGGCCAGGACATCATTAAGCCTATTTGTTCCTTCAGTTACATTGGGTATGGTTCAAGAAACACATGGCATCTACAATGGTGGAGATGGATCACCTGGAATGTCTTTCTCTGAATACTGGTGGTAAATTTGCATCACAGAAATCCATGCATGGAAATTCCATCTCCAATTTCTCCATCCCATAGGTGGGGAATGACAGCACTACAAGATGCTAGGAAAGAAGCAAAAATCCCAAAAGCAGATCTAGGAGACAAGTTTATGGCTATCAGTTTCTTTTTTTTAATTTATTTATTTATGTTTTTACACTCCATAATTTATGCCCCCCTGGTCCACCCTACAACTGTTCCACATCCCATGCCTCCTCCCTACACCCTGACACCACGTGGATGTCCCCAGCCCTCATCCCAACCTGACCTCAAAACTCCCTGAGGTCTCTAGTCTCTTGATGGTTAAGTGCATCATCTCTGAATAAACAAAGACCCAACAGTGCTCTGCTGTATGTGTGTTGGGGGCCTCACATCAGCTGCTGTATGTTGCCTGTTTGGTGGTCCAGTGTTTGAGAGATATCATGGTTTCAGATTAATTGAGACTGCTGGTCCACCAACAGGGTTGCCCTTCTCGTCAGCTTCTTTCAGCCTTCCCTAGTTCAACAACAGGGGTCAGCAGCTTCTGTCCATTGCTTGGGTGCAAATATCTGAATTTGACTCTTTTAGATGCTTGTTGTGTCTTCTAGAGTGCGTTCATGCTAGGTTGCTTTTTGTGAGTGCTCCATAGCCTCAGTAACAGCATCAGGCCTTGGGACCTTCCCTTGAAATGGATCCTAATTTGGGCCTGTTGTTGAATCTTGTTTTCCTCAAGATCCTCTCCATTTCCATCCCTGTAATCCCCCTGAAATCAGGGACAAGAAAAGGATTCACACTCTCCCCATATCTATTCAATATTGTACTCTAGAACAATAAGACAACAAAAAAGAGATCAAGGGGATACAAATTGGCAAAGATGAATTAAATGTATCACTATTTGCATTTGATATGATAGTATACATAAGTGACCCCAGAAATTCTACCAGAGAACTTCTCCAAGTGATAAACAACTTCAGCAAAGTGGCTGGATATAAAATCAACTCAAATAAATCCATGGCCTTCCTTTATGCCACTGATAAATGGCCAGAGAAAGAAGTTAGGGAAACAAATCCATTCACAATAGCCACAAACAATATAAAATCTTTTGAGGTAACTATAACCAGACAAGTGAAAGACCTGTATGAATATAACTTCAAGACTCTCAAGAAAGAAATAGAAATCTCTGAAAATGGAGATATCTCCCATGCTCATGGATTGGTAGAATTAACATAGAAAAAACTGGCCGTCCTTCCAAAGGTGATCTATAAATTCAATGCAATCCCCTTCAAAATCCCAACACAATTCTTCAAAGACATGGAAAGAGCAATTCTCAAATTTATCTGGAAAGACAAAAAAGCCAGAATATCAAAAGCAATTCTTAACAATAAAAGAACACCTGGGGGAATCATCATCCCTGACCTCAAGCTTTACTACAGAGCAATCATGATAAAAACTGCATGATATTGGTACAGATCAACCTGTCTAGGTTGATCAATGGAATAGAAATGAAGACTACCCTCACCAAACCACACACTAAAGACACTTGATCTGTGACAAAGAATCCAAAAGTATACAATGGAAAAAAGAAAACATCTTCAATAAATGGTGATGGTCTAACTAGCTGTCTGTATGTAGAAAAATGAAAATAGACCCATATTTGTCACCTTGCACAAAGCTCAAGTCCAAGTGGATTAAGGACCTCAACATAAACCTGATGCATTGAATCTAATAGGGGAGAAAGTGGGAAAGAGCCTCAAACTCATTGGTACAGAGGAAAACTTCCTAAACAGAACTCCAATGGCTCACCATGTAAGATCAAGAATTGATAAGTGGGACCTCTTGAAACTAGAAAGCTTCTATAAGGCAAAGAACATAGCCAATAAGACAAATCAGTAACCTACAGATTGGGAATAAATCACTAACCCCACATCCTATAATATCCAAAGTCTGTAAACACTCAAGAAGATAATCACCAAAAACCAAACATCCCAATAAAAAAAAGGGCTATCAGTTTCTATATCATGAAAATAACAGCTATTTGAAGTATCCTAATGATGCATCTTGTGTTCAGAGATCAAAACAACATAAACTAACCCAAACCCTAAAGCAGTTATGCAAAGTGTGAACAAAGATTAGAGCTGGAAATAAGCAGAAACATATCAAAGATCAAAGAAACAAAGACCTGGATATTTGACAGGACAAACAAATCGAACAAACCATTGGCATTAATCACTCAGAAGACAAAAATTATTAAAATAAGAGACACAGAAGAGACAAGTTAGAAAACATTGGACCTTAAGGGCTATGAGGCAAACTTGTACTTTAGAGTGTTGACAATCCTGAAAGAAAGATATTTCTCTCTTCACAAACAGACACCAAAATTAATAGGTTATCTAATATTAACCACCTGCTGCCTTCCCACTGCTAACCTGTGGACATGATGATAAATTCAGAGTGTTGCAAAACATATGAAGAGACCATTACATAGACAAGATGGAAAAAGGTGATTCAATCTCCCCTAACAAAGAGAGCCTAGACCAATGGATTGATCGATCTTACCTACTGGCTGTAACGTGTCATGAAGAATGCTCAATCTGCTTCACCAAAGGGATAAGGAAAGATAATTCTAAACAACCTACAAAGCCAGTATGACTCTGATGTGTAAACCATAACAACACATTTGTGTGCATGCGTGTGCACCCCCCACCCCCCAACACACATGTACACACATGTGACAATATCCTTGAATATTCATAGGTACATCTGTTATGAGATTACTTTGTAGTTCAGATAAATTTCAACACATGCTAGAGATGGCGTTTGGTGTTCATGTTGGGCTAAGCATTGAATCCTAGGATAACTCCACACACAAAGTGGACAACAACAAGCATATAAGGAGGTCAAGGGAAGAGGCCCATGCTCAGCTGTGAAGAATGACATTCGTCTTTTCCCGAAATAAATTGGACTTAGGGTTGCTTTTCTGCAACATGCCAGTTCTAAGTAAAGCCATGGATAAGTAGCTGGAACCTTAACAAAAAGGAGAGGCTTTCTGGCACAGTGTCTATGTTCATTCATCATGGGTGGACATCTATGAGGTTCATCAAAGGAAGTCCTTTTGTGTCTTAATTTGTGTGTGTGTCCTTATTTTGGTTTGGTGTTTGGGTAATACCAACTGCAGAAGTGTTTTATTTGAACATATTGTTGGAAGCATTCCTTCTTCCCCTCTCTATTTCATGGGACAATGTGAGGGATTTTTATGTTAGCCCTTTTCTAAAGGTTCTATAAAGTTCAGACGTGGGTCTATGAGGTCTTCAATTCTTCTTCCAAGGAGACTGCTACTGCCTTGGTTTGGTTTCATTGCTCATTGTAGTGAAACCACTGGGGTGATAACATCTTGCCCTGGCTCTCTTTGTTCCTGCCTGGACACTCCTCGGCCTTTGAGGCTCTTTCCACTTTCTCTCCTATTAGATTCAGTGTATCAGGGTTATATTAAGGTCTTTAATCCACTTGGACTTGAGCTTTGTCCAAGGTGACAAATATGGGTCTATTTTCATTTTTCTACATACAGACAGCTAGTTAGACCATCACCATTTATTTAAGATGCTTTCTTTTTTCCATTGTATACTTTTGGATTCTTTGTCAAATATCAAATGTCTGTTAGTGTGTGGTTTGGGGGGCGGGGTTAGTCTTCATTTCTATTCCATTGATCAACCTGTCTTTCTCTGTACCAATACCATGCAGTTTTTATCACAATTTCTCTGCAGTAAAGGTTGAGGTCAGGGATGGTGATTCCCTCAGGTGTTCTTTTATTGTTAAGAATTGTTTTTGATATTCTGGGTTTTTTGTCTTTCCAGATAAATTTGAGAATTGCTCTTTCCATGTCTTTGAAGAATTGTGTTGGGATTTTGTTGGGGATTGCATTGAATCTATAGATCACCTTTAGAAGGATGGCCATATTTTCTATGTTAATTCTGCCAATCCATGGGCATGAGAGATATCTCCATTTTCAGAGATCTAGACCTGTTTACCAAAATTATTGTTTGTGCTAGCTAAAACATAACTAAGAGGAAGTGTAAGTCAAAAACAATTGTCATGTGGTGTCTGGAAAATGCCATTAAGCTCTGCAAAAAGACCTATGTTGCTCTGACTCCATCAAACACTGGTATAATTGTGAGGTTTTTTTTGTCTTTAAAAAAATGTTGACCTCCAGGAGAGTTGCGGCACCAAGAGACTTTGAAACGTGAGGAAGTTCATGGTCACTTGTCAATAAAAGGATTCACATATTTATAATTGGCTTAATTATCATAGTTGTCTCTAACTATCTTCTATAGACCATTAGTTCTGTTTTCACGGTTGAGGTTGCCTTGGTCTATATCATACATATGCCTAGAAATGTATATGGTCTAGTCATATGTATGTCAAGAAATATATATACTTTATCAGTTACGTACATGATTAGAAATTTATTATTTACTCTAGACTTTCTGGTTACTGCAGTTTAACTTTTTAAAATAATTTCTGTTATGCCCCACCCCAATTAACCCTTCCTTTGACTGGAGGGCTACAGTGGTGTTTTTTTTTTAAAGATTTATTTATTGTATATATTTGAGTACACCATTGCTTTCTTCAGACACACCAGAAAAGGCATCAGATCCGATTACAGATGGTTGTGAGCCACCATGGGGTTACTGGGAATTGAACTCAGGACCTTTGGAAGAGCAGTCAGTGCTCTTAACCACTGAGCCATCTCTCTAGCCCTATTGTCATGTTTTATGTTTACTGGAATTAATGCCATTCTAAAGTCTGTGTCCAGTGGTTCTCTAAGGATCTAATTACTGCTTTCTTTTCAGTACACATTTACCCTGATAAAGGCCCAAGGTCCTTTCAGGGAAGAAAGCACTGACTGTACATATTTGGTCTTTTCTCAAGGAAGTCAAACTCCCTTCCCTGTAAACTGGCTCATGTCTGGAAATTGGCTTTGACAGTTTTATAATTCAGTCCAGAATTTTATGCATTTGACTTGAAAGTTTTCTTTTTATAAAGGTCAAGTGAGAGGAGTCAGTAGGCTTATCTGTTTTATTTGTGGCCGTGAATTAGCCAGTTCACTATTGCTGGTCTGTGTGAGTCACTTGGTTCATTCTGTCATGTTGACTCTGTTGTTGATTGTGATAACTGAGTCTCCATGGACTTAATGGCTCTGACCCTTCAACATTTGCAAATCCTCATTCTCAGTGTGGTGCTACTCAGAGCTGGGGACCTTTGGGAAATTATTAGATTAATAGGGCGGAGCTTTCACCCACATAATTAGTGTCCTGCCAGGAAAAGCAGGACACTAGCCCTAACCCTAACTCTAACCCTAACCCTAACACTAGCCCTAACCCTAAACCTGCCCTAGTTTGGAGATCGATCAGTTGGACACTGCAGCAGGTACACTCGTCACCAAAAGTCACGGAGAGGGGAGGATCATTTTCTGAAGCTCTGGAGCCTGACTCTGATCCAGCAATGCCATGGGCTGGACCACTGCTCCACCATTTATTTAATTTAGTCCTGTAGTCCACATAGATCTGCCCTGGAAGGTAGAGCTGTGGCTTTGGTGGGTTAAACGGAATGGAATATCATGCTGTATATGTTATTATGTTATTTTACTATTTTGCCTTCCCACAGTTATTTTCCTTTCCTGCATTCTCTCTTCCTTTTAGCCATTTTATTTCATTTATTCTTTGATCATCTCTCCCACTTCATGTTCCTCTCCCAACTTTATCTTTCTCTTCTTCCTCCTTTGTCATGTACTGGGTCCAATTAGAGTTGTCTGTCTGCATGTGGTATAGGGCCACCCACTGGAGTATGTTCCTAATTTCTTATTTTTGCAGTTTTAATAAAATGGTAGTACTTATATTTTAACTTTTGCTGCCACCTTGTGGCAACCTAGAAACATGCCTGTCTAGAACTTTATTCAGCTATTATGTATGTACTATTTACATAGACCATTAAGGAGATGGTTAGACATGTGTCTATTTATATTTGTTTTATATTTAACAAATATAATTTTTTCATTTTGCCATTTTGATGCCAGAAATAAAATTACTGTACTATATTTTAACTACTATTTTGAAATATATACCTACCTCTCACAAAAGCAAAATCCATTGTAAAACTTGACACTTTACTGTACTTGGGGCCGGGAGCAGGAAGTTTCAGCTCCTTCTGAGCAGAAAAGGAGCAAACATAGGGACCACACATTAAATAACAAACAACGGCACACAGAACATGAGACACACATCCAGCACATGTCATCTCTCATAATAATAGCATTTACGCTTGAAAATCCCACTAATCTGCACCTAACTTAATTTGAATAGTCTTCTACTTCAAAATAAGATACACTGCACGTAGAGACCCATCCCATCTGTAGACACCAGATCTCCACTCTATTGCTGATGCCAAGAAGTGCTTGCTAACAGGAGCCTGATATGGCTGTCCCCTGAGAAGTTCTACGAGCACCCGACCAATACAGACACAGATGCAGCCAACCATTAGACTGTGCTGGGGGACCCCAGTAGAAGAGCTAAGGGAAGGTCAGAAGGAGCTGAAGGGGATTAAAACCCCATCTGAAGAACAATATCAGCTAACCAGACCACCCGGCTCCCAAGGACTAAGCCACCAACCAAAGAGTACACATGGAGGGAGCCAGGACTCCAGATACATATGTAGCAGAGGATGGCCTTATCAGACATCACTGAGAGGGGAGGGAGGTTTGATGCCCCAGCATAGGGGGATGCTAGAGGGGTAAGGTGGGACTGGGTGAGTGGTTGTAGGAGCACCCTCAAAGAGGCAAAGGGGAGGGCAGCCTGGGGGATGGGATACGAGGTTTAATAAGGGATAACAGGGAAGGGGATATAATTTAAAATGTAAGTGAATGAAATGATTAACAATAATAAAAAAGATGTTGAACATTTTTTAAGGTGTTTCTCAGCCATCCGAATTTCTTCAGGTGAAAAGTCTTTGTTTAGCTCTGTACCCCACTTTTGGATAGAGTCATTTAGTTTTCTGGGGTCTAACTTCTTGAGTTCTTTGTATACATTGGATATTAGCCCTCTGTCAGATGTGGGGTTGGTGAAGATCTTTTCCCAATTTGTTGGTTGCTGATTTGTCCTTTTGACAGTGTCTTTTGCCTTACAGAAACTTTGTCATTAGTCATTAGAGAAATGCAAATGAAAACAACCCTGAGATTTCACCTCACACCAGTCAGAATGGCTAAGATCAAAAACTCAGAAGACATCAGGTGTTGGAGAGGATGTGGAGAAAGTGGAACAGTCCTCCACTGCTGGTGGGACTGCAAGCTGGTACAACCACTCTGGAAATCAGTCTGGCAGTTCCTCAGAAAACTGGACATGATACTTCTGGAGGACCTAGCCATACCACTCCTGGGAATATACCCAGAAAATTCCCCAGAATGCAATAAGGATACATGTTCCACTATGTTCATAGCAGCCTTATTTATAATAGCCAGAAGCTGGAAAGAACACAGATGTCCCTCAATGGAGGAATGGATACAAAAAAAAATGTGGTATATATACACAATGGAGTACTATTCAGCCATTAGAAACAATGAATTCATGAAATTCTTAGAGAAATGGATGAACCTGGAGAACGTCATACTAAGTGAGGTAACCCAGTCTCAAAATACCCATGGTATGCAGTCACTGGTAAGTGGATATTAGCCTAGAATCTTGAAACACCAAAGACACAATTCACGTACCAAATAATGTCTGAGAAGAAGAAAGGAGTGGACACTGGTGCTGGAAAGGATCAAAGCATCAGTGTAGGGGAATACAAAAAACAGGGAAGAGGGAGCAGGGGGAGGGAAAAGGGCATGTGGGACCTTTGGGTTGTAGGGAACCAGAAAAAGGGAAATGATTTGTAAATATAGAATATATCCAATAAAAAATTTTAAAATATATAATAAAAAAGATATGAAATGACTCTGGAATCACGTTTTCCATCCTATTTCCTTACCTAAATGGAATCTTAAAAATTTGCATAGGGAGTTGGGCTGTATCTTCAGAAAAGTTCCACTGTTTAAAATCTCATTTTGTCTTAGAACTTACTGGATGTATGGAACTGGAAAATATCATCCTGAGTGAGGTAACCCAATCCCAAAGAACACACATGGTATGCACTCACTGATAAGTAGATATTATCCCAGAACCTTAGAATACCCAAGACACAATTCACATATCAAATGAAGTCCAAGAAGAAGAAAGACCAAAGTATGGATACTCTGGTCCTTCTTAGAAGGGGGAACAAAATACCCACAGAAGGAGATATAGAGGAGACAAAGTGTGGAACAGAGTCTGAGGGAAATACCATGCAGAGACTATCCCATCTAGTGATGCATCCCATATACAGTTCCAAAACCCAGACACGATTATAGATGCCCACAAGTATTTGCTGACTGGAGCCAGATATAGCTGTCACCTGGGAGACTCTGCTAGTGCATGACAAATACAGAGGGGGAAACTCTCAGCCAGCCATTGAACTGAGCACAGGGTCCCCAATGGGGGAGCTAGAGAAAGGACCTAAGGAGCTGTAGGGGTTTGCAGTACCATAGGAGGAACAAAGATATGAGCCACCCAGTACTCCCAGACTTCCCAGGGACAAAAACATCAACCAGATAGGACACATGGTGTTACCCTGGCTGACACATCCTCTGACACATAGGCAGCAGAGCATGGCCTTGTTGGATATCAAAGGGAGGAGAGGCCCCTGGTCCTGGACAGGCTTGATGCATCAGTGTAGGGGAATACCAAGACAGGGAAGCAAGCAGGATGTGGTTGATTGGGGAACAGGGGAAGGGGAGATGGCTTATGGGATTTTATGAGTGGGGAAGGACCAGGAAAGGGGAAATTATTTGAAATGTAAATAAAGAATATGCCTAATAAAAATCATTTGAACTGTAAGAAAAAATTTCATTTTGTCTTAGAACTTATTGTATTTGCTGAAACAATTTTGGCTTTCCCTAAACATTAAATAACAAATGTTCTAAAGAAGCTCTGTATATCCATAACCAAAGTTTCCATGAGACAGATCTGTTGTAACCTTCTCATTACACCTCTGCTTGACATTTCTTGCCCTCTGAAACCACATGTGATTACACAGCAATGATAAAGACCCTTGATAAATGAGCCTCAACTCATTTCCCCAGTCTATCAGTGGCATGACTAGACACTACCATCTTGCTTCTGCCAGGACAGCCTTTTGTTTCCTGGAGCATGTATCTGCCACAATTAACTTAGAAAGGGAAAGTTTCATTTTGATTGACTGATTGTCCCTGCTCTTTAAGATTCTCTGGTGAGGGAGCACAGAGACCACAGGGCATAACAAACCAAAGCAAAACTAACTCAAGTTCTTACCTCATAGTCACCAAAGAAAAGCAGCAAGCCACTGAGGAGGAGTCAGGTCCCACTAGCCCTGTGAGGACATCATCCAGCTCTTAAAATCCCCAGTCACCTCTGAAAAGGTCAACTATGGCCTTTACAGGTAGGGATTTGTGTTCAAGGTTTGGCCCTCAGCTGGTGGTGCTATCAAGTGGTGGTGGATCTATTGAAAGGGTCTGGCCATGGGAAAAAGATAGGTCATGGAGGGGATTATGGGACTCTGCTCTCTCCTATCTCTCTTTTGTTTTCTGGTCCTTTAGTGATTGGATCCCTCCCCCCGCCCTCGCCCCTGCATGACATGTTGCCTTGACCCAGGCTCCAGAATTACAGGCTAGCTAACTGTTAGGGTTTGAATCTGAAATATCTTCATAGGTTCATGTGTGTAAACACCTGGTCATCAGTTGATGGTTCCTAGGTTCAGGGAACGCCAGCCTGTTATGGTAGAGAAGCCTAGTGGCTAGGACTATTTATGTTCATGGACACAAAAACATGTGAAATGGTTTCCTCACACTTCATAGGTCAAGAAGCAAACAGTACTTGGCTGAGCTAGATTTCTTAAGCTTCACCCTACCACCAGCTAGGACCCATTCCAAAGATTTTAAACCCTTGCAGAACAGCACCAGCTTGGTACCAAACAACTGCTCAAACACCTGAGCCCATCAGAGACATTTTGCATTCAATCACTTCACTATGCCTTCCATTACATAACTTAATTGATTTATCATTAGGTCTGCAGCATGGCACCCACTGGTCAGTCAGGACAGCCATTTTCCTGTCAATAAAGGCCTCTCTTCTTTTCTTTGTAAAAAGCTTTTCACCTGGATGTATCATATCCCCCGCTTTCCCTATGTGTTATGAATTGAATGCACAGATATGAGTGTGGTCAAGTATTTTACTGTCCAGCCATAAACCCCGCCTTCGGATGTTCTGAGAGATGGACTTATTCCCACACCCAGGCTCACTTGGCACTTGCAAAGTAGCCTGGGTCACTCTTGAATTTGTGACTCTCCTGCCTCATCCTCCAGAAATGCTCTGAATGGAAGCCCAAATCACCATTTCTTGCTTGTAGTATAGTCTTGCTTCACTAATACACCCATCATTATTTTCTTATGGAGGTAAGGTATGCTTCAAGTTCGGAGCGCTGTTTTATTGAAGCAGTTGTAAAGTGTTCCCCATGTGCACAGTGCATGATCTTCTGTTTAAATGTCATTTCTGATCACCTCAAATGTGAGGTATAGGGCAAAACACTAACTGAACACAGAGTAAATTTCCATTAAGTGAAGAAATAATCGCACAGAGAGACTCTCGAGAACTATGCATTTACTTTTGTTTTTTAATGATTTATTTATTATTATTATATGTAAGTACACTGAAGCTGTCTTCAGAGATACCAGAAAAGGGTGTCAGATCTCATTAAGATTGTGAGCCACCATGTGGTTGCTGGGATTTGAACTCACAACATCTGGAAGAGCAGTCAGTGCTCTTAATCACCGAGCCATTTCTCCAGCCCAAACTATGCATTTATTTATCAAGCTTGTTCAGTGTTTGTATTTCAGAGACAAACCCAAATCACCATTTTGAAGGTTCCAGTGTCTGGGGATTCCAGCGATTCCTTGTGCACAGATAGCAAGAGTTTCAAAAATTCTGTTTGTCTGTGTAGGGGAAGAGAAGAAAACCACACATGTAGTGAGCATCATCTAACTGGGTACAGAGACCAGGGTTCTCTGCAGGAAAACAAACTGACCATGGTAGAGAACAGGATCCTTCAAATTTTCTACCATAAGCTACCATACCCTTTGGTAAGGAAGTCAGAGGACTCTTCTGGGATTAGTACGCCAATCCAAAGGTGCACATTTCTGTAGTTTCAGTCAGTGAGAATTGTCTGAGCTCATCTAAGAAAAGGTCTGGGTAGTTTTGAGGGGAAGGAGGTCAGAGGAAGGCTTCCATGGGGAATGCTAGTTGCTCACCTGAGCTACAGGGGCTGTTGTATTCAGCGAACGCCACTTCATCTGAAAGACATGGGATTCAAACATGAGAATGGGAGCATTAGAGAGAGGATTTTGTGGAGGATAGGTCATGTGTGTCAGGACTGACCACTTTCCTCAGTCAGGACCTGTATGATTGATGAAAGAACATCAGACAAACCAAATGAAGGAATTTCTCCCCTTGAAGCCACTGGTTGACACTGTTACCCCGGGGCCAGCAAGAAGGCTCCGTGAGGAAATGTGCTCGCTGCTGTGCCTGACAACCTTAGTGAGTTCAGTCTTCGGGAGAGAAGGGGAAAACCCATTTCCCCAAATGGCCTGATGGCCTCCACAGGCACTGTGATGTGCCAGTTTCCCAGAAAATAAAGAAACAAATGTACACCAACTCCGGAATCGTTTACCCCGTGGGGAAAGTCAAGTTGTGCTTCTGCTACAGTGTTTGAGGAGAGTACTAGACATGATCCCTGTCGACATATAGCCTTTCAGATTCTGTGCTGTGTTTCTGTTTTCCTTCAATATTTCTTGAATTCTAGTCTGAAAAATTTGGTATATCTCTTCACTGGACAGAAAAACCCCATTCAATTCCCCAGCTCTGGCTTTGCTCTCTTTCTTTGCCATCACTGTACACACAGGCTACAGGTCTCTCTCATCGTTTTATTCCTACTGTGATTATTTGTACAATTCTTCATTTTCCCATTGCTGTATTCATTAGAAGAATTGTGTGTCGTTCAACCTAGATAACCTGCTTTGTAAAATGTTTATCCCTTGGGTTATGTGGACATGCTTGTTCCCACATGATTGCTTGGACAAACAACCACAAAGCATCAGTGGCTGAATAAACTGAAAATTTATACATGGTTGTCTGTCCTACATCATGGGCCAGTGTCTGAAAAGCAACTGTTTTTAAAAGTGGGTATGATGGCATATGCCTATAATATCAGCTGTTGGAAGGCTGAGTCAGCAGGACTGAGTATTTGGGCTAGCTTTGGTTATATAGTATAAAAAAAAACCCAAAACAACGACAAAAACAACAAGTTTCCCTAGGGTCCACCACTGTCTCTTGCTCACCTGTCTCATAGTAGTCATAGACTTTCACAATGGCAGGCTGCAGGTTCTTTACTGGGATGTCTTGTTGAATGATGAAGGAGAAGGCCAGTGTCTGATTGGTCACCTGGGAAAGGGAGAAAAAATGATCCAGACTCATGAGAGGGTCCAGGGCTTTTCTTTAGCACGACTCGGTTATCGTTGGATAGCAGCTAACCTCACAGGCAAGGTCTTCTGTAACTGCCCACCTATGTGGACAGTGAAGTGGTGATAGGGACTTAAACTGAGAACTTGAGAAACTGAGGTAGAGGCTCCTGGGATTATATGAAGCCTTTCCAGTCTATTAAACCATTCCAAAAATCCATATTCCTCCTCAATGTATGATATTTGACTTTGTCCATTGTGAGAAGCATTAAACCCTTTGACTTGCTGACTTGAGACCCTATGGTCCCAGTAAAACCAGCAGTGAGGAAAGAAGATTTGAAGATTTGTATTATTATTATTATTATTATTATTATTATCATCATCATCATCATAATCATCATCATCATCATCAGTGTGTGTATGTGTGTGTGTGTGTGTGTGTGTGTGTGTGTGTTGTGTATGTGTGTGTACCGATGGAGCCCAGGAGAGGGAATCAGATCCCCTGGAACTGGTGTTACAGGCAGTTGTGTGTTGGTATGGCTTCTGGGAACTGAATTCTGGTCTTCTGCAAGAGCAGTAAGTGTCCTTAACTGCTGAGTCATGTCTCCAGGAGAGAGAAAAAGAACTCAAAGTATCATGTCATATGAGGTGACGTGCTTCTAATTCTAAAGGCTTCCTTTAAAATCAAGAAAGACTGTCCACCTTGGCAAGTCTAGGGACAGGAAAGGACCCTCTCCTGACCTACATAGATCAAGGACTGTCCACCTCGGCATGTCTAGGGAGGCGGGAAGGAATCGTACCTGATCCAGATATACCAGGACGTTGCTGTTGCTCACTTCTGTTCTGCTCACGTGCTCTAATCTTTCAAGCTGGAAATGCGAGAAAACCCCCATGTTACTGAAAAAGCCAAGGCCTTGTGGGGTGACAGAGGCAAATGAACTGTGGGACTGAAGGTGATAGAAAGGTGATGTTATTGAATTTATTTAAATGAATGGGAGGAAACTTTTCCAATAAGAATGAAAATATGTTTAGAAAATTGTGAATGCTAGTCTACCTAAGGCCAGACAGAATACGACCTGACTTCAACAGAATATGAACTGACATAGTAATAGGTTTTTGCCTTTTGTTTGAACATGAAAATAGTCCCCAATTTGGTAGTACTTAGCCCATATTCTCTGTGCTCTGCTATCAACCTTAGCTTGTTGTTAAACATTTGAAACTACACCTACAATTCTGGAATTTAATAATATTTTCCCCTGAATCATTATTGGCCAGGTTCGTTACATTTTAAAAGCTATTGTAGTTATATTGTGGACTCAATGAACTCAGGCAGCTTTCTTATGCTTCTTGTGCTGGCGTCTATCACAATCCATACCTAAAACTGCATTTTAACAAAATCCAAGTGTGTTGAATTAGTGCTAACATGGCTTTGACATGGGTTGACATAATTATGATGGTGTTGGTAGGCTCCTAGTCTGAGGATTCAGAGAATCAAAACATCTTGTCTTTGCTTGCTTACCTTTTTCACTGTTGGTTTCAGTGGGATGAAACCAGATATCATCTTCACATCGACAATCACCATGTTGGAGGCTGGACGGCTCCCTGTGTAACTAAAGACCAAAGAAGTGGACAGGAATCATTTTAAGTTTAAATCTTGCCTCCTTTGATGCCCTCAGTAATTCCTGATATAGCCTGTGTTATTTTTTAGTATCTTAAAATATAGGGTCTTTATTGTCAATATAAATAGTTTTGAAAATAGACTGCATAACAATATCATCTGGAGAGTGCATTTAAATGGCTGGATCTGCCAGGCATGCTGGTGAGACAGCAGAGTCTGCTGAGCCAGTAAGAGATCTAATATCAAAAACAAGTATGTATGGAACATGACTGCTGACAGCTGGCATTGTCCTTTGTCACACCCACATGTGCTGGCACACATACACACACACACACACACACATGCACACACATACACACACCACACACATGCACACACACACAAACACACACACACACACACACACACACACACACACACACACACGCGCGCATAAGATGATAGTTCATGCTACAGATATATTCCTTCCATCCAAGATCCCTTGGGTTTCTGCAGTTAGACCCTGTTGCTGGTTATATTTTTTTATGTAGTTTTTGACGAGTGTCAGAAGAACTGAATATCTTTTTTCTTCTAGAAAAATGTAATCGTAAAAGACCAAGAAGGCTATTCTTTGTTGATGAATAAGAATAACCCATGTTAAGAACTCATAGAAAAGAATAATGTATCAATTTTTATGATAGTGGGCAAGAAAAGAACCCTAAAAGTAGACTAATAAGAAATTATAATTCTATAATTCTTCATTGTTCACTTTGTTGAAGTACAGTATTTTTATTCATTTTTTACAGACAAAGAAAAATGTCAATGAAGAGACCAATTTTAGATATCTTTGAACATGTTCCATGAAGAATTCTAGGAAGGCAGCTCTATAGCTGCTGAGAGACAGAGAAAGAGACAGAGACAGGAACAGAGACAGAGACAGATTCAGAGACAGAGGCAGATGCTCATACAGAGGCAGAGAACCATGCCTATCTCATACCTGATTTCTAGTGATATCTGGAAGCTATTGTGGCCTTTGGGGTTATTGCAAGTTAGAGGTACTGTCTGTACCTGTAGAGCAAATGCAGACTGCTGCTTCTCCAAGTGCATGTTGTATCTCAGCGTAGTCTGACAAATAGACACAGAAATATTTAACCTCCATTGCTTTGTGTCCTTGGGTCAAATTTTCCCAATTTGAGCATAATGTGTACAGGTAGGCAAAGTCAGACTTTCCATTTTGGGGAAGGAGTCTCCCAGCTGCATAGACACAACTTCCCAGCATCTTACCTGAGCATATACACATCTTTCCCCTGACACAGTGATGGTGTAGTTCCCAGGAATAAATGGTAATGGAACCTGCTGCAGCAATAGGTGTTTACTGTTATCTACTTGGAACTTGTGGGAAAATTGCCCTGAAGACTGGATGGTCACCAAAGTTGATTTCTGGCTCCTGGAAAAAGTAACTGCTCCATATTTGGACAGAGCATCGAGGGCCACCACAGTGTCCTGATAGGAATAAATAAAAATGTTCAGGATAGCATCCTTTTGGAAGGTGTTGAGCTCGTCCCATAATTTGTTCTAGCTGTGACAAACTCTCTTGAGATTTTGTCTGTAATTTTTTATTTCTATATTTAATTTCAGGCTTCAATATATAATACATTTGAGAGTCAAAAACATTCACATGGTTTTCCTTAGAGTGTCCTAGCATATGGAAATGCCCCCTAGCCAGCAGAAAATACAAATACAAATTAGATTTCGCTTTTAGCACTTATCCTTTTTCTTCCTTTGTCCCCAATTCCCATGGCTATGCCCTACTCCCATCTACAAATTCGCTTCTGCCCTTGTGGATCCATCAAGACACACCAAGTGCCTGTCCTGATTCAGTCTTACTAAACAGAAAAAAACTAAGCTCTAGTGTTGTCCTTCACTGCCCGGCTCCTCAGTGGCACACTCTGGGGAAGTGTACTTCATGATCCAGAAAGGATCTCAGTCACAGCATCCTTCCTGATCCCCAGAGCTCTAGTGCCACCTTGAGAACAGAGCCCAACAAGATGGCAGAGGCATGCAGCAAGGGTTTTACTCTTACAACAGGGACTATTGAAAGGAGAGCTGTAAAGACCTGAACTGCAAAGCAAGGTCTCTAGAATCAAGGAGGTTTTCTTTTTGAACATTATATTTCTCCTTTAGAGGAACCTACCATCTCGCTATGCTCCTGTAGAGACTAGTTCTGCCATATAGGCCCAGAAAACCTGGAGTATGAATTATGGTTATTACGGTAGATGTGCATATTTGGAAATGGGAGATATTATTTCCTCGTGAGAATTCTACTGACTACATGATAAAGTGAGTAGTTTACATTCCTGATTGTTCCCAAGTATCAAGAGTTAAAGTGGGGCAGCAGGACCTCCTGCTTGCTTGGAGAAAGCCTGAGGATGACCTATTCACATACGATTAGGAGAGTCTGTCAGGAGAAGGAAAACAGCTGTACCTAAGGTCAGTAGAGAAATAGACATGTCCATTTGGTTGCAGGGTATCACATGCTGTTACAGGTTGAAAGAGCTACATCTAGGATTCTAGATATTCCAGGATTTTTGCCATTCTTTTATATTAAGGATTGGATCTGGGTTAGAAGTTCTCAGCAACATTGGCCTGTTTCACTAATGGTGGTATAAAGAGAATTGTGGCTGGAGACAGGAACTAGAGCAATTTATTATGGGATATATCACCCCTCACTTCCTACAGATAAAATATCCAGGAGGAACATTTCCTTGTTCTTTCTCTCCTCTTCACTTTTTGATGGTCCCTGCATCTCTTGTTCAAATCCCCTAACGCCATGGGGACTCTGAAGGAGAACCACCAACCTGCGTGGAGGAGAAGCCGCCATGGGGATTCTGCTGCTCTGTGAGCCACTTGACTGTGCTCCTTGACAAAGCCAGGTCCTCAGGGGTGGGGCCTGGCTGGGCTGTGAGCCTAGCCAGGACCACATAGGCGTTCATCTCTACTTCAGCAGAGGAAGCTTGGGGCTTGTACAAATAAGGCTCCGATTTCCTGGGTTTCTGAGTTCTTTCCCAATGAATAGTGTTGTCTTAGGGTAAAAATAGAGAAGTAATTAAAAGTTTGAGTGGTCAGAGCTAGAGAGATGGCTCACCAGTTTAGAGCACTAGCTGCTCTTCCAGAGGTCCTGGGTTCAATTCCCAGCAACCACATGGTGGCTCACAACCATCTATAATAGAATCTGATGCCCACTTCTTGTGTGTCTGAATATAGCTACAATGTACTCATATACATAAAATTTCACTAACAATATGGACCTGATTTATTAATCTGAAGTAAAAACCTGCAGTTGGTGTGATGGGTCATGGTTGAGAAAGACTGAGGACAGAAATGGAGAAGTTATTAACTAAGTTACATCCTCAGTGGTGCTCTAGCAGAGCTGCTGAGGAGACAATGGCAGACACGATGCTTTTACTCATTATCTCCCTCACACTCAACAAGACATGGCTTGTTCAATGTTCAAACCAAATGACTTAGTAAACTTTCCCAGTGGGTTCAGAGTTGCAATTGAAACAGCAAGCCCTCCATGCACCTTTCCCCTTCATAGTCTATGCTGGTCCTGGTAGGAATGTGTGCATCAGAGAGAAGCTAAGCTTTAACTACATTCACCTCTGTAACCTGCTTAGACCTGTGTGCATTCTACTGTGATATTATATTTGTTGATTTCAGTCACAGTATCAGAAAACAGCAAACAGAAGACTGTTTCATAGAAGACTCATTATTTAATGGGGCAGTCCAAGGAGAAACCTCAGTGTGCCATAGAGTCGGGACTACCGGGTAATGCTCTTTCCATGCTCCAGCAGTTCCCTGAATTTTCTTCATGGGAGCTGGATGGAGGCGAACATGAGCACACACATTCTCACCTTCTTTTATAGCTTCCTTATCAAGTGACTTCAGGATTTCATTTCTCTTATCCTGGTTCCCCGCCAGAGCGAAAGCATAGGCCATCAGTGCCTTAATGTACACAAAGTTGCCATCTCCTCCTTGCTCTATGCTCTTCCAGGATGACTCTAGGCAGCTCAGGGCTTTGCTGACAACAGGATGCTGTTGGCAGAACAAGGAAAATGTTGTTATGTGATAAAATGGTCCTAGCAGGTCCCAGGATAAGTATGGAGGCTATAGGGGATTATGCTTTTCAAATCAGTCCTCCCTCCTTCCCTGCCTCCCTCCCTCCCTCTCTCCCTCCCCTCTCCTCCCTTCTTCTCCCCTCCCTCCTTCTCTTCTTCCTCCCCACTCTTTCTCCATCCTTCCCTTCCATTTCCCTTCCCTTCCTCTCCCTCCTTTCCTCCCTTTCTTCCTTTCTCCTTTTCTCCCATCCCCTCTCCTCGCTCCCCTCCCCACCCTCTCTTCTCCTCCCCATTCTTTCTCTCTCTCCCTCTTTCCCTCTCCCTCCTTCCCTTCTTTCCTCTTCCCAGCTCCCTTTCTCCCTCCCCTCTCTCCATTCCTTCCTTTCTCCCTCCTTCTCTTCCCCTCCTTTCCTTCTTCTCTTCTTCCCTTCATTCTTTCTTATTTTGTTCTTGTCACTGATTATCTGGATACCCTCTCTCTCCTCTATCTTTTGGGAGTCATGACTTTTTATAAACTACATTCCATTTAAAATACAGACTAATAGGGATGTGTTTTCAGCTTGATTTTTGGAATATATCCAGGATTTTATTGAGCAAGTAATAAATGGAAAGGCTATAGGGGATTATACGCTCATTAATGGAATCTGATAAATGCAAAGCATTGTTTAAAAAAGAAAGCTGCCACTTGGCTTCAGAGAAGATGGAAAACAACAGGCTTTATATCACTCTGCTATGCTGGCCCATACCGAGGCTGGGAGTGAACTCTCCAGCAGAGCGATGGTTATGTAGGCAGAGAGGGTCATTTCATCATCTACTTCCTCCTGCAAACAAGAAGGAGTAAGATCAACAGAATGTACAGCAAGCAATCCATCCAAAATGCCTTCCCCATTTGTGGCCAATCCATGTAGTCAATGGAAGTTCCCATTCATATCCCCATTATAAAAAAGTACATTGCCAACCTAGAGGCTTACTCCTCCAAATGGTAAATAGTATGACTTGACTTTAAGTTATTCTTAGGTCACCTTGCTTAGAAGCAGTTCAGAAAAGGTCACCTTCATGGCATTGTTGAACAGTGATTCAGAACTCCGGAAGCAGCCATTGTCCTGCTGCTGCTGGGACAGCCACGTGAAGGCGTGGGTGATGTGCGATTCATCAATGAAGATGAAGGCTCGAGCTTGGGCAAAAGACTTGAGCACAAAGGCTGTGAGCCTGATGGGGGAGGGAGAGTGGGGAGATGAAGGTTTTGTGATGAGGCACCAACTCCACACATGGGTTTCCAGGGGCCCTGTCCACACTCATGAGCAATCCCTAAGGGTGTCTGAGCAGAGCATCTGGACAGTGTCTCTGGCTATAACAAAGTAATCTTCCATTCCTTGGTCCACTTGGATGGACATGCACTAGGTGTGGTTTGAGACGCTTCCTGCTTTCCTTTCTCATTGCTTCTATCCTGAGTCCTCTGGTGTTCATCTAACACACCTACATGCTTAACCTAGGCTTCCCCCTATTTCCCACGACTTCCTCTGTAGAGAAGAATAATCTCCTTTCTTAAAAACCCCAGCCATATGTTTTCTGCCTCAAAAAATTAGGCCCCTCTTCTTGGTTTGCCTCTGGTTTATGCCAGTCTGTTTTTCCTTTGTCACATGTTGGTCATTTGTGTGTTTTATCTCAATCACATAGTCTTTTTGTTTTGTTTTGTTTTTATGTAAGTTTGTGATTTTTTAAAAAAAGATGTATTTATTTATTTTATGTGAGTACACTGTTGCTGTCTGTTCAGACACACCAGAAGAGGGTATCAGGTCCCATTAAAGATGGTTGTGAGGCACCATGTGGTTACTGGGAATTGATCTCAGGACCTCTGGAAGAGTCCTCAGAGCTCTTACCTGCTGATCCATCTCTCCAGGCCTCAATAGTACATTCTTATGTTATGTAAGGTCACATGAAGAATGGCAACAGCTTTTAAGGCTCAGTTATGAGCATCTTTGGAAGCTCAGGCAAGGGTAGCCGGGCATTTACTGATGGATGGTCTTGGATTGAAATGAAAACGTCTGCTTCCTGAAGTCAGTAAAGCTCATGGGACAGAGTCAAAGCAGGTGAGCCGAGAGGCAATCTGAGTTCTGTGATTCATGACTGTGTTAACTCAGACATGTCCCTCTCTGGCCCAGGCATCCTCTAGACTTCCATGAAATAAGATGCATGTATAGCTGCTGTGAGGAACAAGAGCTGAGCAAGGCCTGGCACACAAGTGGCCTGTTCTTACCATGTGCTTCCTTGATTCTGGCCATCTTGATCCCCAAAGGCACTGTAGGAGCCATCCTTGTGTTTGTAGTTCAGCTCCCTCTGATAACCTGGAACAGAAGGCTTTGGGTATGTTCTGAAGAAACAGATACACCAGAGAATGGCAGGCTGTACATCTGATATCACACAGGTACCCTGGCATATAGGACTGACCGAGAACACTGCTCAGCTCTTCCCTCCAATGCTAAGCCCATTTCTAGACATTTCTAGAGAGAATATTTACAAGAACAAGGTGGAGTTTCTGAGCCTTACTGACCAGCTCTGAGGAAGCCAAGGGCCTTGGACTTGATCTTCTGAGTCAGTTGTTGGGTTTCATTCAGATATTTCAGCACGTAGATGTTGGGAGCAAAAAGGACCATGTTCTGCTCCCCACAGCCATAGGGCATATGGAGAAGATTTTGTGTGTTTTTTATGGCTGAACTCAAGATATCACCTGGAAGTGAGTGGTGTGACATCAGAATAGCCATGATCTTCAAGAACAAAATAACACCATTAATAGGATAAATTCTCAGTGAAGTGAAGGGATTTTATGGGTGACATGTGCTGGAACCCAGTGGGAATGGAGGGGATAAAGACAGAAGGATGTGAAAGAGACCAAGTGTAGTAGTTTGGAAGATACATTTGGAATCATGGTGGGGGCAGGGCAGTGGTAGTGACTATTGTTCCAAGTCCCCCAGGGATGGATTGACTCACCCATCACAGAGAAATGGGCTCGGGCTGAATCTTTCACTACCGTTGGTGGGAGCACCAGGGACAATTTTTCTGATATCTCAGCATCTTAATAAGCAAAACAGACAAGTATATTACCACCTCTGCATATCTAAAGTGCCCTAAGATCAGTAGCTTCAGAACTGCGTCATTAGCTTTGAATTCTTCGCTCTCTAGAAAAATGATCTTGAGGAAATATCACAAATCCACATTTCCAGGTACCACAGGCCTGAGAAGCTCCATTGACTTCTCTTTTTTCATTTACTGCTTTGAAGCAAAGCGTCTGTCCAAAATGGAATGTCTGAGCCTCAGGGGTTTCTGTTCTATCAATGCCCTAATTAGTTTTAATAAACACAGGAAAATGTGTTATTGACTGAATTTTGATTAGGAAAATCCTGTGTGTGTGTGTGTGTGTGTGTGTGTGTGTGTGTGTGTGTGTGTGTAAACTTTGACATAAGTTAGTGTTTTGCGGCAATGGGGACTCTCAATTGAGAAAATGCCTCCTTAACTAGCACTGGGCTATAAGCCAGTCTTGAAGCTTTTCTTTTTAAATAATAGATGTGGTAGGTCCTGGCCCAGTGTACACCATCTGTGGTGTATAAGAAAGCAAACTGAACAAGGGCAGAGCAAGCTAGGAAGCTGCCCCCCCTCCACAGTTCCCGCTTCAGTTCCTGCTTCCAGATTCCTGCCCTGAGTTCACTTCATGGTGGACTGTGATGGACTGTGTAAGCTGATCAACTCTCCAAGTTGCTTTTGGTCATGGTGTTTTATCTCAAGGATGGAATCCTAAAACAAAGCAATGTGTGAATAAACAACCAATTTGTCAGAATAAGTGCATGGAGCAATCCTGAGTTGGCTTTTGTCTTCCTGGTTCCCTGAGTTGCTAGGGAGGCTCTTTGATCTCTCCCATGGATGGCTTTCCTAAGGCAGGGATGATGGGTAGATTACATTGTAATCAGTAACTATGAGTGGAAGCATAGTTGGACCGTGGAAAAATAGGGCTTTTTTTTTTATCCTATCTGTGGCTTTTTTTTTAAATTATCTCCAGAGACTCTCTTCCTGCTCTTTCTTTCATGGAAAACATTTAAAAGATTTTAGTATTCTATGATGATTTTCTTCCACTCCCTGTAATAGGAACTGCTACTAGTTTACCTGCTTAACAAAGAGATTTGCTTTATTTCATCTCTTTCCTTAACTTTCATATAATAATGGATTTTACATTAAGTTAAAGTCATTATTCTAACTCTATTTGTTTATTCTTATTGACAAATGTGTTTTGAGTAGACACTACAAGCACCCACTAACAGATGTGCCAGCATTGGAGTCATTATTGTGAGTTGACAGTCCCTGACCTTATACTTGTCCCTCATAGGGACAGTGAGCTTCCCCTTGTGTGATCTGTTGCTGTCTTTTCTTTGCAATAGTTAGCTTCCAGTGAGGAGCAGGTATATAAAAGAGCAAGTCATAAAAACAACCACTAGAGAAATATGTTATGCTAAGTACACACCATAATTTAACTTGGCGTATGTATGCAATTTTCTTCAGCCATATAAATCTTTGTTTTTATTTATGATCTAACACAAAACATATATGCTACTTCCCAAGATAATCTCTATATTCCCACTCCCCCCACAACTTTTAAATGAAAATTTCAATTGTGAGCTCTTCTCTTCTCAGTCATTTTCTATCAATAACTTTTTAAGTATTGAGATAGATGAAGAGGCTTTTGTATTCTAAAAATAAAAAGGGCTACAGTGAACCTTGAAGTCCCACGGTAACTATACTCTTGAGAACTGCATGGGGTAAATGATGATTTTAATTTACAAGACTCAGTTTTGTTAGTGTTTGAGGGGTTATAAGGTATGCAGTATTCTGATTTTCTTATAGGAATATTGCAAGATCTCTGAGTAGGCGACTTAAGTTACTATCTCATTGCTGTTTTGAATGGTTCTCACCTGATGCACAGAGTAGTGAGGTGAAGGTATGTTCTTTCTTGATTCCTTCAGGCTTGGACAAAAAGAAAATTCAGATGTGAGAAACTGAATACCATGTGTGCAAACACCAACTATGCAAGCACAGCATTACTGGAGGGAGTTTTGTTTTGTTTCGTTTTGTTTTGTCTTTTGAGAGACAGTTTTACTTTTGAGGCCATTGGCTGGACTGGCTTCAGCATGTGAGAATTTGCCATGTCAAAAAGGAAGGCAATAGGGAAAGATAATAAAGAAAAAGGGGCAGAGTGTAATGGGAAGAAAGAGGTATAGCCTTAAGAAAATAAACTGGCTTATATCATCCTCCCTGCCCCCCAAACTTCAGTTAAAAGACTAGGAAGAGAAAAATCACAGAACACATATGGGTTTAAAAGCATGGGCTTCCCAGCTATGAACTATCTCAAGTTTGTGTGTTATTATCTTTTATTTTTCCTCTAAATATAGTCAACGTTGCTCCATTTTCTGGACACAGAACACCCCTGACTAAGAAGGTTTACTCACCTCAACTATCAGGACTTTGACTACTGTGTCCTTTCTCCCAGTCTCGGGAACTGTGGCCACCTCAGAACCACAGAGCTCTGGAGACTGTTGTGCTTCCACAGACACAGAGAAATTCACATTCCCTGAAACAAACAGTCCAGAGAGCTGAGCTCATATCTGCCAGGAACCTGGCATCTACCAAAGTCCCATGATCTGCAGGGTATCCTAGGTTCTAGAAGTGGTTCAAGAGCTTGTCTTGTATTTAAGATGGAGGTTAGCTCACGCCAGAAGCAGTAATGACTGAGAGCTTCCTCGTGGGGATCCAATGAGAAGAAAGTAACTGAAGAATCCTTCCTACTCTCACCTTTTCTGGGTGGAGCCCCCTTACACATTTTTCACTCACCTAAAGATTTGGGAGTTACCAACCAGGATGAGGTGTGCCTCCCATTGGCACCAAGGCAGTAAGAATCTTGGTCTTTTCCCACTGGGACAGCTGTAAAACCAGGAGTGACTTCCAGCTGCACAGCCATCTGTGGCCCCACAGGGAAAAAGAAATAGCAAAATAAATAAATGAAAAGAAAGATGTCACCATGGAAAGACAATGTATAATGCATGGGATCAGGTAGGCAAATGTCTGAAGGGGATTTGTGTTAGAAAGAGAACAGGAGGGGATGCATTTGGAGAACATGTCTAAAATGCCATGTAAGTTGACACAGAAGACTTGCATAGATTTCATCACCACATACATGTCTAGAACTTTATTTAGCTACGATCTATGTAGATAATACATTAAGATAAACCATTTAGTAGATAATTATATATATGTCTACTTGTATTTGTTTTATTTTGATGGCAGAATTACATTTACTATGCTAGATTTTTAACTACAATTTTGAAGTATTCACCTACCTCTAGCAAAATGAAAACCCATTGTAAAACAATATGCCATATTATCCTCACAACAACCTCATATATCTATGTGAAACAGGTCCTTTTATGGTATACAGAGGCTACTTGGAATATCCTATCTCTGTCAGTGCAGTATGTACTGTTTAAATCCTGGCAACATCAACTAATTTTATGTCATGTCCATATTGTTAAACAACCCTTTTCTGTACATATGTATGTAGAGTATTGGAATTGTACAATCTCTTCCCCCCTCTCTTTCTTCTTCTAATTTAAGTCTTAGTTATAATTTATACATACTAATTGCTCTCTTTCCCTCTGGTCATACTTAATTTAGAAATGTGTTCACCTGCATGCTTGTAGGGAGATAGTTCACCACACTGGCTTTGAGCATGAAGGCTTCTCCACGGATCACAGAGTAGGGCAATGTGACCTCCACAAAGAAGGGCTGGAAGACTTGGAGAGGTACCACAGAAGAGAGACCTAGCCCTGTATCATTGGACAGGCAAAGGGCTCCGGCCTTCCATTCAGTGATGGTGTCAGGGACTGTCATTTCCACTTCAGCCACTCCTGAGGAGCTGGGAGAGTGAGAATGTAAAACACAAAAGTGAGCACATGAATGAGTTATCTCTGAGATGGTGACTCTGAGTGTGACAAGACACCATCCCCTTGAGTCCTTCAAAGGAGTCTTAGGAAGCAAAAAGAGCAAATGGGACTCCAGAAAGCAAAATAGAAGATCTTTCAGTAATCTTGTTTTTCCAACTCAAGTCATAGTCCCACAACATCTCGATGTCCATATGCCATTGAAAATCTGAACATAGTTTGAAGTTTTCTCTGAAATCCCATCTTCAAAATATCATATAACAGTCTAATGAGTTATATGGTACACTCCATGTAGCAGCCCCATAGTCTGCTCCATGTAAGGCTGCCTCATCTACTATTCAATGTGGTGATCTTGAATAGTTTTAACTATCAGGCAGGTATGTGAAAGTTTTTATGTGCATTTTCTGGGACCAATGGAAATACATGTATTTCCTTTGTTTGTGATATAAATTAAAGAAATACAAGAAGACAAAAAAAATGTTATACCAAGCCCAAATCATACAAATGGAAATTACTTACTTTACTGTGACTATATCCCAGACCCAGGTTTCAGGAAAATATTTTCGAATGGTTTCAGTAAGTGAATCTTTAATTGGTGGATCTTTACGTGGTGGTGGATCTTTATCTAGTGGCTCTTTAAGTGGTGGTCTTTCATCTGCTCCTGAGAGCAAACTTTCATAATAATCCAATTCCAAATCAGGCACTATGAAGTTACAATGGAAGAAATAAACATAGTATTTGAATACAATTGGACACAATGGTACAGTGTAAATGTAGCTTAATTTTCAGCTTTTTCTTGACTGTTAAACACTATAATGGTTACACTGGAAATGATGTGCATTGAATCACTCTGTGATGGTTTGTATATGATTGGCCCAGGAAGTGAACCTATCAGGAGGTGTGGCCTTGTTGGAGTAGGTGTGTCGATGTGGGTGTGGGCTTAAGACCCTCCCCCTGGCTGCCCGGAAGTCAGTCTTCCATTAGCAGCCTTCAGATGAAGAGAGAGAACTCTCAGCTCCTCCTACACCATACCTGCCTGGATGCTGCCATGTTTCTGCCTTGATGACAATGGACTGAACCTCTGAGCCTGTAAGCCAACCCCAATTAAATGTTGTCTTTTATAAAACTTGCATTGGTCATGGTGTCTGTTCACAGCAGTAAAACCCTAACTAAGACAGAAGTTGGTACCAGGGACTGGGGTATTGCTGTGATAGGCCTGACCATGCTTTTGTTCGGAAGAATGTGGATTTGGGGACTTTGGATTTGGAAAGCCATGGAATTCTTTAAGTGGGGCTTAATGGGCCAGACTAGTAGAAATATGGAAGACAGTGGTGCTGAGGGTCATTTGAACTGTGTAGGCCTGACGGCCCAAGAGGTTTCAGTGGAGAAGAACTTTAATATGTGGCTGAGAGACTGTTTTTGTGATGTTTTGGTAAAGAACATGGCTGCTTTTTGCCATTGTCTGAAGAGACTGCCTAGGACTAAGGTAAAGAGATTTATATTAATTGCATCTGCAAAGGAAGTCTCAAAAAAGCCCAACAAAGACTTTGTTCTCTGGTTAAGTCTGATAAAGAGAATTTTGAACCAACATAGCAAGCTGAGAAAGGAAACGTACAAAATATATAGTTTGAGTATTAAAGGGACTCCAGGAAGTGAAATGGAGCTGAATTCAAGGATATTAAACTGAATTAAAGGAGTGGTGACCTTGGGGGAAAGATTCACCCAGTTAACTTTAGGTCCAGGCATGGTAGTACAAGCCTTTAATCCCAGGAGGCAAAGATAAGCAGATCTCTGAGTTCAAGGCCAGCCTAGAACTGAGCAAACTCTAGGTGAAGAAAAACTTTAATCCAGGCTTGGTGGACCACACCTTTAATCCCAGTGTTTAGGAGACAGGCATGCAGATCTCTTGAGTTCAAGGTCAGTCTAAGGAGCAAGATTCAGGACAGCCAATTTAGGCAGTGAAGGAGCTGGGAAAAAGGAAGCTAGTGATAATGTAATAGAACAAGGTGGCCAATGTTCCAGCTCCTACAAGCAGCAGAACTCAGCAGCTTCGGCCACGTGTCTCTGGCTTTATATTAAAAGGAAGGAGATTACTGGGACAATTGATGCTGGTTAGCTGGAGCTAAGAAATTAGTGATGATTAAGAGAAAACCAGCATCACTGAGGTGAAATATGGGAAGTGTTTTCTGAGAGCACAAAGAAGCTGTATTCCAGAGATAGCCAAGTATTCCTCATGCTGCAGCTGAACTTGGTAATGTGTAAGAATCATCCAGGTGGTACTGGTTTTGAAGGCACGAAGGCATCATGAAGAACAGCTGAGGCTTCGTACTGTGAGAGGCCATGAAAGGCCATTGGTGAAAGTGTACCCTCAGTTGTAATTCCCAGCCCAGAACTGAAGGGGTCATGCAAAGGAGTTGAGGCTTGGTACTATGAAGAGAGCCTATAGAGGCTTTGGTGAATTATAGTTGCAGTGGAAGACCCTAGCATATTGGAGATGCCAGTACCATGGGATGACCACCAAGAACAGCAGTGGCAGTGGAGTGGATCAATCTGAACTTAGAGTGCTACAAAGGGCAGAGCTGGAGAAGTGACACCAGCTCTTTGGAGATACACAGAAGATCATGTGTGGATCTCAGACACTGGAACAAGAAGCTGTGAAGCTGAAATTGACTTGGGGTACCCAAGATGTTAAAGATGCCAGAGCCACAGGATGCCTGCCAAGGAAAGCTGCTAACAGGGAGTGGAACAAGCCCAGGAGAAAGAACCTTGTTGCAGTCAACAAAGATGAAAAAGGAGTTGAATATCTGAAGACTGCTTTGCTATCAATCTTGGAGATGCAGAGTTTGGACTTTGCCCAGCTGTTTTCCTGTCTTGCTTGGGGGATTACAGTTAAGTGATTGAATGAATCTCAAAAGAGACCTTGAACTTTGGACTTTTAAAACCGTTGAGACTGCTATAGTCTACCGGGACTTTTGAAGTTGGACTAAATGTATTTTGCATTATGCTATGTTTCAGTATGGCCCCCATAGACTCATGTTTGAACAAGCCTATGGGGGCCAGGGAGTGGAATGTGATGGTTTGTATATGATTGGCCCAGGAAGTGAACCTATCAGGAGGTGTGGCCTTGTTGGAGTAGGTGTGTCGATGTGGGTGTGGGCTTAAGACCCTCCCCCTGGCTGCCCGGAAGTCAGTCTTCCACTAGCAGCCTTCAGATGAAGAAAGAGAACTCTCAGCTCCTCCTGCACCATACCTGCCTGGATGCTGCCATGTTTCTGCCTTGATGACAATGGACTGAACCTCTGAGCCTGTAAGCCAACCCCAATTAAATGTTGTCTTTTATAAAACTTGCATTGGTCATGGTGTCTGTTCACAGCAGTAAAACCCTAACTAAGACACACTCATTTTGGAGGAGATGGGGTAGCATCTTTGTCAAAGGTAAAACCTCACCTAGAGTAGTTGAAGTTGGAAGGAACCATGATGTTTATTTTCTTGGGTTGCATATGGGATAGTTAGTGAATGCTAATAGATATAATGTGCTCCCTAGGAGGAATGACCATCCTAGGTAATAGATCTTGTGGCTACAATGAGAATCACTTCAGGCATGAGCTAAATGATGTCTACATTATTGGCAGAGTTATTCTTGCAATGTTTTCTCTTTCTTAAGATCTGTAGGATTCACCCAATATTTTAATAAGTTTTTCAATTTGCATAAAACTGAAAGAGGTACAAGTACAAACTATTGGGTGAGAAATAAAAAGTTTACTACCCAAGAATTATAGCACTGGATTGGGTTTGTACTGGCAAGAAATGTAGGATTTAAAGCTGGCGATGGAGCTTTTTACTCCAGAGCTCTGTACTCTGCTTTTTTTCAAGGACAAGTTTACATGCAGATTTATATGGCCTTCACCTGAGTATTTCCTAGCTGGCTTCTAAGCATAGAAAATCTCTCCAAGTTTTTTATTCATACACACACACTGAGAGCTCCATTGGATAGGTCCTTCCCTGTGATAGCCACAACCTGTAACCTGACCTTGGTCTTTATATTTGCCTTCAAGAAGTAAGTATTTTCTAGTGTTTTAAGTTCTTCACCCATTACCTTAACAGCTACAGGGATAGTTGTCCAATTATTCCATTGTCTAGAGTACTCACAGTGCCTCAGGTCCTGTTGATTTTAGAAACTAGTGAAGATATTTCAATTTCCTTTCAAATCAGTATGCAGAAAATTAATATAGTCCAGTCAGAATAATGTTTTATTTTATGTTAACACACATGTAAAAATAAATTTTGGTGTTTAGAATATAAATAATAATAAAGATAGGGTTTCATGATTCAAGTTATATTGCAGAGGTAAAGTAATAAAACCAGCATAGTAAAGGCACAAAAATAGCCATGTAAATCAATGGAACAAAATTCAAGGCCCAGACACACTCATGTAATCTCAGGCATCTGATAGTTGATATAGATGCCACAACATACACTAAAGGAAAGACAGCATCTCCAACAAATGGTACTGGGAAACCTGAATGCTCACATATAGAAGAATGAACGTAGACCTATGTCTATGGCCCTGCACAAAAATCAACTCCAAATGGATCAAGGATCTCAACATGCAACCCAAAACTGCTAGGGGAAGAAGCATAGGCAGCAACCCTACAAAACACAAGTGTAGGAAAGGACTCTGTGAGTGAGATCCATTCACTTAGAAATAAGTAAATACTTGACTAATGGGGACTCACAAAACCAAAATTCTTTATGCACAACTAGGGAACAATCAATTGACTGAAGTGGAAGCCAAGAGAGTGGGAGAAAATCTTTGCTAGCTATACATCTGATAGAGGATAGATAACACAACTATATAAAAAAAAAACCTCAAAAACCAAAGAGTCAAGAAAACAAACAGTCTGACTTGAAAAAATGAGCTGTGGACTTGAACAATAGCTTCAAAAGAAATTTTAAAAGGTTAAGACATATCTTTTATCAGTGTTTGTTATGCTAGTAATTAAGGAAATGCAGATTAAAACACCCCAGATTTTACCTCACCCCAGTCAGGATAGCTAAGGTCAACAAAACATCTGACAACAAGTGCTGGAGAAGATACAGGGAAAGGGAGCCATCAATCTATTGCTGGGGAAGCAAATGGTGCAGCCACTCTGAGAGGGACTCAGATGAGAGGAGGTGGGAAAGATTAAATGGTTCAATGGGCAATATATGAGTGTGCATGCACCCTTTTCCACTTCACACAATGATCCTGTATCCCAATAACTATTGCATTTTGCCTTATTTAAACACTGAAGGAAGGACCTCCAGCCTTTAATGTCCTTGTAGCAGCAGCATACATCTGGGCACATCTTGCTCTGGTAAGCTTGGGTTTTTTTTCTCTTACTTGGATGCTGTAATGCACTACAATTTTGTTTTATCAGCTTTAATAAATAATTAACATTTATTTGTCCTGAAAATACTGATTTATTATTTTACCTGCCATTGGAATCAAGTCATAGTACAAACAAGGTGTAGGTTGCTTGATCTTCAAGTTGGTGAATGCCGCTAAACCCATATCCTAGAAAGAAAAGTATTAATTGAGCAAAATACCTCAAAATTCTTTAAAAAGGTGTATATAAAAATTGCAGTAAATATTTCACATATAGTTTTACATGTTCAAGTACAATTCCTCCTATTCAAATTGTGTGTCTCATACAAGTTAGGGAGTACAGTGAAGGATAAAGAATGTATGGTGAGGCTCATGTCGAGGCCTTCTTTCTGATACAATGCTGTTATATTTAGAAGTCACTCACAGCCATGTTTGGTGGCATACGCCTTTAACCCCAGCACTTGGGAGGCAGAGGCAGGAGGACTTTGACTTTGAGGCCAGCCTGGTCTACAGAGTTGAGAGCCAGGACAGGCAGAGCTACATAATGAGAGCCTGTCTGAAAAGCTAATAATAATAATAATAATAATAATAATAATAATAATGATGATGATGATGATAAACAGTTAGTTCCTTACTCTGTGCCAGTTTCCTCAATAGAGAGAAAAAAAGTCAAGACTGGCCACTTTCCAAGATGTAGCTGTTGGAACGCTTAGGATTTGAACTCATGAACTACCACATGTAAGGTGGGTTGTCCTCCAGTGACTTATTTTCCTGGCCTGAGCCTAAAATTCTTTACTAATATAGCATTTCATTAAATCTAAGTAATTCACAGTACAGCATGTGGATAGATAATTGGGCTCACCTCCAAGTATCTGAAGATGTACTTTTCTTGTCCATATGGTACCGCCTTTGTGAGCTCACCAGTGCCCAATGGTCTGTATATTGCACAATCTTCCTCATCTTCAGAACTTGAAATGAATTTGTTGAGCTTCATACCTGGCAGATTGTATATCTGTAAGAGACAGGAGATGAGGGGGCTTGTGAGAAGCACTTCCCTAGTTATCTTCAGCTGACATTGTGTTTTCCGAGTTGACTGGTTGGCTCTAGCAGGGCCCTCTTTCTTAGAAGAAACTCACACCAAAAAATGATAGTCACTGAGATCACTACAGAAACCTGAATGTTCAAGAAATAGCTGTTCTCATCAAAAGTACAGGCACCCAGGGCAGGGGGAGGGGGTGAGAAGGGAACCTCCACCCATCCCCCTTTTAAATGACCCTTGACTTTTTAAATGAATTGCCTGCATTTGTCAGCTAAAAACAACTGCTAAAGAAATCTCTTGTCTAATAGATTTGGGCAAAGTAAAAAGAAAAAAGAAAAACATTTTAGCAGGATACTTTCCAGAGCAGTTTCTGCACAGGCATCATAAAATGTCATCATTAAACTTAAATTAACTATTGGTTTAATTTACATGTTAGTGTAAGATTGAAAAATTCCCAGTATGTGGTCTAAAGATTTCTGGTTTTAAATTTACATACCTACTGTACATTCTAAAACATGCTATTAGCCAGTGTCAGTAAATTTTTACACTGTTGGAGTGATCACATAATTATTCCTAATAAGTGATGTTTTTCAATCAGTATAAAGAAGAGTTTTACTGTCATTATGATGGGCAAAACTCCTGTAAATAATGTATGGTTTCATTTGTGCTCCTGAAAATTTTCAAAACAAGAACCTTGCATTTTAAATTTTAAATTTTGAATCATATATATATTTTCTTATTTGGGGAACTCTTGAGATCTGCAAGATTCTATTTGTATAAACGGTTTTGTTCGGCTCCACATGCAGTGTGACTCTGAAAGGCTCCATCATGACCCTCTGAAGGGGACAAGCCACTCCTGGCGTAGGACAGGTGCGGTAAGAGTACAGAAGGAGGCATTGCAACTCAGAGACCACCTTATTTCCTTCTTTGTCTTCAGTTTATTGGCTAAAGTTTTCTGATACATTCTTTCGATTTTATAAGGAAGACCTCCCTTACAGAAGCTGTCAGCATTAAATGCAGTAGTTTTAGATTCATGAGCCCTAGTGGGTGAACAATGACTGTTTCATCAGAACAAGGGTCACTTCCAGCTCAGAGTGGTCCGTGTTGACCTTTTTGGATAAAAGTTGAAGGGCACTCACCCAGGAAGGGGAGAGCTCAGCCTCGGGCTTCAGGAGCAGCACGCTTTGGTCCACAGCTCTCAGGCCACAGAGGGACTGAGGAGAAGCTGTGACCCGCAGACGGGTTTGTGAGGCAGGGAGACTTTGAGATGAGCTGAAGCTCAGGTCCACCTGCGGGAAGGAAAATCAAGCTTAGTGGTGGTCGAGGAGTCGAGGGTGGGGTGAGGGTGGGGTTCCTGCTCTTGGTGCCCTGAAACCTGCCACATGGAGTCACCCTGGAACTTTGCACACACATGATTTTCCAGATTATGAACACTGTCAGAAGCACAACTGAAATTAGTTGCTTCCCCTTTCTCCCCCAGGATTGATTTAGGAAGATAAGAAATGTGTCAACCAAACTCTGCAGCAACAGGTGGCTACTCCATCTCCCTGAAATTCTTACAAGTAGCTCAATTTTTTGGTAAGTGTGCACACATATATGACTGTGGTGTAATGCACACACGTGCAGGTGCATGTACCCATGGACCCAGCAGAGGGCAGAGGAGGGCGTGGGTGCCCTGCTCCTACTCCCTACCTTATTCTTTTGAGAATGTCCCTCATAATCCTGGAGCTTAACTGGCAGCTGGTAAGTCCCAGCAATTCTCCTGCCTTTAGTCCCCACAGTGTTGTGCTTGGGTTTTATGAGTTCTGGAATCAGAATTCAGTGCAGCAAGTGCTGTTACCTACTTGAACCATCTCTGTAGCCCCGAAGTTACACTCCCTCCCTCTGCCCCTGTCTTCCCTTTCCCCTCTCTCCCTCCCCCACTCCCTTTCACTCTCTCTTCATCTCTGTCTCTCTGTCTCTGTCTTTCTCTTTCTTTCCCTCCCTCCAACTTCTTTCTTTCTCTCTGTCTCTATCTTTGTCTCTCCCTTCCTCTCCTCCCTCCTTCCCCTTCTCTCTCTGATGAGGTGTTCTGAAACAGTGTTTCGTTGTGTAGCCCTGGCTGTCCTGGAACTCACTCTGTAGACCAAGCTGGCCTCGAACTCAGAGATCTGCCTGCCTCCCGAGTGATGGCATTAAAGGCTCAACGTCAATGTCATACTCACCCAACAAAGTTACTTATTTTAAAGGACTTTTTCAAGATGAGTCCTATACCTGGGTGGAAAAGTGAGCATTCTAATTGGAAGTATGCCTACGTCTTCCTCTCTATCTGGCTACCGGGTCATCGGCCATTCACCTTCATCTCTCAATGCTTCCTAGTCATCTCCGCAGGTGAAGCAAACTGCCCTGGACTTGGTAGTATTGACAGGGGCTGAAGAAGCAGATCAGAGGTGTCCCTAACTACTCTAGAGGAAGAAAAGCATAGATTCTCACCAACAGACATAGTTTCAATGGCCTAATGTGAATAGGAGCTGAAGACCTGTGATTCAGCACACATTCAATATGCTGTGTCATAGAATTTAATACTAGCAACGGTCATGTTCTTATCACCCATTTAGAAAAATCACAATGAGAAACTGGAGGGAAAATAAATGTATTAACTATAGATAGGCCTGGATCCTATGACTGGTCTTGCATGAGATTCTGTGACATGAAGGGTTGTGACATGGCTCATTGTGTAAAGGCACCTGCTGTCCTGAGTTTGACCTCTCAGACTCATGAGGGAGGACAGCACAGACTTCTAAAACTCGTTCTCTTTCCTCCACATGTGTGCATTCACATGCACATGTGCAGACTCAGATAAATACAGTAAAAATGTGAGTTACACAACTTGAAATTAGGTACTCAGGATTCGGTTCTCCTTTCCTACTCCACTTTCTTGCTTCCCTCTCTCTTAAATCTTCGAGCATGTGTGGGGATTGTACATTGAAATCTGGCTCTCTGGCACTGGCCACATCTTTGCCACTGAGGCAAACACCAACGATTGGGTTTAGCATATTTATCTGAAATCTCTGTCCTTAAGACCACCCCTTTTTTAAATAGAAACTTTAGGTAATAAATTCCTCACTTTGTTGGGAAGACACTTTTCAACTTCAAAGTTTACAGAATCTGCAATCACTTCTCCATCAGGCAAGATGGTGTAGATGAGCATTTTAACCATGGGTACCATGCTGAACTCCACAGGGATCTCCAAGGCAAAGCTGCCTTTTAATGGAGCTGGAAGTAATGGGAAGAGACAGTTATGGGTCAGACTACTGACTGGAAACCCCAATAACTGAACACAGGGATTTGGAGAACTGTCTATATGTGGAAGACAGTCTTCCTGTCCTGTGGTTAGTTGTTTGCATGCTAATGATCTCAGGAGAATATCACAATAATATCTTCCACCAAGATGCTCACTGTCAAAAGTTATGTTGGTTATTTATAGCTAATTATATACTAACATCATCTCTTTTATACCTTAGCATCTCAAACAGCATGTTAGATTTTCCTGTTATGAAAATGGTTGAGACAACTTTGATGGATAACTTATTTATTATTCAGATGAAAGGAAGAATAATAGAGAGGAAAACCTGTACTCGGGGAGCTGAAAATTAATAATCAACTCAGAGAAACAAGCCACACTTGTTAATAATAAGCATATATTTGGTATTAAACATTTTATCAATGCAGT
Organism: Apodemus agrarius; assembly: GCA_964023405.1. Classification (NCBI taxonomy): domain Eukaryota; kingdom Metazoa; phylum Chordata; class Mammalia; order Rodentia; family Muridae; genus Apodemus; species Apodemus agrarius. Next base: position 151,803,652 of record OZ030006.1, on the reverse strand, counting down.
GTTCACAGTATTTAAATCTCTTGGGAGAAAATTATACATTTTTGAAGTCTCTCTGTTTCTGGTGAACCTGAGGTGATTGGTAAGCCTCCTCATGATGGGTGCTGAGACTCACACTTAGTGTTTGTTGAAGAACTAATTGCATAATTTATTAAATAGCTAAGTAGTTTTTATAATTGATCAATGACAAGGAAGCCCCTTTTTCAGTAAATTCATTGAGCATTCACTGAGTACTACTTCTAGAAATTACTTGAAAGATATATGTGACTGTATGGAGCAAGCAGATTTATATCTAAAACTTGCTATTAGGCAGTGTCAATAATAATATTTAAGCAATAACATAATTATTCCTAATAATTCCAGTTTTTTATTCAATATAAAGAAGTTTTACTGTCATTGCCTTGCGTGAGATTTCCTGTGAGTAGTGTATGGTTTCAATTGTGCTCCATGTAGTCAATATGGCCATGGAGAGAATGAACAATAGAGGGAAGTTATAGAACATGTGTTTGCATGTGGTAAGTGCCCTTTGGGAAGGCAAGGACGGCAAGAACAGAGCATGGAGATGACCAAGATCCAGTGGAAACTTGGGGTTTTAATAGGAGAGAGTTCAAGAGAGACGATTAAGGGGGTGACAAGTTTCCACATTTTGGTACAACTGAGCAAATACCACCAGGAGATGAGAGGATAATTTCACTCATAATGTCACAGGAGCTATGATTCCCTGCCCAAGACTTTACCAAAAGCAAGCCAGTCAATATTCCATCATGGAGGAGGAGGGGTTTGTGATGACCCACTCTTAGCTGAGGAGCTTTTGACAGGGGATGACTGCTGAGGAAGAGTCAGCTCTCTTCAGTGATGAGGCCCTTGGGAGTCTGTCCATGTGTCAGGGGCTGGCCCAATTCCTCATTATGTTTGTGTAGCACTAACTGAACTCAACAGGTTTTTAAAAAAAAACAGACAAAATAGGGAATGGGCCTTGTGATGTAGGCCGGGAGGAGTCGGGGATTAGTGGGGAGTGGGTATGATTAAAATTCATTGTGTAAATATGTGTAACTTTCAAAGAATAAAAAAATGTCTTTAAAAGTAAAAATAAAGGACTGGACGGTGGTTCAGACATTAAGATCACTTGATGCTCTTCTAGAAGGCCCAGGTTTGATTCCTGGCACCCACGCCAGTGTACTCAGTGCTCTGCAATTCTGGCTCCAGGACATCCAGGCTTTCAGAGGACCTGTACTGACTTGCCCAGAGTTACCCACAAGCACCTCACACATAATTTAAAAATAATAAAAATGAAGATGAATCAAATACATGAAAATCAGTGTAGCTAGAAGGTTAAAACCAAGGCTGGTGCTCTCCAGAATTTTTTTTTTAAAGACACTAAGATAACTCATGTGCCTTATTGGGAATAATCTGCATGTGAATGCATGGGTTTCTCATACAGGTTGTCTCTTGGAGTACTTTGTGTATTCTGGTCTTACATATTCAGGACAGACCCTTCACCATGTTGAATGATACTCCGTTTGGGACTCTTGAGACTTTTTCCTGAAGATCATGGTATGAGTGAGAAATACATTGGATGAGAGTGTTGGTATCAAGACCTCTCAAACATGTGACATCACATAGGTGACAGCGTGGCCTGCACACCTTTGCCAATGCAACAGCCACCTTATTCCCAGAATCCACCTGGCTTACCTCCCACCTTTACCTATGTCCACATCACCATCCATATATAAAGAAAGGAAACTCTCTCTCTCTCTCTCTCTCTCTCTCTCTCTCTCTCTCTCTCTCCCACCCTTTCTCTTTCTGCCACCACCTTGCCCTTTCCTCTCTCAATAAGCCTCACATGGAACTGTTGGGCCTGGTGTGGTCTTTCTGAAGCCGCCCGACCAGTCCTAAACAGGCAGGGTCCTGAGTTCCTCCTGTGGAGAGTGTCTATAGGGACACACAAGCATGATGGCACTGCTAGTTGCTCAGAGGTGACATTCCACTGGTGAGTATGTGGACACTCGGAGAAATGCTACTGTGTGGGCAAACACTTACACTCTTCCTGCTCCACGTGGTGAGTGTGGTTTCCAGTCTGGATGATGATGCTCTGGGCCATGACCTAAAATGGAAAGTATTTCCCAAGCTTACATCTCTATTTACAAGGCTTTCTTCTAACTGTGCTAGAAGAAATAGATGAATCTATTGTACTACAGGCAGAAATACCCAGCCCAGAACCCAATGTGTCAGGAGAGAAGTGTTTAGGAAAGAAATCTTTGTTTTTGTTTTTCTTTCTTTCTTTCTTTCTTTCTTTCTTTCTCTCTCTCTCTCTCTCTCTCTCTCTCTCTCTCTCTCTCTCTCTCTTTCTTTCTTTCTGAAATTTTGAGCCAGAACTCACCAGGTAGTAGAAAACGAGCTCTCTCAGGTCTCCCAAGACCTTCCCCTTCAGAATAAAATGTGCCTGAACTGTGTGAATCTGGTTGCAGGGCAAGACTCTGCTGGTCTCTGTCTCAAGGTAGACATAGCTCTTGCTGAGGGAGTACACGGCGTAGGCCACATGCTGTGCCTCTGCATGTCTTTCGGCCATGCAATGGGAATGGGAACAGGAATTTTCCTCCTTGTGGTAGACCTGGAGAAACGCCAACATGCTGTGCTGTAGATTACCTAGTAAGCAGAATCTCTCTTCTGTGAGGAATCAGTGGATTTTCCTATCTCATTTAATGAACGAACATTTTGTACATCTTATGAAAAATGGAGCAGAATTTCATTAAATGGCTTGATGCCTAGCACCCTGAATTTTCAACATCAAGCAAATATTTATACTGGAGGATAGAGAAAAAGGAAGTATATTATTTTTATAAGACAAAGAAAACATTTATTGTACATCTAATATATAATGAAAAATTTTTTACATATATGAATTTTAGTGCATAATGAATTTGTGAAATAATAGATTGACAGTAACATTTTCATATAATAATGTAATGTATTCTGAGTGTTCTCATCCACCTTACTACCAAATCCTTTGTTTCTCTCTGGCTCCTTAATAGACCCTTCTTCCTTAATAGACCCTCTCTGCTTTCATTCCTGTTCCTTTCCTAGATTCCACATATGGGGGATATATGGGGCACAATTTCTCCTAGTCTTATACTCTTTTCTTAAATTGACAATTTCTAAGTTCATTCATTTCTCTATAGAGAAGATGACTCTCTTATAAATATCTGAGTAAAAGTCCAATGTACACATATTTCCAATTTTCTCTATCCACTCATGTGCCCAAGTTCATGAAATAATGACTCTGAGACTGAATTATTATAACTAATGGTCTAGTCCAAAAGCTTTGGCTCCTCCTGTTAGCTCCTAATTCAATTATACTGTTTATTCTATTCTGTTGCTTACCTCTTCTCAGTTTGGGGAGAATCTCTCATGCCTGACTCTATCCCACAAATTGTCTCTGTACTGGAGCTTCCCCACCCCTGCTTCCTGCCTAAGCTAATAGGCCAACAGCATCTCACTGACAGGTGATGTTTCTATACATTGCCCAAGAGAGTCTCTGTAAATCCTCATCCAGCAATAGGCATTAAAGTTGGCTCCATTGCCCAACTGCACTGAGAATTGCTGAGGTTGCCATGGAGATGGAAAAGTCTCTCTCATAAGTTAGCTTTGATTCATATGGGCATGTATGTAGGCGTGGCATACCTGTACTATATACTGGTGTCACTGTGGATTTTGTAGAAGCTCTGAGCTTAACAGACATACTAATTTCCCTTCACACCAGCTGTGCATATAGGTTCCTTTGTTCCCATAGCCTTGCCAACATTTGGCTTTCTGATGATAGCTAGTACAACCACTATGGAAATCAGTCTGGTGTTTCCTCAGAAAACTGGGCATGACACTTCCTGAGGACCCTGCTATAACACTCCTGGGCATAAACCCAGAGGATTCCCCAGCATGTAGTAAAGATACATGCTCCACTATGTTCATAGCAGCCCTATTTATAATAGCCAGAAGCTGGAAAGAACCCAGATGTCCCTCAATGGAGGAATGGATACAAAAAATATGGCATATATACACAGTGGAGTACTATTCAGCCATTAGAAACAATGAAGTCACGAACTTCTTAGACAAATGGATGAAGCTGGAGAACATCATCCTAAGTGAGGTAATCCAATCTCAAAAGAACACTCATGGTTTGCACTCACTGATAAGCGGTTATTATCCTAGAAGACTGGAATACCTAAGACACAATCCACATATCAAATGATGTCCAAGCAGAAGGAAGAGGTGGCCCCTGATTTGGGAAAGGCTTAGTGCAGCAGTGTAGGGAAATACCAGAACAGGGAAGAGGGAAGGGGTGGATGGGGGAGCAGGGGGGGGGAAAGAGGGCTTATTGGACTTTCAGGGAGAGGTGAGCCAGGAAAGGGGAAATCATATGAAATGTAAATAAAGAATATATGGAATAAAAAAGAAACAAAAGTATTACATGAAAACAATTATATCCATATATCCAATTTGCTTTGCTGTTGATGAATTTATTGAAATGTCCTCCATGCATGTGGGGTTTGCCTTTAAAGAGGGCCACTTACTACGAAGCCTGCTTATAGTAGCAGATGTTCTACAGCCATCACTACATATGCATAAATTACATCAAAATAGAAAAATTATGGAAAAAACAATGTAACTTACTCCAAAGGTCTTGATTTTCCAATAACTGAACTCAAAGCTATTGAAGCACATGAATTATTATATAAATAATTTTACAAGTCTAATTTTAAAATTATTGACAAAATTGGACACATACACAAACACACACACACACACACACATACACACACACACACACACACACACACACACACACCGCCCATTGTAGTAAAGAAGAGATTATAGATTTTACACAAGAAATTAGCAAACAAAAATTCTGAAGAAATTAATAAAAAATGGAAATCTGAGAAATGAAGAGATCAAAAGGCTACATAAAAAGCTAAAGAGAATATAATAGATTAGATACAATGGAAGAAAAATACCAGGGATTACAGATAATGAAAATTTATTATTACACTTAATCAATGATAAAGAAAATCTAAAAAATCATGGAAACAACTTTCAAGGCCTCTGGAATCCAGTTAAAAGACAAAGCATGAAGACATTGGTATCTCACAGTGGTAATGAATTTGAGGATACACAGCACCTTCCTTAACTAAATAGATAATAATTGACTTTTAATCATTTTTACTTGAAGCTCCTAGCTTGAGTTATTCAAAACATAAATAAAATAAACAATACTATGAAAAAATTGTGTTAAAAATGTGTTCACAACATATACTCATACGTTTATTAGTGATGAGCAACTTTTTGTGTTTTGCCCTAAAATAAGAGAGTTTGGCATGGAGTATTTTTTTTTCATTAAGCTACACATTATTGAGTTCTTGCTGTTGTAAAGCCTCACCTTGTGTCCTATGCCCTCCTCATTTCTGACTTACTTTGATATTGAGGGAAGAGCCCGAGATGCCGGTGGTATCTATGGAGAATTTTGCCAGGCCATGCTGATCAGTGGTAGTAGCATTGGTGTAGCTAATTTCTTCTGCTTTGATGAAGACCTGTTCATTTGGGACAGGAGCTCCCTTGATATCCACTAGGCGGACCTAAATTGAACAAGGAAGAAATGGATAGTCTAGGTATGGAAATACAACACAGAATGTAAGAGAAAACTCTGTTCTAGTATTATATAAAGATTCTAAAGATACACTGACTAATTTAGCATGCAAAAGCTGTTTTCCAAAAATCTATACCTGTAGAACTAGCTGTGCTGTGAAAAGTATAGAGATTGAGGATATCATATTCTTAACTTCATAACAGATGTTTTATAAGTGCTTTCTACTTTCTTATTATTCATAATAAATGATCGATAAATCCATTGTGTAAAATACAGGAAGTAGATGCTCTGACATAGTCACAAGAACAACTCGTGAGGGTTCAGATGCTAATGGAGAGCATGGATTTGTTATGAGTCTGTGGTACATGTTGCTTCACCGTTGAGACCAGTGACACTTTGGGGTTTAAGGTTTTCAGGAACAGTAGTTATAAATAAAAACTTTACAGCATATGTTTTAGATTTGGAACCTCTTGATAACTTTTCTCAGTCTTCAGTTTAGTTCTGGGAATTGAACTCATGCACTTGGGCATGGGAAATACAAACTCCACCACTAAGCTGTACTTCTTGTGTTGCAACCAATGATGTCAGAAACCCTTAATATCAGGCAGAATAGCCTTGGTTTTGAGGTACCACCTTACAGCATAACCATCTATGAAATGAAAAGCACCTTACTTTCACAAAGAATGGAATCCCATGTCTGAAGTGTGAATCTGCTTTCAGAAATATGAGCTTGTTTGTAGTTCTTTCAATTTTAGTTGTTGCAGATCCACTGAACTCCATTCCTGAAGAGGAAATCAGTGATGACATTGAAAGCCAAAGCTGGTTAGAGAGTTGCTTGTTTTCTGAATCATTTGAACCACCATCTCAATGTGGAAAGGTGTCAGTTTTCACTGTTCATCTTCTATATTCTTTGGTTTCTCACATACCTGTCCCTTCTTCTGTAACAATTGCATTTACACAAAAAAGCCGGTATCTGTGACGTCTTTTCTTTGACTGGAACTCAGTGATGTTGACTTCTTGTGTGCTGCAGCCATTGTCATCTAGCTGACATGTAAAATAAAAGCAAAGTAGCATGGCACACTGCTCAGATCGATGGTCTACTCAAACCCACACATGAGGACTTTCAGAAAATGCGTACTTAGTGCATGGTGCTCTGGATTTAAGCATGGGACTCAGCTCAAACCCCAGGCTGCTGTGTGCCTTGATCATGACCAGTCAAATATTGCCTTGGCTTGATCATCTATAAAAATAGTGATTACCTATTATGTACTAAGTGATATTTATTAAGGACTATTAAGCAAACTCACAGTTATAAAGTATGAAGCACTTAACTTGCATGCCATTAGGATTTAAATAATTACTTTCTGTTATTAAAATGGTAACCATAGGCATTGTAGTAACCCAATGGTGCATTTTGCTAACAGGCATGACACTGTTGGCTTGATACCTAGTGGCACTAAGTAAAGTGAAATCCATTTTCAGAGCAAAATGGTGCTTAGAAGAGTCTTCATAAGAAAGAATTGATATTATTCTGAACTGTGAAAGAACACCATAATCATTAGTTTGTTCTTAATTAGATTTTAGCTTCCAGCTTCCTTTATTTTATTTTTGCCATTTTCATTATTACAATTATTGTTGGCTTAGTACTATATTTCATTTAAATTACAATGCTCTACCAGCTTTGCTTTTCTGCTGTTGAGGCAGTTTGTCTGGATCCCTTTCCCCTTTCTGGGCTGCCTCGGCTGTTCAGCTTCAATATAAGATGTTCGTAGTCTACAACTTGATATACAAAGGCTGATTGATACCAGTGGGCAGCCTTCCATTTTCTGAGGAGAAGGGGAGGAGATGTTGGTGGGTTGGGTGAGAAGAAGTGAGAAGTAGGGACTGGTAGGAGAGGAGGGAGGGAAAGCTGAGAACAGGATATGAAGTAAATAGATAGCTTAATTAAAGAAAAGAACTACAGGAAACAGGAATAAGCAGGGAAGCATAACATGTACAAAAGGGCACAGCTTTTCACTAACTGCATCCTAGGATATGCAAACTGTCATAATGTTGGACAAATAATCTAATAATCTAGTTTTGGAAATGACTATTGACTTCAAAGAGGATTTAAACAAGCACGTGAAGATATGAATGTTATTGAACAGAACAAGAGTGAGAAAATCAGCAACAGATGTGATGGTTAATAAGAGATAAATAGTATGTGAACCAACCAGAACATCCTATACAGTCATAGGAATTAACACATAAGTATCAATAATATCCCTAAGTATAAATGAGTTTGAATCTTTAACTAAGACACACAGGCTAGGTCTCTTGCTGCAGTGATGCCAGTGGGAGCTCCTGGAGCACGATCTTGGAACAAGACTCCACAAGTTGTAAGAAAAGGGTAGACAAGCTGGCCATGGGGAAATCACCTGCTTCAATAAAGCCAAGCTGAAGAAAACGGAGACCCCTGAGAAGAACATCTTGCCAACCAAAGAGACCATTGAACAGGAAGAGAGGAGTGAAATTTCCTAGAATCCTAGGAAGATTTCCCCACCCAACCCCCTTGTGATGTGGAAGAAGGGTCACCTGCAAGCTGCACTGTGAACTCACCCAGGGAACTTAGTTTGCCCTGTGATGTTATAAAAAGTTATTTGTATGATTAATGAAAATAAAATACACCTTATAGCTGAAAAAGGCTAGCTAAGTTAGCTAATTAGACTAAAAGAAAACACACACAAACACACACACACACACACACACACACACACACACACAATGTAAGTATAGGAAGGAATAGATCAAGAAAACCCAAGCTAAAAAGAAATATAAATATCAATACTTGTATATGATAAAATTGACCTGTCTAAATTTAGTTACAAGAAATAAAATAGTCATACTGAGTAAACATGAAATGCATCACATTTTATAAAACAAATGCTACTAAGCAAAGGATAAATAGGTCCAGGTACAATAATAATGGATGATTTTACTACTTCACAGTCATTAATTGATCATCTGGCCAAAAATTAATAACTGTTAGGGTATTGTATAGAAATTTCATCTGAATTTAAACATTTCCACTTCAGCCACCCCTGAGGAGCCGGGAGAGGGAGAGTGTAAAGCTCAGAAAGTGAGTGCATGAATTAGTTATCTCTGATATGTTAATGCTGTGTGTGACAAGACACCATCCTTTTGACTCCTTCAAAGGAGTTATAGGAAGTGAACGGAATAAATGGGACTCCAGATGGCAAAATTAAACGTCATTCAGTAATCTTGTTTTTCTGGCTTACTAAGACTCAGGATATAGACAAGACTTATAAAACTCGGGACATGTACAACTGACAAGGCCCAAGAAGTTCCTAAAACTGACAAAATTGCAAGTCTATAAACAGGCTAAAAAAGTTCATGTTCACCAAAACAGCTCTACGGAGAATGCAGAAAACAACTTTGGACTGAAGCGAGGAATAGACAAAGCTAGCAGGCTATAGAAAGAAAACAAATGAAACTATAATTACAGAAATATAAAATAGGATTAAAAACAGACAGTACCAAAAGTAAAATGACAGCAATCAACTTACACCTTTCAGTGATAAAATATCAATGGCATCAACTCTCCTATCAAAAGAAACAGGATAGTTGAATAGGTTAAGAAACAAAATCAGTCTTTGTGTCATTTTCAAGATACTCATTTTATCTTCAAAGATAAACGCAACCTTAGAGCGAAGGGACTGGAAAAGTACTCAAACCAAATGACCAGAAAGCAAGCAGGAATTACTACTATCTGAACAAACTGATTTCAAGGAAAAATTAATTAGATGAGATAAAGGACACTTTATTCTGATAGAGACAACAATTAACTGAGAAGACACCACAATTATAAATATATATGAACCAAGCTTTAACATACACACTTTCTTAAAGACAATACCACTCGATTTCAAGAAACAGATGAAACAAAATTTAGTGGTTATGGTTGATTTCTGCACCCTAATTTCCCCAATAGGGCATCTGGGAAAAAATAATCACAAATTCGTCAGAATTAAATGACATCAATTTCACATTTGGACCTAATAGATATTTATAGAACATTCCACCAAAACACTAAAGAATATTTATTCTTTGAAGAAGTAGATGGAAGTTTTTCTAAAATAGATGATATAGTGAGACACAAACCGAGTCTGAACAAATCCAGAAAAATTGAAATAACCCAGTGTACCCTATCAGACCACACTGCAATACAACTTAAAATCAATAGCACAAGGATTTATAGAAATTACATAAATTCATGAAAATCAAACAACACACTATTGAATAATGAATGAATCAAAGAAGAACTCAAGAGTGAAAAAAATGAAAATCCTGGAATTTAATGAAAATAAAAACAACACAAAAGACTCTGGAAGACATTCAAAGTGAGAGAGACATGATTAGCTCTAAGTGCTGGTGAAATAAAAAACACAAATAAATGACTCAATGATGTCAATGAAGGATCCAGAAAAAAGAAAGGTCAATCCAAACTCTGTATTAGCAAATAGGAAGAAATAATGAAAACCAGAGCAGAAACCAGTGGAGCAGAAATAAAGAATACAACGAATCAATGAGTCTAAGAGATGGTTATTTGAGTAGATAATATCAAGACCAATTTTTGGCAAAACAACCAAAAAAAAAAAAACGAAAGGAAATGACCCAAATTAATAGAATCAGAATTATGCATGGTAACATTACATGGACATTAAAGAGATTTGAACTAAATGTAAGGGAATACTTCAAAATCCTGTACCGAATTAATCTAGAAAACTTAAAACAAGTGGGCCAATTTGTACATTCATCCAAAACACAAATGTTCAACTAAGAAGAAATGGATAACTTCAACAGTCACATAGACTCTATAGAGACAACCTACCACTGTCATTTTCCTTAATCAATATGGCTCCTTACTGTATCCAAAGACTGGTCCTTATCCCTACAGATGCATATGGGTCTCACTGCATCAAAGAATTTTATTTTTCAAAAGACAAAGACCTTTATAGAGATCCAGAAGCCATAAAAATGCAGAGAACTGACTATGATTGCCCAGCCCCAATAATACATCTCCAACATAACCCATACATGGAAGGATCAGGGAAAATAATGGAACAAGGATCAGAAAGATTGTGAAAGACCACTAAAATGCCTGTTGCAAAAATAGTGTCTTTCAGACAAAACAGGGAAAAGCCACCCATAAAATCCCAACAATGTGGTTGCCTGAATAAGACTTAAATAATAGTAAAACAAGTTAACCTGCTAATGTGGTAAAAGGTGAAATTTTACAAAGCCCCACTCCTAGATCAAGAGCAACAGGGAACCAATAGCTACTGAAAATGACTGAGATGAATATAAAAGTCTGTGGGAGTCAGGAGTCGCATGGCCTTACCGATAACAGAGGTCATGCAGGCTATTGTAAAGTACAAGTGTCTCCCATAAGGATGGATTTTATTAATCAGGAAACTGTTTAAGATAAAAGCCAGAAAGGAAGACTCTGGAATCAATTCAGGTGTGGCTTTGTCTCCTCTGTTGAGGAGGAGACAAAAACACAAGCTTGTGTGTTTTACATTCCTGTTTTCTCTAATGCTTATCTGTGAGCACAAGAGCCTCATGTCTTATACATTTCACATATTGTGGGTAAGCACTACGCATGTCAGTAAAGAAGCTCCTCAGAAAATGAAAGGTCAAGGTACCATATGATCAGTTGTCAGGAATCTATAAAAGGAATCTATATCAACATATCAAAACGTGTTCCCATACATGGCTTGTCATTTATGTGAGTTGTAGACAAATGAGTTTACTAGCTGATAAAATGACAATCAAAACCCAGTAGGAGAATGTTATGAGTATGTGGATTATCACCTTTTATAAAATATGCCAGACTCTGACACACAACAGTGTATGTTTTCTGTCATATGGGAGTTAAAATAAAACAGAACCAGAAGACAACAAAACAGAAGGTGTTGCAATTGGGAAGAGGAAGAGTCTGGTGGGAGGGGAGATGGAGAGAATGGTATAGGTCATGAAGGAGGCAACCAAGTACATAATACACATGAATGACTACATCGTAAAGAAGCCTATTGTTTTGAACAACTTACTTATATTTTATTTGTGCTAATTGAAATATACTTTCTAAGAATTGTGTATAAGGCATGAAAGGAGTGGAGGTTACATAGGAAGATGAGAAGGACATGTAAGAGTGAGGACATAAGAGAGCAGGGGTGGCAATGGGACAGGGGGATGTGGTTGAAATACATGACTCTCGTGTGTGGAAATGTCATAAACCTACTATTTCATACAATGAATATGTACTCAAAATAAATTTGGTGGCCAAGTAAAGTTGTTGAAATGTCCCTTTAACAGTAGTGTGTCCCAGGATTATCAGTTTTATCAGTGAGGGCCTTCTGGGGGATTGCACACATGCCTGGCTAGTGTTCCATCCCTGAGCTACAGACCAGGTCCCTGAGCTACAGACCAGGTCCCAGAACATCCTCTTTCAATGTCTGGGTATGCATTTCCTCTCATCTTTGTTGTCTGCCTTTTTGTTCATTAAGCTTGGGTATTTAAAACAGGCCTTTGAATAGATGCACTCACCTTGGAGTTGACTTCTTTGCATCTAGTCTCAGTCTTAGAGCTACAGTAGTGATTCTCACGGCATATGCTTATCTTTACATGTCCTGGGACAGGCTTCCTGTAGGTATATCTGTCACGACATAAATTCACAGAGACCAAGGGTCTGTATAAAGCAGAGACCCACTATGTTTTCACTGATTCTGTGTAGTTTCATAATGACAACAAACATGGCACATTATTATTACCTCCTGTGTTATAACTCTATGTGTTAAGAATTTATAAATAAAATTAATAAATTATAAAAAAGTAGCCCTATTAAGAACCTATGGAAGACATGGCTTTCTCCCTTTTGTGGTTCTGAAAAAGAATAAGTAAGTAAACCAGGATCCTCAGCTATCAAGTTATTGGAATGAGTTGAATGGGCACCATGGGAAATAACTCAGAGGTATTCTAACAGACCTCCTCAGTCCTTTGCCTTTGTTCAATCATTTTAGTTTTTGAGCAACCCCATTGTAACCACAAGCAAGTGTGAGTTAAGGTGTGTGTCTTCTGTTTGATTCAGGCACGTATTACAAGTTCCTTCTTGTATGGTTCTAGACTTATATAGAAATTTTAGTTGCTGTAGTACAATGTCCTACTTTATCAGGTATAGAAATGCAAGCAGAAGACTGAGGTGTCTAAAGGTTAACCTTGAGTGGCAGTGGTTTGAGCTGGAGGCAGACTGGGAACTCTTGTTTCTCTGCTCTTTCTGTCAGCACATAAGAAGACAGTGAGATGCCTTGATTTAGTGTCTGTGTTCTCTTCAAATAGTCAGTGGATCTTATTAGGTCCCTTCCTTTCTCCAAAGGCAGGAACTTTTTATTGCCTTTTTATAATTCCTTTTACCATTGATATCAGTAACATATGCAGTGAATGACTGTGAAGTAATCTATGCAGAAGTAGTAAGGGACACAAATGAATACCACAGGGTAAACATTCTAGTGGGAAAAGACATGATCCTAGGATTTCTATGTATTCTACAATGTGACATTATCCTAGGGATTTTTTGTGTCTGAGTACATTCTTAAGGATAGAAGGACAGAAGCAGGTAACTCACTTCCCACATGCAGTCACACTGAGTATTTCATCGCGCACAGAGATGGCATTTGGGACCTTCACGTCGACATTAAATCTGGGATGCACTATTGGGAGAGACATGAGACACTTAGATGCGAATGACTTGTCTAGTTGTCTAACTAGACTTGTCTGTTTCAGTCTCTGCACAGAAATGGCAATTTCACATTATTAAGGCATTTCTCTTTCCAATAAAGTTAGAATGTAGAATGGTTATACATTATATCACTTCCTAAAAACAGAGGTATCTACTTAAAAAGAAAACCAAATAAACAACAAGACAAGTGATTTGCTTCTGAAAAATCCCAGGATGTTCTGGAAGTCCCATGTTGCTAGATGGATAGCCATAGCTAGAGTCAGATGGAACTCAATTTCTTCAAAATAATTCATCCTATGATAACCAAAAACCTATGACAGCTGCTTTCTCTTTTTGGTCGTCTCAGTCCATACCAAATTCCATCACGGTGAAGGAGTGTTCTTCCTTTGCCCCTGACTGTTTGAGCAGCACTATCTTGTAGGGACCCTGAATGGGCTCTGCGGCCAGGCTGAAGGACATCTGCTTAAGCCCATTCTCCATCTTAATATCCCGCCACTGCATAATTCGGTTCATTTTCGGATCCTGTGAAAGAGGTTGCAAACTTTCTAAGTCAATAAAGTATTAATTATGACAACACACCTGGAATCACAGTGTTGGTGATGGAAACCTTTGGCAACTTGGTAACATTCTTTTGGGGAGGGAAGAAATATTGGTGATATGGGAAATAACAAAACCAGTTATCTCAAATGGCTATGGCTGCTGACCCATGCACAGCACTTAAACAATATTCCAATATCAGGTTATTTCATAAGATTGAGTTCTCTGATTACAAAACACTTAAGTTTCTTACCTCAATGTAAGCTAGAGGTACCTGAAACACAAAGAAAACAATGTTAGTTTAGAACAGTAGGTCACAACCCCTTTGGCAAACAGGTTTCCAAAAATATTTACAGTGCAATTCATAACTATCAAGTTATAGTTATGAAGTAGCAACAAAAACTACAAAAAATGGGGTTGTGGGTCACCACAATATAAGGAACTGCATTAAAGAGTCATTGTATTAGGAAGAACAAGAACCACTGATTTGGAAATTTCACACACACAGGAAATTTAATAGATTTACAGAATAGGACTTAGAATGGGAGTTTCAGGCAAAATGTGATGAACTTAATATCTAGTAACATAGCCAACTGTAAGCCAATTAACCACCTGCCTTCTAATTCTTTAAGTGACAGAGAAAGGAACCCTAAAGAGTAGTAGCATGAGCACTTTATAACCAGCACACAAAAACTGTTGGAATCCAAGTAAGTCATTTTTATTAGTGAATTCAACAAGTTCAAAATGATAAAAAAATAATGGGATACTTCAAAAAATTTTAATTGCACTGAAAATGGAGGCAAAAAATGATAAATTCTATAAACTCCACTCATTCATGAAAATTATGATTTGGAGAATAACTTAATTTCAATTAACAAACTCAGGAGACTTAAAAGAACATTAGAAACCATTAGAAATATATATAAAGAAACCTAAAATAATGGGTAGATATATATACACTAGACAGAAATGTTTGTTATTAAATGCTTCATACTATTTCCAAATCAATATACACACTATTAACATATCAGTCAAATTTCCAAGGCTGATTGTAGAATTGTACCAATGTAGTAAAATTTATACAAAGCATCCAGGAGCAGTTGATGAAATTCTGAAAAGATTACTTCATAGAAGTGAACTCATCCTAAATAAAAATGGAAGTTCTGTCCTCTGAGAGGTTCTACCCAGCCATCAGAGTGAAACACATGCAGATACCCACAGCCAAACATTGGATGGAGGTCAGGAACACTTATGTAAGAGTTGGGGCAAGAATTGAAGGCTCAGAAAGGGGTACAAACTCTACAGAAAGACCAACAGAGCCAACAAATCCAGAACCTTGGGAGCTCTCAGAGTCTGGGCCACCAACCCAAGAACATTCATAGGCTTGAGCGAGCCTCTCCTGCCCTCCATATGTAGCAGACAGGCAGCTAAGTCATCATGGCTACCTTGTCTGGTCTCAGTGGGAGAGGATGAGCTTAATCTGGCAGAGTGGTAGGGGGATACCCAGGGGAGTCCCCATCCTCTCAGAGAAGAAGGGGAGCGGGGTCTGAGGGAGGGAATATGTGAGGAGGGACTGGAGGGGGAACTGTGTTTGGGATGTCAATCAACTAATTAATTAAAAAAGGAAGTGTTGTGACCATTATGAATCTGGGAGGTGAAGGAAGGAAGGAAGAAGGAAGGAAGGAAGGAAGGAAGGAAGGAAGGAAGGAAGGAAGAAAGGAAGGAAGGAAGGAAGACACAGTTGGCAACATACTGGCTGCCAGGGTGTAAGGACTTGGGCTTCATCCTAGAATCCACATAAAAAGCAGGTACAAGTATTCCCTGCAGTTCTATCTGGAGAAGCAGGCAGAACAGACAGTTCTTCAGGGGTCACTGGCCAAGCAGCCTAATCTAACCTGATCATCAGTTCCCAGGACCATTAGAGACTGTGACTCAGAGCCCCGGTTGTATGGCACCCTAAAACTGGCCCCTGAGATTGAGATTGTCAGATTGTCTTCTGGCTAGCACATGCATGTATACACACACACACACACACACACACACACACACACAAATGAACTTGTACTACACAGCTGCACAAAGCATAGGAATGGCTCCCAAAGACTCATGCGCTTAAATGAGCATATGGAGTGGCACTATTAGGAGGTGTGGCCATGACAGAATAGGTGTGGTCTTCTTGGTGGAAACCTGTCCCTTAATGGGTAGGCTTTGAGGTCTCAAATGTTCAAGCTATGCCATGTGTGACAGTCTCCTGCTGTCTGCAGATTAGGATGTAGAACTCTCAGCTCCTCTAGTACCTGCTCTCTCCCATGATGATAGTGGACTAAACCTCTGAAACTGTAATCCAGTCCCAATGAAATGGTTTGTTGTTATTGTTTTTCTTCTTTTTTTCTTTTTAAATAAGCTTTGCCATAGTCAAGGTGTTTCAGTGCAGAAATAAATCCCTAACCTACACTGGGAATTTTACAGTGTTATAAGCCTACAGAGATGGGTAAAGCAATTGAGGGATTGTCCAATAGAAACATACACATGTATATATAATGAAGGATGAAGCTACAAACAATTATCCTGAGTGATGAAATCAGACCCAAATAGAAAAACAAGATACATCACATAGAAGCAGACACTAGCTGTAAAGTAACAGGGAATCATACTTCAGTCCACAGACCCAGACAGGCTAAGTAACAAGGAGGGCTCTAGAGGAAGCATGGATCTCCCTAGGAAGAGAAAACAGAATAGATTTTGCAGGTGGACCCAGGAAGGGAGGGGATGGAACAGGAGGGATAAGGTCAGGAAGGGAGGGAGGGAGAGTATGGGACAAGATGACTAGAATAGGAGACATTTAGGGGGTGATGTGGACACCTAGTGCAGTGCAAACTATTGTAATCTATGAAGGTGACCTTTGTGAGAGGACTCCTAGTGATGGAGGACATGAAGCCATCTTCTATAACCAGGTAAGGCTCCCAGTGGTGGGATTGGGACACCAACCTAGCCACAAAACCTTTGACCCACACCTGTCCTACCAGCAAGATGTGCAGCTCAGAGCTTGTGGGAGTGGCCAAGCAATGACTGGTCTAATTTAAACCCCAAGCCATGAGAGGGAGCCTATGCCCCCATAATGCCTGGATGGCCAGGAACGAGAAACTAGAAGGCTCATAGATGTAGTGTAGAACCAAACATGATGAACTGAGAAGGGAAAAGTCAATTAAATGATTCCTAGTCAAATCCTGCTGTACTCATAGGACCAGTGCTCAGCCTGGTCTTCATCAACAACCCTGTCTCCAGCAGCTTGTTGGAGCAGATGCAGAGATCCACAGCCAAACAATAGGCAGAGCTTGGGGAACCTGGAAGAAAAGTGGGAGAAAGGATTGTAGAAGCCAGAGAGTCAAGGACATCAGGAGAACACAGTCCACAGAATCAATAAAGCATGACCCATAGGAGTTCACAGAGACTAATGTGACAATCACGGAGCCTGCCTGGGTCTGTGCTAGGACGTTGGCATGCATGCTTGCCACACTAACTCCAGTAGATTCTGTGTGACAAATTTCACAGATAGAGGCATTGACTCCAAGGTGAGAAAGTCTCCTGGGGAAATCAGTTGTGGGCTTCTCTAGCTGGAGAAATATTGAGCTGAAATTCTCGTGGCAGTCTTGCCTGTTTGATTTTCCTCTATTCTATTTCTACATTCATGAGATGTTCCTGATTGAGCCTGGGCCATGAGTATCCAAGCGAGAAAGTTGAATGGAAGTCCACTCTTTGAAGTGCAGGCACTGTCCATGATGTCTTTTCTTAGAAATTCAATGTTTTACTTCATGATCAGTTATATAACTATAACATACATACATTGATAAAATAAACTCCCAACAACATATGAATTTGTATGGCTATGCGTGTGTAGATGGGGGTGGCTTTGACATGTATGTAAAGCGTTGTTTAAGTATAGAATTAAAGTGAATCTTAAGAGCTTTAATAAGACAGAAGCTAGATGTTACATAAGGATTACTAATGGAAATTCTTTAACTTGTACAGGACCTAGGGTCCATAACCAAGTGTTCTTGAGAACTTTTGAACTTCTGAAAGACTGTCATTAACTACAGGTGTTCTGATCAAGGAATGTGATGCTTCATATGTGATCTCCTAAATTCATACCTGATTGATTTTGTATCTTCTTGTGCCAAATGCTTATGATAATCATTCTTTGTAATTGCTTCACTAGATACATTTTTCAGAAATGTAATGCCAATTTTTAATGTATAAAAATTCTTGATTGAAAGTTGCAAAGTACATTCAGATTCACACTGCCTCTGTAGATGTGTCTGTTTGTCATTACTTCACCAAACCTGTGACTTCCTGGATACCAAAGACCCTGGTTCTCCCACAGGCGTGTGCTCCCAACTGTGTAGGTCTGTGGCACATGCTGTGTTTGTTTATTCCAGGTTGTTTGCGGGAGTCCAAACAGTGGGAGCAGGCATGTCTTTGACTCTTTTGCCTGCTCTTGGAACCCTTTCTCCCTTTATTGGTTGTCTTGCCCAGTCTTTATATGAGGGTTTGAGCCTAGTCTTCTTGTATCTTGCACTGTATCCAGTTGATATCACTGGGAGGGCAGTTTTTCTGAAGGGAAATGGATCTGGAGGAAAGGTGAGATGGTGGGGTGACTGGGAGGAGCATAGGGAAGGAGTGCTATGGTTAGGATGTTTTGTATGAGAGAAGAATAAATCATAGCAAAAGGGTAAATATATACTTGATAAAATTAGAAAACAGATTATTAGGATAAACAGAATTTTTATACTCTCCAATAAAATGGTGTCCATTGTAATTTGTTCTTTGTAAAGAACAAATTATGTAAAAGCAGATTGATATTCTGTTTAGTTTTTAAGTATTTTTTGAGAATTTTGTGCAGTATTTCCTGATGATATTCACCCCTTCCAGATCTACCTCCCTTCCCTTCGTACCTGACTTAGTGTTCTCTCTTTTTCCATCCATTAATTCAAATTTGTGCTGAATATCTATATATCCTTGGATATGTGGACTTTGGCTGGAGTTTGGTAGACTGACTTTCTCCCAGTAGCTGTCATAACAATAGCTCTCCAAGAGGGATAGGACTTCATGTCCATTTCTCCTCTCCATGCCAGGGATTGTTTTTATTGCATGTGCTTGTGGATGCTAACACAACTGTAAGTTCATATGTGCCTCTGTAGTGTTATATTTAGAGAATTGTTTTCTTGCATTTATTCTGCCTCCAACAGTATTCATCTCTGGCTCTTAAAGTTTTTCCTTCCTCCCAACACATTAATCTCGGTTCCTTGCGAGGTGAGGATGTGATTTAGATGTCCAATTTAGTATTTCCTATTCTCCAGTCAAGCCTGTACAGACAGGAACCATCCTCCCTACTGGCTAGCAGCTTTTATACAGCTGGAAGGTATGCAAAATATCAAAGTGGGTAGATAATGATTAATCTCACCCAACTGCTACACCTATAAACAGTGAGAACCACCAGCTGGGTAAGATATACACACTGGTGCATTAGTAGCACAAATGTCAAGGAAGAAACCAACAACTTCTAACTCGAATTAAAGTTCCACTGTGCAAAATGAAATCCACACACTTGGAATCATGGTAGAGCCAAGAACCTGGGGTTTCATGCCTCATAGGTCCCAGGAAAGAACCCATTATGATTGTACTGCTAAAGGACACAGTATTAAGCCAATTGTTACTGATTTGGTGTTATATTTATAGATTAAAGCACACCTCAGCCATCGTCAGAGAAGCTTCTATTCATAGTAGAAGGTATTTAAGTATACAGATACCCACAACTTGCCTAAGAACAGAGGGCAAGAGACTGAAATGCAATTATATTCTTAAAAGAGTCTATTCAGGGAAGAACCCAAGTGTTAAATTCAAAGTTGTAAAAATAACAGAGACTGTGTGAGAAATAATCTTGTTACACTAGAAATGGATTTCTTAAGGATGGCACAAAGTAACAGAATCTACAAAAGAAATGACTGAAAAACATGACCAATCTAAAAGGTTCTATACAGTATAAGTCTCCACAAAGTATAGAGAAAACCCAGATATTTAACCAGTAATGGACTACAGAATAAGGGCACTCACACATAAGGAAGCCATAGGATGGTCAATGTTGACTGAGTGACAGGTATGAACAGGTAAAAGAGAAGAACAGAAAACAAGAAAATTTCATGCCTCAGAAGGGGCTGGAAATTAGTATATTACAGTGACATTTTGTCTTAAAGAACCCACCATTACCCACAGGTAAAAGACTCACCAGCTCATTCCGGGGGTGTAGCTTTTTATCCACAGAGACAACCCGAAATTTAACTGGAATAAGAGAGAGAGATTTTTCTAGTGAGGTCCAAGGGCCCAAGTCTTCTTTGTGCCATGTTCAGGATGGTGTCTTAATTCCTTTGCCCACTGTGGTGCTTCATACCTGTCTGTCCTGGCTTGTACACGGGCTTGTCTGTCTGGACAAAGAGAACACTTTCTTTGTTCTTCACAAGCACCGACTTCCTTTTGCTGAATTTATGGGTTGGCCCTTTGATGTTGATGTCAAGTGAAGCCTCCTCATCAGAAGAGGAGAGTCTAGGGATCTGAGAATAACAGGATCATGAGACCCTTCATCATCTGACTCTCTACACTTCTTAGATTTCCTCACTAAACTTCTCTCCTTCCACTTCACAGGAACAAGATAGAGGGTCCATCAGTTTCTGTTTATATTACATGTAGGAAAAAACAATGTCAGAAAAAAAAGGATGAAAAGAATATACAGAATTTTGTGTAAGTCAGTGTGAGTTTATGTGAGCAACAAAAACACAGTCATTTTTACGGAGTAAATAGAATCTTGATCAAAAATTAGCTCTAAGAAATGAAAGAAAATTAGCCTTAATTCTGAAACTGAGGTAGAGAGAAAGGTAATGTATTAATGTTGGTAGGAATTATGTCTTGAGGAAAAGTCCTGGAGAAGAAAACCAGCACTTATTCAGGATATCAGGATTATGCATAGGAGATGTGGTCCTAATGAGCTGGACCTCTGTTTGAAAGTTTATTAATTCACTAGCAGAAAATACAATGAATTGGCAAACCCTTTCTTTGGGCAGTGGGCTTATTTGAGGGAATTCAATGGGAAAGCAGCATATGTACAAATTTTGGCTCATCTCATTTTGGGGTGGGATGATTTATGCTATCTGTTTACTCAATAGATGTTTTAAATTTCCATTGTTTTGAGTTCACTAATATGATTCTATATTAACCTGTTTGTATATGAATAATATATATACACATTCACACACATGTTCATAAATATATAAAACAAAACAGGACAGGCATTTAGTACTCACAGTGAAGGAAACACACTGGAACAAGTCCTTGTCAACCACAAGTTCATCAAACAGGTCTCTCCTTCCCAAATGAGATATCAAGGAAGCTGTGACAGTCACCGTCTCATTCAGATGGTAGAGATGGAGGCAGATCTTCTCAGGGGTCTCAGTGTAGAGCTGGGAAGGGACCAGCACCATGTACTTCCTGGAAGGGAAGGAATTCAGGCCAGTGTATGACATTGTCTATACCTGGACTTTCAGCACAGTAACCATGGTCACAGCTTGCCACATGGCAGAGTGGCAAGACAATCATCAGCTCATAGATACCTGCCCAGGCAGGTGTGAATAGCATGCACTTTCTTCACTAAGTCAGCATTCAAGTTCTAGAATGTTCTTACTTTTTAAAATGAAAATATGAGAGGAATAATTATTTTTTCCATAAAACTTTATCATGGTCATTTTTCATTATATTTTTAATTCTTTTATTTAAAATTATTTATTTATTTCATGTATATAAATAAACTGTCACCCTCTTTAGACACACCAGAAGAGGATGTCAGATCTCATTACTAATTAATGGTTGTGAGCCACCACATAGTTGCTGGGAATTGAACTCAGGACCTCTGGAAGAACAGTCAGTACTCTTAACCACCGAGCCATCTCTCCAATGTGCCTTGCCCAACTCCTTATAAAAATTATTTATTAGCCGGGCGTGGTGGCGCATGCCTGTAATTCCAGCACTTGGGAGGCAGAGGCAGGCGGATTTCTGAGTTCGAGGCCAGCCTGGTCTACAGAGTGAGTTCCAGGACAGCCAGGACTACACAGAGAAACCCTGTCTCGAAAAACCAAAAAAAAAAAATTATTTATTTATTTTATGTTTGTGAGTACACTGTTTCTCTTTTCAGACACACCAGAAGATAGTAGTGGATCTAACTATTACAGATAGTTGTGAGTGGCCATGTGGTTGCTCAGAATTGAATTCAGGATCTCTGGAAGAGCAGTCAGTGCTCTTAACCACTGAGCCATCTCTCTAGCACCTATTTTCAATTCTTAAAAGATAACTCAATATCCTGTATTCATTTTCTGATACTCTTTAACATAAGATTTATAATGTGACTGTGAATTTCAAACTTGCATAATTAACCTATGTTATTCTTGAGCCAGTGCCAAAGGCTATCTGTAGGGATTAGTGTCTACCTTTTCCTATAATTAGAAATTTTTGTCTGCCAAAATCTAGCCTGTCACTGCTATATCACAGTATGCAAAACTATGACTACCTTGCTTTTTATTTTTACTGCCTTAAATATATTTTTCTGATCATAGATACAAAACAAGTCACTCAACAGTATAATCCTAACTATGTGGTTATTTTGGACACCAAATACTTTCTACTGGTAGTTTGATCCAACATCTTTGATCTTAAGAAATGTATTGTTTTAGGACACAAACATGCACAGGGTTCTGATGTGCCTGAAGTCTTATCTGTCTCAAGGTTAAACCATAGGCTACACATTTCCAACCAATAATGTCAACAATTTAAATGCTTGTTTTTCAAAATGATTAAATAGTTTCAACAACTGAGCATGTCTCTAATTATTGGGATTTGAGACACTACTGGTTCAGTAATCAGGGGAACACTATTCTAAATCACACCACACCTCAGTTTAGTAACACTGTTTGCTTTTGATTTGGAAAAAAGATTACCCAGAATCATGTAATATTAAGGTTGGACAACATATATACAATAATTTGTTAATTAAAAAGCAAAAAGAATTTAGGGAGGTTTTCAGGAAAAGGGACTGTAAAAGGAAATGGATGGTTTTTTGACTGGAGGAGGGACGATACAGAAGAGGGTCTTTGGAGATACTCACGAGTCTCCATTGAGCAAGGACACAGAAGGCAGGAAGGCAAGAAGAACTGAAAAAAGGCACAGCTGAACCTGTCTGTTCTTCCACATGGTGTGGTAAGAAAGGACAGAACAGGAATTATGGTATCCTCCTTCTTAACACTGTTTCCAGAGTTCTCAAATCCACGGCCACTTATTTATGAGTCTTCTCTGTAAACAGGATGCTTTGCCCAAGGTGTTTAAATAGCAAAATAGAATATTTGTTCTCTGTCAGTGTGTACAGTGGTGGCCTGAGCACAACTCAAATAAATTACAACAGTCTCAGGAAAGGTGCCAGCAGAGCTCTGGATGCTGCTGGTCAAGGGTCAAGGAAACAGAATTTGCTTAGTCTGAGCTAGAGCAGACTTTCTCAGTCTTTTTTTAAATTTTTTATTTATTGGATATATTCTATATTTACAATTCATTTCCCTTTTTCTGGTTCCCCACCGCCAAAGGTTCCACATGCCATTTTCCCTCCTCCTGCTCTCTCACCCACCCGCGCCCACCTCACTGTTCTTGTACTCCCCCACAATGATGTTTTGGTCCATTCTAGCACCAGTGTCCACTCCTTTCTTCTTGTGAGACATCATTTGATATGTGATTTATGTCTTTGGTGTTCCAAGCTTCTAGGCTAATATCCACTTATCAGTGACTGTATACCATGGGTAGTCTTTTGAGACTGGGTCACCTCACTTAGTATGACATTCTCCAGCTCCATCCATTTCTCTAAGAATTTCATGAATTCATTGTTTCTAATGGCTGAATAGTACTCTATTGTGTATATATACCACATTTTTGTATCCATTCCTCTGTTGAGGGACATCTGGGTTCTTTCCAGCTTCTGGCTATTATATATAAAGCTGCTATGAACATAGTGGAGCATGTATCCTTATTGCATGCTGGGGAATCTTCTGGGTATATTCCCAGGAGTAGTATGGCTGGGTCCTCCGAAAGTATCACGTCCAGTTTTCTGAGGAACCGCCAGACTGATTTCCAGAGTGGTTGTACCAGCTTGCAGTCCCACCAGCAGTGGAGGAGTGTTCCTCTTTCTCCACATCCTTGCCAAAACCTGATGTCTTCTGAGTTTTTAATCTTAGCCATTCTGACTGGTGTGAGGTGAAATCTCAGGGTTGTTTTAATTTGCATTTCCCTAATGACTAATGATGTTGAACATTTTTTAAGGTGTTTCTCAGCCATCTGAATTTCTTCAGGTGAAAAGTCTCTGTTTAGCTCTGTACCCCATTTTTGGATAGGGTTATTTGGTTTTCTGGGGTCTAACCTCTTGAGTTCTTTGTATACATTGGAAATTAGCCCTCTGTCGGATGTGGGGTTGGTAAAGATCTTTTCCCAATTTGTTGGTTGCCGATTTACCCTTTTGACAGTGTCTTTTGCCTTACAGAAACTTTGTAATTTTATGAGGTCCCATTTGTCTATTCTTGATCTTAGAGCATAAGCAATTGGTGTTCTGTTCAGGAATTTTTCCTCTGAGCCAATGTCCTCAAGGGTCTTCCCCAGTGGACTGACCAGGAAATCAGAAACTAAACAGGGACATGGAGAAACTCATTGAAACTTTGGACCAATTGGATATAACATATATATAGAACATTTCACCCAAACCAAAAGACTATAACTTTTTCTCAGCCCCTCATGGTACCTTCTCCAAAATCGACCATATAATTGGACACAAGACAGATCTCAACAAATATAAAAAGATCGAACTAATCCCATGCCTCTTATCAGATCACTATGGAGTAAGAGTGTTCTTCAATAGCAACAAAAACAACAGAAAATCCTCATAAACGTGGAGGCTGAACAATATTCTACTCAATGATACCTTAGTCCAGGAAGAAATAAAGAAATCAAAGATTTCTTAGAATTTAATGAAAATGAAGGCACAACATACCCAAATCTATGGGACACAATGAAAGCAGTGCTTAGAGGAAAACTCATAGCCCTGAGTGTCTCCAAAAAGAAACAGGAGAGAGCATATACTAGCAACTTAATGGCGCACTTGAAAGCTCTGGAACAAAAAGAAGCAATTTCACCCAGAAGGAGTAGAAGACAGGAAATCATCAAACTCAGGGCTGAAATCAATCAAGTTGAAACAAAAAGAACCATACAAAGAATCAACAAAACCAGGAGCTGGTTCTTTGAGAAAATCAACAAGATAGATAAACCCTTAGCCAGACTTACCAAAGGGCACAGAGATAGTATTCAAATTAACAAAATTAGAATGAAAAGGGAGATATAACAACAGAAACTGAGGAAATTCAAAAAATCATCAGATCCTACTACAAAAGCCTATACTCAACACAACTGGAGAATCTGGAGGAAATGGACAATTTCCTAGACAGTTACCAAATACCAAAATTAAACCAGGATCAAATAGATCATCTAAACAGACCCATAACCCCCAAAGAAATAGAAGGGGTCATAGACAGCCTTCCAACCAAAAAGAGCACAGGACCAGACGGTTTTAGTGCAGAATTCTATCAGACCTTCAAAGAAGTCCTGATACCGATACTCTTCAAACTATTCCACAAAATAGAAACAGAAGGAACACTACCCAACTCATTCTATGAAGCCAAAATTACCCTGATACCAAAACCACACAAAGATCCAACTAAGAAAGAGAACTACAGGCCAATTTCTCTTATGAATATCGATGCAAAAATACTAAACAAAATACTTGCCAACCAAATCCAAGTACACATCAAAACGATCATTCACCATGATCAAGTTGGCTTCATCCCAGGGATGCAGGGATGGTTCAATATACGGAAATCCATCAACGTAATCCACTACATAAACAAACTCAAAGAAAAAAACCACATGGTCATCTAATTGGATGTTGAAAAAGCATTTGACAAAATTCAGCATCCTTTCATGCTAAAGGTCTTATAAAGAGCAGGAATTCAAGGCCCATATCTAAACATAGTAAAAGCAATATACAGCAGACCAGTAGCCAACATCAAGGTAAATGGAGAAAAACTTGAAGCAATCTCACTAAAATCAGGGACTAGACAAGGTTGCCTCCTCTCACCATATCTCTTCAATATAGTACTTGAGGTACTAGCTAGACTTTCTCAGTCTTACTGACCAGTAAATCTTTGCAGAAGGTGACTATGCTGTGACTGTGTGACAGTTGACACCTATCTGCTTCTACTCACTTAGAATTTAGTAGCATTCCCTGGGATGTGACATCTCCATTTCTTTTCTTCTTCATTCGAGAGTCACTAGAGTAGTCCAGGTTGGAGATTTTAAATTCCCCTGTATCTGATCGTGGAAGTATCTACTTTAATGGGTCTCGTGTATGAAAAGGGGAAGTTGGACACTGGGCAAGCTAAAAAAACTCACCTATACAAGTCACTGTGCCCAGTTTTTTGTCAGAACAGAAGTCCACAAGTCTCATCTAGAAGCACACTTCTATCTCTACTGCTTACTAGGAGGCCCAGCATTACATTTTCCACTAAAGGTGATTGCTTCAAATGGTGAGGTATCAGTATTTAGGGTGCAGCTCGGATCCTCTGGAAGGATATTAAGTTCTGAGTTTGGAACCACATCAGAATTTCTAGTGTAGATCTTAGAGCTGTTTATTTATTTATTTATTTTTGCAATTATCCTGTGATATTGGCTTGAGAGGAAGGCATAGCATAACTGAATGAATTATAGTGTTGAGGCACTGAGTAAAAAGAAATAACAAGTGAGAAGGGATGTAATGTAAGCATGTAAGGGAAGAAAAAGAAAGAAAACTTATGGCTGGCATGGTGGTGCACACATTTAGCCCCAAAACTCAGGAGGCAGAGGCAGGCATATCTTTGTGAGTTCAAGGACAGCCTGATCTTCAAAGCCAGTCCAGGACAACCAGGGCTTGCACAGAGGAAAAACCCTGGTTTGAAAAAAAGAACAACACAAAACTCATGTATTTTTGATGGACCTCTGAACCCCAATTAATTAATAGGAGACTAGTGCTAGATGCAGGCTTGTTGATTAACTCAAGTTCAAGCTTAGGTCAAGTCCTCTAAGATGGAGCCTGAACTCAAGATGGAGTTAGTCTGGTCTCTCCCACTGGCCATGAGAGTCAGAGACACAAAGTCGTGTGAGTGACAGGACGTGCATCCAGATTCATTGTACATTTTAGTGCTTCAAGTTATATGTGATTATCCTAACACTTACACGAAACAAAAACAACAGTGGTAAAAATACATGAGGTAGTTTTGCATTTTAAATTAAAAATACTGGTTATTTCTAAGGTATGCAGATCAAGAGACACATATTTCCTAGATATACTGAAAACAAACAAAACCTATCAGAGAAAATAGAATATTGTTGCATGATGGTGAATATTATGTTTAAAAGTTTAAAATTAGTATGCTTGAGAGAAATATAAAACAAAACACCTCTAACCTGTGAGCTCCACTTGCCCAAGGACAGAGGGCTTCTAGGAATGCTGGGAATTATTCTTGAAATTACCTGATTTGTTTATGCAAGATAACAAACCACATGCTTTCACTCCTGCAAACAAGCTTGCTTGCCCCTAGCAGCATGAAGGATGTGTGCTTTTCTGCATGTAGGCCAGATGTGTGACTGGTTGCACATACGCAGGAAGTACATACCTTTATGTGTTTTTGCTTTTATAAACCCCCTCACTAAGGTAATTCATAGCCACATCTTGCGAATACTCTCAGGTTCAGTCCTGGCACTATGAGTATCTGGTGCTGGTAAAAACTATCATTTCAGAAAGATGAAATGTTAATCAATGGTTTTCTCTTCTTCCTCTATTTCATGGCTCCCATTTATGTAGTGTGTGTGTTTGTATCTGGGTACAGCTGTATGAGTTTGTATGTGTGGTTTATATCACTTGCATGTGTTTATTCATGTGTGAATAAGACATTTTGTTTTTAAAGACTGATTTATTTATTTATTTATTTATTTATTTATTTATTTATTACAAGTAAGTACACTGTATCTGTCTTCAGACACACCGCAAGAGGGCCTCAGGTCTCATTACGGATGATTGTGAGCCAACCTGTGGTTGCTGGGAATTAAACTCAGGAAGTCTGAAAGAGCTGTCAATACTTGTAACTGCTGAGCCATCTCTCCAGCCCCCAAGACCTCTGTCTTGTGTCACTTTTACCTTGCTTACTGAGACACTTTCCTCGATGCTGAAAGTTGTAAATGAGGTTAGACTATCTAACAGAGGAATCCATAGGGATCTGTCTCCTTCTGTCTCCATAGAGGCTGGATTATAGGCACACCACTGCCATGCCAGGCTTTTATGTTGTTACTAATTCTAATTCATGTCCTTACATTTGCAGAAGCTTTCATCTAGTGATCTCTCATCCATGACATGAGAAGGGTTGTTTTGCTGGCTGGATTCTCCATGCATGCCTTCTCTTGTGAGCCTAAGTTAATCCACAGAGCATTTGGTTCATAAACACCATGCCATGGTCAATGCTCTTTGCAGCTCTGTTCAAGATAAAGGAGAAGCTGATGGTAGACTATGGTCTCTACATTGTCTAGAGTGTATGACTCCTGAATGCCTGCAAACTAAGGAGCACTGTTATTATAAGGGTTACTATCAATTCCTAGTCATTTTAGAATATTGGAAGTCAGGGGACCAGCTTTAAAAGTTGTATCTTTAATGTCAAAAAAGGATAGTCTGGCTGAAAACGGACACAGGGGTGAACATGTCCAGGGCCAAGCAATGGCTTCATAGCATGTGAGACTTTGCTATTCCTAGGAAGTGTTGAAGGGAAGTAGCCTGATTAAATGGATGGCATTCATAGTTGCTCCTGTGACCTCATCTCTCAGGGACTAATTTTTCTCATATTTCATTAAATTAGGTAACCTTTGTCTTGAAGAAGGATGGGCAGATCTATGACAGTTTTTCCACTTACATGCTACTCAGACTAAGGATCCATGTCCTTAAACATGATATTGATATCTGTAGTCATCCTGACTTTATCATCTCTTCTACTTCCATGTCTTAGATCCTTATGAACCAGGCTCTGCAAACCTTCCACTGTTTGCTTAGCAGGCTTTCCCCAGGTAAGCTGCTCATTGACAGAGCACTCCCTAAACACCATGGTGCACTGCACTAGGCCATAACATATGTTCACACCAGCATACTGTGACTGGGAGAGTTAGGGGCTGGAAGACATTGACCTCTTTGAGCCAGTAGCCAAATGACTATGGCATGGGATGATTGACTGGCTGCTACCATGGTCAGACTTTGTCACATATGGCAGAACACGGATTCTGTATGTTGTGCCTCTCAGTGAGAATTGTGAGGTGCGCTGGTCTTTGTCTTTTATTTTTTTCTGAAACATAATTAGGTTCATGATTTATCCCCCTTTGAGACTGTGAGGTGGACATGACTGGGTGTATCCAGCATGGGGGTGGGGAACCAACCATGGGTTCTCTATTAGAGCAGATACACAAAATCTCTTCTTAGGGGAAGAAACTGGAGCACAAGAATCTCTTTTCATACCTTCCTAAGACAATGTGGGCTCCTCAGCCTGTGGGTTGTGATGCCCTTGGTGGCTCAGTGACCCTTTCACAGAGGTCACTTAATCCCATTGGAAAATATAGATATTTACATTATGATTCATAACAATTGCAACATTAGGGTTATGAAGTAGCAACAAAAATAATTTTATGGTAGGGGTTCACCACAACATGAGAAACTGTATTAGAGAGCCAGAGCATTAGGAAGATGGAGAACTCGTTCTTAAGATGTTCATAGAGGGACAAATCTGTATTTCTTGGGGGAGGTTTTCTGAAGTGTCTACATGAGAAGGGACATGGGAGAGAGTTCTGCTCTCTGAAATGCCAGCAGAGCACAAAAGGGTGAGAATTCAACATCAGAATCTAGTATGATGCTTCCCTAAGGGGGGTCTCTTCCAAGTCTCCAGAAAATATGGGTGAACTGGATGTAAACAACTCTGTTGGGCATATATGAGTGTGATACTTTGATCCCCAGTTGGTGAAGCTGTTTGGTAAGCATTAGAAAGTATTGCCTTTTTGGAGGAGGTGTGATCTAGCCAATTAAGACAAAGCTATTCCAAGTGAGCTCTCTCTCTCTCTCTCTCTCTCTCTCTCTCTCTCTCTCTCTCTCTCTCTCAACTTCAGGATCAGTGATGAGCTCTCAGCACTTCTTTAGACTCATACCTGTCTGCTTTTTACCATCTTCTCCTCAATGATGGTAGCAGTCTCTAATTTTCTTGACTGGGAACCTCAAAATTTGATGTTTTCATTTATAAATTATCCTGCTTGTGATATTTTGACCTGGCCTGGCCATAGATTATAAATTACAACAGAAAGAATGGGCCTCATTTCTTCTGGTAATTGGAAGGTGGAAGGAAGATAGTCCAGGGCATCAAAGAATGAAGGTTCAAGTCTTTCTTATGATGAGCTATTGTACTATGACTGTTATGAGGGCTGGGTAGAGCAGACTGCTGTATCAATTTGGTCATGGCTATAGGTGTAAGATGTGGCCAAGGATGTGACTTCCATGAAAACTGATGAGCTGTCACAAATGAGCACATTCTCATTGACCACAGCCAGCTGTCTGCAGAAAAAAACTCAAATCTGTTGGTGTTACATTAAATACAGGCTCCAGAGACTCATCTTCCACCACAAGTAGATACTCAGTGGACTGAAACTGAATGAGTTGAGTAATTCTGAATATTATACCCCTGTATTTCCTGTCAGCTGTGTAGTCTTGACTGACTCAGAGAGATGCTCCCTACTTGAAAGTTAGTAAGGTGAACATAGCAGACTCTTACTCATCAAGGTTCCACAACATACTACTTGTTGATATCCACAGCTGCCAGAGCCAGCCTGTCAGCCCACATGGGAACCAGGACTGAGTTTGTCCTGACCCACAGGACAGACAATGGGGTTCTCCTGAGCACCTGGGAGAGAGTGGGGGACAAGGGACACAAGTGGGGGACAGACAGCAAGACAGAAATTCTGATCAAGCTGCAAATTTTTATTTTCTCACATTGCAATATAAAGGAGTACAAGCAGGATATAGGGAGGGGCTAAGACGGGGCAAACATTGTCTCCAGGGAACAGTGTCTCAGAAGGGTAGGAGGGGTCAAACATTGGAGGGGGCAAACATTGTCTCTAGGGAGTAGTCTCTCAAAATTGTCTCTCAGAATCTCATAGGGAAACTGGCTGAATCTCATGGGGAAGCTGTCTGCAGCTCCAGGATGTTGGCTAGCTAAAATGGTCAAGAGGAGGTGAAGTGAAAGAAGTTGCTATGGCAACCTAACTGCAGGTGAGCTCTGTTTGTTCTGAACAACTCAAGTGAGCTCTGTTTGTTCTGACCACTGCTATTTGGCTAACCTGGAAACTAGTATTTTTCCTTCTAAAGCAGGCTTGAGTATCTAGGATGGCTAAAAGGAGGAGGTTTTGCAATCTATGTGAGAATGGCTCCTGGCATTTGTCCCTTCCCTGTATTGTAGAGAGTAGAGGTTGGACAGCCATTGATGAATAAAGCAGATGAAGCACCACAAGGTTGGAGTAGCACCTGTCTCGGGTTTTCCACCCAGTGTTCCATAGAACTTTCCCATCATTGGAGATCTCTACCAGTCTTCAGGGATTCCTGTCTTAGGGGGGAATGGTCCTGGGAAGATGTCAGTCGTTGGTTAACTACTCAACAATAGTTTTGTTTTGGGTGCCTTGAGTCTGAGGGCTCCCTCTGGAGTCCCAACTGGAATGGTTGTGATAGGAATGCTTTTTCTGCTAGGGCACATGATTGTGCCATTTGGGCTCTTTTGTAACTGCCCTGGGAGACTGGTTAGCCATCTCTTGATCCTCCATAGTCAAAGGATGGTAATGTGCCTGGATGGGCTTGGCCACTAAGTTATCTACCTGTTGTTTGATTAGGGTAATGAGGCAATTAAAAGCCCATGGTCCAAAAGAACTTAGCCATAATAGACCCATGAAAGGTCCCAGGATACTGGGTAAAGGGGTAGTGAGTCATGGAGAGGTGGAAAACCAATTTTCATACCAACTTTCTGCCTGTTCTCTTTCTCTCTTTCAGTTTTCTAGTCCCTCTCTGACTCTTCTCATGCTATCTTTTACAACTCCTATTTTGCTAGTATAGTAGCAGCATTCTTCTTTTAAGGCTGCACAAAGTCTGCCTTGTTGAAGGAAGAGGAGATCAAGCCCTAACCTATTTTAGAGGACAACTTCAACTAGGGAGTCAACGGAGTCAGAGAGAACATCTATTGCCTGTTGAAAGCACTGGACATCTTGGTCGATGGTGGCACTGAGCTCTGTGTACCTGGAGTTAGAAAGAACAAGGGAAGAGATACCGCTCTCCACTCCCACAGCTCCGAGGCTAAGTAGGACAGAGATAGTAATAGCAGAGATAATTTCTCTGCGAGAGCAGCTCAAAAAGCTGGAGTCCATCAGTGGATTGATCCCATAGGTGGAAAAAATATTCAGAGTGGCAATAAACTAAATAAGGGACCATCTTAATAATGATGCAAAAGTCAGGGATTTCTCCATCCCTTCGACTTTGAAAAACCGAGATGTAGAAGCAAGGTCTTCACATCAAGAAGTGAGGCCATTAAGGCACGCCCACCAGGTTCCATTGGGGAGGGAATACAAAAATTGCCAGGAGATGGGAAAAAGGTTTCATTGCACAAGTGAGCATAGGCTGGGAGGACGTTCATTCCACTAGTGATCACACAAAGTTCACGGCCAGATATTTGGGTTAATGTGAGGCCTGGCCAAGTGCCCCTCTGCCAATGGTAGTTTTCTGGATCATCAATAAGGAGCGGATCACTGAGAATGGCAATTCCCTCATAAAAGGGGGGTTGGGAATGGTAGCACAACCAGCTATCTTCAACAAGCTCAGGGGAAATTTCATTTAAGGTAAAAAAAAGTTCTGATTAACTAAAGAAAGGACAAGATTTTTAGTGAAAGGTGGTTGTGTGGGTGGTACAGGTAGAATGGTGGCTGGTGGCCGTGGAAGAATGGTGGCTGATGTCCAGTGGGTAAATTCAGAAGGCAGCCAGGTGCTTTTATAGTGAGGGGGATTGGGTGGTGTCCTGGAAAGTCCCTCTAGGAGGAGCAGGACGACACACCAGGACAGGATTGGGCCCCATTGTAACTGGCTGGGAATGATGTAAAGGTTTTTGAGAAACTTAACAGTGAAGATAATATCCATATCTGAGCTGGATTGGTAGAGGCAAAGACCCCATTCCTAAACTTTTTGCCAATTTAAATTGGGAGATTTTCCAGTGGTGGTTAGCTTAATTTGCAAAGGCATGCACCACCCATTTGTAGAGAGGTTAAAGGTCTTGCAGGAATAGTCAACTGTTAGAGTACAGGCCAGGGTGTAAAGTTGTGTTTAACTTGGATCACTGAAAATTCCTATGGATGAACTCTCTTCCTTCACTCAGCTTTTTGTCCTTTTCTCCCCCCTCTCTTAATTTACACCTTTCCTTTTCTCTTCCTACACTCATCTCTCCTCATCTCCCACTAGTTCTGGGAGAATTATGAAAGTATACAGTGGGAGATAATAGCTTAAATTCTTCAGAGATAGGAGAGGTATAGGGCTTGTACTCTGGTTGCTGGGGATGTCTAACAGGTTACAACAGGTTTTGGGGTACACAGCCTTCTCAATTTCTGACCTAGTTTACTTCTGTGGCTGTTTGACTACACCAGGCCAAGCACAGACTTATAGTTTAAAACCATGGACCAGGAATTGTTCTTTAACTCTTGAATAGAAACACAAGCAAAAGCCTCGTAGTGACTTTGACATAGGTAGGACTTAGCACTGAGATACTGTGCTGTACCATAGCCTTGCTATACCATAGCCCTGCTATTCCAATTCCTCCCTTCTGACCCTGTGATCCCTTTTACCAAGCCCTCTTCCCTCCTTCCTCCCTCTATCTATCCCCAGCCCCTAGTCACATCCTCTGTTATTTGATTCTGGCTCAACTTCACCAGAATCCTGTAAATGGAATTCAGTGGGAAATCTACTTCTAGGGTCACACACATCTTATGGTTTATATCCTTTATAAATGGATGAAGCCTGTTGGTGAAAAAAAAGGCCTTGAAAAAGCAAAGATCAAATTCACAAGTGAATGTTGGTGGCCATTCCTACATGGTTTCCCTTGGGGATCCATTTTTCATGCCTTGTTGTCCCTTACCTAGATAGTGGGGAGGTATCAGCATAAGGTACCTCCTCATTCCCTTCAAACTCCTTCTTCTGTTACTGCTTGGGGCTTAGGTGTCCCCTCAGACTGATCTTTGCTAGATGTAGATGATAGATGCTTAAGGATATTTGGTACTTACTATCATCATAATCAGTGTTCCCATTCTGGAGAGGTTCCAAGAAGTATATATCAGTATGTGTTCTCTCACTGAACTGTAGGTCAACTTCACTCATGTCTTTAGCTGTGGGTGCTATCAGTCACATCAGCATCATCCTGTGTATCAGGAATCCCACTGCAGTTGGTATCTTCCGGGATCCACAATACATCAAGGGGTGTGTGACTGAATGTGATGGTGCACCCAGTCTCCTCAATCTCAGCCTTCTACACACTTGTCCCTTGGGGTTTAGCTAGAATCCAGAGTGGTATCCTCCAGGCAGGAGACTATGTCTTTGGTTGTGTCATCATATGAGGTAGATGTGTTATGCATCCACAAGATTTCTCTGTAGGTCAGAATTCCAAGATGAGCTGATATCTAATGTGTTGTATAAATCAGGTGATATAGACCTAGAGGAGCCCTTGAAATATTTTTTCTTCACTTACCTGCTGTCTTTTGTTGTCCTCAGATGCCATGAATGAACAGGGAAGGCTGACTCCATCTTCCCATCAAGAGGGAGACTTAAGGGACATGCAAGGCCCTTGTTTGAAAGGGTCA
This sequence comes from Apodemus agrarius, assembly GCA_964023405.1. Taxonomy (NCBI): domain Eukaryota; kingdom Metazoa; phylum Chordata; class Mammalia; order Rodentia; family Muridae; genus Apodemus; species Apodemus agrarius. The sequence goes on along the minus strand of OZ030006.1, from coordinate 151,768,574 downwards.
CTTGAAGATGCCCTATTACCCAAGGATGTAACCACTACTTTTTTTCTGGTAAAAGATAACTTTTATTAAATTTCCAGGACATCATTAAGCCTATTTTTTCCTTTAGTTACATTGGCTATAGCTCAAGAAATACATAGCATCTACAATGGTGGAGATGGATCACCTGGAATGTCTTTCTCTGAATACTGGTGGCAAATTTGCATCATAGAGATCCATGCATGGAAATTCCATCTCCAATTTCTCCACCCCATAGGTAGGGATAGACAACCCTAGAAGATGCTAGGAAAGAAGCAAAAATACAAAAAGCAGATCTAGGAGACAAGTTTATGGCTATCACTGTCTTTTTTAAAAAATTATTTATTTATGATTTTACAGTCCATATTTTATGCCCCCTGTCCACCCTCCAACTGTTCCATATCACATGCCTCCTCCCTACACACTGTCTCCATGTGGATGTCCCCAGACCTCACCCCAACCTGACCTCTAAACTCCCTGAGGTCTCTAGTCTCTTGATGGTTAGGTGCATCATCTCTGAATGAACAAAAACCCAACAGTCCTCTACTTTACGTGAGTTAGGGGCCTCATATCAGCTGGTATATGTTGCCTGTTAGGTGGCCCAGCGTTTGAGAGATCTCATGGTTCCAGATTAATTGAGACTGCTGGTCCACCTACAGGGTTGCCCTCCTCTTCAGCTTCTTTCAGCCTTCCCTAGTTCAACAACAGGGGTCAGCAGCTTCTGTCCATTGCTTGGGTGCAAATATCTGCACATGACTCATCTAGCTGCTTGTTGTGTCTTCTATAGTGTGGTCATGCTAGGTCCCTTTATGTGAGTGCTCCATAGCCTCAGTAACAGTGTCAGGCCTTGGGGCCTCCCCTTGAAATGGATCCTACTTTGGGCCTTTTGCTGGATCTTCTTTTCCTCAGGATCCTCTCAATTTCCATCCCTGTAATCCCACTGAAATCTGGGACAAGGATTCCCACTCTCCCCATGTCTATTCAATATAGGACTCAAAGTGCTTGCTAGACCAATAAGACAACAAAAAGAGATCAAGGGGATACAAATTGGCAAAGAAGAAATAAAGGTATCACTATTTGCAGATGATATGATAGTGTACATAAGTGACCCCGAAAATTCTACCAGAGAAATTCTCCAAGTGATAAACCACTTCAGCAAAGTGGCTGGATATAAAATCAACTCAAATAAATCCGTAGCCTTCCTTTATACAAATGATAAATTGGCTGAGAAAGAAGTTAGGGAAACAACTTCCTTCAAAATAGCCATAAACAATATAAAATATTTTGGGGTAACTCTAATCAAACAAGTGAAAGACCTGTATGGCAATAACTTCAAGACTCTCAAGAAAGATGTAGAAGATCTCTGAAAATGGAGATATCTCCCAGGTTCATGGATTGGCAGAAATAACATAGAAAAAATGGCTATCCTTCTAAAGGTGATCTATAAATTCAATGCAATCCCCATCAAAATCCCAAAGACATGGAAAGAGCAATTCTCAAATTCATCTGGAAAGACATAAAACCCAGAATATCAAAAACAATTCTTAAAAATAAAAGAATACCTGGGGTAATCACCATTCCTGACCTCAAGCTTTACTACAGATCAATCATGATAAAAATTGCTTGGTATTGGTACAGAGAAAGACAGGTGTTGATCAATGGAATATAAATGAAGACTACCCCCCCCAATCCACACACTAACAGACACTTGATCTTTGACAAAGAATCTAAAAATATACAATGGAAAAAAGAAAACATCTTCAATAATTGGTGCTGGTCTAACTAGCTGTCTGTATGTAGAAAAATGGTAATAGACCAATATTTGTCACCTTGCACAAAGCTCAAGTCAAAGTGGATTTAGGACCTCAATATAAACTTGATACACTGAATCTAATAGAAGAGAAAGTGGGAAAGAGCCTCAAACTCATTTGTACTTCCTAAACAGAACTTCAATGGCTCACAATCTAAGATCAAGAATTGATAAATGGGACCTCATGAAACTGGAAAACTTCTGTAAGGCAAAGAGCATAGCCAATAAGATAAATCAGCAACCTACAGATTGGGAATAAATCACTAACCCTACATCCTATAGAAGGCTAATATCCAACGTTTATAAACACTCAAGAAGATAATCACCAAAAAAACCCAAACAACACAATCAAATAATGAACTATCTGTTTCTATATCATGAAAATTACAGCTATTTCAAGTATCCTAATGATGCATCATGTGTTCAGAGATCAAAACAACAAAAACTAACCCAAACCCTAAAGCAGTTATGCAAAGCATAAAAAAGATTAGAGCTGGAAATAAGCAGAGACATATCAACGATCAAAGAAACAAAGACCTGGAAATGTGATAGGACAAACAAATCTGAAAAACCCTTGGCATTAATCACTCAGAAGACACAAATTATTAAAATGAGAGACACAGAAGAGACGAGTTAGAAAACATTAAACCCTAAGGGCTATGAGGCAAACTTGTACTTTAGATTATTGACAATCCTGAAAGATATTTCTCACTTCACAAACAGACACCAAAATTAATAGGTTATCTAATATTAACCACCTGCGGCCTTCCCATGCTAACCCATGGACATGATGATTAATTCAGAGTGTTGCAAAACATATGAAGAGATCATTATATGGACAAGATGGAAAAAGGTGATAAAATCTCCTCTAACAAAGAGAGCCTAGACCAACGGATTGATCGATCTTACCTACTAGCTGTGAGGTGTCATGAAGAATGCTCAATCTGCTTTACCAAAGGGATAAGGAAAGATAATTCTAAATAACCTACAAAGCCAGTATTACACTGATGTTGGAACCATAACAACACATTTGTGTGCACGTGCACACACACACACACACACACACACACACATACACACATGTGACAATAGCCTTGAATATTCACAGGTACATCTGTTATGAGATTACTTTGTAGTTCAGATAAATTTCAACACATGCTAGAGATGGAGTTTGGTGTTCATGTTGGGTTAATCATTGAATCCTAGGATAACTACACACAAAGTGGACAACAACAAGCATATAAGGAAGTCAAGGGAAGAGACCCATGCTCAGCTGTGAAGAATGACATTTTATCTTTTTCCAAAATGTAAAATGGACTTGTCTGCAACATGCCAGTTCTAAGTAGAGCCATGGATAAGTACCTGGAACCTTAACAAAAAGGAGAGGCTTTCTGGCACAGTATCTATGTTCATCATGGATGGACGTCTATGAGGTTCATCAAAACAGTGCTTTTGCATGTTACTTTGTGTGTGTGTCCTTATCTGGGTTTGGTGTCTGGGTAATACCAACTCTAGAAGTGTTTTATTTGAGTATTTCGTCCTGCTCAGGTGAGTTTGGGAAGCATTCTCTCCTCCCCTCTCTACCTCATGGAACAATGTGTGGGATATTTATGTTAATCTTTTTCTAAAGGTTCTATAGAGTTCAGAAGTGGATCTAAGAGGTCTTTAATTCTTCTTCCAAGGATATTACTACTGCCTTGGTTTGGTTTCATGGCTCACTGTAGTGAAACCACGAGGGTGTTAACATCTTGCCCTGGCTCTGTTTTTTCCTGCCTGGACACAATTCAGCCTTCTCCTGCCCCTCCCACCATGTAGTCACAGAATCCTTATCAACGCTTTTGAGCCTGTCAGTGACCCTGACCATAGTCCAGACCTGTTAACCAAAATTATTAATGTTTGTGCTAGCTAAAACATAGAACCAAAATAACTAAGAGGAAGTGTAAGTCAAAAATAATTGTCATGTGGTGTCTGGAAAATACCACTAAGCTCTGCAAAAAAGACCTATGTTGCTCTGACTCCATCAAACACTGGTATAATTGTGGGTTGTTTTTTTGTTGTTGTTTTTTGTTTTTGTTTTTGTTTTGTTTTTTGTTTTTTGTTTTTTTTTTGGTTTTTTGGTGTGTTTTTTTTTGTCTAGAAAAATGTTGTCCCTCTGATTTGCAGCACCAAGAGACTTTGAAACATGAGTCTGCTCTCGGTCATTTGCCAATAAAAGGATTCACATATTTTTTTTTAGATTATTTACTGGATATATTCTATATTTACATTTCATTTCCCTTTTTCTGGTTCCCATCCCCCAAATGTCTCACACACCCTTTTCCCTGCCCCTGTTCCCCCATCCACCCCTTCCCACTTCCCTGTTCTTGTATTCCCCTACACTGATGCTTTGATCCTTTCCAGCACCAGTGTCCATTCCTTCCTTATTGTCGGATATCATTTGATATGTGGATTGTGTCTTTGGTGTCCCAAGAGTCTAGGCTAATATCCACTTATCAGTGAGTGCATACCATGGGTATTCTTTTGAGACTGGGTTACCTCACTTAGTATGATGTTCTTCAGCTCCATCCATTTCTCTAAGAATTTCATGAATTCATTGTTTCTATATCCTTATTGCATGCTGGGGAATCTTCTGGGTATATGCCCAGGAGTGGTATGGCTGGATCCTCTGGAATTATCATGTCCATTTTGGCTTAATTAGCATGGATGTCAATAACTATCTTCTATAGATCATTAGTTCTGTTTTCACTGTTGATGTTGCCTTGATCTATATCATACATATGCCTAAAAATGTATATGGTATAGTCATATGTATTTCAAGAAATGTATATACTTTATCAGTCACGTACATGACTAGAGTTATTATTAACTCTAGACTTTCTAGTTACTGCAGTTTAACTTTTTAAAATAATTCATGCTGGACGGTGGTGGCGCACGCCTTTAATCCCAGCACTTGGGAGGCAGAGACAGGTGGATTCCTGAGTTCGAGGCCAGCCTGGTCTACAGAGTGAGTTCCAGGACAGCCAAGGTTACACAGGGAAACAAAATAATAATAATAATAATAATAATAATAATAATAATAATAATAATAATTCATTATGCCCCCACCCCCATTAACCCTTCCTTTGACTGGAGGGCGATCGTGATGTTTTTTTAAAGATTTATTTATTTTATATATTTGAGTACACCATTGCTCTCTTCGGACACACCAGAAGAAGGTATCAGATCCCATTTCAGATGGTTGTGAGCCACCATGTGGTTACTGCGAATTGAACTCAGGACCTCTTGAAGAGCAGTCAGTTCTCTTAACCACTGAGTCATCTCTCCAGTCCTATAGTGATGTTTTATGTTTACTGGAATTAATGTCATGCTAAATTCTGTGTCCAGTGGTTCTCTAAGGATCTAATTATTGCTTTCTTTTCAGTACACATTTACCCAGATAAAGGCCCAAGGTCCTTTCAGGGAAGAAAGCATTGACTGTACATATTTAGTCTTTTCTCAAGGAAGTCAAAACTTCCCTATAAACTGGCTCATGTCTGGAAATTGGCTTTGACAGTTTTGTAATTCAGTCCAGAGTTTTATGCATGTGATGTGAAAGTTTTCCTTTTATAAAGGTCAAGTGAGAGGAGTCAGTAGGCTTATCTGTTTTATTTGTGGCCATGGTCATTAATTAGCCAGTTTGCTATTGCTGGTCTGTGCGATTCACTCTATTTATTCTGTCATGTTGACTCTGGTATTGATTGTGATAACTGAGTTTCCATGAACTTGATGGTTCTGACCCTTCAACATTCGCAAATCCCCATTCCCAGTATGGTGCTATTCAGAGATGTGGACATTTGCGAAATTATTAGATTAAGAGGGTGGAGCTTTCACCCACATAATTAGTGTCCTGCTTTTCCTATCAGGACACTAGCCCTAACCCTAACCCTAATGCTAACGCTAAACCTAACCTTAACCCTAGCCCCAACCATAACCCTGCCCCAATTTGAAAATTGATCAGTTGGACACTTCAGCAGGTCCACTAGTCACCAAAAGTCACGGAGAGGAGAGGATCATTTCCTGAAGCTCTGGAGCCTGACTCTGGTCCAGCAATGCCATGGGCTGGACCACTGCTCCACCATAGAATTTAGTCCTGCAGTCCACATGGATCTGCCCTGGAAGGTAGAGCTATGGCTTTGGTGTGTTAGAGGGAATGGAATATCACGCTGTATATGTTATTATTTTATTTTACCATTTTGCCTTTCCACAGTTATTTTCCTTTCCCCCATTCTCTCTTCCTTTTAGTCATTTTATTTCATCCTTTCTTTCATCATCTTGCCCACCTCACGTTCCTCTCCCAACTTTATCTTTCTCTTCTTTCTCCTTTGTCATGTACTGAGTCCAGTTAGAGTTGTCTATCTGCACGTGGTATATGACCACCCACTGGAGTATGTTCCTAATTTCTTACTTTCGCATGGTTTTAATAAAATGGCAATACTTATATTTTTAACTTTTGCTGCCATCATGTGGCAACCTAGACACATTCATGTCTAGAACTTTATTCAGCTATTGTGTATGTATTATTTACACAGACCATTAAGGAGATGATTAGACATGTGTCTATATATATAGACACATGTGTCTATATATATTTGTTTTATAAATAACAAGTATAATTTTTTCATTTGGCCACTTTGATGTACTACATTTTTAAGTACTATTTTGAAGTGTACACCTACCTCTAACAAAAGCAAAATCCATTGTAAAACTTAACTCTTTACTGTACTTGTGGCTGGGAGCAGAAAGTTTCAGGTACTTCTGAGCAGAACAGGGGCAAACATAGGGACCACACATTAAATAACAAACAATGGCACACAGAACATGAGACATGCATCCAGCACATGTCATCTCTCATAATATTATTTATGCTTGAAAATCCCAATACTCTGCTCCTAACCTAATTCGAATAGTCTCCCATTCCTAATTCCACTTCAAAGTAAGATATGCCCCACCTAAGGACCCATCCCATCTGCAGACACCAGATCCCCACTCTAATGCTGATGCTGTAAGACCCGAAAGAAAAACAGGGGTACCCCAGCACCCCACGCCTCAGAAACCGGCACCCCATTCACTCACGAGAAACAGTCTTGATGCAAATTGCAAGAGGGATTTTAATCTCCCGAGCTCTGGGGCCACGGCCCTCTCCCACACAGGGTAGAGAACAGTGAACACTGGGGGCCGATACACGACTGCTTTAATAGATTTTCAGCAAAACCCGCCTATACAAGCCACTCCATAGCTTCTAAGCCAATCAGTTCAAACCATCCGAACCCGCGCTCTCTGAGAACAAATCAGCCTCCTACAGAGGCCGGATGGGACCTAGTTAAGTCATTTCCGCTTACGTGGCCACCACGCACAGGGTCACCCACCCTCCCCCACTGGCAGTAGGTGTTGGGGACCAAAGCACCCCCAGGCAGGAGCTCTGCAGCCCCCCATGGTGATTCTGCCAGCCCCCAGCCACTCTTGTCCTTGCCATAGCTGCTCTGTAGAGGCAAGACGGGAAAAGGCACCAGGGACACTCCCAGAGGTTCGCAGCTGAACCCTGGAGGAGGGTGTGATATGTGCACACTTCCAGGCCAACAAAGAGTGGACTGAACCTCTGCTCCTTTGGGGTCACCCAAGACTCAGGCACAGGGGATTTTTAGCCTGCAACCTTACCCTTTCAATGCCAAGAAGTACTTGCAAACAGGACCCTGATATGGCTGTCCCCTGAGAAGTTCTACCAGAACCTGACAAATACAGACGTAGATACTCATAGCCAACCATTGGACTGAGCTGGGGGACCCCAGTAGAAGAGCTAGGGGAAGGTCAGAAGTGGCTGAAGGGGATTGCAACCCCAACTGAAGAACAATATCAGCTAACCTGACCACCAAGCTCCCAGGAACTAAGCCACCAACCAGAGTACACATGCAGGGAGCCAGGACTACAGATACATATGTAGCAGAGGATGGCCTTATTTAACATCAGTGGGAGGGAGGAAGGCTTGATGCCACAGCACAGGGGGATGCTAGAGGGGTGAGGTGGGACTGGGTGAGTGAGTGCAGGAGCATCCTCATAGAGGCAAATGGGAGGAGGGAGATGGGGAATAGGATGTGGGGTTTGTGGAGAGGTAACCTGGAAGGGGGAAATGTAAATGTATAAAATGTATGAAATGTAAATGGATAAAATGACTAATAATAATAAAAAGATATGCAATGATTCTGGAAACACGTTTTCCATCCCATTTCCTTACCTAAATGGAGTCTAAAAAATCTGCATAGGAAGCTAGGCTGAATCTTCAGAAAAGATCTACTGTTTAAAATCTCATTTTATACCCAGAGGATTCTCCAGCATGTAATAAGGGCACATGCGCCACTATGTTCATAGCAGCCCTAATTATAATCACCAGAAGCTGGAAAGAACCCAGATGTCCCTCAATGGAAGAATGGATACAGAAAATGTGGTATATTTTCACAATGGAATACTACTCAGCTATTAGAAACAATGAATTCAACTACAAACAGCTAGCAGCTGGGGCCAGGTAAGTCGACAGAGTCCTAGTCTAACATCGACTACACTGTCAGCCTCTTGCCTGGACCCAGAGAGAGATCAACTTGGCGGGTTGTCTCTGTGCTGACCCACACAGGCACCAACTTGCTGGCAGGGGGGGGCAGCCTGTGCCTGGAGTACAGCAGAGGCCGCCATCTTGCCTCAGGGAACCACAGAAAGCTGGCAGCTTGGGCCAGCTGCGTAGACAGAGTCCAAGTCTAACATCGACTACCCTGTCAGGTTCTTGCCTGCACCCAGAACCAGATCAGCTCAGCAGGAGGTCTGTGCGCCAACAGCTCAGTGGGCTGTTGCCGGCCACTGGGAGCCGGCTTGCTCAGCTTGCCGCAGAGGCCGCCATCTTGCCTCAGGTCACTGCACACAGCTAGCAGCTGTGGCCAGCTGCGTGAACAGAGTCCTTGTCTAACATCGGCTACCCTGTCAGACTCTTGCCTGCACCCAGAGCCAGATCAGCTCAGCGGATGGTCTGTTGATATGCAAATATAAACAACAGAATACAAGAGATAGAGGTAAGAATCTCAGATGCTGAAGATACCATTGACTCCACAGTCAAAGAAAATGCAAAATGCAAAAGGCTTGTAACCTAAAACATCCAGATAATCCAGGACAAAATGAGAAGACCAAACCTAAGGATTATAGGGATAGATGAGAGTGAAGATCTCCAATTTAAAGGGTCAGCAAATATCTTCAACAAAATTATGGAAGAAAACTTTCCTAACCTAAAGAGAGAGATGCCCATGAATATACAAGAAGCATACAGAACTCCAAACAGACTGGACCAGAACAGAAATACCTCCTGTCACATAATAATCAAAATCCCAAATGTACTAAACAAAGAAAGAATATTAAAGGCAGTAAGAGAAAAAGGCCAAGTAACATGTAAAGGAAGACCTATCAGAATCACACCAGACTCCTCACCAGAGACCATGAAAGCTAGAAGATCCTGGGTGGATCTCATGCAGACTCTAAGAGAACAAAAATGTCAACCAAGACTACTATACCCAGCAAACTATCAATCAATGTAGATGGAGAAATCAAAATATTCCATGACAAGACCAAATTTACACAGTATCTTTCCACTAACCTAGCCCTACAAAGGGATAGTAGGAGGAAAACTCCAATACAAGGAGGGAAACTACACCCTGAAAAAGCAAGATAGTAACCTTCTTACATCAAACTCAAAAGAAGATAACCACTCAAAAACAAAAATAACATCAAAAATGACAGGAAGAAATAATCACTACTCCTTAATATCTCAACATCAATGGACTCAATTCCCCAACAAAAAGACATAGACTAACAGAGTGGATACTGAAACAGGACCATACATTTTGCTGCATACAGGAAACACACCTCAGGGTCAAAGACAAACAGTACCTTAGAGTAAAAGGCTGGAAGACAATTTTACAAGCAAATGGTCTCAGGAAGCGAGCTGGAATAACCATTCTAATATCAGATAAAATTGACTTTCAACCTAAAGTCATCAAAAGAGACCCAGAAGGAAAAGGAAAAATCCACCAAGAAGAACTCACAATTCTGAACATCTATGCTCCAAATGCAAGGGCAACCTCATTCGTAAAAGAAATTTTACTAAAGCTCAAAGTACACATTGCACCTAACACAATAATTGTGGGGGACCTCAACACTCCACTATCATAAATGGACCAATTATGAAAACAGGGACACAGGGAAACTTATTGAAGCTTTGGCCCAATTGGATTTAACAGATACATAGAGAACATTTCATCCTAAAGCAAAAGTCTATACCTTCTTCTCAGCACCTTATGGTACCTTCTCCAAAATCGACAATATAATTGGTCACAAGACAGACCTCAAGAAATATAAGAAGATCGAACTAATCTCATGCCTCCTGTCGGATCACCATGGAGTAAGAGTGGTCTTCAATAGCAACAAAAACAACAGAAAGTCCACATACACATGGAGGCTGAACAATATTCAACTCAATGATAATTTAGTCAAGGAAGAAATAGAGAAACAAAGCAAAGACTTTTTAGAATTTAATGAAAATGAAGGCACAACATACCCAAATCTATGGGACACAATGAAAGCAGTGCTAAGAGGAAAACTCATAGCCCTGAGTGTCTCCAAAAAGAAACAGGAGAGAGCATATACTAGCCACTTAACGGCGCACCTGAAAGATCTGGAACAAAAAGAAGCTATTTCACCCAGGAGGAGTAGAAGACAGGAAATCATCAAACTCAGGGCTGAAATCTATCAAGTTGAAACAAAGAGAACCATACAAAGAATCAACAAAACCAGGAGCTGGTTCTTTGAGAAAATCAACAAGATAGATAAACCCTTAGCCAGACTTACCAAAGGGCACAGAGACAGTTTCCAAATTAACAAAATTAGAAATGAAAAGGGAGATATAACAACAGAAACTGAGGAAATTCAAAAATCATAAGATCCTACTACATAAGCCTATACTCAACACAACTGGAGAATATGGAGGAAATGGACAATTTCCTAGACAGATACCAAATACCAAAATTAAATCAGGACCAAATAGATCGTCTAAAAAGTCCCATAACCCCCAAAGAAATAGAAGGAGTCATAGAAAGTCTTCCAACCAAAAAAAAGTACAGGACCAGATGGTTTTAGTGCAGTATTCTGTCAGACCTTCAAAGAAGACCTAATACCAATACTCTTCAAATTATTCCACAAAATAGAAACAGAAGGAATACTACCCAACTCATTCTACAAAGCCACAATTACCCTGATACCAAAACCACACAAAGATCCAACTAAGAAAGAGAACTTCAGACTAATTTCCCTTATGAATATCGATGTAAAAATACTCAATAAAATTCTTGCCAACCGAATCCAAGAACACATCAAAATGATCATTCACCATGATCAAGTTGGCTTCATCCCAGGGATGCAGGCATGGTTCAATATACGGAAATCCATCAATGTAATCCACTACATAAACAAACTCAAAGGAAAAAACCACATGGTCATCTCATTGGATGCTGAAAAAGCATTTGACAAAATTCAGCATCCTTTCATGCTAAAAGTCTTGGAAAGAACAGGAATTCAAGGCACATAACTAAACAGAGTAAAAGCAATTTACAGCAGATCGGTAGCCAAAATCAAAATAAACAGAGAGAAACTTGATGCAATACCACTAAAATCAGGGACTATACAAGGCTGCCCCCTCTCACCATATCTTTTCAATATAGTACTTGAAGTTATAGCAAGAGCAATTGGACAACATAAGGAAGTCAAAGGGACACAAATTGGAAAGGAAGAAGTCAAACTATCACTATTCACAGATGATATGATAGTATACTTAAGTGACCCAGAAAACTCCACCAGAGATCCCTACAGCTGATAAACAATTTCAGCAAAGTGGCTGGTTATAAAATCAACTCAAGCAAATCAGTAGCCTTCCTATACTCAAAGGATAAGCAGGCTGAGAAAGAAATTAGGGAAATGACATCCTTCACAATAGCCACAAACACTATAAAGTATCTTGGTGTGACTCTAACCAAACAAGTGAAAGATTTGTATGACAAAAACTTCAGGTCTCTGAAGAAGGAAATTGAAGAAGACAACAGAAAATGGAAAAATCTTCCATGCTTGTGGGTTGGCAGGATTAATATAGTTAAAATGGCAATCTTGCCAAAAGCAATATATAAATTCAATGCAATCCCCAACAAAATCCCAACTCAGTTCTTCATAGAGTTAGAAAGAGCAATTCTCAAATTCATCTAGAATCACAAAAAACCCAGGATATCTAAAACTATCATCAACAGTAAAAGAACTTCTGGAGGAATCAGTATCCCGGACCTCAAGCAATACTACAGAGCAAGAGTGTTAAAAAGTGCATGGTATTGGTACAGTGACAGGGAAGTAGATCAATGGAATAGGATTGAAGACCCAGAATTGAACCCACACATATATGGCCAACTGATCTTTGACAAAGGAGCTGAAAACATCCAGTGGAAAAAAGATAGCCTTTTCAACAAATGATGCTGGCTCAACTGGAGGTCAACATGCAGAAGAATGAGAATTGATCCACTCTTATCTCCTTGCACTAAGTTCAACTCCAAGTGGATCAAGGACCTCCACATAAAACCAGACACACTAAAACTAATAGAAAAGAAACTGGGGAAGACCCTTGAGGACATTGGCTCAGGGGGAAAGTTCCTGAACAGAACACCAATTGCTTATGCTCTAAGATCAAGAATAGACAAATGGGACCTCATAAAATTACAAAGTTTCTGTAAGGCAAAAGACACTGTCAAAAGGACAAATCAGCAACCAACAAATTGGGAAAAGATCTTCACCAACCCTACATCTGACAGACGGTTATTATCCAACATATACAAAGAACTCAAGAAGTTAGACCCCAGAAAACCAAATAACCCTATCAAAAAATGGGGTACAGAGCTAATCAAAGACTTTTCACCTGATGAAATTCGGATGGCTGAGAAACACCTTTAAAAATGTTCAACATCATTTGTCATTAGAGAAATGCAAATCAAAACAACCCTGAGATTTCACCTCACACCAGTCAGAATGGCTAAGATTAAAAACTCAGGAAACAGCAGGTGTTGGCGAGGATGCAGAGAAAGAGGAACACTCCTCCACTGCTGGTGGTACTGCAAGCTTATGCAACCACTCTGGAAATCAGTCTGGTGGTTCCTCAGAAAACTGGACACGATAATTCTGGAGTACACAGCCATACGACTCCTGGGCATATACCCAAAAAATTCCCCAGTATGCAATAAGGATACATGCTCCACTATGTTCATAGCAGCCTTATTTATAATAGCCAGAAGCTGGAAAGAACCGAGATGTCCCTCAACAGAGGAATGGATAAAAAAAATGTAGTATATACACACAATGGAGTACTATTCAGCCATTAGAAAAAAAGAATTCATGAAATTCTTAGAGAAATGGGTGGATCTGGAGAACATCATACTAAGGGAGGTAACCCAGTCTCAAAAGAATACCATGGTATGCACTCACTGATAAGTGGATATTAGCCTAGAATCTTGGGACACCAAAGACACAATCTACATACCAAATGATGTCTGACAATAAGGAAGGAGTATACCCTGGTTCTGTAAAGGCTCAAAGCATCAGTGTAGGGGAATACCAGAAGCGGGAAGTGGGAAGGGGTGGATGGGGAACAGGGGAAGGGAAAGGGGCATGTGGGACCTTTGGGGGGCAGGGAACCAGGAAAGGGAAATGAAATGTAAATATAGAATATATCCAATAAAAATTTTTTTAAAAAGCAATGAATTCATGAAATTCTTAAGCAAATAGATGGAATTGGAAAATATTATCCTGAGTGAGGTAACCCAATCACAAAAGTACACATATGGTATGCACTCGCTGATAAGTGGATATTAGGCCAGAACCTTTAAATACCCAAGACACAATTCATATATCAAATGATGCCCAAGCAGAAGGAAGACCAAAGTATGGATACTCTGGTCTTTCTTAGAAGGGGGAACAAAATATCCACAGAAAGAGATATAGAGACATGTGAATCAGAGTCTGAGGGAAATACCATGCAGAGAATACCCCATCTAATGATCCATCCCATATACAATTACAGAACCTAGACACAATTATCAATGCCCACAAGTACTTGCTGACTGGAGCCGGATGCAGCTGTCACCTGGGAGACTCTGCTAGTGCATGACAAATACAGAGGGGGATACTCTTAGCCAGCCATTGAACTGAGCACAGGGTCCCCAATGGGCAAGCTAGAGAAAGGTCCCAAGGAGCTGAAGGGGTTTGCAGTGCCATAAGAGGAACAAAGATATGAGCTACCCAGTAGTCCCAGAGCTCCCAGGACAAAAACATCAACCAGATAGTACACATGGTGTTACCCATGGCTGAAGCATCCTCTGATGAATAGGCAGCAGAGGATGGCCTTGTTGGACATCAAAGGGAGAAGAGGTCCCTGGTCCTGGAAAGGCTTGATACAGCAGTGTAGGGGATTACCAGGACAGGGAAGCAGAGGGGATTGATTGGGAAACAGGGGGAGGGGAGATGGCTTATGGGAGCTTTGGCGTTCGGGGGACCAAGAAAGGGGAAATTATTTGAAATATAAATAAACAATATATCTAATAAAATATCATTTGAACTGTAAAAAAATTCGTTTTGTCTTAGAACTTATTGTATTTGCTGAAACAACTTTGGCTTTCTCTAAACATTAAATAACAAATGTTCTAAAGAAGCTGAGTTTATCCATAACCAAAGTTTCCATGAGACAGATCTGTTGTTACCTTCTCATTACACCTCTGCTCTACATTTCTTGCCCTCCAAAACCACACGTGATTACACAGCTATGATAAAGACCCTTGATAAACGAGCCTCAACTCATTTCCACAGTCTCTCAGTGGCATGACTAGACACTATCATCTTGCTTCTGCCAGGACAGCCTTTTGTTTCCTGGAGCATGTATCTGCCACAATTAACTTAGAAAGGGAAAGTTTCATTTTGATTGACTGATTGTCACTTCTCTTTTAGGTTCCCTGGTGAGGGAGCACAGAGTCCACAGGGCACAGCAAACCAAAGCAAAACTAAATCAAGTTCTCACCTCATAGTCACCAAAGAAAAGCAGCAAGGCAACGAGGAGGAGCCAGGTCCCACTAGCCCTGTGAAGACATCATCCAGCTCTTAAAATCCCCAATCACCTTTGAAAAGGTCAACTCTAGCCTTTACAGGTAGGTATTTGTGGTCAAGGTTTGGCCCTCAGCCTGTGTTGCTATCGGGAGGTGGTGGATCTTTTGAAAGGGGCTGGCCAATGGGAAAAAGATAGGTCATGGAGGGTATTATGGGAATCTGCTCTCTCCTTTCTCTCTTTTGAATTCTGGTCCTTAAGAGAATGGATCCCTCCTGTGACTTGTTGCCTTGACCCAGGCTCCAGAATAACAGGCTAGCTAACTGTTTGGGTTTGAATCTCAAATATCTCCATAGGCTTATTGTGTAAATACCTGGTCATCAGTTGATGGTTCCCAGGTCCAGGGAACACCATCCTATTATGGTAGGGAAGCCTAGTGGCTAGGAATAGTTATGTTCAAGGACACAAAATCTTGTGAATTGGTTTCCTCACACTTCATAGGTCAAGAAGAAAACAGTATTTGGTTGGGCTAGAATTCTTAAGCTTCACACCTACCACCAGCTAGGACCTATATTCCAAAGATTTTAAACCTTATAGAACAGAACCAGCTTACCAACCAACTGCTCAAACACCTGAGCCCATTGGAAACATTTCACATTCAATCACTGTCTTAGGGTTTTACTGCTGTGAACAGACACCATGACCAATGTAAATTTTATAAAAGACAACATTTAATTGGAGCTGGCTTACAGGCTCAGAGTTTCAGTCCATTGTTATCAAGGCAGGCATGGTACAGGAGGAGCTGAGAGTTCTACATCTTCATCTGAAGGCTGCTAGTAGAAGACTGACTTCCAGGCAACTAGGGTGAAGGTCTTATGCCCACACCCACAGTGACACACCTACTCCAACAAGGCCACACCTCCTAATAGTGCCACTCCCTGGGAAAAGCATATACAAACCATCACAATCACTATGCCTTCCATTATGTAACTTAATAGATTTATCATTAGGTCTTCAGCATGGTACCCACTGGGTAGTCAGGACAGCCATTTTCCTTGCACTAAAGGCCTCTCAGTTTTCTCTGTAAAAAGTGTTTCACCTGCATATATCATATCCCCTGCTTTCCCCTTGTGTTAGAAATTGAATCCACAGACTTGAACGTGGTCAAGTGTTTTACCATCAAGTGCAATCCCTGCCTTTGGATGTTTTGAGAGATGGTCTTGTTCTGATGCCCAGGCTCACTTGGCACTTGCAAAGCTGCCAGGAGCCAAACTGACCTTACTTTATGTTTAGAGTTCATCTTAAAGATAGACTTAGGTTTTGACTTCTCAGCTACAGTCCTTGGAGAGATCTAGTAGTCAATGGTCACTGTGCCCTCCCAGAAGAAGAAAATATCTTACAGCAGCCAGAGATTCACCTTGGCAGAATGCCTGGTGAAAATCCCACTTGCTTACTTCTTCCCCTGCCTGTATAAGTTCCCTGAGAAATTACAGTTGTGGGGACCTTGAACAAAATTGGTCTTGGCCTCCTTCTCGTCCCCTGTCTCTGTTTCTCTGCCCTTCTCTCCTGGGGTCCCCTGGTCGAAGGCCCCACTAGCCAGGGCAACTGGCACCCGATGTGGGGCCCAGTCCTGAGTAAGGATCACAGAGAACATCTTAAAGGAGCAGCTGCTCATCTTTTGGAACCACTGACTCACCAGATCGTAGTTGGTCCCCACAGAAATGCTTGTCTGTAGGAGATCTAGGACAGTTGGTCACCACAGAGAGAAAAACTTATCTGTCAAGATCTAGGATAGTTGGTCACCAAAGAGAGAAACGCTTGTCTGTGGGAGATCTAGGATAATTGGTCACCACAGAAATGCTTGTCTGTGGGAGATCTAGGATAATTGGTCACCACTGAGCTGCTTGTTTATGGGAGATCTGGGATAGTTGATCACCACAGAAACACTGGTCTGTGGGAGATCTGGGGTAATTCAGGTGACGCATTATGGGACAGGTATTAAGTAAAGCAGGAGGATTTTCTTTATGGTCTCAAGGAAACCCTCAAGGTGCAAGGAATAAGGGTTAAAAAGTAAGGTCCTCACAAATGTTTTGTTTTTATATAAAATAAAATAAAATAAAATAAAATAAAATAAAATAAAATAAAATAAAATAAAATAAAATAAAATAAATAAAATAAAATAAAATAAAATAAAATAATGAGACTAAATAACAAAAAACAACAAAAACAAAAAAACAGATACTAGAAAGATTCTTAGCTCAAGTACATTTGTGCTATGCATGGCTTTTGGAAGTGAAAGTGATGGGTATGTAAATAGAAAGTCTGTGCATGTTGAAGAGGGATCAGGAAAGTTAGGAAAGCAGGGCACTGTGAAGTAACTATCAGTAGTTACCACTGTGCTTCCTCTCCCTTCTCTGGCAGAATTCCCAGAAGAAGGAGATAAAACGTTAGGTCTCAAAGAAGGGAGAAAGAGGGGGAGGGGGAGAAGAAGAGGGAGAGGGAGAGGGAGAAAGAGAGAGAGAAAGAGAGAGAGAGAGAAGAAGGAGGAGGAGGAGGAGGAGGAGAGGAGAGAGACAGAGAGAGAGAGAGAGAGAGAGAGAGAGAGAGAGAGAGAGAGAGAGAGAGAGAGGTTTCAGAAAAGCAGTTGTTCTGTGGGTTTCAGAAAAGCAGTTTTTCCGTGTCTGGGAAATTGTATCAAAAGAAGGAAAATGGTTATAAGCTATTTCAGGTGTCTCCTGGGGATGAGAGGAAAGCAGGAGATGTCCTGCATCTTCCTTGGATCCTACTGGAGATATCCTTAGTTCTGGTTAGGATATCTAAATCTGTTTGGGACATAGAGTAATCTTCACTCACTATTGTCTGTCCTTTGCGCACCATATGTCTGTCCATATAGCTGTCAATTTAGATTTTGTTGTTTGAATGACTGATTGTTGTATGTTTCATGTTAAAAATATATGGTTAAAACTTTATCTGCGTTTGTTTATGTAGTGGATTACATTGATGGATTTCCGTATATTGAACCATGCCTGCATCCCTGGGATGAAGCCAACTTGATCATGGTGAATGATCATTTTGATGTGTTCTTGGATTCGGTTGGCAAGAATTTTATTGAGTATTTTTACATCGATATTCATAAGGGAAATTAGTCTGAAGTTCTCTTTCTTAGTTGGATCTTTGTGTGGTTTTGGTATCAGGGTAATTGTGGCTTTGTAGAATGAGTTGGGTAGTATTCCTTCTGTTTCTATTTTGTGGAATAATTTGAAGAGTATTGGTATTAGGTCTTCTTTGAAGGTCTGACAGAATACTGCACTAAAACCATCTGGTCCTGTACTTTTTTTGGTTGGAAGACTTTCTATGACTCCTTCTATTTCTTTGGGGGTTATGGGACTTTTTAGACGATCTATTTGATCCTGATTTAATTTTGGTATTTGGTATCTGTCTAGGAAATTGTCCATTTCCTCCATATTCTCCAGTTGTGTTGAGTATAGGCTTATGTAGTAGGATCTTATGATTTTTGAATTTCCTCAGTTTCTGTTGTTATATCTCCCTTTTCATTTCTAATTTTGTTAATTTGGATACTGTCTCTGTGCCCTTTGGTAAGTCTGGCTAAGGGCTTATCTATCTTGTTGATTTTCTCAAAGAACCAGCTCCTGGTTTTGTTGATTCTTTGTATGGTTCTCTTTGTTTTAACTTGATAGATTTCAGCCCTGAGTTTGATGATTTCCTGTCTTCTACTCCTCCTGGGTGAAATAGCTTCTTTTTGTTCCAGAGCTTTCAGGTGCGCCATTAAGTGGCTAGTATATGCTCTCTCCTGTTTCTTTTTGGAGACACTCAGGGCTATGAGTTTTCCTCTAAGCACTGCTTTCATTGTGTCCCATAGATTTGGGTATGTTGTGCCTTCATATTCATTTAATTCTAAAAAAATCTTTAATTTCTTTCTTTATTTCTTCCTTGACCAAGGTATCATTGAGTAGAATATTTTTCAGCCTCCACGTGTATGAGGATTTTCTGTTGTTTTTGTTGCTATTGAAGACCACTCTTACTCCATGGTGATCCGATAGGAGGCATGGGATTAGTTCGATCTTTTGATATTTGACAAAATTCAGCATCCTTTCATGCTAAAAGTCTTGGAAAGAACAGGAATTCAAGGCCCATATCTAAACATAGTAAAAGCAATTTACAACAGACCGATAGCCAACATCAAGGTAAACGGAGAGAAACTTGAAGCAATCCCACTAAAATCAGGGACTAGACAAGGCTGCCCCCTCTCACCATATCTCTTCAATATAGTACTTGAGGTACTAGCTAGAGCAATTCGACAACATAAGGAAGTCAAAGGGATACAAATTGGAAAGGAAGAAGTCAAACTATCACTATTCGCAGATGATATGATAGTATACTTAAGTGACCCAAAAACTCCACCAGAGAACTCCTACAGCTGATAAACAACTTCAGCAAAGTGGCTAGATATAAATTCAACTCAAGCAAATCAGTAGACTTCCTATACACAAAGGATAAGCAGGCTGAGAAAGAAATTAGGGAAATGATACCCTTCACAATAGCCACAAACAATATAAAGTATCTTGGTGTGACTCTAACCAAACAAGTGAAAGATTTGTATGACAAAAACTTCAGGTCTCTGAAGACGGAAATTGAAGAAGACAACAGAAAATGGAAAAATCTTCCATGCTTGTGGGTTGGCAGGATTAATATAGTTAAAATGACAATCTTGCCAAAAGCAATATACAGATTCAACACAATCCCCATCAAAATCCCAACTCAGTTCTTCATAGAGTTGGAAAGAGCAATTCTCAAATTCATCTGGAATAAAAAAACCCAGGATAGCTAAAACTATCATCAACAGTAAAAGAACTTCTGGAGGAATCAGTATCCCGGACCTCAAGCAATACTACAGAGCAAGAGTGTTAAAAAGTGCATGGCATTGGTACAGTGACAGGGAGGCGGATCAATGGAATAGGATTGAAGACCCAGAATTGAACCCACACATCTATGGTCAATTGATCTTCGACAAAGGAGCAGAAAACATCCAGTGGACAAAAGATAGCCTTTTCAACAAATGGTGCTGGCTCAACTGGAGGTCAACATGCAGACGAATGAGAAGGATCAAAGTATCAGTGTAGGGGAATACAAGAACAGGGAAGTGGGAAGGGGTGGATGAGGGAGCAGGGGGAGGGAAAAGGGCATGTGGGACATTTGGGGGGTGGGGAACCAGAAAATGGAAATGAATTGTAAATATAGAATATATCCAATAAAAAAAAAAAAGAAAAAAAACTTCTTGGGGAATCAGTATCCCGGATCTCAAGCGATACTACAGAGCAGTAGTGTTAAAAACTGCATGGTATTGGTACAGTGACAGGGAAGTGGATCAATGGAATAGGATTGAAGACCCAGATTTGAACCCACACAACTATGGCCAATTGATCTTCGACAAAGGAGCTGAAAACATCCAGTGGAAAAAAGATAGCCTTTTCAACAAATGGTGCTGGATCAACTGGAGGTCAACATGCAGAAGAATGAGAATTGATCCACTCTTATCTCCTTGCACTAAGTTCAACTCCAAGTGGATCAAGGACCTCCACATAAAACCAGAAACACTGAAACTAATAGAAAAGAAACTGGGGAAGACCCTTGAGGACATTGGCTCAGGGGGAAAATTCCTGAACAGAACACCAATTGCTTATGCTCTAAGATCAAGAATAGACAAATGGGACCTCATAAAATTACAAAGTTACTGTAAGGCAAAAGACACTGTCAAAAGAGCAAATCGGCAACCAGCAAATTGGGAAAAGATCTTCACCAACCCCACATCCGACAGAGGGCTAATATTCAATGTATACAAAGAACTCAAGAATTTAGACCTCAGAAAACCAAATAACCCTATCAAAAAATGGGGTACAGAGCTAATCAAAGACTTTTCACCTGAAGAAATTTGGATGGCTGAGAAACACCTTTAAAAATGTTCAACATCATTAGTCATTAGAGAAATGCAAATCAAAACAACCCTGAGATTTCACCTCACACCAGTCAGAATGGCTAAGATTAAAAACTCAGAAGACAGCAGGTGTTGGCGAGGATGTGGAGAAATAGGAAAACTCCTCCACTGCTGGTGGGACTGCAAGCTGGTACAACCACTCTGGAAATCAGTCTGGAGGTTCCTCAGAAAACTGGACATGATATTTCCGGAGGACCCAGCCTTACCACTCCTAGGAATATATCCAGAGGATTCCCCAGCATGCAATAAGAATACATGCTCCACTATGTTCATAGCAGCCTTATATATAATAGCCAAAAGCTGGAAAGAACCCAGATGTCCCTCAACGGAGGAATGGATACAAAAAATGTGGTATATATACACAATGGAATACTATTCAGCCATTAGAAACAATGAATTCATGGAATTCTTAGAGAAATGGATGGAGCTGGAGAACATCATACTAAGTGAGGTAACCCAGTCTCAAAAGAATACCCATGGTATGCACTCACTGATAAGTGGATATTAGCCTAGAATCTTAGGACACCAAAGACACAGTTGACATACCAAATGATGTGTGACAAGAAGAAAGGTGTGGACACTCGTGCTGGAAAGGATCAAAGCATCAGTGTAGGGGAATACCCGAACAGGGAAGTGGGAAGGGGTGCATGAGGGAGCAGGGGGAGAGAAAAGGGCAGGTGGGACCTTTGGGGGATGGGGAACCAAAAAAGGGAAATGAAATGAAATGTAAATATAGAATATATCCAATAAAAAAAACGAAAAAAAATATTTAATGCAAAAAAAATTCCTAAAAAAAAAAAAAAAACTTTATCTGCTGGCTGTCCACCGTTTGAATTAGTTTAACTTGTTTAAAAGACAGTCTCAATTTGCACAGCAGAAACTGATGTCTTCCTGCACTGTGGCTGGGAGTCAAGTGCAGCTGGACAAGTCCTGCTGGGGGCTGGTTGTCTACACATGCTGCTCTCAAAGGGTCCAACTGCTTTTAATCTTTGGTAAGAGAGCTGATGGCTGTTTTTTCCTAGAAAAACCTCTGTGATTGTGTTTATTGGGTTCAATAAGTGACAAGGTGCTTTTCTCTTGAAATTACAGTTAAAAAATATAAGAAACTTTTGTCTGGTTTAAATAAGCATATATATATATATATAGTCACTTCACTTTTGTTCCTGACTAGTTTTTAAGATATAAATATGTTTTATATGTCTTGGTTATAGAGTATTGACTTATAAGTTATTAGATATGATAAAAAATTTATAACATTGGTAACAGAAAGTTAACTTAAATTGGTAACTCAGAGTTGGAGTCATTCTAAAAATCAGGTGACATGAGTCAACCCAGAAAAACAGGTATCTAAAGATACTTCTAAATTGAGATGCTATTTATGTAATTTTTTAAAATAAATTTCCCCTTTTATTAAAAGTAGATTCTTTCTCATATAATTTAGTAAATTGATTACCTTTTCCCCTCCCTCGACTCCTCCCAGTTCCTCCCCACCTCCCCTCCCACCTGAATCCACTCCCTTTTTGTCTCACATTAGAAAAGAACAGACTTCTAAGGGAATAACAGCCAAACATAACAAAATAAAATCCAATAGGCTAAAACAAACAAAAAAAAGCATGACATTCTTATCTGAGAAACTAGACTTATAAAAGATAGAATTTAAAACAATGTTTCTTTACTGATGCTTTAAAAGCTACACTGTCATGCATTCATAACTAAGAACTGGCAGTCAAACTTTATATGTAAAAGTAATGCTCTTGATATTGATCTTAAAGAAAATAGATTATTTAAAACTGAGTTTTGTTCTTCAAACTTATGGACATGCTCTAATATTACAAAAGAAACTTGAAAATATTTAAACTGCCAATGTTCCATTAGTTACAGTTTACAATTCAATCGCAAGTTCAGGATTTTAACTCACTCATATGTGTAATGAAAAAATCAGACAAGTGGATCAGTTATATCCTAAATAAACTGTGGCACAGAAAATTCAAATATAAAAACATAGTTTATTTGATTTAAATGATTTTCAAAAGCTTTGAAAAAATCTTAATTTGTTAATACCTCACCTTAAGCTTGCCACAGGAAAACTTAAACCTCTATTTGGTAGTCTCAAGGGGAATGCAAATCCTAATCCCCTGGACAATTAACAGATGAGGGATAAATAACTGCAAAAAGGTCAATTGTTGGCTGTTTCATGGGAGTCCTTTGGCAAAAGGGACCATTAATATAAATTCATATTTCTTCATCTCCAAGTAAAGTTTGTACACCCTATTATGAATCTGTTGCTATATCAATACAAAATTGTAAGATAAAATCATAAAAATGTTTTATAAAAGAACTACATTTATTCCTTAGTCCAAACAGCAATTACATTGGTTATTGAAGAATACTAATATTTGGCCTATTGCATAACAAACTTTAAGCAAATTTGATAATCATTATTCCAAAGACAAGTTTTTAGAATTTACCTCTATGCATACTTTTATAAATATATACATGCAGCCAATAAAAATATATTTATTATATTTATAAACAGCTCCACTAATAATAGAGAAATATATATAATTAGATCACATGTTTATTCTCTTAAATTTTCTTCCTGCTTCACAAATAATTAAATTACGTGCTATAGCCACTGTTTTTTAAAACATTAAATAATCAAGCTTTTAATTTGTAGAGTGATAATTAAAACAGATAGCTCATGGCTTACAATTGATTAAAATTATATTTTATAGATATTGCTAATTTTCAAATTTTATACAAATATACAGCTTATTTTAAGAAGCATGTACTGTTTCTAGCTTTTAGGACACTTAAAAGCTCATACTAGATTGTCCAGACTTCTTAATGAAGACAATGCCACAGGATATTTACATATCAGGGAGATTATAGACTTTACACAAAGGTCTTATTCTTTACATCATCAAAATAATAATAGCTTAAGACAATAATTTGATATTTCTAGAAAAATATACAAGTCATATTATAAAGACTTGTCCTCAGTGTCCTCAAATTTTTCATGTACCACATAATAGTGTTAATCCTTGAGGACTTATACCTAATTAAGACAAATAGATGTAACTCATATTTCTGATTTAAAAAAATAAAAAATATACATATGACTATTGGTAGCTTTTCAAGCTTTCTATTTACAGCTATTTTAACAAGAGAAGTAACTAAAACTAAAATTAGTCATTGCCTATATTGTTTTTCTATACTAGATGTTCCAAATCAGATTAAAACAGATAATGGAACTATTATAGTCAGTCATTTAAGATGTTTTGTTAACGATTTAATATTAGTCATATTCTAAGATTCTTTATAATCTTCAAGGACAAGATATTGTGGGGCAGGCCCATGGAACTTCAAAACAATATTTTTACAAATAAAAGAGAGGAGAATCATACCTTCATACAACACAAAATTTTTAGAATTTCAATGCCAAGGAACTGTCTGAGTTTGGGGAAGAGGGCATGTTTGAGTTTTTTTCTGCAGGATGCCAAAGAAGCATGCTAGCTGCCAGGGTATGCTGATCAGTGAAAACGGCCATAGTCCTTGACACCTTTAGAAGCCTCCTACTAATGCTGACACTACAGACATCTGCAGACTCAACATCCCCCCTGCAAATTTTTTATGTCTTCTGAACATTTTAGGAGAGAAGCATGCATTGCTTTTGTCCTTTGTAATCGGCCTTTCCCTAACTACCTTTGTGGTGGCCGCTGGATTGGTAGGTGGATCACTGGGACATTCTATTAAAGTCACCAATAAGTTAGTTGAACAATTTCAACTAGCTATAGAGGTTTCTGCTGAATCTTTGGCTTCCCTGCAAAGGCAAATAACCTCACTTGCACAAGTTACCTTGTAGAATGGCAGTGCCTTAGACCTTCTCACAGCTGAGAAGGGAGGAACCTGTCTTTTTCTTAAGGAAAAAATGTTGCTATTATGATAATGAATCTGGCCTAATAGAATTACAGATTCATCAACTCCATATGCTAAGTAAAGATCTCCAGAGACAGAATTTTCTAGAGCTGCCACTGATTGGTAACATGTTTTCCCTCCTGATGCCCCCTGTTGGGCCTTTGCTTATGTATAAGATTTATTAGACAACAGGTTGACTCTGTGGCATTCAAAACCATACAGGTACATTATCATCAACTTGATTTGTCTGACAGAGGCCTGGCTGAGCCATGCAATGACATTGCCCCCACGGGGGATGCCTAGAAACTCAGAGCTGTGCACACTGGTACAGCACGGCGTAAACTCAGTGTGGGCACCTGCAAGGAGTATAGAGCAAGGCATTGCAGGGGGAGGACCCAATTGCCTGCTTCTAAGTCCCCTGTGAAGCACACCTGATCTGCATAGGGGTTGGTGTCGGTCCTCGGACCACTCTACGTTATGTGGGGGTCTCCCACCAAGATAGGCTCTGTCCCTCCTCTCCAAAAGACACCAAGAGCCACCTAAGATGTGGGAAGAACAATCCTCTGTTCTCCACGAGAGGGATCTGGTCAATGCTTCCCCCGCCCCTTTTTGGTTAATGCCCACTCATGCATCGACGAGACCTATAGATGTCCGCTTTCTCGCCAGCCTCACAATTATTAAATAAAAAGGGAGGAGATGCCAGGAGCCAAACTGACCTTACTTTATGTTTAGAGTTCATTTTAAAGATAGGCTTAGGTTTTGACTTCTCCTCAGCTACAGACCTTGGAGAGATCATGTAGTCAATGGTCAATGTGTCCTCCCAGAAGAAGAAAACATCTCACAGCTGCCAGAGATTCACCTTGGCAGAATGCCCGGGCTACGTGGAAAATCCCACTTGCTCACTTCTTCCCCCACCTGTATAAGTTCCCTGAGAAAATACAGTTGTGGGGCCTTAAACAAGTTGTTCTTGGCCTCCTTCTTCCCATCCCCTTTCTCTGTTCCTCTGCCCTTCTCTCCTAGGGTCCCCTGTCGAAACCCCCGCAGGCCTGGGCACAAAGTAGCCTGGGTCACTCTTCAATTTGTGACTCTTCTGTCTCATCCTCCAGAAATGCTCTGAATGCAAGCCCAAATCACCATTTCTTGCTTGCAGTAGTCTTGCTTCACTAACACACCCATCATTAATTTCTTATGGAGGTAAGGTATACTTCAAGTTCGGAGCGCTGTTTTATTGAAGCAGTTGTAAAGTGTTCCCCATGTTCACAGTGCATGATCTTCTGTTTAAATGTCATTTCTGTTTACCTCAAATGCAGGGTATATAACTGAACACAGAGTAAATTTCCATTAAGTGAAGAAATAATCACAGATAAAGACTCTCAAGAACTATGCATTTACTTTTGTTTTTTAATTTATTTATTATTATATGTAAGTACACTGAAACTGTCTTCAGACATACCAGAAAAGGGTGTAAGATCTCATTACAGTTCTAAGCCACCATGTGGTTTCTGGGATTTGAACTCACAACCTCTGGAAGAGCAGTCAGTGCACTTAATCACCGAGCCATTTCTCCAGCCAAACTATGCATTTATTTATCAAGCTTGTTCAGTGTTTGTATTACAGAGACAAACCCAAATCACCATTTTGAAGGTTCCAGGGTCTGGGGATTCCAGCAATGCCTTGTCTTCAGATAGGGGGAGTTTCAAGCATTCTGTGTGTCTGTGTAGGGGAAGAGAAGAAAACCACACATGTAGTGAGTGTAATCTAACTGGGTACAGAGAGCAGGGTTCTCTGCAGGAAAGCAAACTGGCCATGGTGGAGAACGGGATCCTTCAGATTTTCTACCATAAGCTACCATACCCTTTGGTAAGGAAGTTACAGGACTCTTCTGGTGTTAGTACGCCAATCCCAAGGTGCACATTTCTGTAGTTTCAGTCAGTGAGAATTGTCTGAGCTCATCTAAGAAAGGGTCTGGGGAGTTTTGAGGGGAAGGAGGTCAGAGGAAGGCTTCCATGGGGACTGCTAGGTGCTCACCTGAGCTGCAGGGGCTGTTGTATTCAGCGAACGCCACTTCATCTGAAAGACATGGGATTCAAACATGAGAATGGGAACTTTTGGGAGAGGATGTTGTGGAGGATAGGTGATGTGTCGGGACTGACCACTTTCTTCAGCCAGGACCTGGATGATTGCTGAAAGAACATCAGACAAACCAAATGAAGGAATTTCTCCACTTGAAGCCACTGGTTGACACTGTTACCCTGGGCCAGCAAGATGGTTCCGTGAGGAAATGTGCTTGCTGCTGTGCCCGATGACCTTAGTGAGTTCAGTCTTCAGGAGAGAAGGGGAAAACCCATTTCCCCAAATGTCCTGCTTACCTCCACAGGCACTGTGATGTGCCAGCCTCTCACAAAATAAAGAAACAAATGTACACCAACTCCAGAATCGTTTACCCCGTGGGGAAAGTCAAGCTGTGCTTCTGCTACAGTGTTTGAGCAGAGTACTAGTCATGATCCCTGTCGACTTATAGCGTGTCAGATTCTGTGCTGTGTTTCTGTTTTCCTTCAATATTTCTTGAATTCTAGTCTGAAACATTTGGTATATCTCTTCACTGGACAGAAAAACCCCATTTAAATCCCAGCTCTGGCTTTGCTCTCTTTCTTTGGCCATCACACAGGCTACAGGTCTCTCTCATCGTTTTATTCCACTGTGATTATTTGTACAACTCTTCCCATTGCTGTATTCATTAGAAGAATTGTGTGTCTTTCAACCTAGAGATCCTACTTTGTAAAATGTTTATCCCTTGGGTTATGTGGACATGTTTGTTCCCACATGATTGCTTGGACAAACAGGAACAAGGCATCAGTGGTTGAATAAACTGAAAATTTATACATGGCTGTCTGGTCTACATAATGGGCCAGTGTCTGAAAAGCAACTGTTTTTAATAGTGAGTATGATAGATATGCCTATAATATCAGCTTTTGGGAGGCTGAGTCAGGAGGACTGAGTATTTGGGCTAGCCTTGGCTACATAGTGTAAAAAAAAATCCAAAACAATGACAAAAACAACAAGTTTCTTAGGGTCCACCACTGTCTCTTGCTCACCTGTCTCATAGTAGTCATAGACTTTCACAATGGCAGGCTGCAAGTTCTTTACTGGGATGTCTTGTTGAATGATGAAGGAGAAGGCCAGTGTCTGATTGGTCACCTGGGAAAGAGAGAAAAATGATCCAGGCTCAAGAGAGGGGCCAGGGCTTTTCTTCAGTGCAACTCAGTTATCCTTGGAAAGCAGTTAACCTCACAGGCAAGGTCTTCTTTAACTGCCCACCTATGTAGATGGTGAAGTGGTGATAGGGACTTTAGACTGAGAACTTGAGAAACTGAGGTAGAGCCTCCTGGGATTATATGAAGCCTTTCCAGTCTATTAAAAAATTCTAAAAATCCATATTCCTCCTCAATGTATGATATTTGACTTTGTCCATTGTAAGAGGCATTAAACCCTTTGAATTGCTTACTTGAGACCCTATGGAGTCCCAGGAAAACCAACAGCGAGGAAAGAAGATTTGAAAATTTGTGTTGTTGTTGTTGTTGTTGTTGTTGTTGTTAGTGTTAGTCTCTGTGTGTGTGTGGGGGGGTGTATGTGTATGTACTGATGGAGCCCAGGAGAGAAAATCAGATCCCCTGGAACTGGAGTTACAGGCAGTTGTGTGTTGGTAAGACTTCTGGAACTGAATTCTGGTCTTCTGTAAGAGCAATAAGTATCCTTAAATGCTGAGTCATGTCTCTAGGAGAGAGAAAAAGAACTCAAAAGTATTATGTCATATGAGGTGACATGACTCTAACTCTAAAAGCTTCCTTTAGAATCAAGAAAGACTGTCCAACTCAGCAAGTCTAGGGACAGGAAAGGACCCTCTCCTGACCTACATAGATCAAGGACTGTCCACCTCGGCATGTCTAGGGAGGCGGGAAGGAATCGTACCTGATCCAGATATACCAGGACGTTGCTGCTGCTCACTTCTGTTCTGCTCATGTGCTCTAATCTTTCAAGCTGAAAATGAGAGAAAACCCCCATGTTATTGAAAAAGCCAAGGCCTTGTGGGGTGAGAGAGGTAAATGAACTGTGGGACTAAAAGTGATAGAAAGGTGATGTTATTGAATTTATTTAAATGAATGGGAAAAAACTTTTCCAATAAGAATGAAAATGTGCTTAGAAAAATTTGAATGCTGCTCTACTAAAGGCCCGACAGAATACGACCTGAAGTAGTAATAGTTTTTTTTTTGACATTTGTTTGAACATAAAGATAGTCCCCCATTTGGTAGTACATAGCTCATATTCTCTGTGCTCTGCTATCGACCTTAGCTTGTTGTTAATTTTCATAGTTCTCAAAACATCTAAAACTACACCTACAATTCTGGACATTAATAATATTTTCCCCTGAATCATTATTGGCCAGGTTCATGACACTTTAAAAGTTACTGTAGTTATATTGTGGACTCAATGAACTCAGACAGGTTGATTATTATTCTTATGCTGGCTTCTATCACAATCCATACCTAAATCTGCATTTTAACAAAATCCGAGTGTGTTGAATTAGTGCTAACATTGCTTTGACATGGGTTGACATAATTATGATGGTGTTGGTAGGCTCCTAGTCTGAGGATTCAGAGAATCAAAACATCTTGCCTTTGCTTGCTCACCTTTTTCACTGTTGGTTTCAATGGGATGAAACCAGATACCATCTTCACATCAACAATCACCATGTTGGAGGCTGGACGGCTTCCTGTGTAACTTAAAGACCAAAGTAGACAGGAATCATTTTCTCCACTGAGGTCCTCAGTAATTCCTGATATAACCTGTGTTGATTTTCTGTATCTTAAAATGCAGGGACTTTATTGTCAATATAAATAGTTTTGAAAATAGACTGCATAACAATATCATCCGTAGAGTGCATTAAAATGGCTGGATCTGCCAGGCATGCTGGTGAGACAGCAGAGTCTGCTGAGCCAGTAAGAGACCTAATATCAAAAACAAGTATGTATGGAACCTGACTGCAGACAGCTGGCATTGTCCTTTGTCACACCCACATGTGCTGGCACACACACACACACACACACACACACACACAGAAACACACACACACAGAAACACACACACACACACACACACACACACACACACATGCATATGTTGATAGGGCATGCTATGGATATATTCTTTCCATCCAATCACTTGGGTTTCTGCAGTTAGACCCTGTTGCTGGTTATATTTTGTACGAAGCTTTTGATGAAAGTCAGAAGAACTGAATATCTTTTTTCTTCTAGAAAAATGAAATCTTAAAAGACCAGGAAGGCTATTCTTTGTTGATGAAGAACAATAACCCATGGTAAGGACTCATGGAAAAGAATAATATTATTTTGTTATGATAGTAGGCAAGAAAGGAACCCTAAAAGTAGACTAATTAGGAATTAAAATTCTATAATTCTTCATTGTTCACTTTGTTGAAGTCCAGTATTTTTATTCATTTTTTACAGACAAAGGAAAATGTTAATGAAGAGACACATTTTAGATATCATTGAACATGTTCCATGAAGAGTTCTAGGAAGGCAGCCCTATAGTTGCTGAGAGACAGAGACAGAGACAGAGACAGAGACAGAGACAGAGTCAGAGTAAGAGACAGAGGCAGATGCTCATACAGAGACAGATGCTCATACAGAGACAGAGAACAATGCCTATCTCATACCTGATTTCTAGTGATATCTGGAAGCTGTTGTGGCTTTCAGGGTTATTACAAGTTAGAGGTACTGTCTGTACCTGTAGAGCAAATGCAGACTGCTGCTTCTCCAAGTGCATGTTGTATCTCAGTGTAGTCTGTGAAGTAGAGAACAGAAATATTTCACCTCCATTGCACTGTGTCCTTGGGTCTTTTTTTTCCAATTTGAGCATAATGTATGCAGGTAGGCAAAGTCAGACTTTCCATTTTGGGGAAGGAGGCTCCCAGCTGCATAGACACAACTTCCCAGCATCTTACCTGAGCATATGCACATCCTTCCCCTGACACAGTGACGGTGTAGTTCCCAGGAATAAATGGTAATGGGACCTGCTGCAGCAACAGGCGATTACTGTTTTCTACTTCGAACTTGTGGGAAAATAGGCGTAAAAATTGGATGGTCACCAAAGAAGATTTCTGGCTTCTGGAAAATGTAATTGCTCCATATTTGGACAGAGCATCAAGGGCCACCACAGTGTCCTGAGAGGAAAGAATAAAAACGTTCAGGATAGCATCCGTTTGGAAGGTGTTGAGGTCTTCCCAAAGTTTGTTCTAGATGTGACAAACTGTCATGATTTTGTCTCTAATTATTTGATGTCTAGACTTTATTGTAGGCTTCAATATATAATACATTTGAGAGTCAAAAATATTCACATGATTTTCCTTAGAGTGTCCTAGCATGTGCAAATGCCCCCTAGCCAGCAGAAAATACAAATACAAATTAGATTTTGCATCCAGCATTAACTGTTTTTCTTTCTTAGTCCCGATTCCCATGGTTATGCCTACCCCCATCTACAAATTTGCTTCTGCCCTCGCGGAGCCATGGAGACACGCCAAGTGCCTGTCCTGATTCAGTCTTACTAAACAGAAAAAACTAAGCTCTTGTGTTGTCCTTCACTGCCCGGCTCCTCAATGGCACACTCTGGGGAAGTGTACTTGTGATCCAGAAAGGATCTCAGTCACAGGATCCTTTCTGATCCCCAGAGCTCTAGTGCCACCTTGAGAACAGAGCCCAACAAAGAGGGCAGAAGCATGCAGCAAGGGTTTTGCTCTTACAACAGGGACTATTGAAAGGAGAGCAGGAAAGAACTGAACTGCAAAGCAAGGTCTCTAGAATCTGGAAGTTTTCTTTTTGAACATTGTATTATTCCTTTAGAGGAACCTACCATCTCACTATACTTCTCTGGAGATTAGTTCTGCCATAAATGCCCAGAATACCTGGAGTATAAATTATGGTTATTATGATAGATGTGTATATTTGGAAATGGGAAATAATTATGGTTATTATGATAGATGTGAATATTTGGAAATGGGAAATATTATTATGAAAAAGTGAATAGTTTACAGTCCTTATTGTTCCCAAGTATCAAGAGTTAAAGTGGGGCAGCAGGACCTCCTGCTTGCTTGGAGAACACCTCAGGGTGATCTATTCTTATAAGATTAGGAGAGTCTGTCAGGAGAAGGAAAACAGCTGTACCTAAGGTCAGTAGGGAAACAGACATGTCGATTTGGTCTTAGGTCTCCACATGCTGTTACCGGGTGAGGGAGGTACATGTTGGATTCTAGATATTCCAGGATTTTTGCCATTGTTTTATATTAAGGATTGGATCTGGGTTAGAAGTTCTCAGCAACATCGGCCCCTTTCACTAATGGTGGTATGAAGAGAACTGTGGCTGGAGACAGGAACTAGGGCAATTTATCATGGCATATATCATCCCTCACTTCCTACAGACAAAATACCCAGGAGGAACATTTCCTTGTTCTTCCTCTCCTCTTCACTTTTTGATGGTCCCTGCATCTCTTGTTCAAATCCCCTAATGCCATGGGGACTCTGAAGGAGAACCACCAACCTGCGTGGAGGAGAAGCCGCCATGGGGATTCTGCTGCCTTGTGAGCCACTTGACTGTGCCTATTGACAAAGCCAGGTCCTCAGGGGTGGGGCCTGGCTGGGCTGTGAGCCTAGCCAGGACCACATAGGCGTTCATCTCTACTTCAGCAGAGGAAGCTTGGGGCTTGTACAAGTAAGGCTCCGATTTCCTGGGTTTCTGAGGTCTTTCCCAATGGATAGTGTTGGCTTAGGGTAAAAATAGAGAAATAATTAAAAGTGTGAGTGGTCGGGGCTAGAGCGATGGCTTGGCAGTTAAGAGCCATGACTGCTCTTCCAGAGGTCCTGAGTTCAATTCCCAGCAACCACATGGTAGCTCACAACCATCTGTAATAGAATCCGATGCCCTCTTGTGGTGTGTCTGAAGACAGCTACAGTGTACTTGTTTACATAAAATAAATAATTAATTTTTTTTTAAGTCTGAGTGGTCAATATGGCATGTCCATATGTAGACAGAAGGAACTATGAAAGGTTGTAAAAGGTTTTAAATATTTCACTCACAATATGGATCAGATTTACTAATCCACAGTAGAAATCTGCAGTTTGTCACATGGGTTGTGGTTGAGAAAGATTGAGGACACAAATGTAGAAGTTATTAACTGAATTACATCCTCAGTGGTGCTCTAGCAGAGCTGCTGAGTAGACAATGGCAGACACGGTGCTTTTACTCATTATCTTTCTCACAGCCAACAAGACATGGCTTGTTCAGTGTTCAAACCAAATGACTTAGTAAACTTTCCCAGTGGGTTCAGAGTTGCAATTGAAACAGGAAACCCTCGATGCACCTTTCCCCTTCATAGTCTTTGCTGGTCCTGGTAGGAATGTGTGCATCAGAGAGAAGCTAAGCTTTAACTACATTCACCTCTGTAACCTGCTTAGACCTGTGTGCATTCTACTGTGATATATTTGTTGATTTTGGTCACACTATCAGAAAACAGCAAACAGAAGGCTGTTGCATAGGAAGAAGACTCACTTTTTAATGGGGCAGTCCAAGGAGAAACCTCAGTGCACCATAGAGACAGGACTAACAGGTCTTTCCATGCTCTAACTGCTCCCCTACATTTCTTCACTGGAGCTGGTTGGAGGTGAACATGAGCACACACATTCTCACCTTCTTTTATAGCTTCCTTATCAAGTGACTTCAGGATTTCATTTCTCTTATCCTGGTTCCCCGCCAGAGCGAAAGCATAGGCCATCAGTGCCTTAGTGTACACAAGGCTGCCATCTCCTCCTTGCTCTATGGTCTTCCAGGATGACTCTAGGCAGCTCAGGGCTTTGGCCACAACAAGATGCTGTTGGCAAAACAAGGAAAATGGAGTTATGTGAAAAAAGGGTCCTAGCAGGTCCCAGGACAAGTATGGAGGCTATAGGGGATTATGCTTTTCAAATCAGTCTACCCTCCCTCCCTCCCCTCCCCTCCCCTCCCCTCCCCTCCCTTCTTCTCCCTCCCTCCCTCCCCTGCCTTCTCTTCCTCTCCCTTCCTTCCTCCTCCCATCTTTCCTTCTCCCCACTTTCTCCATCCCTCCCTTCCTTTTCCTTTCCCTCCCTCTTCCTCCCTCCCTCCTTTTCTCTTTCCTTTTGTCCTTTTCTCTCCCATACCCTCTCTTCACTCCCCTCTCCTCTCTCCCTTCCTTCTCCCCATTCTTTCTCTCTCTCCCTCTTTCCCTCTCCCTTTCCTCTTCCCTCGGTCCCTTTCTCCCTCCTCTCCTCTCTACATTCCTTCCTTTCTCCCTTCTTCTCTTCCCCTCCTTTCCTTCTTCCCTTTTGTCTTTCCTATTTTCTTCCTGTCACTGATTATCTGACTGCCCTCTCTCTCCTCTATCTTTTGGGAACCATATCTTTTTATAAAGTACATTCCATTTAAGATATAGACTGGGCTGTAGAGATGGCTCAGCAGTTAAGAGCACTGACTGATCTTCCAAAGGTACTGAGTTCAAATTCCAGCAACCACATGGTGGCTCACTATTCATAATGAGATCTTATGCTCTCTTCTGGTGTGTCTGAAGATAGCTACAGTGCACTGACATATAATAAATAAATAAATAAATAAATCTTTAAAAACAAAAATACAGACTAATAGGGATGTGTTTTCAGGTTGATTTTTGGAATATATCCAGGATTTCATTGAACAAGTGGAAGGTCATTAATGGAATCTGACAAATGCTAAGCATTATTTAAAAAAGAAAGCTGCCACTTGGCTTCAGAGAGGATGGAAAGCCACAGGCTTTATACCACTCTGGGATGCTGGCCCATACCGAGGCTGGGAGTGAACTCTCCAGAAGAGCGATGGTTATGTAGGCAGAGAGGGTAATTTCATCATCCACTCCCCCCTGCAAACAAGAAGGAGTGAGATCAGTAGAATATACAACAAGCAATCCATCCAAGATGCCTTCCCAGCTCGTTGCCAATCCACATATTCAATGGAAGTTCCCATTCATATCCCCATTATGAGAAAGTTCATTCCCAACCTAGAGGCTTACTTCTCCCCATGGTAAATAGTATGACCTGACTTTAAGGTGTTCTTAGGTCACCTTGTTTATAAGCATTTCAAAAAAGATCACCTTCATGGCATTGTTGAGCAGTGATCCAGAGCTCCGGAAGCAGCCATTGTCCTTCTGCTGCTGGGACAGCCACGTGAAGGCGTGGGTGATGTGTGATTCATCGATGAAGATGAAGGCTCGAGCTTGGGCAAAAGACTTGAGCACAAAGGCTGTGAGCCTGATGGGGGAGGGAGAGCGTGGAGATGAAGCTTTTGTTGTGAGGTAGCAACTCCACACATGGGTTTCCAGGGGCCCTGTCCACACTCATGAGCAATCCCTAAGAGTCTCTGAGCAGAGCATCTGGACAGTGTCTCTAGCTACCCCAAAGTAGTTTTCCCTTCCTTGGTCCACTTGGGTGGGCATGCACTAGGTATGGTTTCAGGTGCTTCCT
Organism: Apodemus agrarius; assembly: GCA_964023405.1. NCBI lineage: Eukaryota > Metazoa > Chordata > Mammalia > Rodentia > Muridae > Apodemus > Apodemus agrarius. The sequence goes on along the minus strand of OZ030006.1, from coordinate 151,733,055 downwards.
GCTTTCCTTTCTCATTGCTTCTATCCTGCGTCCACTGGTGTTCATCTAACATACCTGCAGGCTTATCCTAGGCTTTCACTCAGTTCCCAAGACTTCCTTTTGTAGAGAATTATCTCCTTTCTTAAATACCCCAACCATATGTTTTCTGCCTCAAAAAATTAGGTCCCACTTCTTGGTTTATGTCTGGTTTATGCCAGTCTCTTTTTCCTTTCTTACCTGCTGGTCACTTGTCTGTGTGCTTTATCTCAATCACATAGTCTTTTTGTTTTGTTTTGTTTTGTTTTGTTTTGTTTTGTTTTGTTTTGTTTTGTTTTTAAGTAAGTGGGTAATTTTTTAAAAGATGTATTTATTTATTTTATGTGAGTACACTGTTTCTGTCTAATCAGACACACCAGAAGAGAGCATTGGATCCCATTACAGATGGTTGTGAGCCACCCTGTAGTTTCTGGGAATTGAACCCAGGACCTCTGGAAGAGCAGTCAGTGCTCTTACCCACTGATCCATCTCTCCAGCCCTCAAAAATACATTCTTATGTAATGTAAGGTCACATGAAGAATGGCAACAGCTTTTAAGTCTCAGTTATGATCATCTTTGGAAGCACAGCCAAGGGTAGCCGGGCATTTACTGATGGATGGTCTTGGATTGAAATGAAAATGTCTGCTTCCTGAAGTCAGTAAAGCTCATGGGACAGAGTCAAAGCAGGTGAGCCGAGAAGCAATCTGAGTTCTGTGATTCATGATCTGTGTTACCTCAGACATGTCCCTCTCTGGCCCAGGCAACCTCTAGACTTCCATGAAATAAGATGCATGCATAGCTGCTGTGAGGAACAAGAGCTGAGCAAGGCCTGGAACACAAGTGGCCTGTTCTTACCAAGTGTTTCCTTGTTTCTGGCCATATTGATCCCCAAAGGCACTGTAGGAGCCATCCTTGTGTTTGTAGTTCAGCTCCCTCTGATAACCTGGAATAGAAGGCTTTCGGTATGTTCTGAAGAAACATACACCAGAGAATGGCAGGCTGTACATCTGATATCACACACGTACTCTGACATATAGGACTGACTGAGAACACTGCTCAGCTCTTCCCTCCAATGCTAAGTCCATTTCTAGACATTTCTAGAGAGAATATTTACAAGAACAAGGTGGAGTTTCTGAGCTTTACTGACCAGCTCTGAGGAAGTCAAAGGCCTTGGACTTGATCTTCTCAGTCAGCTGTTGGGTTTCATTCAGATATTTCAGTACGTAGATGTTGGGAGCAAAAAGGACCATGTTCTGCTCCCCACAGCCATAAGGCATATGGAGAAGATTTTGTGTGTTTTTTATGGCTGAACTCAAGATATCACCTGGAAGTGAGAAGTTTGATATCAGAATAGCCGTGATCGTCAAGAAGAAAATAATGCCCTTAAGAGAATCACTTCTCAGTGATGTGAAGGGATTTTATGGGTGGCATGTGCTGGAACCCAGTGGGAATGGAGGGGATAAAGACAGAAGAAGGAAGTAAAAGAGACCAAGTGTAGTAGTTTGGAAGATACATTTGGAATCCTGGTGGGGGCAGGGCAGTGGTAGTGACTATTGTTCCAAGTCCCCCAGGGATGGATTGACTTACCCATCACAGAGAAATGGGCTCGGGCTGAATCTTTCACTACCGTTGGTGGGAGCACCAGGGACAATTTTTCTGACACCTCAGCATCTTAATAAGCAAAACAGACAAGTAGATGATGACCTCTGCATATCTAAAGTGCCCTAAGATCAGTGGCTTCAGAACTGCATCGTTAGCTTTGAGTTCTTCCCTCTCTAGAAAAATGATCCTGAGGCAAATATCAGAAATCTACATTTCCAGGTACCACAGGCCTGACAAGCTCCATTGCCTATTCTTTTATCACCCACAGCTTTGAAGCAAAATCATGTGTCCAAAAGGGAATGTCTGAGACTCTGGGATCAATGTTCTACTTCTATCAATGTCCTAATTAGTTTTAATAAACACAGGAAAATCTGTTATTGACTGAATTTTGAATAGGAAAATCCTGCTTGTGTGTGTGTGTGTGTGTGTGTGTGTGTGTGTGTGTGTGTGAACTTTGACATAAATTAGTGTTTTCCAGGAATGGAGACTCTCAATTGAGAAAATGCCTTCTTAACTAGCACTGGGCTATAAGCCAGTCTTGAAGGTTTTCTTTTTTAATAATAGATGTGGTAGGTCCTGGCCCAGTGTATGCCATCTGTGGTGTATAAGAAAGCAAACTGAACAAGGGCAGAGCAAGCTAGGAAGCTGCCCCCCTCCACAGTTCCCGCTTCAGTTCCTGCTTACAGGTTCCTGCCCTGACTTCATTTCATGGTGGACTGTGATGGACTGTGTAAGCTGATCAACTCTCCAAGTTGCTTTGGGTCATGGTGTTTATCTTAAGGATGGAATCCTAAAACAAAGCAATGTGTGAATAAACACAATTTGTCAGACTAAGTGAATGGAGAAATCCTGAGCTGGCTTTTGTCTTCCAGGTTCCCTGAGTTGCTCAGGAGGCTCTCGGATCTCTCCCATGCAGCTGCCATGGTTGGCTTTCCTAAGGCAGGGATGATGGGTAGATTACATTGTAATCAGTAACTATGAGGTGAAGCAGAGTTAACTGGTGGAAAGAATAGGGCTTTTGTTATCCTATCTTTGGCTTTTTTTAAAAATTATCACCAGTGACCCTGTTCCTGCTCTTTCTTTCATGGAAAACATTTAAAGGATTTTAGTATTCTATGATGATTTTCTCCCACTCATTTTATTAGGAACTGCTACATTAATTTACCAGCTTAACAAAGAGATTTGCTTTATTTCATCTCTTTCATAAACTTTCATATGATAATGGAATTTACATTAATTTAATTCTAGTTTCTTTATTCTCTTTGGCAAATATGTTTTGAGTAGCCACTAGAAACACCCACTAACAGAGGTGCCAGCAATGGAATCATTATTGTGAGTTGACAGTCCCTGACCTTATACTTGTCCCTCACAAGGGACAGTGAGCTTCTTCTTGTGTGATATGTTGCTGTCTTTTCTTTGCAATAGTTAGCTTCCAGTGAGGAGCAGGTATATAAAAGAGCAAGTCATAAAAACAACCACTAGAGAAAAATGTTATGCTAAGTACATACCATGATTTAGCTTATGTATGATTTTTTTCAACTATATAAATCTTTGCTTTTATTTATGATCTAACACAAAACAAATATGGTACTTTCCAAGATAATCTCTATATTCCCACTCCCCTCACCATCTTTTAAAAGAAAATTTCAATTGTGAGCTCTGATCTTCTAAGTCACTCCCTATCAATCACTTAAGTATTGAGATGGATGAAGAGGCTTTTGTAATCTAAAAATAAAAAGGGCTACAGCAAACTGTGAAGTCCCAGGGAAACTATACTCTTGAGAACTACATCAGGTAAGTGATGATTTTAATTTACCAGACTCAGTTTTGTTAGTGTTTGAGGGGTTATAATGTATACAGTATTCTGATTTTATTATAGGAATATTACAAGATCTCTGAGTAGGCGACAAGTTACTGTCTCATTGCTGTTTTAAAAGGTTCTCACCTGATGGGCAGAGCAGTGATGTGAAGGTATGTTCTTTCTTGATTCCTTCAGGCTTGGACAAAATGATAGGAAATTCAGACATGAGAAACCAAACACCGAATGTGTAAACACCGACTATGAAAGCACAGCATTGCAAGAGGGAGTTTTGTTGTTTTGTTTTGTCTTTTGAGAGACAGCTTTACTTGTGAGGCCATGGGCTGGAATGGCTTCAGCATGTGAGAATTTACCAGGCCAAAAAGAAGGCAATAGGGAAAGATAATAAAGAAAAGGGGCAGAGCATAATGGGAAGAAAGAGGTATAGCCTTAAGAAAATAAATTGACTGAGATCATCCTCCCTATGCCCAAGCTTCAGTTAAAAGACTAGGAAGAGAAAAATACCAGAACACATATGGGTTTAAAAACATGGACTTCCCAGCTATGAACTATCTCAAGGTCGTATGTTATTATCTTGTATTTTTCCTCTAAATATAGTCAATGTTGCTCCATTTTGTGGACGCAGCACACCGCTGGCTAAGAAGGTTAACTCACCTCAACTATCAGGACTTTGACTACTGTGTCCTTTCTCCCAGTCTCAGGAACTGTGGCCACCTCAGAACCACAGGGCTCTGGGGACTGTTGTGCTTCCGCAGACACAGAGAAAATCAAATTCCCTGAAACAAACAGTCGAGAGAGCTGAGCTCAGATCTGCCAGGAACCTGCCATCTACCAAAGTCCCATGATCTACAGGGTATCCTAGGTTCTAGAAGTGGTTCAAGAGCTTGTCTTATATTTAAGAAGGAGGTAAGTGTATGCCAGAAGCAGTAATGATTGAGAGATCCTCCTTGGGGACCCAAATGAGAAGAAAGTAACTGAAAAACCCTTCCTCCACTCACCTTTTCTGGGTAGAGGCCCCTTACACATTTTTCACTCACCTAAAACTTTGGGAGTTACCAACCAGGATGAGGTGCGCCTCCCATTGGCACCAAGGCAGTAAGAGTTGTGGTCTTCTCCCACTGGGACAGCTGTGAAACCAGGAGCGACTTCCAGCTGCACAGCCATCTGTGGCCCCACAGGGAAAAAGAAATAGCAAAATAAATAAATGAAAAGAAAGATGTCACCATGGAAAGACAATGTATAATGCATGGGATCAGGTAGGCGAATGTCTGAAGGGGATTTGTGCTAGAAAGAAAACAGGAGGGGATGCATTTGGAAAACATGTCTAAAATGTCATATAAGTTAACACAGAAGGCTTGTCTAGATTTCATCCCCACATACATGTCTAGAGCTTTATTTAGCTACCATCTATGTATTATCTACACAAATCATTAAGTAGATAATTATATGTGTCTACTTATATTTGTTTTATTTTTATGGCAGAATTACATTTACTATGCTAGATTTTTAACTACTATTTTGATGTATACATCTACCTCTAGCAAAAGCAAAATCCATTGTAAAACAATATGCATCTTATTCTGACAGCAACCTCATATATCTATGTGGATCAGGTTCTTTAATTGTATACAGAGGCTACATGGAATATCCTATCTTTGTCTGTACATTGTGTGTTGTTTAGATACTGGAAACATCACCTAATTTTATGTTGTGTCCTCCTTGTTAGACAACTCTTTTCTGTATATATGTAGCTAGGGAATGGGAATTGTACAATCTCTTCCCCCTTTCTTTCTTCTTTTAATTTAAGTCCTAGTTATAATTTACACACACTATCGGCTCTCTTTCCCTCTGGTCATGTTTAATTCAGAAAGGTGTTCACCCGCATGCTTGTAGGGAGGTAGTTCAGCACAGTGGCTTTGAGCATAAAGGCTTCTCCACGGATCACGGAGTAGGGCAATATGACCTCCACAAAGAAGGGCTGGAAGGCTTGGAGAGGTACCACAGAAGAGAGGCCCAGTCCAGTGTCATTGGACAGGCAGAGGGCACCGGCCTTCCATTCAGTGATGGTATCAGGGACTGTCATTTCTACTTCGGCCACTCCTGAGGAGCTGGGAGAGTGAGAATGTAAAACACAGAAAGTGAGCACATGAATTAGTTATCTCTGAGATGGTGACTCTGAGTGTGACAAGAAACCATCCCTTTGAATCCTTCAAAGGAGTCATAGGAAGTGAACAGAGCAAACAGGACTCCAGATGGCAAAATAAAAGGTCTTTCAGTAATCTTGTTTTTCCAACCCAAGTCATAGCCCCACCACATCTCGAAGTTCATATGTCATTGGAAATCTAAACATAGATTTGAAGTTTTTTCTGAATTTCCATCTTCAAAATATCATACAACAGTCTCATGACTTATATGGTCCACTCCATGTAGCAGCCTCATAATCTGCTCCATGTAAGATTGCCTCATCTACTACTCAATATGTTGATCCTGTATCGTTTTAACTATCAGGCAGGTATGTGGTAGTTTTTATGTGCATTTTCTGGAAGTGATGGAAAAACATGTATTTCTTATGACAAAAATTAATTAGAGAAATACAAGAAAACAAATAAATTTTGTGTTTGTTTGTTTTTGTTTTTCAAGACAGGGTTTCTCTGTGTAGCTCTGGCTCTCCTGGAACTCACTCTGTAGACCAGGCTGGCCTTGAACTCAGAAATCCACCTGCCTCTGCCTCCCAAGTGCTGAGATTACAGGCGTGCCCCACCACTACCTAGCTAAGAAAAATTTTATACCCAGCCCAAATCACACAAATGGAAATCACTTACTTTACTGTGACTATATCCCAGATCCAGGTTTCAGGAAAATATTTTCGAATGGTTTCAGTAACTAGATCTTTAGGTGGTGGATCTTTAGGTCCTGTGTCTTCAGGTTTGCCTTCATTTGGTAATGAGGGCAAACTTCCAGGATGATCAAATTCTGAATCAGGCACTGTGAAGTTACAATGGAAGAAATAAACATAGTACTTGAATACAATTGGACACAATGATGCAGTGCAAATGTAGCTTAAGTTTCAGTTTCTTCTTGACTGTTAAACACTATAATGGTTACACTGGAAATGATGCACTGAATCACTCATTTTGGAGGAGACTGCATAACATCTTTGTCAAAGGTGAAACCTCACCTAGAGTAGTTGAAGTTGGAAGGAACCATGATGAATATTTTCGTGGGTTGGATGTTGAATAGTTAGTGAATACTTACAGATATAATGTGCCCCTTAGTAGGAATAAAGATCCTAGGTAACAGTTATTGTGCCTACAATGAGAATCACTCCAGGCAATAGCTGAATGATGTGTACATAGGCAGAGATGTTCTTGCAATGTTTGTTCTTTCTTAAGATCAGGAGAATTAACCCAATAGTTTAATAGATTTTAAATTTGTATGAAAACTGAAAGAGGTGTAAGTACAATCTCTTGGGTTAGAAATAAGAAGTTTATTACTCAAAAATCAAAGCACTGGCTTGGATTTTTACTGGCAGGAAATGTAAGATTTAAAGTTCATGATGGAGGGTCTGAACTCTTTTTTTCAAGGACAAGTTTACATGCAAATTTAGTTAGGGCTTCACCTGAGTATTTCCTAAATGACTTCTAAGCATAGAAAAATCTCTCCCAATTTTTTAATTCATACACACACACACTGAGAGCTCCATTGTATAGGTCCTTCCCTGTGATAGCCACAACCTGTAACCTGACCTTGGCCTTTATATTTGCCTGCAAGAACTCAGTATTTTCTAGTGTTTTAAGTTCTTCACCTATTACCTTAACAGCCACAGGGATAGTTGCCCAATTATTCCATTGTCTAGCATACTCACAGTGCCTCAGGTCCTGTTGCTTTTAGAAACTTGTGAAGATATTTCAATTTCGTTTCAAATCAGTATGGGGAAAATTAATATAGTCCAATCAGAAAATGTTTTATTTTATGTGAGCACGGATATAATAAATCTTGGTACTTAGAATATAAATAATAATAGATAGGGTTTTATGATTTCAAGTTATATTACAGAGGTAAAGTAATAAAACCTCTGCATGGTAAAGGCACAAAAATAGACATGTAAACCAATGGATCAAAATACAAGACCCAAACACACTCATGTAATCATAGGCATCTGATAGTTAACATAGATGCCAAAACATACACTAGAGGAAAGACAGCACCTCCAACCAATGGTGCTGGGAAATCTGGATATTCACATATAGAAGAATGAAAGTAGATCTATGTCTATGACCCTGTACAAAAATCAACTCCAAATGGATCAAGGACCTTAACATGAAACCCAAAACTGCTAGGGGAAGAACAATATGCACCAACCCTGCAAAACACATGTATAGGAAAGGACTATGTGAATGAGACCCATTCACTTAGAAATTAAGGGAAATACTTGACAAATGGGAACCTCACAAAACTGAAATGCTTTTTGCACAACTAGGGAACAATCATTTGAGTGAAGTGGAAGCCAAGAGAGTGGGAGAAAATCTTTGCTAGCTATACATCTGAGAGAGGATAGATAACACAACTATATAAAAAACCTCAAAAACCAAAGAGTCAAGAAAACAAACAGTCTGACATGAAAAAATGAGCTGTGGACTTGAACAATAGCTTCAAAAGAAATTTTAAAAAGTTAAGACATATGTTTTATCAGTGTTTGTTAAGCTAGCAATTAAGGAAATGCAGATTAAAAAAACCTCAGATTTCACCTCACCCCAGTCAGGATGGCTAAGGTCAACAAAACAACTGACAACAAATGCTGGAGAAGATACAGGGAAAGGGAGCCATCATTTGCTGTTGGTGGGGCAGCAAATGGTGCAGCCACTCTGAAAGGGACTCAGATGAGAGGAGGAGGGAAAGATTAAATGGTTCACTGGTTAATATATGAGTGTGCATGCACACTTTCCCACCTCACTCAACAATCCTGTATCCCAATAACTATTATATTTTTCCTTTTTTAAACATTGAAGGAAGGACCTCCAGCCTTTAATGTCCCTGAAGCAGCAGCATATATCTGGGCACATTTTGCTCTGGTAAGCTTGGGTTCCTTTTCTCTTACTTGGATGCTGTACATGCACTACAATTTAATTTTATTATCTTTGATAAATAATTCACACCTATTTGTCCTGAAAATACTGATTTGTTATTTTACCTTTCATTGGAATCATATCAAAATACAAACAACGTGTAGGATGCTTGATCTTCAAGTTGGTGAATGCCATTAAACCCATGTCCTAGAAAGAAAAATATTAATCAAGCAAGATGCCCAAAATTCTGAAAAAAAATGCATATAAAAATTGCAGTAAGTTTTTCAGCCATCCGAATTTCTTCAGGTGAAAAGTCTTTGTTTAGCTCTGTACTCCATTTTTGATAGGGTTATTTGGTTTTCTGGGGTCTAACTTCTTGAGTTCTTTGTATACGTTGGATATTAGCCCTCTGTCAGATGAAGGGTTGGTGAAGATGTTTTCCCAATTTGTTGGTTGCCAATTTGTCCTTTTGACAGTGTGTTTTGCCTTACAGAAACTTTGTAATTTTATGAGGTCCCATTTGTCTATTCTTCATCTTAGAGCATAAGTTAACATCATTAGTCATTAGAGAAATACAAATCAAAACAACCCTGAAATTTCACCTCATACCAGTCAGAATGGCTAAGATTAAAAACTCAGGAAACAGCAGGTGTTGGTGAGGATGTGGAGACAGAGTAACACTCCTCCACTGCTGGTGGGACTGAAAGCTGGTACACATACTCTGAAAATCAGTCTGGCGGTTCCTCAGAAAACTAAACACGATACTTCTGGAGGACCCAGCCATACCACTCTTGGGCATATACCCAGAAGATTCCCCAGCATGCAATAAGGATACATGCTCCACTATGTTCATAGCAGCCTTATTTATAATAGCCAGAAGCTGGAAAGAACCCAGATGTCCCTCAACAGAAGAATGGATACAAAAAATGTATATATACACAATGGAGTACTATTCAGTCATTAGAAACAATGAACTCATGAAATTCTTAGACAAGTGGATGGAGCTGGAGAACATCATACTAAGTGAGGTAACCCAGTCTCAAAAGAATACCCATGGTATGCACTCACTGATAAGTGGATATTAGCCTAGAATCTTGGGACACCAAACACATAATCCACATACCAAATGATGTCTGACAAGAAGGAAGGAGTGGACCCTGGTGCTGGAAAGATTCAAAGCATCTGTGTAGGGGAATACCAGAACAGGGAAGTGGGAAGAGGTGGATGGGGGGACAGGGGGAGGGAAAAGGGCATGTGGGACCTTTAGGGGGCAGGAAACTAGGAAAAGGGAAATGAAATGTAAATATAGAATATATCCAATAAAAAAAATTAAAAAATTGCAGTAAGTGACCAAGCAGCCAGCTCAGCCAGGTATACAGGGAACAACAGAGTGATAGATCACACCAGACATAGTCTGCCTGGGTTCCTTCTGCACGTAGGAGCTGGGAAGTTCTACAGCTGTCTGGGCACATATCCTGCAAGGGAGCATTTGACTTGCAGGGAGTCCTGAGCTTAGAGAGAGCCCTGCTCTCAGAGACCTGTGCCACATCTGACACAGGGAAGATCCCACTTCCTGATACTCCCTAGAGAACTGGCAGGAGAAGGTTAATGGCCACTGCCCCAGCCATCAGATGTGGTAGACCTGTGCCACATCTGACACAGGGAAGATCCTGCTTCCTGATACTCTCTGGAGAACTGGCAGGAGCAGGTTATTTGACCTGTGCCTCTTCTGACATGGGGAAGAGCTTACTTCCTGATACTCTCTAGAGAATGGGCAGGAGCACAGCATGCAAGAACTGGCAGGAGCAGGTCATTCAAGAACTGGCACCAGTAGGTGCATTCAAACTAGTAGAAGCAGGGCATTTGAGAACTAGCATCAGCAGAGCACTTGAAATCTGGCAGCAGCAGAACATTTGAGAAATAACAGCCTGCAGGGCATTTGGCCCTTGCCAAGTCTGCCACAGGAAAGACCCCATTACCTGATACTTCCTGGAGAACTAGCTGTTTTCAGGGCATTTGGTGAGAATAGGAATCCCAGGAGTACAGAAACACAGGCCAGCAGGACAGAGAAGATAGAGACAGCAAGACCAGCTAACACATTAACTAGCTAACAACAGTAACCAAGGCAACATGGCATCATCAGAACCCAGTTCTCCCACAACAGCAAATCCTGCATACTCCATCACATGAAAAAAGCAAGAGCTAGATTTAAAATCATATCCCATATTGTTGATGGAGTGCTTCAAGAAGGACATAAATAATTCCCTTAAAGAAATACAGGAGAACATGGGTCAACAGGTAGAAACACAAAAATCCCTTAAAGAAAGATAAGAGAATATGGATGAAAAGGTACAAGCCCTTAAAGAGGCAATACAAAAATCCCATAGGGAATTATGGGAGAACATGGGTCAACATACAGAAGCCCTTAAAGAAGAATCACAAAAATCCCTGAAAGAAACACAGGAGAACATAGGTCAATAGGTAGAATTCCTGTACTGGCTAGTTTTGTGTGTCAACTTGACACAGGCTGGAGTTATCATAGGAAAAGGAGTTTCAGTTGGGAAAGTACCTCCATGAGATCCAGCTATGGGGCATTTTCTCAATTAGTGATCAAGTGGGGGAGGGCCCCTGTGGGTGGTACCATCTCTGGGCTGGTATTCTTGGGTTCTATAAGAGAGCAGGCTGAGCAAGCCAGGGGAAGCAAGCCAGTAAGGAACACCCCTCCATGGCCTTTGCATCAGCTCCTGCTTCCTGGTCTGCTTGAGTTCCAGTCCTAACTTCCTTTGGTAATGAACAGCTGTGTGGAAGTGTAAGCTCAATAAACCCTTTCCTCCCCAACTTGCTTCTTGGTCATGATGTTTGTGCAGGAATAGAAACCCTGACTAAGACAAATTGGTACAAGTGTAGTGGAGTATTCCTGTGACAACCTGACCATGTTTTGGGGAGGACTGTGGAAGGACTTTGGAACTTTGGGCTAGATGGTCCATTCAGTGCTGAGACCTCTGTGAGATGTTGTGTAAGAGCTTGGAAGATAATGTTGAGAACAGTGCAGAAGATGGAGGCCTGGCTTGTGAAATTTCAGAGGGAAGATTAAAGACTCTTATCAGGGCCATGAAGATTCTGTGGTTTTGCTTAGCTGGGGCTGAAGAATCATCTGTGATTAACAAGACACCAAAACCACTAAAGTCAACCTTTGTGTTACTGGGACTATTGATGCTGGTTAGCTGGAACTAAGAAATTAGCGGTGATTAAGAAGAAACCAGCCCAGATGTCCCTCAACAGAGAAATGGATACAAAAAATGTGGTATATATACACAATGGAATACTATTCAGCCATTAGAAACAATGAATTCATGAAATTCTTAGAGAAATGGATGGAGCTGGAGAACATCATACTAAGTGAGGTAACCCACTCTCTAAAGAATACCCATGGTATGCACTCACTGATAAGTGGATATTAGCCTAGAATCTTGGGACACCAAAGACACAATTCACATACCAAATGATGTCTGACAAAAAGAAAGGAGTGGACACTGGGGCTGGAAAGGAGCAAAGCATCAGTGTAGGGGAATACCAGAACAGGGAAGTGGAAAGGGGTGGATGAGGGAGCAGGGGGAAGTAAAAGGGCATGTGGGACCTTTGGGGGATAGGGAACCAGAAAAATGGAAATGAAATGTAAATATAGAATACATCCAATAAAAAAAGAAAATGTTAAGAAAAAAAACAATAATCATGACACAGTCAACAGAAGAAGAAGAAGAAGAAGGAGGAGGAGGAGGAGGAGGAGGAGGAGGAGGAGGAGGAGGAGGAGGAGGAGGAGAAGAAGAAGAAGAAGAAGAAGAAGAAGAAGAAGAAGAAGAAGAAACCAGCATCACTGAGGTGAAATCTTCTAGGAAGTGTTTTCTGAGAGCACAGAGGGTGTGTTCCAGATAACCAAGGTTGTGCCTCATGCTGTAGCAGGACTTGGTACTGTGTAAGAGTCACCCAGGTGGTACTGGTTTTGAGGTCATGAAGGCATCATGAAGAACAGCTGAGGCTTGGTACTGTGAGAGGCCATGGAAGGCCATTGGTGAAAGTGGACCCTCAGTTGTAATTGACAGCCCAGGACTGAAGGGGTCATGCAAAAGAGTTGAGGCATGGCACTATGAAGAAAGCCTATGAGAAGCTATTGGTGAAACCTAGAAACAGTGGAAAAAAGCAGTGTTTTGGAGATGCCAGTACCATGCAATGACCACCAAGGACAGCTGCAGCAGTGGAGTACAAGCAGCTGAAGCCTAGAAGACAAGGTGTGTGCTACAAAGAGCAGAGATAGAGAAGTGACCCAAGCCCTTGGAGGAACCGAGAAGATCATGAGTTGGATCCCAAACATTGAGCCATTGGAGTTTGAGTTTTGCTTTTGATTGTGACTTTGCGCTGATATTTTTCCCTCTTGAAAGAAGAAGGTATTTTAGTGGAGCCCACAGTTAAGAGACTTTGAATGTTTAAAAGACTTTGAATTTTAAGATTTTGGACATTTTAAAAGGATTGAACTTTTTTTTCCACAGTTAATGCCTACTCTTTTATTACAGACTTTTGAGTGTTACTATATCCTAGGAAGACAGTTCCTGGAAGATGGCAAATGTTTAACAAGCTAAAAGACAAATACATGAATAGGATCTGTTCTCAGTTACTTATAACACAGATATTTTAGATATTTTATCATAATATTTACTATGTACTCAAAGTTTCTGTAAGGCAAAACACACTGTCAAAAGGACAAATCGGCAACCAACAAATTGGGAAAAGATCTTCACCAACACCACATCCGACAGAGAGCTAATATCCAATGTATACAAAGAACTCAAGAAGTTAGACCCCAGAAAACCAAATAACCCTATCAAAAAATGGGGTACAGAGCTAAACAAAGACTTTTCACCTGAAGAAATTCGGATGGCTGAGAAACACCTTTAAAATGTTCAACATCATTAGTCATTAGAGAAATGCAAATCAAAACAACCCTGAGATTTCACCTCACACCAGTCAGAATGGCTAAGATCAAAAACTCAGAAGACATCAGGTGTTGGAGAGGATGTGGAGAAAGAGGAACACTCCTCCACTGCTGGTGGGACTGCAAGCTGATACAACCACTCTGGAAATCAGTCTGGCGGTTCCTCAGGATTGAACTTTTAATATGTAAAGACTGTGGGACTTTTAACATTATTTAGATCTTGGGGATGAATAAGAAAGTAAGGGTTGAGGCTTAATAGTGATATGTTGGTGTGTCAAGTTGACAAGGGGTCAATTGTACTGGCTAGTTTTGTGTGTCAACTCGACACAGGCTGGAGTTATCATAGGAAAAGGAGCTTCAGTTGGGAAAGTACCTCCATGAGATCCAGCTATAGGGCATTTTCTCAATTAGTGATCAAGTGGGGGAGGGCCCCTGTGGGTGGTACCATCTCTGGGCTGGTATTCTTGGGTTCTATAAGAGAGCAGGCTGAGCAAGCCAGGGGAAGCAAGCCAGTAAGGAACATCCCTCCATGACCTCTGCATCAGCTCCTGCTTCCTGGCCTGCTTGAGTTCCAGTCCTGACTTTCTTTGGTAATGAACAGCTGTGTGGAAGTGTAAGCTCAATAAACCCTTTCCTCCCCAACTTGCTTCTTGGTCATGATGTTTGTGCAGGAATAGAAACCCTGACTAAGACAAGCCCTTAAAGAGGAATAAAGAATATTCCTTAAAGAATTTCAGGGGAAAAAAACAAGCAAGTGAAGGGACTGAACAAAACTATCCAGGATCTGAAACTAGAAATAGAGTCAACAAAGAAATCACAAAGTGAGACATCTCTGAAGATAGAAAACCTTGGAAAGAATTTAGGAGTCATAGATGCAAGCATCAACAACAGAATGCAAGAGATAGAAGAAATAATCTCAGATGCTGAATATTCCATAGAAAACATTGACTCAACAGTCAAGGAAAATGGAAAATGCAAAAAACTTGTAACCCAAAACATCCAGGAAATCCAGGACACAATGAGAAGACCAAACCTAAGGCTTAAAGTTATAGAAGAAAGTGAGGATTTATATCTTAAAGGCCAGTAAATATCTTCAACAAAATTATAGATGAAAACTTCCCTAAGCTAAAGAAAGAGATGGCCATGAACATACAAGAAGCCTATAGAACTCCAAAACAGATTGGAACAAAGCAGAAGTACCTCCCATCACATAATAATCTAAACACCAAATGCACTAAACAAAGAAAGAATATTAAAAGCGGTGAGAAAAAAAGGTCAAGTAATATATAAAGGTAGACCTATCAGAATTAGACCAGACTTTTCACCATAGACTATGAAAGCCAGAAGAGCCTGGGCAGATGTCATACAGACCCAAAGAGAGCATAAATGTCAGCTCAGACTACTATACCCAGCAAAACTTTCAGTTACCATAGACGGAGAAAACAAGACATTTGATGACAAAAGCAAATTTACACAATATCTTTCAACAAATCCTGTTCTGCAAAGGATAATGAGTGGAAAATACAAACACAAGGCAGCAAACCACACTGTAGAAAAATCAACAAGGTAATCTTTCAACAAACCCAATAGAAGATAGATACACAACCAGAAATTTCACCTTTAACTAAGAAGATAACAGTAAGCAACAGTCGCTTTTCCTTAATATCCCCTATATGGTCTCAATTCCCAATAAAAAGACATAGACTAACAGACGGGATACATAAACAGGACCCAACATTTTGATGCATACAAGAAACCCACCTCAGTGACAAAGACAATCACTATTTAAGAGTCAAGGTTGGAAAACTATTTTCCACACAAATGGTCCCAAGAAACAACTTGGAGTGGCCATTCTTATATC
Organism: Apodemus agrarius; assembly: GCA_964023405.1. Lineage (NCBI taxonomy): Eukaryota > Metazoa > Chordata > Mammalia > Rodentia > Muridae > Apodemus > Apodemus agrarius. Next base: position 151,717,705 of record OZ030006.1, on the reverse strand, counting down.
AGATATAATTGACTTTCAACCAAAAGTTGTCAAAAAAGATAAGGAGGGACACTTCATGCTGGTCAAAGCAAAAGTCTACCAAGATGAACTCTCAATTCAGAATATCTATGCTCAGAAGTAAGGGCACCCACTTTCATTAAAGAAACTTTAATAAAGCTCAAAGCACACATTGCACCTCACACAATAATAATGGGAGACTTCAACACCCCACTCTCAAAAATGGACAAATCATGGAATCAGAAGCTAAACAGAGATACAGTGAAACTAACTGAAGTTATGGACCAAATGGATCTTACAAATATTTATAGACCATTACACCCTAAAGCGAAGGAATATACCTTCTCAGCATCTCATAGTACCTTCTGAAAAATTGATCATATAATTGTTCACAAAATGGGCCTCAATATATAAGAAATATTGAAACTATTCCATGTATTTTATCAGATCACCACAGCCTAAGGCTGGTCTTAAGCTCAAACGAAAGCTATGGAAAACACACATACACATGGACCTTGAAAAATGCTCTCCTCAACAATAGCTTGGTCAAGGAAGAAATAAAGAAATTAAAGACAAAGAATTAAATGAAAATGAAGACACGTCATATCAGAATTTATGGGACACAATGAAAGCAGTGCTAAGAGGAAAACTCATAGCTCTGAGTGCCTCCAAAAGAAAATGGAGAGAGCTTACACTAACAGCTTGACAGTGCACTTGTAAGCTCTAGAACAAAAGGAAGCAAATACCCCCAAGAGGAGTAGACGGCAGGAAATAATCAAACTTAGGGCTGAAATCAACCAAACACAAACAAAAAGAACTATACAAATAATCAACAAAACAAGAAACTGATTCTTTGAAAAAAATCAACAAGATAGATACACCCTTGGCCAGACTAACCAGAGGGCACAGAGACAGTATCCAAATTAATAAAATCAGAAATGAAAAGGGAGACATAACAACAGAACTGGACATTCAAAAAATCATCAGATCCTACTACAGGAGCTTATACTCAACAAGGTTTGAAAACCTGGATGAAATAGACAACTTTCTAGATACATACCAGGTGCCAATGTTAAAACAGGATCAGATAAATCATCTAAATAGTCCCATAAGTTCTGAGGAAATAGAAGTAGTCATTAATAATCTCCCATCAAAACAAACAAACAACAACAACAAAAAGAAACCAGAAAAAAAAAAAACCAGGATCAGAAAGGTTTAGCAGGGAATTCTATCAGGTCTTCAAAGAAGAGTTAATACTGATATTCTTCAAACTTTTCCATGAAATAGAAACTCAAGGAACACTACCCAACTCATTCTATGAAGCCACAATAATGCTTATACCTAAACCAAACAATGACCAAACAAGGAAGGAGAACTTTAGACCAATCTCCCTCATGAACAGTGATGCAAAAATATTGAACAAAATCCTGGCCAACCGAATCCAAGAATACTTCAAAACTATAATTTGACACAATCAGGTAGGCTTCATCCCAGGGATGCAGGGATGGTTAAATATATGGAAATTTTATATATATATTCCACTACATAATCCACTACATAAACAAACTAAAGGAAAAAAAACCACATGGTCATTTCATTAGATGCTGAAAAGGCTTTTGACAAAATCCAGCATCCCTTCATGATAAAAGTCTTGGAGAGATTGGGAATCCAAGGCCCATACCTAAACATAGTGAAAGCAATATACTGCAAACTGGTAGCCAACATCAAACTAAAGTCAGGGACCAGACAAGGCTGCCCACTCTCTCCCTATCTATTCAATATAGTACTTGAAGTCCTAGCCAGAGCAATCAGGAAGCAAAAGGAGGTCAAAGGTATACAAATTGCAAAGGAAGAAGTCAAAATATCACTATTTGTAGATGATATGAAAGTATATTTAAGCGACCCCAAGACTTCCACCAGAGAACTCCTAAAGCTGATAAACAACTTTAGCAAAGTGACTGGATATAAAATTAACTCAAGCAAATCAGTAGCCTTCCTCTACTCAAAGGGTAAATGAGAAAGAAATTAGGGAAATGACACCCTTCACAATAGTCCCAAATAATATGTCATACCTAGGTGTGACCCTAACGAGGCAAGTGAAAGATCTATATGACAAGAACTTTAAGTCTCTGAAGCAAGAAATCGAAGAAAGTCTCAGAAGGTAGAAAGATCTCCCATGTTTATGGATTGGTAGAATCAAGATGGTAAAAATGGCCATCTTGCCAAAAGCAATCTACAGATTCAATGAAATCCCCATCAAAATCCCAAATCAATTCTTCATAGATATAGAAAGAGCAATTCTCAAATTCAACTGGAATAACAGAAAACCCAGGATAGCAAAAACTATTCTCCACAACAAAAGATCTTCTGGAGGAATCACCATCCCTGACCTCAAGCTCTACTACAGAGCAGTAGTTATAAAAACTGTTTGGTATTGGTATGCAGACAGGCAGGAAGATCAATGGAATAGAATTAAAGACCCAGAAATGAACCCACACATGTACAGTCACTTAATATTTAACAAAGGAGCTAAAAACATCCAGTGGAAAAAAGAACATTCTTAACAAATGTTGCTGGATCAACTGGAGTTCTGCATGCAGAAAAATGCAAATTGACCCATTCAATTGCAATTCAAATGCAAATTGATCTCCTTCTACCAAGCTCAAGTCCAAGTGGATCAAGGATCTACAGATAAAACCAGATACACTGAAGCTAATAGACAAGAAAGTGGGGACGAATTTTGAATAAGTGGGCACAGGGGAAAAGTTCCTGAACAGAAGACCAGTGGCTTATGCTCTAAGAACAAGAATCAACAAATGGGACCTCATAAAATTGCAAATCTTCTGTAAAATAAAGGGCACAGTCAATAGGACAAAATGGCAAACAACAAATTGGGAAAAGATCTTTACCAACTCTGCATCCAATAGAGGCCTAATATCCAATGTATACAAAGAACTCAAGAAGTTAGTCTCCAGAGAGTCAAATAACCCTACTAAAAATGGGGTACAGAGCTAAATAGGGAATTCTTAACTGAGGAAACTCAAATGGATCTAAAGCACCTAAAGAAATTTCAGCAACCTTAGTTATCAGGGAAATGCAAATCAAAACAACACTGATATTCCACCTTATACCAGTCAGAATGGCTAAGATGAAAAACTCAGGGGACAGGAGTTGCTGGAGAGGATGTGGGGAAAAAGGAACACTTCTCCATTGTTGGTGGGATTGCAAGCTGGTAAAACCACTCTGGAAATCAGTTTGGTGATTTCTCAGAAAATTAGACATAGTACTACCAGTGGCCCCAACTATACCACTCCTGAGCATATACCCAGAAGATGTTCCTACATGTAATAAGGACACATGTTCCACTATGTTCATAGCTGCCTTATTTATAATAGTCAGAAGATGGAAAGAACCCAGATGTCCCTCAACAGAGGAATGGATATAGAAACTGTGGTATATTCACACAACAGAGGAGTACTATTCAGCTATTAAAAACAATGAATTCATGAAATTCTTAGGCAAATGGATGGAACTAAAAAGTGTCATCCTGATCGAGGCAACCCAATCACAAAGGAACACACATGGTATGCACTCACTAATAAGCAGATGTTACCCCAAAAGCTCAAAATAAACAAGTTACAATTCACCAAGCTCAAGAAGGAGGAGGACTTAAGTGAGGGAGCATCGGTTCCTCTAAGAAAGGGAACAAAATATCCACAGGAGCAATAAGGGAGACAATGTGTGGAGCAGAGACTGAAGTAAAGGCCACCCAGAGACTGCCCTACCTGGGAATTCATCCTATAAACAGTCAACAAACCCTGACACTACTATGGACGACAAGAAGTGTATACCAAAAGGAGCGTGCCATGGTTGTCTCCAGATGGGGCCCTGCCAGAGCCTTACAATTACAGAGGCAGATGCTAACAACCAACTATTGGACTGGGCATGGGGTCCCCAATGGCAGAGCTGGAGGATGGTCCAGAGGAGCTGAAGGGGTTTACAGCCCCATGGGAATGACAATGATTTTGGCTACCCAGACACCCCAAGACTCCCAGGGACTGAACCATCAACCAAGGGGCACACATTGTTCCAACCAAAATGTGGCAGAGGAAGGCTTTGTTGGGCATCAGTGGGAGGAATGGTTCTTACCTAAAGGCTCAACAGAGGCCCAGAACAAAGAGAAACGGAGGGGAGGTGGATGAGGGAGTGTGTTGGGTGGAGGGGCATATATGTGGAGGCAGGGGTGGGAGGAGGGGTTAGGGGTGTTAGGGGAGGGGGGATATTGGGAAAGGTTTTACCATTGGCAATGTAAATGAAGATGATATTCAAAAAAATTAAAAAAAGAAAACACTCAACTTAAAAATTTGCAGTAAAAATTTCATACATAGTTTTACATATTCAAGTAGAATTCCTATTCAAATCATGTGTCTCATACAAGTTGGGAGTACAGTGAGAAACACAGAATTTATAGTGAGGCACATGTGCATGCCTTCTTTCTGATACAACGCTGTTATTTTTAGAAGTCACTCACAGCCATGCTTAGTGATGCATGCCTTTAACCCCAGTGCTTGAGAGGCAGACACTGAGGCAGACTTTGACTTTGAGGCCAGCCTAGTCTTCATAGTGAGAGCCAGGACAATAAGAGCTACATAATGAGAGCCTGTCTGAAAATCCAATGATGATGATGATGATGATGATGATGATGATGATGATGATGATGATGATGATGATAATGATGATGATAAAAAACTCAGTTCCCCACTCTGTGCCAGTTTTCACAACAGAGAGAAAAAAAAGTAGTCCAGACTGGTCACTTTCCAAGATGTAGCTGTTGGAATGGTTAGGATTGAACCCATGAACTACCACATGTAAGGTGGGTTGTCTGCCAGTGACTCATTTCCCTGGCCTGAGCCTAAAATTCTTTACTAATATAGCATGTCATTACACCTAAATCATTCACAGAGCAGCATGTGGATAGATAATAGGGCGCACCTCCACGTATCTGTAGACGTCCTTCTCTTCTCCATATGGTACCGAGTATGTGAGCTCACCAGTGGCCCCTCGACTGTACCGTATACAATCTTCTTGGTTTTCAGAACTCTGGGAAGGTGGAATGAAGTTTTTGAGCTTCATACCTGGCAGATTGTATATCTGTAAGAGACAGGAGATGAGGGGGCATGTGAGGAGCACTTCCCAAGTTAGCTCGGCTGACATCGTGGTTCCTGAGTCGACTGGTTGGCTGTAGCAGGACTGTCTTTCTTGGAAGAAACTCACAAAAAAAAAAAAAAAAAAAAAAAAAAACAATAGTCACGATCAGTACAAATACCTGAATGTTCAAGAAATAGCTGTTGTCATTGAAAGTACAGACACCCAGTGCATGGAGAGGGCAGGGGGGAGAGCGGTGAGAAGGGAACCCCCACCCCCTTTTAAATATCCCTTGTGTATTTAAACGAATTGCCTGTATTTGTCAGCTAAAAACAACTACTCAAGAAATCTCTTGTTTAATAGATTTGAGGAAAATAAAAAGAAAGAAGAAAAACAGTTTAGCAGTATACTTTCCAGAGGAATTTCTGCATGGGCATGATAAAATCTAATCATTAAACTTAAATTAAATACTGGTTTAATTGACATGTTAGTGTAAGACTGGAAAATTCCCAGCATTATCTGGACTAAAGATTTCTGTTTTTAAATTTACATATCTAATGTGCATTCTAAAACATTCTATTAGCCAGTGTCAATAATAAGTTTTACACTATTGGAGTGATCACATAATTATTCCTAATAAGTTCCGTTTTTAATTCAATACAAACCAGAGTTTTACTGTCATTATCTTGGGCAAAATTTCTATAAATAGTGCATGGTTTCATTTGTGCTTCTGAGAATTTTCAAAACAAAAGAACCTTGCATTTTAAAATTTACAATTTTAAATCGTATCTTTTTTTTTTTCCTTATTTGAGGAACTCTTGAGAGGTGCAAGATTCTATTTATATAAACGGTTTTGTTCGGCTCCACATGCTGTGTGACTCTGAAAGGCTCCATCATGATCCTCTGAAGGGATCAAGCCACTCCTGGGGTAGGACTGGTGCTGTAAGAGCACAGAAGGAGGCTTTGCAACTCACAGAGTGCCTTATTTCCTTCTTTGTCTTCAGTTTATTGTCTAAAGTTTTCTGATCCATTCTTCAGGAATTTTTTAACGAAGAGCTCCCTTACAGAAGCTGTCAGCATTAAATGTGGTAGTTTTACATTCATGAGCCCTAGTGGGTGAACAATGACTGTTTCATCAGAACAAGGGTCACTTCCAGCTCAGAGCGGTCTCTGTTGACCTTTTTAGACAAAAGTTGAAGGGCACTCACCCAGGAAGGGGAGAGCTCAGCCTCAGGCTTCAGGAGCAGCACGCTTTGGTCCACAGCTCTCAGGCCACAGAGAGACTGAGGAGAAGCTGTGACCCGCAGATGGGTTTGTGAGGCGGGGAGACTTTGAGATGAGCTGAAGCTCAGGCCCACCTGCGGGAAAGAAAATCAAGCTTAGGAGAGGTTGAGGGGGGTGGGTAGAGGGTAGGGTGGGGGTCGAGGGTGGAATGGGGGTCAAGGGTAGGGTGGGGGTCAAGGGTGAAGTGGGCATCGAGGATGGGGTGGGGGTTGAGGGTGGGGTGGGGGTGGAGTTCCTGCCCTTGCAGCCCTGAAACGTGCCACATTGAATCACCCTGGAACTTTGCACACACCTTTTCCCAGATTATGAACACTGTCAGAAGCACAAATGAAGTTGGTTGCTTCTGCTTTCTCTCCAGGGATTGATTTATGAAGACAAGAAATGTGTCAATCAAACTCCAAAGTAACAAACGACTACTCCGGCTCCCTGACATTCTTGTAAATAGTTCATTTTTTTGGTGCGTGTGCACACATATATGACTATGGTGTAATGCACACACGTGTGCAGGTGCATGTACCCATGTGCCCAGCAGCGGGCAGAGGAGGGCGTGGGTGCCGTGCTCCTACTCTCTACCTTATCCTTTTGAGAATGTCCCTCATAATCCTGGAGCTAAACTGGCAGCTGCTAAGTCCCAGCAATTCTCCTGCCTCTAACCTCCACACCATTGGGGTTATAGGACCCCATGGTCTTACTTGGCTTTTATGAGTGCTGGAATCAGAATTCAGTGCAGCGAGTGCTGTTACCTACTTGAACCATCTCTGCAGCCCTGAAGTTACACCCCTTCCCTCTCTCCCTGTCTTCCCTTTTCCCTTTCCCCGTCCCCTCCCTTTCCCTCTCTCTCCACCTCTATCTCTGTCTTTTTCATTCCCTCCCTCCAATCTCTTTCTGTGTCTCTGTCTCCCTGTCTCTCTCTCTGTCTCTCCTTCCCTCTCCCCCTCTTCCCTCTTCTCTCTCTGGTGAGGTTTTTTGGAGACAATATTTCTTGGTATAGTCTTGGCTGTCTTAGAACTCAGTCGATCAGGCTGGCCTTGAACCCAGAGATCTGACTGCCTCCTGAGTGCTGGGATTAAAGGCTCAACATCACAACCACCCAACAAAGTTATTTATTAAAAGGACTTTTTCATGATGAATCCTATACCTGGGGTTGAAAATCAGCATTCTAATTGGAAGTATGCCTACATCTGCCCCTCTGTCTGGCTACCGGGTCATCGGCCATTCACCTTCATCTCTCAATGCTTCCTAGTCATCTCCGCAGGTGAAGCAAACTGCCCTGGACTGGGTGGTATTGAGAGGGGCTGATGAAGAGATCAGAGGTGTCCCTAACTACTCTAGAGGAAGAAAAGCGTAGATGCTCACCAACAGACATAGTTTCAACGGCCTCATGTGACTAGGAGCTGAAGACCCGTGATTCAGCACGCATTCAATATGCTGCGTCATAAAATTTAATACTAGCAAGGGTCATGTTCTTATCACCCATTTAGAAAAATAACAATGAGAAACTGGAGGGAAAATAAATGTATTAACTATAGATAGGCCTGGATCCTATGACTGGTCTTGCATGAGATTCTGTGACATGAAGGGTCTGTGACATGGCTCAGTGGGTAAAGGCACCTGCTGTCCTGAGTTTGACCTCTCAGACTCATGAGGGAGGACAGCACAGACTTCTAAAACTCGTTCTCTTTCCTCCACATGTGTGCATTCACATGCACATGTGCACACTCAGATAAATACAGTGAAAATGTGAATTACACAACTTGAAATTAGGTACTCAGGATTCGGTTCTCCTTTCCTACTCCACTTTCTTGCTTCCCTCTCTCTTAAATCTCCAAACAGATGTGGGGATTGTAAATTGAAATCTGGCTCTCTGGTACTGGGTACATCTTTGCCACTGAGGCACACACCAACGATTGGGTTTAGCATATTTATCTGAAATCTCTGTCCTTAAGACCATGCCTTTTTTAAATAGAAATTTTAGGTAATAAATTTCTTACTTTGTTGGGAAGACACTTTTCAACTTCAAAGTTTACAGAATCTGCAATCACTTCTCCATCAAGCAAGATGGTGTAGATGAGCATTTTAACCATGGGTACCATGCTGAACTCCACAGGGATCTCCAAGGCAAAGCTGCCTTTTAATGGAGCTGGAAGTAATGGGAAGAGACAGTTATGGGTCAGACTACTGACAGGAAACCCAAATAATTGACCACTGGGATTTGGAGAACTGTCTATATGTGGAAGACAGTCTTTCTGTCCTGTGGTTAGTTGTTTGCATGCTAATGATCTCAGGAGAGAGTCACAAATATATCTTCCACCAAGATGCTCACTGTCAAAAGTTATGTTGGTTATTGATAGCTAATCATATACTAATGTCTTATCTCTTTTATACCTTAGCATCCCAAACAGTATGTTAGATTTTCCTGTTATGAAAATGGGTGAGACAACTCTGACTGATGTCTCATTTATTATTCAGACGAAAGGAAGAATAATAGAGAGGAAAACCTGGTACTTGGGGAGCTGAAAATTAATAATCAACTCAGAGAAGCAAGCCACACTTGGCAATAATAAGCCTATATTTGGTATTAAACTTTTTCTCAATGCAATGATCACAGTATTTACATCTCTTAGGAGAAAAATTATACATTTTTGAATTCTCTCACTCTAATTGTTTCTGGTGAACCTGAGGGGATTTGTAAGCCTTCTCAAGATGGGTGCTATGACTCCCACTTAGTGTTTGTTGAAGAACTAATTGCATAATTTATTAAATAGCTAAATAGTTTTTATAATTGATCAATGACAAGGAAGCCCCTTTTTTCAGTAAATTTGTTGAGCATTCACTGAGTACTACTTCTAGAAATTACTTGAAAGATATTATGTGACTGTATGGAGCAAGCAGATTTATATCTAAAACTTGCTATTAGGCAGTGTCAATAATAATATTTAAGCAATAACATAATTATTTCTAATAATTCCAGTTTTTAATTCAATATAAAGAAGTTTTACTGTCATTGCCTTGTGTGAGATTTCCTGTGAGTAGTGTATGGTTTCAATTGTGCTCCATGTAGTCAATATGGCCATGGAGAGAAATGAACAATAGAGGGAAGTTATAGAACATGTGTTTGCATGTGGTAAGTGCCCTTTGGGAAGGCAAGGACGGCAAGAACAGAGCATGGAGATGACCAAGATCCAGTGGAAACTTGGGGTTTTAATAGGAGAGAGTTCAAGAGAGCAGATTAAGGGGGTGACAAGTTTCCACATTTTGGTACAACTGAGCAAATACCACCAGGAGATGACAGGGTAATTTCACTCATAATGTCACAGGAGCTATGATTCCCTGCCCAAGACTTTACCAAAAGCAAGCCAGTCAATATTCCATCATGGAGGGGGAGGGGTTTGTGAAGAGCCACTCTTAGCTGAGGAGCTTTTGACAGGGGATGACTGCTGAGGAAGAGTCAGTTCTCTTCAGTGGTGAGGCCCTTGGGAGACTGTCCATTTGTCAGGGGCTGACCCAACACCTAAGCACATATGGGAAGCACTAACTGAACTCAACAAGTTAAAAAAAACAGACATAAAATAGGGACTTGGCCTGGTGAGGTAGGCAGGGAGGAGTCGGGGATTAGTGGGGAGACTGTATGATTAAAATGCATTGTATAAATATATGTAATTTTCAAAGAATAAAAAATGTCTCTAAAAGTAAAAATAAAGGACTGAAAGGTAGTTCAGACGTTAAGATCACTTGATGCTCTTCTAGATGACCCAGGTTTGATTCCCAGCACCCACACTAGGGTACTCGGTGCTCTGCAATTCCGGCTCCAAGATATCTAGGGGATCTGATACTACGGGCTTTCAGAGGACATGTACTGACTTGCACAGAGTTACCCACAAGCACCTCACACATAATTAAAAAATAATAAAAGTGAATCGAATACATGAAAATCAGTGTAGCTAGAATGTTAAAAACCAAGGCTGGCGCCCTCCAGATTTTTTTTTTTTTTTTTGACAGACACTAAGATAGTTCATGTGCCTTGTTGGGGATAATCTGCATGTGAATGCATGGGTTCCTCATGTAGGTTGTCTCTTGGAGTACTTTATGTATTCTGGTGTTATATATTCAGAACTGATATTTCATCATGTTGAATGATACTCAGTTTGGGACTCTGAGACTTTTTCTTGGAGGTTATTGTATGAGTGAGAACTTACATTGGACAGCAGTGTTGGTATCAGGACCTCTGAATCCTATAACATCACATAGGTGACAGCTTGACCTGCACACCTGTTGCCAAGGCAACAGCCACCATATTCCCAGCATCCACTTGGCTCACCTCCCACCTTTACCTGTGACCACATCACCATCCATATATAAAGAAAGGCCCCTCTCTCTCTCTTTCTCCCTCTCTCCCCCACCCTTTCTCTTTCTGCCACCACCTTGCCCTTTCCTCTCTTAGAAAACCTCACATGGAACTGTTGGGCCTGGTGTGGTCTTTCTGAAGCGGCCCAACGATCCTAACAGGCAGGGTCCTGAGTTCCTCCTGTGGAGAGTGTCTATGGGGACACACAAGCATGGTGGCACTGCTAGCTGCTCAGAGGTGAGATTCCACTGGTGAGTATGTGGACACTCGGAGAAATGCTACTGTGTGAGCAAACACTTACATTCTTCTTTCTCCACGTGGTGAGTATGGTTTCCAGTCTGGATGATGCTGCCCTGGGCCATGACCTAAAATGGAAAGTATTTCCCAAGCTTACATCTCTATTTACAAGGCTTTCTTCGAACTGTGCTAGAAGAAATAGATGAATCTATTGTATTCCAGGCAGAATTACCCAGACTAGAACCCAATGTGTCAGGAGAGACATGGTCAGGAGAGAAAAGAGTTCTTGGTTTTTGCTTTTTTGTTTGTTTGTTTGTTTGTTTGTTCGATTGATTGATTCTTCAATTTGGAGCCAGAACTTACCAGGTAGTGGAAAACAAGCTCTCTCAGGTCTCTCAGGTTTCCCTTCAGAATAAAATGTGCCTGAACTGTGTGAATCTGGTTGCAGGGCAAGACTCTGCCAGTCTCTGTCTCAAGGGAGACATAGCTCTTGCTGCGAGAGTACACAGCGTAGGCCTCATGCTGTGCCTCTGCATGTTTTTCTCCCTTGCAAAGGGGAAAGAGACAGGAATTTTCCTCCTTGTGGTAGACCTGGAGAAACAACAAAATGCTGTTATTTTCCCTGTCTCATTTAATGATTGAATATTTTGTACATCTTATTAAAAATGGAAGGGAATTTCATTAAATGAAATAATATCTAACACCCTGAATTTTCAGAATCAAGACAAATATTTATACCGGAGAAGAGAGAAAGGGGAAGTGTATTATTTTTATGAGACAAAGGAAACATTTATTGTGCATCTAATATATAATGAAAAAATTTTACATATATGAATTTTAGTGCATAATGGATATGTAAAATAATGGGTTGACAGAAACATTTTAATGTATTAATGTAATGTACTCTGAGTGTTCTCATCCACCTTACTACCCAATCCTATGTTTCTCTCTGGATCCTTAATAGACCCTTCGTCTTAATAGACCCTCTCTGCTTTCATTCCTATTCTTTCCCTAGATTCCACATATGGGGAATGTATGGGGCACAATTTCTCCTAGTCTTATACTCTTTTCTTAATTTGACAATTTCTAAGTTCATTCATTTCTCTATAGAGATGACTCTCTTATAAATATCTGAGTAAAAGTCCAATGTACACATATTTCCAATATTCTCTGTCCACTCATGTAATGGTGGGCTTTTCCATCTGTGCCCAAGTTCATGAAATAATGACTCTGAGACTGAATTATGAGTAATGGTCTAGTCCAAAAGCTTTTGCTCCTCCTGTTAGTTCCTAATTCAGTTATTCTGTTTATTCTATTCTGTTGCTTAACTCTTCTCAGTTTGGGGAGAATCTCCCACGCCTGACTCTATCCCAGAAATTGTCTCTTTACTGGAGCTTCCCCCTCCCTGCTCCTTGCTTCCTGCCTGCGCTAATAGGCCAACAGCATCTCACTGACAGGTGATGCTCCTATACATTGCCCAAGAGAGTCTCTGTAAATCCTCATCCACCAATAGGCATTAAAGTTGGCTCCATTGCCCAACTGTGCTGAGAACTGCTGAGGTTGACATGGAGATAGAGAAGTCTCTTTCATAAGTTAGCTTTGATTCATATAGGCATGTATATGGGCGTGGCATACCTGTACTGTATAGTGGTGTCACTAAGGATTTTTGTAGAAGCTCTGAGCTTAACGGACATACTAATTTCCCTTCACACCAGCTGTGCATATAGGTTCCTTTGTTCCCATAGCCTTGCCAACATTTGGCTTCCTGATGATCGCCATTTTGATGGGTGAGATGAACTTTCAACATAGTGTCAGCCTGAGTTTTATTGAGAGCCAAATGGGTTGAGCGTCTTTGAGTGTGTTTCTTGACCATTTGTAATTGGTGTCTTGAAAATAGACTATTTGTTGGATCTACTGAGATAGCCATGTGATTTCTAACTCTTGATTCTGTTTATATGCTGTTTTACAGCTGTCAGCTTATAAATGTGAAACTATTCGTGCATTCTTAGTATGAAATCAGTTTGATCACGGTACATGATTTGCTTAATGTGTGGTTGAACTTGGTAAGGAAGAATTTCAATGTGGACTTTTCTTTAATGCACATTTTTAAATTAGACTGAATATTTCTTGTTACTGTATCATTATCTAGTTGTGGTCTCAGGGTTATTCTAGATCCATAGAACAGATCTGGAAGCATTCCTTCTTTTTGAAGTTCAGTTCTGTTCAGCAATGAATTCTTCCCAGCGTGAACTCTTATTTTGTCGGGTCTCTTTAATCATTTCTTCAATTCTATTTCTCATTGCTGATCCATTTAGGTTTTCTACATGCTTTTGGCTCACTTTTGGAAGAATATAAATATCCAGAAATTCATTTGTTTTTTTCTGGATTTTTTAATTTATTGGAATGAAAGTTTTCAGATTTTCTCTAAGAATCCCATGGATTTCATAGTATGTGCTGTGATAGTTTTCTAATTTGCTAATTTGTGTTTTAACACTCTGGGTTTAGATGAGGGCTAATCAATTTCACATACCTTTGTGATTTCAGAGTCATCATTGGTTTCACTGGACCTTTTTACTGTTCCCATTAGTCCCCCATCATTAACTCGGCTATATTTATTATTTCCTTCCTTTCATCAGTCTTGTATTTGCCCTGTTCTAGTTGTGTTATCAATTTGAGGTACAGTGTAAGGTACACTATTTATTTGATAGCTATCTGATTATTTAGTGCAGAATCTCATTCCTTGTAGTCTGTGCAAATTCTTTTTTCTTTTTCTCAGACTTCCTTTTCTGCTACTTTAGTAATAAAGTTTATCTCTATTTTTTAAACTTAACTACTTAACTTACATTATATTTTCCACTTTCTATTCATTGGAATTGGGGATATAGTTGCTGTTTTTAATTATTTTTTATAATTAGGTCCACACATCTGTTTGCTTTGGTGTTAATGAATTTATTGAAAAGTCCTCCACATTTGTGGGGCTTGCCTTTAAAGAGGGCCACCCACTATGAAAGCCTCCTTATAGTAGCAGATGTTATTGGCCATCACTACAGATGTATAAATTGCAACATCAAAATAGAAGAAATATTAAAAAACAACGTAACTTACTCCAAAGCTCTTAATTTTCCAATAACTGAACTCAAAGCTATTGAAGCACATGAAATATATGTATAATTTTAAAAATTATTAATGACAAAATTGGACACACAAACACACACACACACACACACTGCCAAATGTAGTAAAGAAGAGATTATAGATTTTACCCAAGAAATCATCAAACGCAATATCTGAAGATATTAATATAAAAATGGAAATCTGAGAAATAAATAGATCAAAAGGCTACATAAAAAACTAAGTGGAAGATAATAGATTAGATACAATGGAAGAAAAATACCAGGGATTACAGATAATGAAAATTTATTATTAGACTTAATCAATGATAAAGAAAAACTAAAAATTCATGGCCACACCTTTCAATGCTTCTGGAACCCAGTTAAAAGACAAAGCATGAAGACATTGGTATCTCCCAGAAGTAATGAATTTGAGGATACACAGTACCTATCCTTAACTAAATAGATAAAAATGGACTTTTAATCATTTTTCTTGAAGCGCCTAGCTTGAGTTATTCAAAACATAAAGTAAAAGATACTATGAAAACAATATTGTGTTAAAAATATGTTCACAACATATGCTCATACTTTTATTAATGGTGATTAATGATAAGAGAGTTTGGGATGGAGTATTTTTTTTATTATGCTACACATTATTGAGTTCTTGCTGTTGCAAAGCCTCACCTTGTGCCCTATGCCCTCTTCATTTCTGACTTACTTTGATTTTGAGAGAAAAGTCCGGGATGCTGGCGGTATCTATGGAGAATTGTGCCAGGCCATGCTGATCAGTGGTGGTAGCATCGGTGTAGCCAATTTTTTGTACTTTGATGAAGACCTGCTCATTTGGGATAGGAGCTCCCTTGATGTCCACTAGGCGGACCTAAATTGAACAAGGAAGAAAAGTACATTCTAGGCACAGAAATATGACACAGAATGTAAGAGAAAACCCTGTTCTAGTATTATATAAAGAGTTGAATGATGCACCGACTAATACAGTATGCAAAAGCTAATTTCCAAAAATCTATACCTGTAGAACTAGCTGTGCTGTGAAAAAGTATAGAGACTGAGGGTATCATATTCTTAACTTCATAACAGATGCTTTATAAGTGCTTTCTACATTCCAATTATTCATAAGAAATGATCAACGTCATTGTGTAAAATACAGGAAGTTGATGCTCTGACACAGTCATGAGAACAACTTGTGAGGGTGCAGAGGCTAATGGAGAGCATGGATTTGTTGAGTCTGTGGTACATGTTGCTTCACCCTTGAGACCAGTGACACTTTGGGGGTTTAGATTTTCAGGAACAGTAGTTATAAATAAAAACTTTGCAGCACATGTTTTACATTTGGAACATCTTGATAATCTTTTTTTTCTATTTTTTTATTTTCTATATTCTTTGTTTACATTCCAAAGGCTTTCCCCTTTCCCAGTTCCCCCCTCACCATACGTCCCATAAGTCCTCTTCCCTCCACCCATTCCCCAATCACACCTCCCCCCATTTCTCTGTTCTGATACTCTCCTACAAGTCTGGATCCAGTGTTTTCAGGACCAGGGTCCTTTCCTTCCTTCTTCTTGGGAATCTTTTGATTTGATAATTGTGCCTTGAGTATTCAGAGCTTTTGGGCTCATTAATATCCACTTATCAGTGATTGCATTTCATGTGTATTCAGTTTAGTTCTGGGAATTGAACTCATGCACTTGGGCATGGGAAGTACAAACTCCACCACTAAGCTATACTGCTTGTGCTGCAACCAATGATGCCAGAAACCCTTAATACTGAGCAGAATGGCCTTGGTTTTGAGGTACCACCTTACAGCATAACCATCAGGGACCAGAAAGCACCTTACTTTCACAATGAATGGAATCCCGTGTCTGAAGTGTGAATCTGCTTTCAGAAATATGAGCTTGTTTCTGGTTCTGTCAATTTTAGTTGTTGCAGATCCACTGAACTCCAATCCTGAAGAAGAAATTAGTGACAACATTGAAAGCCCAAGCTGGTTAAAGAGTTGCTTGCTTTCTGCATCCTTTGAACCACCATCTCAACGTGGAAAGGTGTCAGTTTTCACAGTTCATCTTCTATATTCTTTGGTTACCCACATACCTGTCCCTTCTTCTGTAACAGTTGCATTTACACGAAAAATCCGAAGTCTGTAATGTTTTTCCTTCGATTGTAAGTCAGTGATGTTGACTTCTTGTGTGCTGCAGCCATTGTCATCTAGCTGACATGTAAGATAAAAGCAAAGTAACATGGCATACTGCCCAGATCGATGGTCTACTCAAACCCACGCATGAGGACTTCTTTAAGAAAATGAGTACTTAGTGCATGGTGTTCTGGTTATAAGCAGAACTCATAAGCAGAACATATACTCAGCTCAAACCCCAGGCTGCTGTGTGCCACGATCACGACCAGTCACAATGTTGCCTTGGCTTGGTCATCTATAAAAACAGTGATTACCTATTATGTACTAAGTGATTTTTATTAAGGACTATTAAGTAAACTCACAATTATAAGGTATGAAGCACTTAACTTGCATGCCATTAGGAATTAATAATTACTTTCTATTCTTAAAACAATAACCACAGTCATGGAGGTAGCCCAAAGGTGCATTTTACTAGCAGGCATGGCACTGTTGGCTTGATACTTAGTGGCAGTAAGTAAAGTGAAATCCATTTCCAGAGTGAAATGGTGCTTAGAAAAGTCTTCCTAAGAAAGAATCGACATTATTCTGAACTGTAAAAGAGTCGCCAGAACCATTCATTTGTTCTTAAGTAGATTTTATCTTCACAGCTTGCTTTATTTTATTTTTGCCATTTTTATTGTTACAATTATTGTTGGCTTAGTAGTATACTTTATTTCATTTAAATTACAATGTTCTAACAGCTTTGGTTTTCTGCTGTAGAGGCAGTTTGTCTGGATCCCTTTCCCCTTTCTGGGCTGCCTTGGCTGTTCAGCCTCAGTAGAAGATGTTCGTAGTCTGCAACTTGATATGTCAAGGCTGATTGATACCTGCGGGCAGCCTTCCCTTTTCTGAGAAGGGGAGGAGAGGTGGAAAGGTAGGTGGGTAGGGTGAGAAGAGGTGAGAAGTAGGGACTGGTAGGAGAGGAGGGAAGGAAAGCTGTGAACAGGATATGAAGTAAATAGATAGCTTAATTAAAGAAAAGAACTACAGGAAACAAGAACAAGCAGGGAAGCATGACATGTCATAATGGGTGTCAGCCACATGGTAGGAACTTGACATTGATCAAGGTGAATTTCTCTTCTCGGCCTTTGTTGAGGGGGGATTTTTGTGCTATTTAGGATCCTGCTCCATTTAGGGTGTAGCACTCAGAGTGAAGGTGAAGTTTACTGTTCCTCCAGGTCTAAGAATTCCTGAATTAAGCAGGTGACCTGCCCCGCTGTACTAGTGGTAGAGCCAACAACCAATGAACAACCAGACCAGTTTCCTGGTTCACATTCTGGAACTTGGGGAGAGTCTTGCCTGAAACCTTAAAACACTGGCTCCCCCAATATACCATGAGACTTTGAACAGCTGGTGTTGTCTTAGTCTTTGTTCTTTCTGCTGCCTCCCATGGACCCCAGCTTCTCTTCCAGGAACCCAGTTCACTGTAGCTGCGGGCAGTTACACAGCTTTTCACTAACTGCATCCTAGGATATGCAAATTGTCATAATGTTGGACAAATAATCCAATAGTCTGGTTTTGGAAATGACTATTGACTTCAAAGGGGATATAAACAATCAGATGAAGATATGAAGGTTATCGATTCAGAACAAGAGTGAGAAAATCAGCAACAAATGTGATGGTTAATAAAATATAAATAGTATGTGAACCAACCAGAACATTCTGTACGGTCATAGGAATAAACACATAAATATCAATAATACCCCTAAGTATAAATGATTTTGACTCTTAATTAAGAGACACAGGCTAGTTCTCTTGCTGCAGTGATACCACTGGGAGCACCTGGAGCACGAGCTTGGAACAAGACTCTACAAGTTGTAAGAAAATGGCAGACAAGCTAGCCATGGGGGAAATCACCAGCTTCAATAAGAGCGAGCTGAAGAAAACCAAGACCCCTGAGAAGAAAACCCTGCCAAACAAAGAGACCATTGAACAGGAAGAGAGGAATGAAATTACCTAGAAGCCTAGGAAGATTTCCTCACCCAACCCCCTTGTGATGTGGAAGAAGGGTCACCTGCAAGCTGCACTATGAACTCACCCAGGGAACACAGTTTGCCCTGTGATGTTATAGAAAGTTAGTTGTATGATTAATGAAAATAAAGCACACCATATGGCTGAAAAATGCTAGCTAATTGGACTACAAAGAAAACACACACACCTACACACCCAATAAAAGGATAGGAAGAAATAGATCAAAAAAATCCAAGCTAAAAAGAAACAGAAACGTCAATACTTGTATACGATAAAATTGACCTGTCCAAATTTAGTTACAAGAAATAAAAGAGTCATACTGAGTAAACATGAAATGCATCACATTTCATAAAAGAAAAGCTACTAAGTAAAGGATAGACTGGTCCAGGTGCAATAAAAATGGTGATTTTACTACTACACACTCATTAATTGATTTTGTTGAGGGTGCTGTATAGAAATTTTATCTGAATTTAAACATTACCATCTCAGCCACTCCAGAAGAGCTAGGAGAGTAAGAGTGTAAAGCCCTGAAAGTGAGCACATGAAATACTTATCTCTGAGATGGTAACTCTGAATGTGATGAGACATCCCTTTGAGTCCTTCAAAGGAGTGATAGGAAGTGAACGGAATAAATGGGACTCCAGATGGCAAAATTAAAGGTCATTCAGTAATCTTGTTTTTCTGGCTTACTAAGACTCAGGATATAGACAAGACTTAAAAACTCAGGACATGAACAACTGACAAGGCTCAAGAAGTTCCTAAAACTGACAAATTTGCAAGGCTATAAACAGGCTAAAAAGGTTCATGTTCCCCAAACCAGCTCTACAGAGAATACTGAAAACAATACTTTGGACTGAAGAGAGGAATAGGCAAAGCTAGTAGTCTATAGAAAGAAAACAATTGAAACTATAATTACAGAAACATAAAATAGAATAAAAAAACAAATAGTACCAACGTAAAATGACAGCATCCAACACACACCTTTCAGTAATAAAATATCAATGGCCTCAACTCTCCAATCAAAAGACATACAATAGTTGAATAGGTTAAGAAAAAAATCAGTCTGTGTTATTTTCAAAAACTCATTTTATCTTCAGAGATAGATACCACCTTAGAGCAAAGGGATTAGAAAAATATTCAAAGATAATGACCAGAAAGCAAGCAGGAATTACTATTATAATATCTAACTAGACTGATTTCAAGCAAAAATTAATTAGATGAGATAAAGGACACTTTATTCTGATAAAGAGAACAATCAACTGAGAAGACACTACAATTGTAAATATATATGAACCACATATTTAACACACACACTTTCATAAAGAGAATACCACTCGATTTCAAGAAACAGATGAAACACAATTCAGTGGTTATAGTTGATTTCTGTGACCTAATTTCCCCAATAGGGCATCTGGACAAAAAATAATCACAGAATCATCAGAATTAAATGACATCAATTTATCACTTGGACCTAATAGATATTTATAGAACATTCCACCAAAACACTAAAGAATATTTATTCTTTGAAGAAGTGAATGGAAGTTTTTCTAAAATAGATGATGTAGTGAGACACAAACCAAATCTGAACAAATACAGAAAAATTGAAATAACCCAGTGTACCCTATCTGACCACAATGCAAAAAAGCTCAAAATCAATAGCACAAGGATTTATAGAAATTATATAAATTCATGAAAATCAAACAATACACTATCCAATAATGAATGAATCAAAGAAGTACTCCTGGGATTTAATGAAAATAAAAACAACTCAAAAGCCTCTGAAAGAAATTCAAAGTGCATGTGGGTCTCACTGCATCAAAGAATCTTATTTTTCAAGAGACAAAGACCTTTATAGAGATCCAGAAGCCATCAAAATTCAGAGAACTGACTATGATTGCCCAAACCCAATAATACATCTCCAACATAACCCATACATGGAAGGATCAGGGAAAATCATGGGACAAGGGTCAGAAAGATTGTAAAAGACCACCAGAATGCCTGTTGCAAAAATAGTGTCTTTCAGACACAACAGGGAAAAGACACCCATAAAATCCCAACAATCTGGTTGCCTGAACAAGACTTAAATAATGGTAAATCAAGATAAACTGTTAATGTGGTAAAAAGGGGAAATTTTACAAAGCCCCACTCCTAGATCAAGAGCTATAGGGAACCAATAACAGCTGATAATGACTGAGATGAATATAAAAGTCTGTAGGAGTCAGGAGTCGCTTGGCCTTACAGATAACACAGAGGTCACAGAGGCTATTGTAAAGTACAAATGTCATCTCCCATAAGGATGGATTTTATTGACTGGGAAACTATTTATGATAAAAATCAGAAAGGAGGAGCCTGGGATAGATTCAGGAGTGGCTTTGTCACCTCTGTTGAGACAATCTTGTGTGTTTAACATTCCTGTTTTCTCTAATACATATCTGTGAGCACAAGAGCCTCATGGCCTATATATTTCACATATTGTGGGTGGGATTACAACTTGCACAGCCACTACCCAAGTCAGTATAGAAGCTCCTCAGAAAATGAAAGGGTAAGGTACCATATGATCAGTTGTCAGGAATCTATATCAACATACCAAAACGTGTTCCCATGCATGGCTCGTCATTTATGTGAATAATAGAGAAGTGAGTCCACCAGATGATAAATTGATAATCAAAACCCAATAGAAGAATGTTATGGGTATGGAGGTTATCACCTTTTATAAAATATACCAGGCTCCAACACACAACAGTGCATGTTTTCTGTCATATGGGAGTTAAAATAAAACAGAACCAGAAGACAACAAACAGAAGTTGTTGCATTTGGGAAGAGGAAGGGTCTGGTGGAAAGGGAGATGGAGAGAATAGGGTAGGTCAAGAAGGAGGCAACCAAGCACATAATACACATGAGTGAATACATTGTAGAGAAGCCTATTGTTTTGAAAAACCTACTTATATTTTATATGTGCTAATTGAAATATACTTTCTAAGAATAGCGCATAAGGCATGAAAGGAGTGGAGGTTACATAGGAAGATGAGAAGGACATGTAAGAGTGAGGACATAAGAGAGCAGAGGTAGCAATGGGACAGGGGGATGTGGTTGAAATACATGACACTCGTGTATGGAAATGTCATAAACCTACTATGTCAAACAATGAATATATACTCAAAATAAATTTGGTGGCCAAGTAAAGTTGTTGAAATGTCCCTTTAATAGTAGTGGGTCCCAGAATTATCAGTTTTATCAGTGAGGGCCTTCTGGGGATTGCACACATGCCTGGCTAGTATTCCATCCCTGAGTTACAAACCCGAGTCCCAGAACATCCTCTTTCAATGTCTGGGTTGTGTTTCCTCTCATCTTTGCTGTCTGCCTTTCTGTTAGTTAACCTTGGATACTTAAAACAGGCCTTTGAATAGATTCACTCACCGTGGAGTTTACTTCTTTGCATCCAATCTCTGTCTTAGAGTCCTGATTCTTAAGGCATATGCTTATCTTTACATGTCACGGGACAGGCTTTCCATAGGTATATCTGTCATGAGATAAATTCACAGAGACCAAGGATCTGTCTAAAGCAGAGACCCACTGTCTTCTCACTGATTCTGTGTAGTTTCATAATGACAACCAACATGGTGCATTATTATTACCTTTTGGTACTTTATAACTCTATGTGTTAAGAATTTGCAATGTAAATAAATAAATTAATATAATAAAAAATTTGGCCCTATTAAGAACCTATGGAAAACATGGTTTTTTTTTTTCACTTTTGTGGTTCTGGGAAAGATTAAGTAAGCAAACCAGGATCCTCAGCTACTAAATGATGGGGATGAGTTGAATGGGCACCATGGGAAATGACTCAGTTGTATTCTAACAAACCTCCTCAGTCCTTTGCCTATGTTCAATCATTTTAGTTTTTGAGCACATCCATTGTAACCACAACCAACTGTGAATTTTTTGTTTGTGTCTTCTGTTTGATTCAGGCACAAGTTGCAAGTTCATTCTCCCATGGGTCTAGACTTAAATAGAAATTTTAGTTGCTGTAGTACAATGTCCTACTTTATCAGGTACAGAAATGCAAGCAGAAGACTGAGGTGTCTAAAGTTTAACCTTGAGTGGCAGTGGTTTGAGCTGGAGGCAGACTGGGAGCTCTTGTTTCTCTGCTCTTTCTGTCAGCACATAAGAGGGCAGTGAGATGCCCTGGTTAGTGTCTGTGTTCTCTTCACATATTCAATGGATCTTATTAGGTCCCTTCCTTTCTCCAAAGGCAGGAACTCTTTACTGCCTCATAAAATTGATTTTATCCATTGATATCAGCAACATATGTAGGAATGACTGTGAAGTAATTGATGTAGATTAGTAAGGGACACAAATGAACACCACAGGGGAAACATTCTAGCAGGGAAACGACTTGATCGTAGCATTTCTACATATTCTACAATGAGACATTACCCCCGAGATTTTCTGTGTCTGAGTACATTCTTAAGGATAGAATAACAGAAGCAGGTAACTCACTTCCCACATGCAGTCACACTGAGTATTTCATCCTGCTCAACGATGGCATTTGGGACCTTCAGATCAACATCAAATCTGGGAAGCACTATTGGGAGAGAGAGGAGACACTTAGATGAGAATGACTTGTTTAGTTGCCTAAATGATCAGTCTCTGCCCAGAAATGGTGATTTCACATTATTAAGGCATGTCTCATCCCAATAATGTTAGAATGTTGAGTGGTTATACATTTTATCACTTACTGAAAACCACAGAGGTACCTACTTAAATAAGAAAAACCAAATAAACAACAAAACAAGTAATTTGCTTCTGGAAAATCCCAGAACTTTCTGGAAGTCCCATGTTGCTAGATGGATAGCCTTAGCTAGAGTCATATGGAACTCAATTTGTTCAAAATAATTCATCCTATGATAACCAGAAACCTATGAAACCCGCTTTCTCTTTTTGGTCTTCTCAGTCCATACCGTATTCCATCACGGCGAAGGAGTGTTGTTCCTTCGCCCCTGACTCTTTGAGCACCACTATCTTGTAGGGGCCCTGAATGGGCTCTGCAGCCAGGTTGAAGGACATCTGCTTAAGCCCATTCTCCATCTTAATATCCCGCCACTGCATAATTCGGTTCATGTTTGGATCCTGTGAAAGAGGTTGTAAAGTTTCTAAGTCAATAAATTATTAAGTATGACAACACACCTAGGATCACAGTGTTGGTGATGGAAGCATTTGGGAACTTGGTAACATTCTTTTGGGGAGGGAAGAAATATTGGTGATGTGGGAAATAACAAAACCAGTTATCTCAAATGACGGAGTACTGCTGACATCCGCACAGCAGTTAAACAATATTCCAATATCAGGTTGTTTCATAAGATTGAGTTCTCTCTGATTACTAAACATTTAAGTTTTTTACCTCAATGTAAGCCAGAGGTACCTGAAACACAAGGAAAACAATGTTAGTTTAGAACAGCAGGTCACAATCCCTTTGGCAAAGCTGTTTCCAAAAATATTTACATTACAATTCATAACTATCATGATTACAGTTATGAAGTAGCAACAAAAATAACAAAAAATGGGTTTGTGGGTCACCACATGAGGAACTGCATTAAAGAGTTGCTGTATTTTGAAGAATAAGAACCTCTGATTTGGAAATTTCACACACACAGCAAATTCAATACATTTATAGAATAGGCCGTAGAATGGGAGTTTCAGCCAAAATGCGATGAACAAAGTCATCTTTAAGCCAATTCACCACCTGCCTTTTCATTCTTTGAGTGGCAGAGAAATGA
Organism: Apodemus agrarius; assembly: GCA_964023405.1. Lineage (NCBI taxonomy): Eukaryota > Metazoa > Chordata > Mammalia > Rodentia > Muridae > Apodemus > Apodemus agrarius. Next base: position 151,693,657 of record OZ030006.1, on the reverse strand, counting down.
ACCCTTAAAGAGTAGTAGCAAGACCACTTTATAACCAGCACACAAAAACTGTTGGAATCCAAGTAAATTATTTTTACTAGTGAATTCAGCAAGATGACATGATAAAAAATTAATGGGATACTTAGAAAAATTTAATTGCTCATAATATGCAGGCAAAAAATGATAAATTCTATAAACTCCATTCATTCATTAAAACTATGATTTGGGGAAAAACTTAATTTCAATTAAGAAACCCAGGAGGGATTTGCACCAGGGAGCCAGGAGACTCCACAGTCTTCTGTGCATAGCCTGCCAGGAGGGAGTAATCTCCCAGCAGGCTTTAACTTTTGCGCACAGAGGTGAGATCTCCACCTTCTCTCTTGGAGGGGAACCAGCTAGGAGCACACAGGACCTAAGATCATTGGAGCAGCTGGGACTGAAGTCTTCCTGCCACCATTTGCACCTGGGAACTGGAGACTCCACAGTCTTCTGTGAATAGCTCACCAGGAGAGAGAGATCTCCCAGCAGTGCTTTCACTTTTGAGCTCAGAGGAATAAGGACACAGGCTTACAGGCCCACAGGAGGAACAAACTTCAGTCAGAGACAACAATACCAACTAGCACCAGATGGTGAAAGACAAGCACAAGAGCCCTACCAACAGAAAACAAAGCCACATGGCAACATCAGAACCCAGTTCCATCACCACAAAAAGTCCCGGATACCCCAACACACCAGAAAAGCAAGAGTTAGATTTAAGATCTTTTCTCATGATGCTGATAGAGGGCTTCAAGAAAGACTTAAGTAACTCCCTTAAAGAAATACAGGAGAACATCCATCAACAGGTAAAGGCCCTTAAAAAGAAAAAACAAAATCCCTTAAAGGAGTACAGGAGATCATGGATCAACAGGCAGAAGCCCTTAAAGAAGAAATGCAAAAATCCCTTAAAGAATTACAGGAAAACACAAACAATCAAGTGAAGGAACTGAACAAAACCATCCAGGATCTAAAAGTGGAAGTAGAAACAATAAAGAAATCACAAAGTGAAACATCTCTGGAGATAGAAAACCTTGGAAAGGAGTCATAGATGCAAGCATCAACAACAGAATACAAGAGATAGAAGAAATAACCTCAGGTGCTCGAGATACCATAGAAAACATTGAATTAACAGTCAACGAAAATGCAAGATGCATAAAGCTGGTATCTCAAAACATCCAGGAACTCCAGAACACAATGAGAAGGCCAAATCTAAGGATTATAGGTATAGATGAGAGCGAGGATTTACATCTTAAAGGCCCAGTAAATATCTTCAACAAAATTGTAGAAGAAAATTTCCCCAACCTAGAGAAAGAGATGCGCATGAACATACAAGAAGCCTTCAGAACTCCAAACAGACTGGAGCAGAACAGAAAATCCTCCTGGTACATAATAATTAAAGCACCAAATTCACTAAAGAAAGAAAGAATATTAAAAGCAGTAAGGGGAAAAGGGCAAGTAACTTATAAAGGCAGACCTATCAGAATCACACCAGACTTCTTACCAGAGACAATGAAAGCTAGAAGATCCTGGGCAGACCTCATACAGACCCTAAGAGAATACAAATGCCAGCCCAGGCTACTATACCCAGCAAAACTCTCAATCATCATAGATGGAGAAACCAAGATATTCCATGATAAAACCAAATTTGCACAATATCAGTCCACAAATCCAGCCCTACAAAGGATAATTGATGGAAAATGCCAACACAAGGGGGGAAAATACACCCTAGAAAAAGCAAGAAATTAATCTTCCTCCAACAAACCCAAAAGAAGATACCCACATAAACATAAAAATAACATAAAAAATAACAGGAAGCAACAATCACTATTCCCTAATATCTCTTAACAACAATGGAGTCAACTCACCAATAAAAGGACATAGACTAAAAAAATACTTCTCATGTAAATCTTCAATTTTATCAGAAGATGTTTGTAATTCCCATTTTAATTAATTTAGTAATTTCTTTTATTTCTGCCATTTTATCTGCATTATTTTTCATGATAATTTTCAATTTTAATGTCTTTCTATATACTTCCTCTATTTTACCAGAAATGTTTCAATGTAAATCTTTGATTTTATCACAAATGCTTCTAATTCCACCTTCAATTAATTTAGAGTTTTTACATCAACCATTTTTTATGTAAAATTTTCTATGAAATAGTCAATTTTTTTAGTTTGTCTATTTATATCTTGAATTTTACCAGAAACATTTTCCATGTAAATCTTCAATGTTATCTGAAAATGTTTATAATTCCACCTTCAATCAACTTAGAATTATCTTTATGCCTATCATTTTATCTATATAACTTCCATAATAATCTTTAATTTTAACATGTTTTTCTATGTATTTCTACAATTTTATCAGAAATATTTTCCATATTAATCTTCAAGTTTATCAGAAAATGTTTATAATTCCACTTTTAATCAACTTAAGAATACTTTTATGCCTACCATTATTATATCTACATAAAATTTTCTAGATAATCTTCAATTCTAACATGTTTTTCTACATTTTCTACAATCTTATCAGAAATATTTTCCACGTAAATCCTCAATTCTATCATAAAATGTTTCCATCCCATATTTCAATTAATTTAGCAATGTTTTACATGTCTACCACTTTACTGCTTAATTTTCTGTGAAAATTGTCAATTTGAACATGTTTATCTGGAATATTTCCACGTATATCTTCAAGTTTATCATAAAGTGTTTTTACTTCACTTTACTTCCCTTTTCAACAAAGAAATAAAAAAAGAAAAAAAGAAAAAAAAAGAAATCCAGGAGGCCTAAGAACATTGCAAACCATTAGAAATATATAAAAAGAAACCTAAAATAATGGGTAGATATATATGCACTAGACAGAAACATTACTTATTAAATGGTTCATACTCTTTCCAAATCAATATACATGTTATTAATACTTCAATCAAATTTCCAAGGCTGATTGCAGAAGTGTACCCTGGTAGTAAAATTTATATAAAACATCCAGGAGCAGTTGATGAAATTCTTAAAAGATTAACTCATAGAAGTGAACTCACCCTAAATAAAAATGGAAGTTCTGTCCTCTGAGAGGTTCTACCCAGCATCAGAGTGAAACACATGCAGATACCCACAGCCAAACATGGGATGGAGGCCAGGAACACGTATGGAAGAGTTGGGGGGAAGGATTGAAGGCCCGGAAAGGCGTACAAACACCACAGAAAAACCAACAGAACCAACAAATCCAGACCCCTGGAAGCTCTCAGAGTCTGGGCCACCAACCCAAGAACATTCATAGGCTGTAGCAAGCCCCTCCTGCCCCCATATGTAGCAGACAGGTAGCTAAGTCATCATGGCTACCTCATCTGGTCTCAGTGGGAGAGGATGAGCTTAATCTGGCAGAGACTTGATGTGCCATGATGGGGGGATACCCAGGGGAGGCCCCATCCTCTCAGAGAAGAAGGGGAGAGGAGACTGAGGGAGGGAATATGTGAGGAGGGACTGGGAGGGGGAACTGTGTTTGGGATGCAAATTAACTAATTAATTAAAAAAAGGAAGTGTTGTAGCCACTATGAATCTGAGAGGTGAAGGAAGGAAGGCAGACACAGTTGGCAACATGCTGGCTGCCAGGGTGTAAGGACTTGGGCTTCATCCCAGAATCCACATACAAAGCAGGTACAAGTGTTCCCTGCAGTTCCAGCTAGAGAAGCAAGCAGAACAGACAGTTCTTCAGGGGTCACTGGCCACGCAGCCTAACCTAACCTGATCATCAATTCCCAGGCCAATCAGAGACTGTGACTCAGAGCCCAAGTTGTATGGCACCCTAAACCTGACACCTGACATTATCAGAATGTCTCCTGGCTAGTACATGCATATATATATATATATATATATATATATATATATATATATACACACACACACACACACACACACACACACACACACTCACACACACACACACACACACACACACACACACACATATTGAAGGATGGAACTAAAAACAATTATCCTAAGTGAGGCAATCCAGACCCAGAAAGACAAACATGATACGTTACATATAAGAAGACACTAGCTGTAAATTAACAGGGAATCCTACATCATTCCACAGACCCAGACAGGCTAAGTAACAAGGAGGGCTCTAGAGGAAGCATGGATCTCCCTAGGAAGAGAAAACAGAATAGATTTTACAGGTGGACCCAGGGAGGGAGGGGATGGAACAGGAGGGATAAGGTCAGGAAGGGAGGGAGGGAGAGTATGGGACAAGATGACTAGAATAGGAGACATTTAGGGGGTGATGTGGACACGTAGTGCAATATGAGGGTGAGGAGTCCTTTTTGAGGACTCCTAGTGATGGAGGACATAGAGCCATCTTCCATAACCAGGTAAGGCTCACAGTGGTGGGATTTGGATAGCAACCTAGCCACAAAACTTTTGATCCACACCTGTCCTACCAGCAAGATGTGCAGAGGCAATGGTAGCTCAGAGCTTGTGGGAGTGGCCAATGGCTGGTCTAATTGGAAGCCCAAGCCATGAGAGGGAGCCTATGCCCCCATACTGCCTGGATGGCCAGGAACGAGAAGCTAGATGGCTCAGAGATCTAGTGTAGAACCAAACATGATGAACTGAGGGGGGGAAGGGTCAATGAAATGATTCCTAGTGATATCCTGCTGTACTCATAGGACCAGTGCTCAGCCCAATCTTCATCAGTGAGGCTGTCTCCAGCAGCTTGTTGGAGCAGTTGCAGAGATCCATAGCCAAACAATAGGCAGACCTTGGGAAACCCAGAAGAAGAGTGGGAGGAAGGATTGTAGGAGACAGAGGGGTCAAGGACATCAGGAGACCACAACCCACAGAACCAATAAAGCATGACCCATAGGAGTTCACAGAGACTAATGTGACAATCATGGAGCCTGCCTGGGTCTGTGCTAGGACCTTGGAATGCATGCTGTGTTTGTTTAGCCCAGGTTGTTTGCAGGAGTCCAAACAGTGAGGGTAGGCATGTCGTTGACTCTTTTGCCTGCTCTTGGAACCCTTCCCCCCTTACTCGTTGTCTTGCCCAGCCTTTATATGAAGGTTTGAGCCTAGTCTTCCTGTATCTTGTTGTGCTGTGTTGATATCACTGGAAGGGCTACTTTTTTTCTGAAGGGAAATGGATCTGGAGGAAAGGGGAGGTTGTGGGGTGATTCAGAGGAGCAGAGGGAACGGGTGCTATGGTTAGGATGTTTTGTATGAGAGAAGAATAAATCATAGCAAAAAAAGGTAAATATATACTTCATAAAATTAGACAACAGATTACTGGGATAAACAGAATTTTTAGGTTCTCTAATAAAAGGGTGTACATTGTAATTTGTTATTTGTAAAAAACAAGTTAAGTAAAAGTGGATTGATATTCTGTTTAGTTTTTAAGTATTTCTTTGAGAATTTTGTGCAGTATTTCCTGATGATATTCACCCCTTTGAGATCTACCTCCCTTCCCTTCGTATCTGACTTAGTGTTCTCTATTTTTCCATCCAATAATTTCAATTTGTGCTGAATATCCATATATTCTTGGATATGTGGACTTCCACTGGAGTTTGGTAGACTGACTTTCTCCAGATATCTGTCATAACAATAGCTCCTCAGCTAGGGGTGGGACTTCCTGTCCATCTTTCTTCTCCATGCGAGGGATTGTTTTTATTACATATGCTTGTGCATGCTAACACAACTGTAAGTCGTGCCACTGCCGTGCTGTGTTTAAAGAATCATTCCCTTTCATTTATCAGTATTCACATTTAATTTAACAGTATTCACCTCTGGCTCTTATAGTTTTTCCTTCCTCCAAACATACTAATCACAGTGCCTTGGGAGGTATGTCCAATTTAGGATTTCGTATTCTCCAGTCAAGCCGGTACAGACAGACACCATCCTCCCTACTGGCTAGCTTTCATAAAACTGGAAGGTATTATGCAAAATATCAAAGGGGGTAGATGATGATTAATATCACCCAGCTGCAACACCTATAAACAGTGAGAACCACCGGCCTGGTAAGATATGCCCACTGGTGCATTAGTAGCACAAATGTCAAGGAAGCAAACAACCTCTTCTGACTGGACTTACATGCCACTGTGCAAGATGAAATCCACACTCTTGCAATCATTGTAGAGCCAAGAATCTGGGGTTTCATGCCTCAGAGATCCCAGGAGGGAACCCACTATGATTATGCTGCTAAAGGACACAGTTTTAAGCCAACTGTTACTGATTTGGCTTTATATTTATAGATTAAAGCACCCCTCAGCCCTCATCAGAGAAGTTTCTATTCATAGTAGAAGGTATTTAACTATACAGATACCTACATCTTGCCTAAGAATGGAGGGCAAGAGACTGAAATGCAATTTTATTCTTAAAAGAGTCTATTTAGGGAAGAACCCAAGTGTTAAATACAAAGTTATAAAAGTAACAGAAATTCCCTTGTTGCACTAGAAATGGATTTCTTAAGGATGGCACAAAGTAACAGAATCTACAAAAGAAATGACTAAAAAACATAACCAATCTAAAAGGTTCTATACAGTATAAGTCTCCACAAAGTATTGAGAAAACCCAAAGATACTTAACCAATAATGGACTACAGAATAAGGGCACTCACACATAAAAAAGCCATAGGATGGTCAATGGTGACTGAGTAACAGGAATAAACAGGCAAAAGAGCAGAACAGAAAACAAGAAAAACTCATGCCTCAGAAGGAGCTGGAAATTAGAATATTACAGTGACATTTTGTCTTAAAGAACCCACCAATGCCCACAGGTAAAAGACTCACCAACTCATTCAGGGGGTGTAGCTTTTTATCCACAGAGACAACCCGAAATTTAACTGGAATAAGAGAGAGAGAGATTTTTCTAGTGAGGTCCAAGGACCCAGGTCTTCTCTGTGCCATGTTCAGGATGGCGTCTTAATTCCTTTGCCCACAGTAGTGCTTCTTACCTGTCTGTCCTGGCTTGTACACAGGCTTGTCTGTCTGGACAAAGACAACACTTTCTTTGTTCTTCACAAGCACCGAATTCCTTTTGCTGAATTTATGTGTTGGCCCTTTGATGTTGATGTCAAGTGAAGCCTCCTCATCAGAAGAGAGTCTAGGGATCTGAGAACAACAGGAACACGAGACCCTTCTCCATCTGACTCTCTACACTTCTTAGATCACCTCACTAACCTCTCCTTCCACTTCTCAGGAAGAAGAGAGAGGGTCCATCAGTTTCTGTTAATATGTTACATGGAGGAAAAAACAGTGTCAGGAAAAAAAGGATGAAAAGAATATACAGAATTTTGTGTAAGTCAGTGTGAGTTTATGTGAGCAACAAAAACAGTCATTTTTACAGAGTAGATAGAATCTTGATTGAAAATTAGCTCTAAGAAATGAAAGAAAATTAGCCTTAACTCTGAGATAGAGAGAAAGGTAATGTATTAATGTTGATAGAAATTATGTCTTGAGGAAAAGTCCTGGAGAAGCAAACCAGCATTTATTCAGGATATCAGGAGTATGCACAGGAGATGTGGTCCTAATGAGCTGGACTGCTGTTTGAAAGTTTATTAATTCACTAGCAGAAAATACAATGAATTGGCAAACCCTTTCTTTGGGCAGTGGGCTTATTTGAGGGAATTCAATGGGAAAGCAGTGCATGCACAAATTTTGGCTCATCTCATTTTGGGGTGGGATGATTTATGCTGTCTGTTTACTCGGTAAATGTTTTACATTTCTATTGTTTTGAGTTCACTGATATGCTTCTGTTTTGTTTTTTAGAAATATTTATGAATAATATATATACACATTCACACACATGTTCATAAATATATAGAACAAATCAGGACAGGCATCTAGTACTCACAGTGAAGGAGACACATTGGAACAAGTCCTTGTCAACCACAAGCTCATCAAACAGGTCTCTCCTTCCCAAATGAGATATCAAGGAAGCTGTGACAGTCACCGTCTCATTCAGATGGTAGAGATGGAGGCAGATCTTCTCAGGGGTCTCAGTGTAGAGCTGGGAAGGGACCAGCACCATGTACTTCCTGGAAGGGAAGGAGTTCCGGCCAGTGTATGACATTGTCTATACCTGGACTTTCACCACAGTAACCATGGTCACAGCTTGCCACATGGCAGAGTGGCAAGACAATCATCAGCTCATAGATACCTGCCCAGGCAGGTGCGAATAACATGCACTTTCTTCACTAAGTCAGCATTCAAGTTCTAGAATGTTCTTATATTTTTTAAATGAAAATATGAGAGGAATAATTATTCTTTTCTTTCTTTCTTTCTTTCTTTTTTTTTTGTTTTTTTTTTCAAGACAGGGTTTCCCTGTGTAGCCTTGGCTGTCCTGGAACTCACTCTGTAGACCAGGCTGGCCTCGAACTCAGGAATCCGCCTCCCTCTACCTTCCCAAGTGCTGGGATTAAAGGCGTGTGCCACCACCGCCCGTAATTATTCTTTTCATAAAAATTTATCACGATTGTTTTCATTATCATTTTGAATTCTTTCTTTAAAATTATTTATTTATTTTATGTATATGAGTACACTGTCACCATCTTCAGACATACCAGAAGAGGGTGTCAGATCTCATTTTTAATGGTTGTAAGCCACCATGTGCTTGCTGTGAATTGAACTCAGGACCTCTGGAAGAGCAGTGCTCTTAACCACTGAGCTATCTCTGCAACGCCCCCTCCCCCTTTTAAAATTTTTTCATTTTATATATTTGAGTACATTATTGCTCTCTTCTGAAATACCAGAAGAGGGCATCAGATCTGATTACAGATGGTTATGAGCCACCATGTGGTTGCTGGGAATTGAATTCAGGATCTCTGGAAGAGCAGTCAGTGCTCTTAACCACTGAGCCATCTCTCTAGCACCTATTTTTAATTCTTAAAAGATAACTCAATACCCTGTTTTCATTTTCTGATTCTATTCAACCTAAGATTTATAATTTGACTGTGAAATTCAAACTTGCATGATTCACCTGTGTTATACTTGAGCAAGTGCTAAAGGCTATCTGTAGGAATTACTCTCTACCTTTTCCTATAGAGATTTTTGTCCCCCAAAACCTAGCCTGTCACTGCTATATCACAGTATGCAAAAATATCACTAGCTTGTTTTTTATTTTTACCACCTTAAATATATTTTTCTGATCATAGATACAAAACAAGTCAGTCAACAATATAATCCTAATTATGTGATTATTTTGGACACCAAATAAGTTCTAATGGTAGTTTAATCCAAGGTCTTTGATCTTAACAAAGGTATTGTTTTAGGATATGAACATCTACAGGGTTCTGATGTGCCTGAAGTCCTATCTGTCTCAAGGTTAAACCATAGGCTACACATTTACCCAACCAAGAATGTCAACAATTTAAATGCTTGTTTTTCAAAGCAATTAAATAGTTTCAACATCCAAGAATGTCTCTAACTGTTGGGATTTGAGACACTACTGGTTCAGTAATAAGGGGAACACTATTCTAAATCACACCACACCTCAGTTTAGTAACACTGATTGCTTTTGAGTTGGAAAAAAGATTACCCAGAATTATGTGATACTATGGTTGGAGAACTTATATACAATAATTTGTTAATTAAAAAGCAAAAAGAATTTAGGGAGGTTTCCAGGGGAAGGGACTGTGAAAGGAAATGGTTGGTTTTTTTGACTAGAGGAGGGGTGATACAGAAGAGGGGCTTTGGAGATACTCACGAGTCTCCATTGAGCAAGGATGCAGGAGGCAGGAAGGTGAGAAGAACTGAAAAAAGGCACAGCTGAGCCTGTCTGTTCTTCCACATGGTGTGGTAAGAAAGGACAGGACAGGGCTTATGGTGTCCTCCTTAACACTGCTTCCAGAGTCCTCCAATCCACGGCCGCTTATTTATGAGTCCTCTCTGTCAACAGGATGCTCTGCCCAAGGTGCTTAAATAGCAAAATAGAATACTTGTTCTCTGTCAGTGTGTACAGTGGTGGCCTGATCACAACTCAAATAAATTGCAAAAGTCTCAGGAAAGGTGCCAGCAGAGCTGTGGGTGCTGCTGGTCAAGGGTCAAGGCGACAGAATTTGCTTAGTCTGAGCTAGAGCAGACTTTCTCAGTCTTAATAACCAGTAAATCTTTGCAGTAGGTGGCTATGCTGTGACTGTGTGACATTTGCCACCTATCTGCTTTTACTCACTTAGAATCTAGTAGCACTCTCTGGGATGTGACTTCTCCATTTCTCCTCTTCTTCATTTGAGAGTCACTAGAGTAGTCCAGGTTGGAGATTTTAAATTCTCCAGTCTCTGAGCATGCAACTATCTGCTTTTATGTGTCTTGTGTATGAAAAGGAGACTGTGAATAATTGGGCAAGATAAAAAAAAAACTCACGTATTACAAATCACTGTGCCTGGTTCTTTGTCAGAACAGAAGTTCACAAGTCTCATCTAGAAGCACACTTCTATCTCTACTGTTTACTAGGAGACCCAGTATAACCTGTGCCACTAAATGTGATTGCTTCAAATGGTGAGGTATCAGTATTTGGCATGCATCTTGGATTGTCTGGAAGAATACAAAGGTCTGAATTGGGAACCACATCAGAATGTCTAGTCTAGATCATAGGGCTGTATATTTTTGCAAAGATCCTGTGATATTGGTTTGAAAGGGAGACATAACATAAGCTGAATCAATTATAGTGTTGAGGCATTGAGTAAAAACCAAGAAAAAGCTAGAAGGGATATAATGTAAGCATATAAGGGAAGAAAAAGAAATAAAACTTATGCCTGGCATGGTGGTGCACCCATTTAGCCCCAAAACGTGGGAGGTAGAAGCAAGCATATCTCTGTGAGGTGGAGGATGGCTTGGTCTACAAAGCCAGTCCAGGACAGCTAGGGCTTGCACAGAGGAAAAACCCTGGTTTGAAAAAAAGAACAACACAAAACTTATGTATTTCATTGATGGACCTCTGATCCTCAATTAATTAATAGGAGACTAATGCTAGGTGCAGGCTTGTTGGATAACTCGAGTTCAGCCTTAGATTGGGTTCTCTAAGATGGAGCCTGAACCCATGATGGCGTTGGTCTGGTCTCTCCCCCTGACCATGAGAGTCAGAGACACCCAGTCATGGGCGAGACAGGACATGTATTCAAATTCATTGTACATTACAGTGTTTCAAGTTATGTGTGATTATCCTAACACATGAAACAAAAACTACAGTGGGAAAAATACACGAGGTAGTTTTGTATTTTAACTTAAAATATCAATTATGTCTAAGGTATGTAGATCAAGAGACACATATTTCCTAGATATATTGCAAACAAACAAACACTATCAGAGAAAATAGAATATTGCGGCATGATGGTGAATATTATGTTTAAACGTTTAAAATTACTATGCTTCAGAGAAATATAAAACAAAACACTTCTAACCTGTGAGTCCCACTTGCCAAAGGACAGAGGGCTTCCAGGAATGCTGGAAATTATTCTTGAAATTACCTGATTTGTTTATGCAAGATAACAAGCCACGTGCTTTCACTCCTGCAAACAAGCTTGCTTGCCCCTGGCAGCATGAAGGACATGTGTTTTTCTGCATGTAGGCCAGATGTGTGGCTGGTTGCACATAAGCAGGAAGTACATACACTTGGGAGTTTTTGCCTTTATAAAAACCCTTTGCTAATGTAATTCATACCTACATCTTGAGAGTACTCTCAGGTTCAGTCCTGGCACCATGAGTATTCGGTGCTGGTAAAAACTATCATTTCAGAAATATGAAATGTTAATCAATGGTTTTCTCTTCTTCCTCTATTTCATGGCACCCATCTATGTGGTGTGTGTGTGTGTGTGTGTGTGTGTGTGTGTGTGTGTGTGTATCTGGGTACATGTTTGAGTTTGTATGTGTGGTTTAGATCACTTGCATGTGTTTATTCATGTGTGAATAAGACAGAGATCTTTGTTTAAAGATTTGTTTATTTATTATATGTAAGTACACTGTATCTGTCTTCAGACACACCACAAGAGGGCATCAGATCTCATTATGGATGGTTGTGAGCCATCATGTGGATGCTGGGAACTGAACTCAAGACCTTCAGAAGAGCAGTCAGTATTCTTTAACCATTGAGCCATCTCTCCAACCCCCAGGACCTCTGTCTTATGTCATTTTTACCCTGCTTACTGAGACTTTTCTTGATGCTGAAAGTTGTAAATGAGGTTAGACCATCTAACAGAGGAATCTCGAGGGATCTATCTCCTTCTGTTTCCATATAGGTCAGATTATAGGCACACCACAGCCAATACAAGGCTTTTATGTGGTTACTAATTCCAAGTTCCTGTCCATACAATTGCAGAAGCTTTTGTCTAGTGATCTCTCATCCATGACATGAGAAGGGTTGTTTTACTGGCTGGATTCTCCATGTGTGCCTTCTCTTGTGAGCCTAAGTTAATCCACAGGGCATTTGGTTCATAAACACCACACCATGGTCAATGCTCTTTGCAGCTCTATACAAGATGCAGGAGAAGCCGGTGGTAGAGTATGGTCTCTGCATTGCCTAGAGTGTATGACTACTGAAAGCCTGCAAACTAAGGAGCACTGTGGGTTATTATCAATTCCTAGTAATATTAGAATACTGGAGAGCCAGGAAGATTAGCTTTAAAAGTTGTATTTTAATATCAAAAAATGGATATTCTGACTGAAAATGGACACAGGGGTGAACATGTCCAGGGCCAAGCAATGGGCTCATAGCATGTAAGACTTTGCTGTTCCTAGGAAGTGTTGAAGGGAAGTAGCCTGATTAAATGGATGGTGTTCATAGTTGCTCCTGCGACCCCATCTCTCAGAGATTGATTTTTCTCATATTACATAAAATTAACCTTTGTCTTGAAGAGGGATGGGCAGATATATGACAGTTTTTCCACTTACATGATACTCAGACTAACTATCCACGTGCCACATACTACTCACCTTGACGGAAAATTGATAACTATATTCATCCTACCTTTATAATATCTTCCACATCCATGTCCTATATCCTTGTGAGCCAGGCTCTGAAAGCCTTCCACTGCTTGATTAGCAGGCTTTCCCAAGGCAAGCTGCTCATTGACAGAACACTCCCTAAACACCATTGTGCACTGCACTAGGCCATAACATATGTTCACACCAGAATACTGTGACTGGGAGAGTTAGGGGATGGAAGACATTGACACTGAAGGTCCCACCTGTTTGAGCCAGTAGCCAAAGGGCGATGGCATGGGATGATTGACTGGCTGCTACCATGGTCAGACTTTGTCACATATGGCAGAACACAGATTCTGTATGTTGTGCCTCTCAGTGAGAATTGTGAGGTGTGCTGGTCTTTGTCTTTTTTTTTCTGAGACATAATTAGGCTCATGATTTATCCCCCTTTGAGACTGTGAGGTGGACATGACTGGGTGTATCCAGCATGGGGGTGGGTTCTCTATTAGAGCAGATACACAAAATCCCTTCTTAGGGGGAGAAACTGGAGCACAAGAATCTCTTTTCATACCTTCCTAAGACAGTGTGGGTTCCTCAGCCTGTGGGTTGTGATGCCCTTGGGGGTTCAGTGACATTTTCACAGAGGTCACTTAAGCCCATTGGAAAATACAGATATTTACATTATGATTCATAACAATTGCAACATTAGGGTTATGAAGTAGCAACAAAAATAATTTTATGGTTGGGGTTCACCACAACATGAGGAACTGTATTAGAGGACCACAGCATTAGGAAGATGGAAAACTTGGTCCTAAGATGTTCATAGAGGGACAAGTTTGCAATTCTTGGGGGAGGTTTTCTAAAGTGTCTACATGAGAAATGACATGGGAGATAGTTCTGCTCTCTGAAAAATGCCAGCAGAGCACAAAAGGGTGAAAATTCAACATCAGAAGCTAGTGTGATGCTTCCCTAAGGGTGTTCTCTTCCAATCTCCACACAATATGGGGGAGCTGGACATATATGAGATTGATACTTTGATTCCCATTGGGTGAAGCTGTTTGGGAAGGATTAGGAGGCATTTCCTGCTTGGAGGAAGTGTTAGTGGGGGTGGGGTAATTAAGACAAAGCTATTCCAAGTGAGTGATTTCTCCCCCACCTCTCTCTCTCTCTTTCTCTCTCCCTTTCTCTCCCTCTCTTTCATCTCCCCCCCCCCCATACTTCAGGATCAGGGATGAGCTCTCGGCATTTCTTTAGACTTATACCTGCCTGTTTGTTACCATGATCTCCTCAATGATGGTCGTAGACTCTAATTTTCTTGACTGGGAGCCTCAAAATTTGATGTTTTCCCTTATAAATTACCCTGATCATGATATTTTGACCTGGCTGTAGATTATAAATTACAAGAGAAGGAATGGGCCTCATCAGTGAGTGGATGGTGGAAGGAAGATTGTCCAGGGCATCACAGAACCAAGATCCAAGTCTTTCTTATGATGAGCTATTGTACTATGACTACTATGAGGGCTGGGTAAAGCAGACTGCTATATCAATCTGGTCATGGCTATAGGTGTAAGATGTGGCCAAGAATGTGAATTCCATGCAAACTGATAAGCTGTCACAAATGACCATATTATCATTGACTACAGCCAGCTGTCTGCAGAGAAGAAAACTCAAATAGGTTGGTGTTACATTAAGTCCAGGATTCAGAGACTCATCTTGCACCACAAGTAGAAAGTCAGGGGCCTGAAACTGAAAGAGTTGAGTGATTCCCAATATTATACCCCTGTATTTCCTTTCAGTTGTGCAGCCTTGGCTGACTCAGAAAGATACTATGTACCTGAACGTTAGTAAGGTGAACATAGCAGACTCCTATTCAGCAATGTTCCACATCATATCACTTGCTGATATCCACAACTGCCAGAGCCAGCCTGTCAGCTAACATGGGAACCATGACTGGGTGAGTGAGAATGATTATAGGAGAGGCAGAAAGAAGATGCAAGAGACAGATATGGGAGGGCCATTGGTTAATACCATGCCAGCAGCAAGTGTATTTTCTCAGTATCTTTTAAAGGGAAGCAACACAAAGCATGACCAATTGCAAGAATATGTGTGTATGGCCACAGCTCCTTACATGGTGAGTTTGTGCTTCACAGTATCTGTTTGACTAAGGGCATTTCATTCAGGCTAAGACAGTATCTCAAGGATGCATATGTAAGTGGAGGAACTTGGCAGGGTATAATGTACACATGTCTTAATTAAAAACAAAGACAGATGTCTGCAGACTCATTCATGATTAATCAGAAGCAAGAAGTCAGCCAAAGCTAACCCCAGAAGTGCTCCCCACAACAGCTTCATGACTATTAAGGTTTCCTTAATCTTGACCCCAAGGTTGGCACTGGCAATAAGTAGTTCCAAGGATGCTGGTCTTGTTGGGGTCATGATGTTCTACAGCCCTGTCAAGTCCTACTTACCTATCTACAATAAACAGAGCAGTCTTGTAATTTTAGTCAAAGTCAAGGAATTTCCCCATTAGGACATGAAATTTAGATCTGTGTAAATGCAGGGCCTGGAGAAGATAAAAGTCAGAGATGGTACCAGATCAGTCCAAAACTGGATAAAGCAGAAAGAGGAAAAGGCTTCAGGGATGAATGTGGCTTCTCTTCTCTACAGTCACACCCCGCCTCAGTACCTCAAGACAGGAACAGATTTTCCAGACTGCATCCAATTGGTACCAGTTGGTACAAGCTGGAACCCACCAAGAAGACACACTCTTCTTTTTCTGAGTGCCCATGCACCCCATAACTCTCCTCTCTAGAAGATTATTTCTGTTCCTGCTTACCCATGGCCCCTGTCTCCACCCAGAGTGCTCATTACTTTCTTCTCAGATCCTTCACTGAAATTTCCTACAAACGAACTCTCCTCCTTCACTCAGCTTCTTGTCCTTATCTCCTGATTGACTACACCAGAAAAATACAGAACTATGGTTTAAGAACAAGGGACCTGGGCCTGTTCTTCAATTCTTGAATGGAGACACAAGCAAAAGCCTCATAGTGACTTTGACATAGGCAGGACTTAGCACTGAGATACCCAGCTGTATCATAGCCCTGTTGTACCATAGCCCTGCTATTCCAACTCCCCTCTGACCTTCTGATTCCTTTTACCAAGCCCTCTTCCCTCCTTCCTCTCTCTGTTCCCAGCCCCTAGTCACATCCTCTACTGTCTGTTTTGGCTCAAGTTCACCAGAATCCCATGGGATTCAGGGGGAAATCTCCTTCTAGAGTCACACACATCTTATGGTTCATATCCTTTATAAATGGATGCAGCCTGTTGGTGGAAAAAGGCATTGAAAAAGCAAAGATGAAATTCACAAGTGAATGTTGGTGGCCATTCCTACATGGTTTCCCTTGGTACTCCATTTTTCATGCCTTGTTGTCCCTTACCTAGATGGTGTATCTCCTTTCTTTGGGGTGGGGAGGTAACAGCATAAGGTACCTCCTCACCCCCCTTCAAGCCCCTTCTTCTGTTCTTGGTGGGGGTTATGGATGCCCCCTCTGACTGATATTTGCTAGATGTAAATGATAGAAGATTAAGGATATTTGATACTTGCTATCATCATAATCAGTGTTCCCATCCTGGGGAGGTTCTAAGAAGTATATATTAATACGTGTTCTCTCACTTAGCTGTAGGTCAGTTTCACTCATGGCTCTAGTTGCGTGGGTGCTATCAATAATGTCAGCATCATCCTGTGTTCCTGGGATCCCACAGCAGTTAGTATCTCCCAGGAACCACAATACATGAAGGGATATGTGAATGAATATGATGGTGCTCCCAGTCTCCTCAGTCTCAGCCTTCTATACACTTGTCCCTTGGGACTTAGCTAGAATCCAGAGTGGTGTGCTCCAGGCAGGAAAGGAGTTCTTTGGATGTGTCATCATATGAGGTAGGTGTCTTATGCATCCACAAGATTCATCTGTGGGTCAGAATTCCAAGATGAGCTGATATCTATTGTGTTATGTAAATCAGGTGATCTAGACCTAGAGGAGCTCTTACTACTTTCTTTTTTCTTCACTTACCTCCTGTCTTTTGTTGTCCTCAGATGACATGAATGTGAACAGGGAAGGCTGACTCCATCTCCCCATTAAGAGGAAGAGTTATGGAACATGCAAGGTCTTTGTTTGAAAGGGTCTCTTAAAGATGCCCTATTACCCCAAGGATGTAACCACTACTTTTTTTCTGGTAGAAGATAACTTTTATTAAATGGCCAGGACATCATTAAGCCTATTTGTTCCTTCAGTTACATTGGCTATAGCTCAAGAAACACATAGCATCTACAATGGTGGAGATGGATCACCTGGAATGCCTTTCTCTGAATACTGGTGGCAAATTTGCATCAGATATCCATGCATGGAAATTCAATCTTCAATTTCTCCACCCCTTAGGTGGGGAATGACACAACTACAAGATGCTAGGGAAAAAAGAAGCAAGAAAACCCAAAGCAGATCTAGGAGACAAGTTTGTAGCTATCAGTTGCTTTTTTATTTATTTATGTGTTTAGACTCCATATTTTATGCCACCTCCTGCCCCGTACTCCCTCTGACTGTTCCACATCCCATACCTCCTCCCCACATCCTGTCTCCATGTGGATGTCCCCACCCATCACCCCAACATGACCTCTAAACTCCTTGGGGTCTCTAGTCTCTTGATGGTTAGGTGCATCATCTCTGAATGAACAAAGACCCAACAGCCCTCTACTGTATGTGTGTTTGGGCCTCATATCAGCTCATGTATGGTTCCTGTTTGGTGGTCCAGTGTTTGAGGGATCTCATGGTTCTAGATTAATTGAGACTGTGAGACTACCTACAGGGTTGCCCTTCTTTTCAGCTTCTTTCAGCCTTCCCTAGCTCATAACAGGGGTCATCAGCTTCTGTCCATTGCTTCAGTACAAATATCTGCATCTGACTCTTTCAGCTGCTTGTTGTGTCTACCAGAGTATGGTCATGTTAGGTCCCTTTTTGTGAGTGCTCCATAGACTTGGTGATAGTGTCTGGTCTTGGGACCTCCCCTTGAGCTGGATCCTACTTTGGACCTATTGCTTGACCTTCTTTTCCTCAGGATCCTCTCCATTTCCATCGCTGTAATCCCACTGACATCAGGGACAAGACAAGGATTCCCACTCTCCCCATATCTATTCAATATAGTACTCAAAGTGCTAGCTAGAACAATAAGACAACAAAAACAGATCAAGAGGATACAAATTGGCAAAGAAGAAATAAAGGTATCACTATTTGCAGAAGATAGTATACATATATGACCCCAAAAATTCTACCAGATAATTTCTCCAATTGATAAACAACTTCCGCAAAGTGGCTAGTTACAAAATCAACTCAAATAAATCAGTAGCTTTCCTTTATACAAATGATAAATGGGCTAAGAAGTTAGGGAAACAACTCCCTTCACAATAGCCACAAATAATATAAAATATTTTGAGGTAACTCTAACCAAACAAGTGAAAGACCTGTATGACAATAACTTCAAGACTCTCAAGAAAGAAATAGAAGATCTCAGAAAATGGAGAGATCTCCCATGCTCATGGATTGGCAGAATTAACATAGTAAAAATGGCCATCCTACCAAAGGCAATCTATAGATTCAATGCAATCCCTATCCCAACACAATTTTTCAAAGACATAGAAAGAGCAATTCTCAAATTCATCTAGAAAGACAAAAAAGCCAGAATATTGAAAACAATTTTTAACAATAAAAGAACAGCTTGGGGAATCACCATCCCTGACCTCAAGCTTCACTACAGAGCAAACATGATAAAAACTGCATGGTATTAGTACAGATAAAGACACTTTGATCAATGGAATAGAATTGAATACCCAGAAAAAAACCCACACACTTACAGACACTTGATCTTTGACAAAGAATCCAAAAATATACAATGGAAAAAAGAAAGCATCATCAATAAATGGTGATGGTCTAACTAGCTGTCTGTGTGTAGAAAAATGAAAATAGACCCATATTTGTCACTTTGCACAAAGCTCAAGTCCAAGTGGATCAAGGACCTCAATATAAACCTGATACACTGAATCTAATAGAAGAGAAAGTAGGAAAGAGCTTCAATCTCATTAGCACAGAGGGAAACTTCCTAAACAGAACTCCAATGGCTCACGCTCTAAGATAAAGAATTGATTAATGGGACCTCATGAAACTGGAAAGCTTCTTTAAGGCAAAGAGCATAGCCAATAAGAGAAATCAGCAACCTACATATTGGGAAAAAAGTCACTAACTCCACATCCAATAGAGGGCTAATATCCAAATTTTATAAAGAACTCAAGAAGATAATCACCAAAAAACCAAACAACCCAATCAAAAAATGGGCTATCAGTTTCTATATCATGAAAATCACAGCTATTTCAAGCATCCTAATGATGCATCTGTGTTCAGAGATCAAAACAACAAAAGCTAACCCAAACCCTAAAGCAGTTATGCAAGGCATAAAAAAGATTAGAGCTGGAAATATGCAGAGACATATTAAAGATCAAAGAAACAAAGACCTGGAAATTTGATAGAACAAACAAATCTGACAAACCCTTGGCATTAATCACTTAGAAGACACAAATTATTAAAATGGGAGACACAGAGAAGACAAGTTAGAAAACATTGGAACCCTAAGGGCTATGAAGCAAACTTGTACTTTAGAGTGTTGACAATCCTGAAAGATATTTTTTCACTTTACAAACAGACACCAAAATTAATAGGTTATCTAATATTAACCACCTGCTGCCTTCACACTGCTAACCCGTGGACATGATAAATTCAGAGTGTTGCAAAACATATGAAGAGATCAATATATGGACAATATGAAAAGAGGTGATAAAATCTCTAACAAAGAGAGCCTAGACCAACGGATTGATGGATCTTACCTACTGACTGTAAGGTGTCATGAAGAATGCTCAATCTGCTTCTCCAAAGGATGAAGAAAGATCATTCTAAACAACCTACAAAGCCAGTATTACTCTGATGTCGGATCCATAACAACACATTTGCACACAGGCACACACACATATACATGCGTGCGCATGCGCACCCGCACGCACATGCACACACATGTGCCAGTATCCTAGAATATTTACATGTACATCTGTTATGAGAATACTTTGTAGTGCAAATAAATTTCAACACATGCTAGCAATGGTGTTTGGTGTTCATGTTGGGTTCAGCATGGAATCCTAGGATAACTCCACACACAAAGTGGTCAACAACCAGCATTTAAGGAGGTCAAGGGAAAAGGCTCATGCTCAGCTTCGATGAATGAAGTATTGTCTTTTTCCAAAATGTAAAATGGACTTAGGGTTGCTTGTCTGCAACATGCCAGTTCCAGTGATCAGGTGAGCCTAAGTAGAGCCACGGGCAAGGTTCTGCTGGAACCTTAACAAAAAGGAGAGGCTTTGAGGCACATGCCAGGGCCTGCTGCAACGTGACAGAGCAGATAATGATCCAAGTTCACTATGCAAGTATATAGAAGGGTCACAGGGAAATTGTTTACTTTAAAGGTAAGGTTTTAAATAAAAAAATAAAACCTAAGGAAACCATGGAAGATACAAACTGTTTAAAAAAAGGTACAACTAAGAAAATTTAACAAGCTTCAAGCAGAAGAATTGAGTGTGTGAATCAAAAGGAAAATAACACAAAACCCCAACCAACAAAGAGGAAACCTGCCCATATCAAGGTCCAAGAGATTAGGAAAGGCAGTTTATTAGGGTCAATGCTAGGGTCCAGCTGGCATGTTTTTGTTTTTTCAAGTAGGGGTTATGGCAAGATAGTTATCAGGACAGGCAAACTGTAAGCTCATCAAAGCCTAGGGGAGAACAGTCCAGGGGATGTGGTCACGTGTACACCACGATGAGGTTCCTTATTGTCTACTTCTTAATTGCACCAATGAAACATTTAAGATCAGAAAAACTAAATTGAAAAAAGTCAAAGAATCATGCTTATTTAAGAATACATTTAATGGGTCCAGAAAACAAGAAACTCAAAGAAAACCACAAATTAATTCAGAAACCAATTAAGAGATATAAGTCAAAACCAGCAAACCAGGATAATAACCAACTCTTTGGATGTCTAATCACATCAACAATGCCTGTTTTCAAGAGATCAATAATATCAAAGTCTATAAGAACCAATGTCAGAGTCCAACCTCTCTGCAGCCAACCAAACAATAGGTTCTCTGTAGTGTGAGGGCAAGATCCAGTGTCTCCCCCTCCCCACCTTTTCTGGCCTTCAATGGGAGGGGTCTGCATTTCCTCACAATGGTCCCAATGATGTTATAGCAAGAAATGAGCCAATCATCATGGCTCTTCACAACCAGAAAAGAATGTTTTCACCTTCTGTCTCCAAGCATCCCATTACTTTTATTGCTAAATCCTTTTTTATGACTAAATTCTCAAGAAGAAGCAACACACAGTACAGGCGAGATGCAGCTCTGGCCCTGAACAAACCAAACCGGGGGACCGTGAGTGGAAATGCTTCTTAGAACTCTTGGAAATGTTTAATGTACAAGAAAGTTTATACTCAGAGGTAGCCCCACAATGGTACACACAATTCAGCCTTGGTTGGAAAGCAGCTGCTTTTATGGCTTTGACAAGTCTCATTGCCTCTAATGACCCAATTCCTCCTGTGGGGTTCCATTGTCCTGGTGTTTGATAACTTCTCCAAACACACACCTGCAAGAGACAAGCAATTTGGAGACGGGAGGTGGTGTGACTTCTCACATTCAAACCTTAAGGAGAACATTTTGACCTTAGTAAGAGCAGCAGTAACAAGAATGGTGAGCTCTGTGCTGACTTGGATTTGAGATGTGGTTTGAGAGCAAACACACAGGCTTCTTTAAGGCCCTTTTTTCTAGTTCATTTCAAGAGAGGCGGAGATCATTTTGTCTCAGACCCTCAAATTCTTCAGTGACTAACTACTACAGACCTCCTATTCTCTACCTATAAGCATAAAACTGACTTCCTTTTTCTTAACCTCCTAGTTACAGGCATCAAAAAGATGATACCCTGTCTGTGACAATGTGATGCTATAAGGAAATGTGCTGTCCCTCAAGATCCCCCAGGGTGCATTTTGTCTCCTAAGTAGCAGGGTGGTAGGGGAGAACTCTTAACATGATAGGGGGATTTATCACTACAGAGACAGGCTTGGGGGTGGGAGTAGTAACAAGCCGGTGATTATGATCCAAGTGCAAGACATAATTGAAGTCCTTATTTTTTACAGCTAATATATACTAACAAGAGCTTTACAGTAAAGAAATAAGTCAACATACAAAATGTCAAAGAGAAATGGGTAGATAACAATAGAAAATGCATGATACTAATAATTAAAATAAAACCTGAAGCAAATGCACAAACTAAATCCAAAACAATAAACAGTAACTTAAAATCCAGGTTAAAAAAAAAAACAAAACCACCAACAACAACAACAACAAAACCAACTCATCAGAAAGCAAACTCATGTTCAGGTCAGTGGGGATCAAAAGTATTCCATTCCAAAGAGGGATAATAAAAAAAATTCTCTGAGAACCAAAGTCTGAGTTCAACTGTTCTGCAGTCAACTAACTGCCTCTCTGCAATATGTGCATATGCTCCAGTTCCAGCTGATGCCTTCTGTGAGTGGGATACTATGATCTCTCACAATGGCGGCTTGTGAGGTCATGGAATGCATGTGCCAATCGCAGTTCACCAAAACCCACCACCATTCTCTCACTCTTTTCAAGAGAAGTGGAGACCATTTTGGTTCAGGCTTTGTCTTAGTCAGGATTTCTAGTCCTGTGACAAAACACCATGACCAAAAAGCAAGTTGGAATGAAAAGGGTTTATTTAGCTTGCACGGTCCAGATTCTAGTCCATTATTGGAGGAAGTCAGGACAGGAACTCAAGCATGGCTGGAATCCTGATGAAGAGGCCATGGAGGGGTGGGGGTGCTGCTTACTGGCTTGCTTCCTATGGCTTGCTCAGCCTGCTTTCTTGTAGAACCCAGGATGACCAGATCAGGGATGGCAGCACCCACCATGGGCAGGGCCCTTCCACATTGATCACTAGTTGAGAAAATGCCCAATAGCTGGATCTTATGGAGGCATTTTCTCAACTGAGCCTCCTTCCTCTCTGATGGCTCTAACCTGTGTCAAATTGACACACAAAACCACCCCATACAGACTTTCAGAGGACGAGGCAGAGCATGGTGGTGGGTTCAGCTACTTCTGCTGTCAGCAGGGCCTGAGGCAACTGGTTTCACTGTACGGACAATCTCCCAGATCTCCTAAGGACCCATTTTGCCTTCCAGCCAGGCCACACATCCAAAGGTTTCCCAACTTCTCAAACGATGTTGCCTAAGAGGACAAAGGGTACAAATGTCAAATAACACAGGACATATCACATGTAAAAAAAGAAAAGCCTTTTACTCTTAATAGTAATGATTAATATTGACACAGATAGTGATAGACTCAGGAAGCATTGGGCTTCCCTAGTTATGGACACTGGCTTTTATTACTTGGGAAGTTAGGAAGAGTTCTTTAATGGCTTTGTGCCTTGGCTTTTACAGACTCATCATCTCTGTACTTGGGCATTCAATTCCTATCTCTGTACTCAGGCATTCAATTCCTTTTGCTTTAATCTTAGACAGATAGGTCTGAAAAAGGGCTCCCTCCCCTTACATGGAGGTGTTGTATGATGCAAACCAGGACATGTGAGGAACATCTACGGGGCTCAGAGGAAGAAGCTTCATCTCAGCTACCCTATAAGACCTTCATCTGACTTCTCATGAGAAACTCTAGATCTCAAAAGACAGTGGTTGATGGCTTCAGTATTATTGAGAAAGTTATCATTCCAGAGTAATAGGCACAAAAATGTTTTATTCCTATGGCCACGGAAGAATGCTGTGGATGGAGTAATGCTGTCTTTGCCCTCCAACAAATGCCTCATTTTGGGTTACTATTAAGCTATGGAAATAAATTCCTTGTTTTATTGGAAATTGTGAAGTCAAGACCAACCTACCTATAGATGGAGGGTGGGGAGGAAGGCTGCTTTTTCTGTTAGTTTTTGTCCTCCACTGAGCTCAGTTCATTGTCCTACATTCTGTTCATTCTGTCACATGGGTTTCCATCCAAAGCATCAGACCTGATCTGCTCTCTGCCCTGCAGGAAGACAAAGCTGTCTAAATTGCAGGAAGATTGTGGAATTTTCCCCTGGAGAGATTTCCTGCAAAGCTTTCACCTTGTCTTCCAGTGTATGTTTTGAAGATGGAAAGGTAGAGAACTCCTGACTCTCCTAGGGCTTCATCTTGATTTAGTCCTACCACTGATATGTCCCAGTCAACTGGCATCAGCCTGTATACCTCTTCATAGGACCTTCTGTCTGTCTATCTGCCTAATCCTGGACCTTGTCCTTTCTTCTTTGAACTCGTCTGTAGCTCTGATCTTAGACCCAGGATGTGTCTTCAGCTTCCCTGAAGGCTCTGTTTCTTCTGTTATCACTGCAGACTCATTCACATTTCCATTATCCTGCTACTGAAACCTCAAGGTGTCTGTGGCTTCTTAGGCCCTTAAAGTAATTGTAAAACCAACCTATGGATAGCTAGCAAGCAAGGAAGCAGAAATGATGAGAAAGAAAGAAAGAAAGAAAGAAAGAAAGAAAGAAAGAAAGAAAGAAAGAAAGAAAGAGAAGGAAGGAAGGAAGGAAGGAAGGAAGGAAGGAAGGAAGGAAGGAAAGAAGGAAAGAAGGAAAAGGATGGAAGGAAGATGATCGATTTACTGTATATATGTGATTGAGTGCTCATATTCTTAATTAAAATGGTGTGATTAGCCAAAGCTGCTCACCTCAGCAGAGGTTAACAAGGAAAGTAGGAGTGTCTGACCCTTTCCTGCCTTTGACACCTCCACACCTTGTGAATTTGTTATTCAGTATGTTCCAATATCGTGGAAAGACACAAATGTTCTTTTCTTTTAGGGACATAGTGTTCTCAGAAGACTTCCTCTCTTTAGGAGGGTGTAACTACTTAGGAGCACCTTCTACACACAAGAGCTAAGCCTTGGTAGACAGCGGCCTGCTACCCTCTATCTCCAAATGGTCTTTCAGAGGGGCCCAGGATTTGAGCTAATTGCTTAAGACAGCATTACATCTAAGACTGAATTTTCCCCAACACTGATCCATTCACAGAGGCTCAGCCCTTATGATCAATCTAAATATCTTAGTTAAAACTAGCTTTTATTATTATCTATTTAGACTTTTCTTCACTTTAGTCACAATAATTTTATATTTGCTGTACATAACACCTTCCCTCTTGTACCATATTAATCTAATTTTTGGAATATAGTAATACAGTCCATAAAATACAATACTTTAAAAATTATTAGTTTAAGATCTTCATTGTTTATATATGTGAACAAATGTGGATTTTTAAGTATTGGTCAGTTATTCTACAACCTTATTCAATTGCTTAACTGTTCCATAAACATCTCTGTTAAATCCATGAGACTGTCAAAATACATGAGCTTGTCATCTGAGGAGAATGCTTTTCCTTCCCAAGGTGCATTCCTTCTCTTCTCTTCATACTTTGTTTCCTACCTAAGTCTTATAATGGGAGATTGAGTACAAGTGGAGAAAAAGATGTTTGTCTGTTCTCAGTCTTTGGGAGGAAGCACCGATATCCTCTCATTAAATACGATGTTGCTTTAGGATATTTGTGATGTTGTGAATGTCAAGTCCCAGCTTATTGAGAGTTTTCGCAACAAATTGACGTTCAGTTTTTTTTCACTTTTTTTCTCCACCAATTCTTATAATTAACTTTTTTTAATTCCATCAACAGTTGACTAAATAGATTGATTTAGATTTGCTTTGTCTTACTTTATCTTTTCAAAGATTTGTTTATTTTTATTTTTGTGTGTGCTCTGAATTACTAATTTGTACTAAATGCATGCTTGGTGACCTTTGAGAATAAAAGAGGTCATCAGCTACCCTGGAATTGGAGTTACAGATGATTGTGAGCAATCACATGGGTGCTGGGACTGAACCCAGGTCTTTGCAAGAGCCGTTTAAGAGCTCTTAACTCTGAGCCATTTACTAGTCCCTTATTTTATTCATTTTTATGCGTATTTTGGGGTGTGTGTGTGTGTGTGTGTGTGTGTGTGTGTGTGCAGTTCTCCTGGAGAGGGCATCAGATCTCCTGGAGCTAGAGTGTCTGGGGACCATACTGTGGTGGTTTGAATAGGTATGGCCTCCATAGAATCATGTGTTTGAATTCTTGGCCCATGGAGAGTGGCACTATTAGGAAGTGTGGCTTTGTTGGAGTAAGTGTGTCACTGTGGTGGTAGACTTTGAGATCTCCTATGCTCAAGCTCTGCTCCACGTGACAGTCTCTTTCTGGCTGCCTTCAGTTCAAGATGTAGAACTCCTGGCTCCTCCAGCACCATGTCTTCTTAAATGCTGCCATGCTTCCCACAATGATGATAATGGACTTACACCTTTGAAACCCTAAGACAGCCCAAATTAAATATTTGCCTTTATAAAAGTTGCATTGGTCATGGTGTCTCTTCACAGCAATAAAACTATAAGACATATGCCCTTGTCCTTTGAAAAGGCAGTTCATGCTCTTTACTGCCAAGACATGTCTTTTGAGCAAGAGGATTTGTTATAAACTGATGAAAACTTACCTTCAACAAATCCATCCTGTTAAATAAGCCATATGTTGGAATTGATTTGTTTGTATTTTGTTGATACAAACATCTGTGTTTATTCCATGTATTAGTTTTCCTTCCATATTATTTATTTATCTAACTTTCGCATCATGGTAATGTTAAAATAATGGCATGAATTAGAAAGCATTACCTAAAAGAGATACTAGAGAGTTAATGTTATTTCCTTTTTAATGTGTGGAAGATCTCATCAGTGAAATTGTCTCAAAAAGAACTTTTTTGCATTTTTTAAAAAGACTATTAATTATTGTCTTGATGCAACATGGAGAGATGGCTCGGTTGTTAAATCACCTTTCATGCAAGCATGGGGCCATGAGTTCTAAATTCCAAGACCCAGATAAGCCAGACACATAGGGATACCTGTCTATAATCTCAGCTTTCCTACATCAACTTAGGAGATGGAGACAAGAAGCTTCCTGTATGCTTGAGAGACAAGTAGCTTGTGTATACAGCACAAATAAATCTAGCTTTAATTATGGGTAATTAATCAAAATAAAACCCTGGAGGAAGAGGCTTAGCAGCTGAGATTGCTTCTTTGAAGCAATCCTTGAGAAAAGGTTGGGAGGGGCAGAAACTTTGGATGGTAACGGCCAGTAGGAGGAGCCCTAACTTGGCTCAGAGCCCTGAGGACTTCAGGATAAGTTTAGAAATGGTTTGTTCCTATCCTCCCTCAGCTTCACATGACTGACCTGGTGGCCTGGACTGTGGTTCTCTGAGGAAATCAAGTCTTAAGTCAATGTGCCTCATTGTTGAGTGTTGGCCATCCTGGGAGAGATAGGATGCTGTCAGGCTGCATTTCTGCCTTGCTGCTGGGGTGCCAGAGTGCTGTCTGCATACTGCTTAGGGGTGGCAGGACACGGTACATGATAGGTGCCAGCCTGTGCTTCCCCAGATGAGAAACGTCAAGGTCTGGGATAGATGCTGCAGGTCTCAGTCTTCTGTGTACTCAGACATCACTGGGGTATCATGGGGAGTTGAGAATTGAGTCCGAGGGTCTGTGCTTCCCCTACATGCCAGGTAGGAAAGGGAGGGCAAAGCCTGGGGCAGGGTGGAATATGGTTTGGTTCTGAATGAGTGCTGAGAATATGGAGGGGCTGGAAGAGAGAAGGCCTTCTCTGGGATATTTAGGCACAGCTCTTTACTATAAAGGCCTCCAGCTGCAGGTGAAGGAGACAGTCCTTTCTTGTCCAAACTACTTTATTTGATGGCAGGTGTGACTGAATACATCTTAGGGTGGACCGGAAATTAAATACCTTTTGTAGAAAGAAATTCCTAGTAAGGGAAGCTCATTGGCTAAACACTTAGAGCCTATCTAGACACCTCATTAGCATGGAGAACCCCAGGTTTTTATGCTATGTAACTGAATGTCATGGTCTTCTCAGTGGTGTGTCATGGTTACCTGTTCCAGATCAGGTAGTTAGGCAAGAAGCTGCCCTTGTGCTTACTGTTCTCAATTCTGAGATTTCCCAGAGTTTAGGCTGGCTCAACTTTATCAGTTCTTCTGTATGGTGGCACAGTTCACTTGCCCCACAGGATGTGGGTGGTGGAGAGCCAAATCATCTTTGGCCATTTTATGCCTTTTACTAGCTGTGGTGGTTTAAATAAGAATACCTCCCTTGGGGCTGGTGAGATGGCTCAGCAGTTAAGAACACTGACTGCTCTTCCAAAGGTCCTGAGTTCAAATCCCAGAAACCACATGGTGGGTCACAACCATCCATAAGGAGATCTGATGCCCTCTTCTGGTGTGTCAGCTACAGCATACTTACATATAACAATAAACAAACCTTTTTTTAAAAAAATAAATAAATAAAAGAGAGAATACCTCCCTCCCCATAGATTCATATATTTAAATGCATAGTCACCAGGGAGTGGCACTATTTGAAAGAATTAGAAAGATCAAGAGCTGTGGCCTTTTTAGAGGAAGTGTGTCATGACAGGGTAGGTTTTGAGGTTGAAAGACCATTCCAGATTAAGATTTTCCCTCTTTTTGCCTGTGGATCAGGATGTAGCTCTCTGCCTGAATCCTTCCATAATCCCTACCACATTAATATTCTGGGGATTTAGGTGAGGTCTGCCTCTGCAGACAGCAAAGGCTACCACATCATTAACAACATCCACTTTTAGCCTTCTGAGTAGAAAATAAGTATTTCTTCCTTTGAGGAAGCATAATTAACATTCTTGGTTTCCCTAGTGATGTTTGTGTCCCCAGTAACGTGGATGCCAGAGGTTTAGCTTGGGTCATCTGATTTGCCAGCAAACACCATCTCACTCTTAGGTCTGAAGTTGGGCCTCAACCTCCAAAACAACTTTCTGGGTTCAGGGTAGGTTGGACCCTGACCTGGTAAATAGATGGATTGCCATAAAATAAACAACAGTCTAAAAGTCTAGAATCTGTCTCTTAAGGTGCCCTCACAGTGGTGAAGGACTTACCCTCCAGAACTGATAAGTTCTGATAACCTTTTTCTTCTATAAGTTGCCTCCATCATGATGTCTTGTCACAGCCATTAAAAAGTAACTATGACACCAATTGAGCAACATCTGAACTTATGGCCTTCTAAGCTTTTTCACAACCATGACTAACTTTTTGCTTGCAACCTTCTTTCTTGATAGAATCTTCCTGCTTCTCCCCACTATCCCTGTCCAATTCCTTCCACAAGATGCTGGAAAGTCCAGGGTGCACCCTCCATTCTCCCTCCTCACATGAAGTACCATTTGGCAGGCTTGCAGTGTGTCTCTAAGGCTGCCTTCTGAACATGGTCAGTAGAACTGCTTTGAGCATGGAAAGCAGTTGGAGACATTGGCAAGACTCCACTGCCACTCGATCTCTCCTCTTCTATCCATCTGAAAGCTAAAGAGTCAGACAGGGTAAACTTTAAAAAGTGGGAGTCTAGAGTTTGAAGCCATGCCTGCCACATAATAACTGGGCACTCTGGCTCTTCAATATACCCCTATTTTACCTCTCTATTTAATCAAGCTCTCCATGAAGTGAACAGGAAGAAAGAAAGAAAAACAGGATAAAGCCTCTAGACATTCGAGACAGAGGGAAACCACCTTGGGATCTTCTCAGTCAGCCACAGACTGACTGCCTGTAGACAAAAAGTGAATGTCAATTGTGTCTTCTCAGTTCTCAGGAATGCTTTACTACAATTGCCTTTCAAATATTCACATTGAAAACATAGGCTTTATCTTTCTGCTCACTTGAGAGTTATACAAGTGTGATGGGCAGCTGCATATATGGAGGCACATATAGTGGGATGGTATGATCTTCCTACAGGACATAGTGAATTAAGGAAGCTGACAGCCAGTCACAAATGAATGAGTAAATCAATGAAGTGGAAGGATGCAGGAGCACCATACAAACATCCGATTACCTCCTTCAGCATAAAACATGTTTCTGGGACAAAGAAAAAGACTTTTCTCTGTTAAAATCTGTAAAACCTCACAGGCAACTAAATCACCAAGACTTATAAACTACGGTTTGTTTGACACAGAACCTTCCAGAGAGGTGTAACCAGTGTGTGCTTCACTTCATTTGCAGCTGTGCTGCATGCACTCAGGAAGTTTGGACTGCATTTGCACTTCAGAATTATGGGCAGAGGCTGGATCCAGACAGCCTGGCTTTAGACATGGTGCCTCCACTTGCCAATTGTGTCTTCTTGGTCATTTCCTTAATGTATTAATAGATTAATAACTATAGTATCCAGAAATGCTATGGAGTTCCTACTGTAACTCCTTGGCTCTCTGGAGGAGGCCCCAGTCTCTCTCTCTCTCTCTCTCTCTCTCTCTCTCTCTCTCTCTCTCTCTCCCTCTCTCTCTCTCTCTCTCTCTCTGTGTGTGTGTGCCCCATTTCCCAGTGGATCATGATATATCTCTCAGCCATTTCTCCAACACCATGTCTGTCTGCAAGCTGCCACAGTCCTTGCCAGAATAATAAAGAACTAAATCTGAACCTTTAAACAAGTCCCAGTTAAGTGCTTTCTTTTATAAGAATTGCCTGGTTGTGTTGGTTTGAATATGCTTGGCTCAGGGAGTGGCACTATTTGGAGGTGTGGCCTTGTTGAAGTGGGTGTGGCCTTGTTGGAGGAAGTGTGTCACTGTGGGGGTGGACAGTCAGACCTTCCTCCCAACCACCAGTGCCAGTCTTCTCTTAGCAGCCTTCAGATGAAGATATAGAACTCTCAGCTCCTCCAGCTCCATGGCTGCCCAGATGCTGTCATGCTTCCTGCCATAATGATAATGGACTGAGCCTCTAAGCCCGAGCAAGCCCCAATTAAACGTTGTCCTTTATAAGAGTTGCTGTGGTCATGTTGTCTCTCCACAGCAATGAAACCCTAACTAAGACACTGGTCGTGGTGTCTTTTCATAGCTATAGAACAATGACATTTAACCTCATGATCTGAGACAAAAGCCTGGTAGTGCAAAACAAAAGCCTTGTGGGCTCTTGTCTCCCACCAGCAGGCCCCCTGATAATGGACTGGATCTGCAAGCTCAGGGGTGGATCAGATCCCGTCATGTGACACAACCATTGTGAACCAATCAGCCTTCCTATTTTTCTTCAAGCCAACCAATCCTAAATTAGGAGAGGAAGACTTCAGAGACTTTAAAATTCTTTGTAGCATATTTTTTCAGTGTGTCTGCTATATGTGTGTATGTTTCCTCACAACCAACAAACAACTTCCTCTGAACTCTGAACTCGGACTGATGATTGTCTGCTACTATCTGAGGTGTTTGAGATTTCTCTGCTGCTCCCTGTTGTGCTCAAGGTTTTTCCTGCCATTTAGTTCTTTAATTGGCAAAGAAAATGAACCTGATAAAGACCCATAGACTGTATTAAAACTTCAATGGATAAAGAACCGATTCTAACTTATTGGAAGGCTAAGAAGATAAAGTGAAAGACCCTCAAAGGAGGACCCCACACACACACTCCTCAACTCAGGAAAGGCAAACCACTCACAAGAAATGGTCTTGATGGAAACAGCAAGAGGATTTTTATTCCAGGCTCACTGGGGTCCACAGTCATCAGCCATGCAGGGAGTAGAGGACTGCTGACCCCAAGTGCAGAATCAGGACAGCTTTTATAGGGTTACAACAAAGCCCACGCATCACAAACCAATCATTTTTTAACATCGAGAGCCTACACAGTGCGAGCCAATCGGTTTGTACCACTCCATAGTTTCTAGGCCAATCAGTTTAAATTATCCAAGCCCATGCTCCGCGGACCAATCAGTTTCCTATAATCTCAGAGGTCCACATGTGCATGGGCTCCTGGGTGGGATGATGGTGCAAGCAGTTTACAGAAGCTAGATAAGCAGTTAGTCAGCTCATTTCCTGTTATCTTACTGGACTAGGATCACATACTTAAGGGCCTATCTTATGCCCTTTCACCTAGTTCCATACAGAGAGTGGGCTCAAGGAATGTGACCTTTCACCTGTTTTCTAACAAAGAGCAGGGTCTGGAATTTGAGGTATTTAGGGCTCCTTAGTAGTGTGATAGCATCCCTAAACTTAGGCTTTGGGGAGTTAAGCTATATTTCTCATTCTTTCAAAAGAACCTATTATATAGTTAGAAGAAAACTATGGTGACCATCTGGTGACCCATTATATGTTCCAGATAGAAAGGGAGGAGAAAATCTGCTTCATTTTTATAAATTGTGGTGTGTGTGCTGACTGAAAGCAAAGAATGTGTGCGTGTATGTGTCATGGGTAAAATTATGGGTGCCATTTGGATGTGAGGTGACAGCAGAGCCTACTGTGCTAGTTAGCATTTAGTTTCCGTAACAAAAGACCTGAGAGACGTTTGGTCTCAGGCCCTGGGACAAGGCAGATTTTACAAATAGACTCAGACCTGGCCTCTAGGTTCTCCCAGCATTCCTCAGTTCCTACCTGTCATACCCTGCCCAGGGCCTGGGCTGCCCTTCCCCCAGAGGCTCCTCCCTATATAATCCAGACTTTGTTGTCTTCTTTCTCTCCTTCCCCCTCTCCCCACACCGAGCATGCTCTTTCCCACTTTCTCTCTTCCCTCCCTGCTTTCTTTCTCCTCATGGCAATAAACTTGCCTTTACATATTTTCCTCTAGCTTAAGTTGGCTTATTTCACCGCGGAGAAATAATTTATTAAGAAACAGCTTACAAGGAGAGAAGGTTTGATTGCTTTGCAGTTTGGAATGAGGCTTTAAAATAGGATAGAAGCTTTGATAGGAGAGTTTGGATTGTAGGAGGGATGAGAGAGGGTTTCCAATATCCTGTTCAATGACCTGGCTTTGTAAAGCCCAACCAACTCTGTTTTTGAAGAACCTCCCTTTTGTTCGAGACCAGAGGCTAAACTCCAATTCCAGGAAGAAAACTCACAAAGTCCACCTGAGCAAACATCCTATGACAGCCCCCTCCTCCAGCCTCCTCTCCCCCCAAAGGCCAGTCAAGTTACAATAGCAGGATCAAGGAACGTAACTGAAGACATCCTTGCAGAGAATAAGCAGCTTGGCCATCTTGTTTGTCAAATGTTTTGGCCCTGTTTTTGGTTCCTGCAGATTATGTCAGAAATACGGTTTTTAAAATATTAACTTGCTGACCCATATGGAAATTCTCCAATCTTGCTGTAACTACAGTAAATACCCTGCAACCCTAGACTCAGGACTCTTACTCTGACCTGCTGTGATGGGGGATGGTGAGAGATCTTGCTTGAGAGCTCATAATAAGGACCCTTATGTGTTTGCATCAGAATTGGCTCCTTGGTAGTCTTCTGGTCCCTTTGACTTGGGCATGACAGCTTCAACACCCACTTCCCTCCATTAGGTTCCACCTCTCCTCGTTTGCATCACCAGCTGGTGGCCAAACCTTGAGCATGTGGAATCATGGAATTTGAAAGGCATTTCAGGTCAAAATTGTAACTTCTACCAGTGTGTGTGTGTGTGTGTGTGTGTGTGTGTATGTGTGTTAGAGAAAATAATGGAGCACATGTGATTTCACTGACTATGGCTGGAGGTTGTAAGGACACTGGGAGTTAATGCTTCCTGGGGCCTGGGACTCTTTTTACACTTTTTGATTGTATTTCCTCTCTCTCCTTTTATTATATCTTTATAAAAATTGTCTCACCTCATGTGTCCCTATATTCTATTTACTTCTCTCTCCAATAATCGACATTCATCTCTTTTCCTTTCCATTTATGTGCATGTTGTCTGCACATAAATATCATATCACTGTTCTTGTACTTTCTGATAGAATTAGATTTTAAGTGGTGATTGCTGTTTGACTCTTGTTCTGTGTTCATAGTAAGTGATACTTCAATAGTAACATTTTTGTATATAGTTTTCCTTTTTTTTACTAGTAAATTTTGTTCTTTCACAATTGATGTGCTCTCCCTGTGTACAGGTGGGCATCATGCTTTCCTCTTCTCCCAGAATAGATTGACTTCCCACAGGGCAGTAGCAGGACTCAGGGTCACCCTTCATAGTGCCAGAAAGCTATGCAGGTCTCTGCAGGGGAAAGTGATCGGTAGTCCTACCCAGTTATGGGTCAGACATCTTATAATATTGATCTTCCAGGTAAGATGTTCCCACTAGTGCAATTATACTTGAGTATTATGGGGGCTACTGATTTTTTCTGGCTGTAGTTAAGAATTGTTCAGCAGGAAGAAACTCATCTTTGACATGCCTGGGAAGAGCATGGGCCCTAGAGGGGAACCTACTACTACTCTTTTTGTTTGTTTGTTTGTTTGTTTGTTTGTTTTATTTCTGATGGACATTGTTATCAAACTATCTTCTAAATATTAATGTTAATAACAATATATTAATGCTCCTGTCAACCTTTTCTGGGGAAGCTTCTTCCCCTTTTTCTCCTTCTCCTCCTTCTTCTTCTCCTTCTTCTCCTTCTTTTCCTCCTTCTCCTTCTCCATGTTCTCCTTCCCCTCCTCCTTCTTCTCCTTCTCCTTCTCCATCTTCTCCTCCTTCTCCTTCTCCTCCTTCACCTTCTTCCCCCTCTCTTCTCCTTCTCCTCCTTCTTCTTCGAGGTAATCAATGGTTATTGCAAGATGCCCATGAGTGGGCAATGTGTACAGAATAAATGACAGTTGAGTTAGCCCCAAAGCAGGCCATCGATATGGACTCCCTACCTCCAAAGCTTGGGTAACATCATGGAAAAGGGCAGTAAAAGGGTAGAGAGAATGTAAAAGCCAGGGGATGAGGAGTATTGAGAAATACTGTCTTCCGCACATGATATGCCCACTGCACTCATGAACTTAAAGTAGTTGTGGTTATTTACACAATAACTTCAAAAGATGGAGCTAGGCAACATCCCAGTATGGATGTGGGCGGGGCTTATGAGGCTCAAATCTAGATGAGGTGCTATTCACAGTTGATGGTTACTGGGGAGGAGGAGTCACTTTCTCTGGGGATATAGCTTTCTTTTGCTCCGGTAGAAGTCTGAGGTAGATTGCCTTTGTTCATGAAGAAGATTCCATATCTAAGTGCACATGGACATTAATTGGACTCAGGGTAGAGAACATGAAGACTGGGTATAGATTTGTTGGAAAGATGGGAAGAGACAGGAGAAAGAGAGTTGTAAGTGGATAGAACAGAAACATTGTATACATGCATGAAACTGTCAAAGGATAAATAAAAGCATTAACAAAAAAAAAAAAAATGTAAAACAGGACTAGTTTCCCATCCTGCAGGATTGTTAATCTTTTGCACACAAGTTCAAAGCCTGTCTCTGTGCCCTAGCTCTCCAAAGCAGGCAGTACGGGGAAAGGAAAAGTCCCTTCTAACTCTAGAAATGTAGGGTTATCAAGCATCAGCGACTTCTTCAAAATGGCTTTCTGCAGTTGTCTGGTGGAAGACAAGAGAAGGGAGGATTTTACCACAGCTGCATGGTAGGGGTACCCCAGCATCCCTGCTTGTATACAGATCAGCTCAGTGATGGGCCTCTGCCCTCTTCTGTCTTGCATGTGTTCCTTGAGACTAGCTGCAAGCTATTTGTTTTCTCACTCATTCACTCACCCTTCCTGCCTCCTCCCTTCTCTTTCTCCAAGTTCTTGTCCTATGGCAAAGATTGGCCCGAGGCTGGTGGTCTCCCTCCCTCCTGCCTTCTGAGTGCAATGACAGGTAAATCAAATAAGGAAGACACTCTAGTATACAGAAGAGGAGTGCAATTAGACAAAAAGAAATCTTAGCATTAAGCTTCACCAATAAAATGGCTTAAATGGAAGACAGACCATCAGGGAAAATCATGGGCGTAGAAGATGGAGAAGACTGCCCCCTCCCCTGTGTGATATTGTCTGAGTCCAGCTTAGAGAAACATTTACAGTTATGTTTACTGCAGCACTGTTTTACTCAATGTTATATCAAATAGTCCTGTGCTTTCCAGATAAGAGGCAAATAGTTGGTATTTCGCAAGTGAACTTTTTGGAACTAGGCATGACAGCTAAATGATTTGCTCTCTGAAACCACTTTCAGTTATGTGTCCCACACCCACAAAGAGAAAGGTCCTAGGGCTGTGAGGTGCTTACAGCACAATCAAGCACAAAGTATGGTTGGTTGCGTTTAAGGACTGATTATATTTCAAAGTCAGGTTATGGTGTCGGTTTATCCTACCTCCGCTTGTCTTCTGCCAAAGTGAACACTGTCATCTTTCCATGGCAAATTAAGGCCAGGTAGACAGGATTGCCTTTAGACTGCCTTCTGAGTTCTTCTGTCTTCATTTTCTTTCTGTTCTTTCTCTACAAATCTCTTGAAGCTTCCATGTATCATTTCCCTTAGTGAATAATTTGAATATTGAATGCAAGAACAATAAAATCAGGACAGAAAAGAGCAGGACATGAGACTTGTGAGCATGGGGGCGCACTGGTTTCTGTGTCTGCTTGCTGCCTCTCACCCTGACTTAATGAGATGCAGGCATCTGTCAGTCCACCCATTCCGGCTTGACTCCTAGATGGTCTTCCTTCTGAGAAGACTTGCATCTAATGTTTCACAGCTTTAGTCTACCATCCACCATGGAATCTGAGAGTCAAAGGTGAGGGATGGGTCACTCTTTCTACTCCTCGGGAGATTTTATCCCTGCATGGAACATGTAAATCCCAAGCAGTAAGGCTATTTTCCAATATCAACATGCCCAACTTTGTATTTCTGGTCAAGTCAGTCTCTTATTAGCTCAAAAACATTCACTCTTTGGCTCTTCCTTAAAGCATCTTTATAGCCAAGCATACTTTACTCTCTCTGAGCTGTGATCCAACACCTTTTGCCTATTCCCCCATGCCATAAATCCCATTTAAACCAATACCACTATCACTTTTTGGTATTCTGAATTCCTTCCATTCCTGATTTTTATCAGTTTGTATTTGGGTACTAGATGTGGAAGCATGAAAATCTTAAAAAAAAAAAAAATGATGGCTGAATTAATGAGGGAATATTGATGGATAGATATGAAAAAAATGGTTTATTTATCAAATCTCTGGAAATACAAAATCCACTGTTTTTCTTATGAAGTCTTAAGAACAGGGCTCAGGAGAAATACTTCTTATTCACAGTGTCCTCAGGCATTTCCATACTCTGTGGTAGTGGAAAGAAGAGAAAATTAAGATAGGCTTGGGTTTCCATGAGCAAAGAATATCCCTTCCTCTAAGTCTGAACAGCATGGTGTCCAAGACAGCCCAACAGGAGGAGCTGAGACCCACGGCAGCTATCTACCCAATAAGCTGTGCGGCTAACTAGCTGAGGGTTCAAGAGGCATCGTGCCTCTCCAAAGCATACATTTTCCTATAGTAATACGCAATCTAAGCAAAATGATTCCTAAGAAGACTATCTTCCTGGAATTTTATGGAGGAGGAAATTTTAGAGACAAGCTAGAGGAACTCTTGTTGCCCTTTAAAAGAATGTGAACTGCTTACCTGCACTGCAGGGGGCGCTGTATTTTGCAACTGCAAACTCATCTGAGTAACAGAGAAAACAGAAACAATTGCATCAAGTGATGTCACTATGGGCACCTACGTTTGCACCAGACGTGCCCACATCGTTCCCCTAATCCGCTGGCCTGCTGCCATGGGCACCTTCCAGCTACCTTAAGCCACATTTCACCTGACTCCTGACAGTCGGTTGATGTACATCCTTAAATCTCATACTGTCCTACGACTGGCTCATCTGACAAAAAGTTAACCTTGCAACTACTTTGATTTTTTTCTGCCTGATGGGTTTAAAATGTGCTTTCTTCCACAGAAGCAAGGAGATAAAAGGGGCAGGGATCAAACCTGAAGGAGACAACAGGAAGTGATGAGAAGCCAGGGTTACTTGGCAGCCTGGCACATTCCTACGTCTGAGTTTCTGTGTTGGGAATTGAATGTCTGTGTTCAGGCTGCTCTCACTTACCTTTCTCGTAGTAATCATAGACTTTCACTACGGCTGGCTTCAGGTCTCTTACGGGGATATCTTGCTGAACCGTGAAGGACAAGGTCAGTGTCTGATTTGACACCTGGAAATAAAAAGGAGCTAAATGACTTCTTGGAACCTTTCTTTTCATGTTGAACTCACTTGTGGTTTTGTGGGGTGGGGATTTTATCAGCTGACCATACCTTGCATGGTATAGAAAGCCCCCAGAGGAAATGAGAAATTGCCCAAAATGACTTCTTAAATTTCTAACATAACTTGCTAAGTCTATACACCTTAATCCTTTACCCTTTAGTACAGTTCCTCATTATTTCATTGCTACTTAACTGTGATTTTGTTACTGCTATGATTGTAATGTAAATATCTGGTATCCAGGATAATCAATATAGATGCCCTCCCACAACAGGGTTATGACCCAGAAGTTGGGAACTACTGCCTAAATCAACACCAGCACATGGCTCTGTTCATGAGGAGGAATATATACAAGATTTCAATTTTACTATCTAGTACATCTTCATTTAAATTTCAAAGGTTTAGTATAGTTTTTTCTTTCTGTCTTGTAAAAATACCAATACAGACCCAAAGAATTCTATAAAAGACAACCACTGCCACTTTGTCAACAGAAATTCCTATCAATAGAGGTTTGAACAATTACACTATCTTTTTCAATTATTGGTTCATGGATGGACTGCTGTTTTGATATCACATAGCCCAAGTGCCAGCTGAGATTCGTGGTATTTTCCCCTCTTATACTGTTGATGAAGATGATGATATAGTGACTGATCATAACAATCAGGTCCCTGAATTATTCAGTAGCTCTAAGCTAAGTGGCCGATACAATGAAAGCTATTATGGAGAATGTCTTATAGGCCCCTGGAACTATTCCTATCCCAGGAGTATAGTGTGGCTTGTCTATTCACAGGCTCAGGGGAAATATCTCCAAAGGGAAGAGAGTTATGGTGATATTAGATTCTCATGTCTCTAGCACAGAGGTGAGGATTCTAAAACACAGACACACACTTCCCAGACAGTTCTTAGAGGACTATTACGTATGTGCACATAGGGGGCTGGGTCTCACCTTATCCAAGTAAATCAAGACATGGTTATTGCTGACTTCTGTACGGCTCACATGCACAGATCTTTCAAGCTGAAGAAAATGGAGACATCACAAATATTAATAAACAGATGAAACTCCTGGAGAATCCAGGAAAAAAGAAATTACTCTATTATCAAAATAGCCTGAGGATAAAATTTCTTCAAAGGTCCCTTATAAATAAAAAAGTAAAAGTAAGAATGAAAGATAATTTGAATGATATAATAATACTATTACTATGTCATATGAACACACATGTAAAGTTGATTTTCCTAAAGGGGTTATCCATCACTGAATGTTTGACTCTGAATTATATGCATACAGGCAATATGAAATTGACTTAGCAGTTTGTATTTTATATTTATGTTTGTATATACACATATATATATATATGTATAGACACATATGTAATGATAATTAAGAAAAAGAGACCATGGATTTGAGAGTGAGTAAGAAGGGAACATAGGAGGGGTTGGAGGAAAGAAAGGAATGGGAGAAAATGATGTAACTATATTTTAATTAACATAAAGAAAATTGTTTACTAGTTTCCCCAGTAGCCAGGATGTCTAAACAATAATACACACACAAGCACAATCACACTTTGTTTGGACAAGGCATAACTCTTTAAGACTTAATATAATAGTATTTTAATAAATAACATATAAAATGAAATGTGCTATTCTGGGCTTACAGTGAACATACCCTATTAATGTGCCATCCTGGGCTTACAATGAACATACCCTGTTAATGTGCCATCCTGGGCTTATAGGGAACAAACCATCTTAATGTTCTATCCTGGGCTTACAGTGAACATACCATTTTCACTGTTGGTTTCAAGGGGATGAAGCCAGACACCATCTTCACATCAGCAATTGCCATGTTGGAGTCAGAACGGTTTCCCACGTAACTGAAGGTTCAGGAAAGGAAGAGTTATATTTTCCCAAACTAGTAAATAGTCTATTTCTATATCTGTATATTGTGTACTCTATGGTTCTACAAAGTTCACATAAGACTTTCTGATTTTTC
The DNA here is from genome assembly GCA_964023405.1 of Apodemus agrarius. Lineage (NCBI taxonomy): Eukaryota > Metazoa > Chordata > Mammalia > Rodentia > Muridae > Apodemus > Apodemus agrarius. The sequence continues at coordinate 151,653,504 of OZ030006.1, read as the reverse complement.
TCTCTGGTGACTGAGCAGGCGGGTAAGGCCAGGAGTGCAGGGAACACAGGAGTGGCAGAGCAGCTGGGACAGGGTCCTTCCAGTCTCCATCTGCACCCAGGAGCTGGACTGAGCCATAGCACAGGGGAGAGCTGGTCACCCAGGGGTGCGGAAACAGGCTTGCAGGCCCACAAGAGGGACAAGCACCAGCTAGAGACAGCAGACTAAGTAACTCCAGAGATAACCAGATGGCAAAAGGCAAACACAGGAACATTACCAACAGAAATCAAGGCAATAAGGCATCATCCGACCTAGTCCTCCTACAACAGCAAGTCATGGATACTTCAACACACCAGAAAAGCAAGATTTGGATTTAAAAATCACAGCTCATGATGCTGATAGAGGGCTTCAAGAAGGACATAAATAATTCTCTTTAAAAAAAATACAGTAGAACACAGGTAAACAAGTAGAAGCCCTTAAAGAATTACAGGAAAGCACAACCAAACAGGTGAAGGAATTGAACAAAGCCATCTAGGATCTAAAATGGAAGTAGAAACAATAAAGGAATCACAGAAGGAGACAACTCTGGAGATAGAAAACCTAGGAATGAGATCAGGAGTCATAGATGCAAGCATCAGTAACAGAATACAAGAGATAGAAAAGAGAAATTCAGGTGCAGAAGATGCCATAGAAAGAATTTCTTTGACACAACAGTCAAAGAAAATGAAAAATGCAAAAAGATCCTAACCCAAAACATCCAGGAAATCCAGGACAAAATGAGAAGACCAACCCTAAGGATTATAGGTAGAGAAGAAAGTGAAGATTTTCAGCTTAAAGGGCCAGTAAATGTCTTCAACAAAATTGTAGAAAAAAACTTCCCTAACCTAAAACAAAGAGATGCCCATGAACATACAAGAAGCCTACAGAACTCCAAATACATTGGACCAGAAAAGAAATTCCTCCCATCACATAATAATTAAAACACTAAATGCACTTAACAAAGAAAGAATATTAAAATCAGTAAGGGGAAAAGGTCAAGTAACATATAAAGGTAGACCTACCAGAATTACACTGGACTTCTCGCCAGAGACTATGAAAGCCAGAAGATCCTGAGCAGATGTCATATAGACCCCAAGAGAACACAAAGGTCAACCCAAACTACTATACCCAGCAAATCTCTCTATTACTGGAAATGGAGAAACCAAGGTATTCCATGACAGACAAATTTACACAATATATTTCCACAAATCCAGCCCTTCAAAGGATAATGAATGAAAAACACCAAAAAAAGGAGGGAAACTATACACTAGAAAAAAAACAAGAAATTAGTCTTCTTTTAACAAAACAAAATGAAGAGAGCCACACAAACATAACTCCACCTCTTATAACAAAAATAACATGAAGCAACAATCACTCCTCCTTAATATATCTTAATATCAATGGACTCAATTCTTCAATAAAATTATGGATACATAATCAGGACCCATCATTTTGCTGCATACAAGAAACTCACTTCAGGCACAAATACAATCGCTACCTCAGAGGAAAAGGCTGGAAAACAATTTTCTGAGCAAATGGTCCCAGGAAACAAGATGAATAAAATCAACTTTCAACCTAAAGTAATCAAAAAAGATAAGGGAGGACACTTCATACTCATAAAAGAAAAAAATCTACCAAGAAGAACTATCAATTCGAAACATATATGCTTCAAGTACAAGGGCACCCATATTCATAAAAGAAACTTTACTAAATCTCAAAGCACACATTGTACCTCACACAATAATAGTAGGAGACTTCAACACCCCACTCTCATCAATAGACAGATCAGGGAAACAAACTAAATAGAGAAACAGTGAAACTAACAGAACTTGTGAACCAAATGGATTTAACAGTTATCTATAGAACATTTTATCCTAAAACAAAAGGATATACCTTCTTCTCAGCACTTCATGGTACTTCTCCAAAAGTGACCATATACTTGGTCACAAAACAGACCTCAACAGACATAAGAAGATTGAAATAATTCCATGCACATTATCAGATCACCATAGACTAAGGCTGGTCTTCAACAACAATAAAAACAACAGCAATCCTGCATACACATGGAAACTGAACAACATTCTACTCAACAATAACTTGGTCAAGGAAGAAAGAAAGAAAGAAATTAAAGACATTTTAGAATTTAATGAAAACAAGGGCAAAACATATCTAAACTTATGAGACACGATGAAAGCAGTGCAGTATGAGAGGAAAACTCATAGCTCTGACTGCCTTTAAAATAGAAACTGGAAAGAGCATACACTAACAGCTTGACAGCAGATCTGAAGGCTCTAGAACAAAAAGAAGCAAATACACCCAAGAAGAGTAGATGGCAGGAAATCATCAAACTCGGGGCTGAAATCAACCAAGTAGAAACAAAAAGAACTATACAAAGAATCAACCAAACCAGGAGCTGGTTCTTTGAAAAAACCAAGATAGATAAACCCTTAGTTAAACTAACCAGAGGGCAGAGACAGTATCTAAATCAGCAAAGTCAGAAATGAAAAGGGAATTGAATCTAGATGCCAGTGATTCTAATAGCACATGACAAGAAACACACTCTGCACTGTCCATCTAGCCTATGGATATTTTTGTGTGATCACATGATATTTGAAGCTGATGCAGCCAGCTAATGGCCACAGGGAGGTAGGAGAGAAAAAAAGAAAAGGGAAACATAACAACAGATGCTGAAGAAATCCAAAAAATCATCAGATCCTACTCCAAAAACCTATACTCAACAAAACTGGAAAATCTAGATGAAATGGACAATTTTCTAGACAGATACCAGGTACCAAAGTTAAATCAGGATCAGAAAAATGGTCTAAACCGTCCCACAACCCCTAAAGTAATAGAAGCAGTTATTAATAGTCTCCAAACCAAAAAAAGCCCAGGACCAGATGGGTTTAATGCAGAGTTCTATCAGACCTTCAAAGAAGACCTAATATCAATACTCTTCAAACTATTCCACAAAATAGAAACAGAAGAAACACTACCCAATTCAGTGAAGCCACAATTACTCTGATACCTAACACACAAAGAGCCAACAAAGAAAGAGAACTTAAACCAATTTCCCTTATGAATATCGATGCAAAAATACTCAATAAAACTCTTGCCATGATCAAGTAGGCTTTGTCCCAGGGATGCAGGGATGGTTCAATATATGGAAATCCATAAATGTAATTCACTATATAAACAAACTCAAAGAAAAAACCCACATGATCATTTCATTAGATGCTGAGAAAACATTTGACAAAATCCAACACTTCTTCATGATTAAAGTCTTGGAAAGATCAGGAAATATCAGAACCTAAACATAGTAAAGACAATATACAGCAAACCAGTAGCCAACATCAGACTAAACTGAGAGAAACTTGAAGCAGTCCCACTGAAATCAGGGACTAGACAAGGCTGTCCACTCTTTCCTTACCTGTTCAATATAGTACTCAAAGTCCTAGCCAGAGCAATTAGACAACAAAAGGAGGTCAAAGGGATACAAATTGGAAAGGAAGAAGTCAAAGTATCACTATTTGCCGATGTGATAGTATACTTAAGTGACCCCAAAAATTCAGAGAGCTCCTAAACCTGATAAACAACTCAGCAAATTGGCTAGATATAAAGTTAACTCAAAAAAAATCAGTAGTCTTCCTCTACTCAAAGGATAAACAGTCTGAGAAAGAAATTAGGGAAATGACACCCTTCAGAATAGTCAGAAATAATATAAAATAGAGTGACTCTAACCAAGCAATTGAAAGATCTGTATGATAAGGACTTCAAGTCTCTGAAGAAAGAAATTGAAGAAGATCTCAGAAGATGGAAAGATCTCCCATGCTCATGGATTGGCAGGGTTAATATAATAAAAATGGTCATCTTGCCTATAACAATCTACAGATTCAATACAATCCCCATCAGAATTCCAACTCAATTCTTCATAGACTTAGAAAGATCAATTTCCAGGTTTATCTGGAATGACAAAAACCCAGGTTAGTTAAAACTATTCTTAACAATAAAAGAACCACTGGCAGAATCACTATCCCTGACCTCAAGCTCTACTACAGAGCAATAGTGATAAAAACTGCATGGTATTGGTATGATGACAGGCAGGTAGATCAAGGGAGTAGAACTGAAGACCCAGAAATGAACCCACACACCTATGGTCACTTGATCTTTGACAAAGGAGCTAAAACTATGCAGTGGGAAAAAGACAACATTTTCAACAAATGGTGCTAGGTCAACTGGCAGTTAACATGTAGAAAGATGCAAATTGATCCTTTCTTATATCCCTGTACAAAGCTCAATTCCAGGTGTATAAAGGACCTCCATGTAAAACCAGATATACTGAATCTAATAGAAGAGAAAATGGGGAAGAACCTGGAGCACATGGGCACAGGGGAAATTTTCCTGAATAGAACACCAATAGCTTATGCTCTAAGATCATAAATTGACAAATGGGACCTCATAAGATTGCAAAGCCTCTGTAAAGCAAAGGACACTGTCAATAGGAAAAATGGCAACCAATTGATTGGGAAAAGATCTTTACCAATCCTACATCTGATACAGGGCTAATATCCAATATATACAAAGAACTCATGAAGTTAGACTCCAGAGAACCAAATAACCCTATTAAAATGGGGTACAAAGCTAAACAAAGAATTCTCAACTGAGGAATACTGGATAGTTGAGAAACATGTAAAGCAATGTTCAACATCCTTAATCATCAGGGAAAATAAGAACCCTGATATTCCACCTAACACCAGTCAGAATGGCCAAGATCAAAAACTCAGGGGACAGCTGATGCTGGAGAGGATTTGGAGAAAGAGGAACAATCCTCCATTGCTAGTGGGATTGCAAGCTGTACAACCACTTTGAAAATCAGTTTGGCAGTTCCTTTGAAAATTGGATATAGCACTACCTGAGGACCGAGCTATACCACTCCTGGGCATATACCCAGAAGATGCTTCAATGTGTAATAAGGACACATGTTCCACTATATTTATAGCAGTCTAATTAATAATAGCCAGAAGCTGAAAAGAATACAGATGTCCCTCAACAGAGGAATGGATACAGAAAATGGGGTACATTTACACAATGGAGAATTACTCAGCTATTAAAAACAATGAATTCATTAAATTCTTAGGCAAATGGATGGAGCTAGAAAATATCACCCTGAGTGAAGTAACCCAATCACAAAAGAACACACAAGGTATGCATTCATTGATAAATGGATATTATCCAAGCTTGGAATACCCGAGATACAACTCACAGACCACATGAATCTCAAGAAGAAGGAAGACCAATATTCCTTATTGGAAGGTGGATCAAAATACCCATAGCTCACAGCCAACCAATAGACTGAGCATAGGGTCCCCCAATGGAGCAGCTAGAGAAAGGACCCAAGGAACTGAAGAGATTTGTAGCCCCGCAGAGGGAACAATAATATGCACCAACCAGTACCCTCAGTTCTCCCAGGGACTAAACTACCAACCAAAGAGTACACATGGAGGGATCGATGGCTCCAGCTACATATGTAGCAGAGGATGGCCACTTCAGACATCAGTGAGAGGAGAGGCCATTGTTCCTGTGAAGGCCTGATGCCCCAGGGTAGGGGAATGCCAGTCAGGAAAGTGAGGAGGGGGGGGGTGATGAGCAGGGGGAAGGGGCTTTTTGGAGAGGTAATGAGGAAAGGGGATACCACTTGAAATGTAAATAAAGCAAATATCCAAGAAAAAAAAAAGACTTTCCAAGGATCCTGAAAAAAAAAATGGCATGTATTAGAATTTGTATAGAACTGAGTAAATCCACAGAAACCGGATCTAGAACTGGAATTCAAGCCTGTGGGCTCAGGTCTGTGTCTTAAGGAAGCTTGGCAGGTGACAAACCCTGGAGGGGTCTAATCTGTTCTGGGTTTCCTGTTACTCTTACTTTATCACCACAGTTTTCCTAGGTAGAGCAGCAAGCCAAGTCACAAAAGCCTTATGGGTACATGTTTGTGAGTTCTGTGGCCACTTGACTCCTGTATGTACATGCATGCTGTTTTCCAAACATACTATACTATTCATGACTAGATTTACTTATTGACAGCAGAGTTACAATGGAAAAGACGCTATTTTATTTAAGCCTTCCAAGAATTTTTTTCCGTAAAAATCAAGGTTCCTAAAGCATTTCATTGCATAGGAGGAATTCAAGTAATAGACAAAGATGGTGTTGCTCATTTATTTACTATCAGGAGTAAGTAATCATTCGAGGGAATTAACTTCTGAAGGTAGAGGGCAGGCAATGTAGCTCCATCACCGGGAAACTTGATTCTACCAACTTAAAAGAATACCTTATTTTGAAAACTGACCTAGATATTTGCTACCCAACAGCTTTGTTTAGTGATAAGTGCTGACAAAAAGATGGCTTGTTTTCCCCGGATTATGAAAGTTGGTCTTACCTGATATTGAGTGAGATCTGGAAGCTGGTGTGAGCTTTGGGATCCTCACATGTCCCAGGCAGAGTCTGCACCACCAAAGCAAATGGGAACTTCTTCTCTTTTGGGAGAACACTGTATTTCAAGGATGTCTGTGGCACATTAAAGACAGGCTACCGTTTTTTCCCCTTTCCTGGAGATTCCCCTCAACTCCCTCATCTCTTTCTCTGACGTGTCCATTTGCTTGCCTGAGTTCTGACTTTTTACAGGGAGAACGATTCCTGGGACCCTCCCTCCTCTGCCCAGTTCTCACCTGGAGGTAGACACAACCTTCTCCTGTCACCTTCGCAGTGTAATCCCCAGGCACAGTTGGCAACGTGACTCTCTGTAGTAATAACTGGTTGTCATTGCTCACTTGGAATTTCGTAGAAAATGTGCCTGAAAAAATGGCCACCTGCACGGCTTTCTTAGCTCTTGTGAAAGTAGCTGCTCCGTATCTGGACAGAGCGTGGAGAGCCACTACCGTGTCCTGAAAGAAGAACGAGATGTCTCACTCAGAGATGGCTACATCTTGAAGTGGTCAGTTGCCCAGAAGTCTGAGGCTTAGGCCCTGTGGTGGTGGTTTTGGACAGCGAATCAAAGCTAATAGGAGGCTGTTCCAGTGTCAATGAAAATGGGAGAGACTCTCAGGGCTCAAAGGGAGGGACTTTGGTTGAAGTATTCTACAGTGAGGACAGGGAGCTTTTAGAGTCCTCCTCCAATGGAGGGACAGGGCATCAAGTGGAGGGACGCCATCCCACAGTCAAAAGCTTTGACCCAGAATTGTTTCCGTCTGAAAGAACTACAGGGACAAAAATGGAGAGGAGCATTAAAGTCCAGTGACAGGCACAAACTGGGATTCAGCTCAAGGGGAGACCTGGGGCCCTGACACTGATACCGATGCTGTGGTGTGCTTGCAGACAGGAGCCTAGCATGGCTGCTCTCTGAGAGGCCCAACAAGCAGCTGAAAGAGTCAGATGAAGATATTACCATCCAACCAATGGGATCCCTTGTGATTGAACTGGGGAACAGCTGGAAGAAGCTGAGGAGAAGGGCAGCCCCATGGGAAGACAAGCAGTCTCAACTGACCTGGACCCCAGAGATATCTCAGACACTGAGCCACCAACCAGGCAGCATACGCCAGCTGATATGAGGCTCCCAACACATATACAGCAGAAGACTGCCTAGTCTGGCCTCAGTAAGAGAAGATATACCTAACCCTTGAGAGACCTTAGGCTCCAGGAAGTGTGGAGGTTTGGTGGGGGTGGGGGTAGAGGATGGGGCCATCCCTTTGGAAATGAGGGGTGAGGAGGTATGAGATGGGGAGCGGTAGAGGGGCAGACCGGGAGGAGGATGAAGTCTGGACTGTAAAAAAGGATTAAACAACAAAAAGAATTAAAAAAGAGAAAATATCCCACGTAACCTCTCATATTTGAACACTTGTCCATTTCCCTGTTGGTGGCACTATGGGGGGGAATTTTAGATGGTGTGGCCTTGCTGGAGGGAAAGTGTGCCACTGGAGGTGGGTTTCAAGAGTAAAAAAAAAATAAAACTTGCGTTATTGCCATTTGACTTTCTGTTCCATGCTTGGCATTCAAAATTTGAGTTCTTAGTGTCTAGCTCCTGCCACCACATCTGCCCTGTGCTGCCACTCTTCCTCTTCCTCTTCCTCTTCCTCTTCCTCTTCCTCTTCCTCTTCCTCACCAAGACTGACTCTTACCTGTCTGAAACCATAAGTCAAACAGCCCTTCCCTTCTGTAAACTGCCTTGGTTGTGGCATTTTACCACAGCAACGGGAAAGTAACTAATATAGAGGTCCGTAAGTCACTGGCAGCACGGTTCCGGTGAAATTTGGTTCCGGTGAAATTTGGTGGGAATCCCAGGTCATTCTTGTGAGTAGGTTGTTACAAAAAGCACACCCCTCGCCCTACCTAGATCTCTGGCTTCCTGCTTCCAAACAGGATATCATGTTCCCACATCTGCTCCCTCCACAGCTATCCACTATAAGGTGAGACAGCCACCAGACACGGCAGCCTGCACCAGAGTCTTATTTCAAATGTTCACATGTTCTCTGGACTCTCGGTATCAGAACCTGTAAGCTAAATCAGCCTCCCTCCTTGCTTTGTAGATTTTCTCTCAGAAATTTTGTTATAGAATGAAAAAGACACCAATATAGGAATGAAAACTCTCATTTTCCAAAGTTCTGTTAGTGGTCACAAGGGTTTTAGCTTCCTATTTTTGTTATCTTCCTCATGTAGATATTTAAGCTTTAAAGACTGATTATAACCTTCAGGTGGATAACAGGATCACATATATGCTCTGGGTTGTATATCCTACAAATACATCGGTAAATTGATTTTGATCTCCTCCTCTATAAAGATTTGTGATATGGGATATAGAAAATATCTGTAAGTGGGAATGGAGTACTTAATTGGCACCAGGTATTTACTTATGATGTCCCTTTGACCATTGTGATCCTGTCTGCTTTCCCAGCCAGAGCTTGGTTTGGCCCCCTTTCCAAATTAAACTCTCCTCTGCTGACAAGAAGCCAAGGCCTTTTATAACTGTGCTCAGAGTCCAGCTTTCTCCAATGGAATCGAAGGGGCTTATTATGCATGTCCTCCTGATGTACTGCTGACCTGACTTGGCTCTCCCATTTCATCAAAATCCCACATGTGCTCACCTCCCCCTGCTATGCATATTCTCACAGCCACTGGCACTGAGCTGCAAGAGAATATTTAAATAACAGATTTCTAAGAAAGAAATAAAAACATCTTAAACAAAATAACTCATTTTATTCCACGTGGGAAAAATAATCTTACTTTTTAACACAATAGAAACAGACAAGGTTGTATTTCTCTATACCCTCCTTTCACTTACAGAAGATGTATGCTTACATTGACTGTCTCTGAAAATAAAGCCTCTTCCTGGCACATACTGACGAATTGCTTAGGCGTATGAATATAGAGTTGAGCTTGAGAGATTGGTTGAACAAAGGCATCCCATTATGTTCCTAATAAACATATTTTTGTGTACTAAGAGGTGTCTAGAGACCATCAAAAGGGTCTAGTTTAAACATGGGCCTACAACTGGACACATTTGTAAGGAGAGAAAGTTGAGTTGGGGTTCCTATTAACAGCTCAAATGAGAATCTTAGCCTTCAAGAAGAATGGTAGTTAATTTTTTTCTTCCTTCTTCTGACGCCCTATTACTGATCTGAGCACATATATTTGTTGTTGAAATGAAGAGACCATGATAATGCAGGGCTGAGGTGTGGGGTGCCATCGTTTAAGAATTCTTAGCTGTCTTTTAATTTCTTTTTATTATCTCTGTATATTAATAACCCTCCAAGTCACCTTCATTGCTTTTCTTCTCCTGTGTGTCTTTAATCAGCAAGCCCTTCACTAACTAAAGGCGAAGTAAAATGTGTTCGCCAATCACCGACCTGGGTGGAAGAGAAGCCGCCGTGGGGATTCTGCTGCTTCATGAGCCACTTCACGATGAGTGTTGCAGTTATCAGGTCCTCTTGGCTCAGAGCCACTTCGGAGGTAAGATAAGCCAGGAGCACATAAGCAGTCATCTCTACCTCAGCCGAGGGAGCCTGGGCTTGGTACCGGAGATCTGCTGGCACACTGGATTTCTGAGGTCTGGTCCAGTGGACAGAATTGTCTGGAGGTGGGCAAAGAACGCTTATGAGCAACTGAACATTTGCACTTCACTGTCTGAAAGCATCCAAGACAGGGCTAAAGTGAGGATTGCTCTTCCGAGGTCATCCTTCAAACCTTAAAGAGATAACAGTCCCTTTGGTGTAAACGTGAATTCCGACATTTCAATCCAGGCAAGGCAGAGTAGTGTTGGTAGAAAGATGGGCCCTTTAACCACTTATGATTGAAGGTGGTTACTACAGTTGTGTGGTGGGAGAAAGTTCTCTCACAGGCTGTGGGTATTCTCTGCTTCAGATGTGATCTAGAAGTTGACCAGCATGAATTAGATATCTTGCAAAGCCCTTCCCTAGGGAGCTCTTGTGAATATCACCAAGCACATGAAACGATCAAAGTTTATACTCATTAGATTGTAAATGAAAATAAAAATACTGTTGTCTTTAGCTGACATGGCCATTAAGGATCGGCAACGACAAGCCCATTTTTCTTTGAGAGAAATTTGGCAGTATTCAGCAAAGGAAATAAATGTCTTGTTTACAGTGAGTCATTATGCTTCTAGAAGTCTAACTTGGAGAAGCTGGCTTGTGCACAGAGAGAAGGGTACCTGTGTCATCAAACAAGAAGTCTAACATAATGACACATATCTGTAATTGTACTGAAGTGGGACAATTGTGGCTTTGAAGCTAGCTTAGGCTAACTAGCAAGACTTTGTCTAATAAATAGAAAACGAAGAATGAAAATCAATGAACGACTGCTAGGGAAGTTATTTGCCTAATCTTACACTTAAAAATCAAAAGGAAAACAAGCTGCTAAACTATCACTGGGTATGATAGTGCATATGTAAAGATGGACACTTTACAAAATTTGCAATATTGTTTATGAATACATATGCATTAAATACATAGGTATATAGTACATATATACATATAAATAGAACTTGTGATAATGAATTTAAGATAATGTTAATCTCTAGAGGTGTAAATGAAACACGGGACTTTTTTAATACATTGGGAATACTTTATGTCTTACACCAGGAATGAGTTACTCAAGTATTTTCGAATTATTCTTTATGACTATTGCATTATCTGAAATATTTCTCAATGTATTAAGGACATTTAATGCTACTATCAAAGAAGAAAGACAAGTTCAGTTTCATTAGATATGCACATTGTATTTTCTGTCTCTTTAACTTGTCATATAAACTGTGATATATGGGAAAATATTACCTGAAAATAAAAAGACTGGTCAACTCGACTGACTTGTGCAATGAGATAAAAGATCAGAACTTTCTCATGAGGTCACCAGGTAAGGGAGGTGTAGATTAGGAAGTGATGTCATAGGTGTGACAGCTGGCATTCTTATAACATTCATCACGTGCCACAGACTCCACTAAGTCTTCACACTTACTACCCATGCAGTGGACAACCCCACGGGCAAGCAGTGTCCCTCTTTCCTGGTGAAGGGACAGAACCGCCAGTCACTGGGTAGCTTGCCCGGGTTCACACAAACAGTTAATTTTGGAGCAAATCTCCAAGGCCGAACTTCTTGCTGCTACACCTGATGCTTCTTATATTTTGATGTGTGATTTCACTTTTAAAGTCCTAGATTTTAAAAGTAGATTCTATATAGAATAGACAGACACATCTAGATGATGGATGGCGGGTAACAGAGAGGACAGATCACCAAAGGCAGAGCAGAGAAAGTCTGCAGTATGGTCCACAGGATGTGGGCAGGAGAATGACCTCAGAAGCTCTCACCTTCTTTTACAGCCTCCTCATTAAGTGATTTCAGTATCTCCTTCTTCGTGTCCTGGTTACCAGCAAGGGCGAATGCATAGGCCAAGAGCGCCTTAGTGTAGGTATGGCTGCCATGGACTCCTCTCCTTGCTGACTTCCAGGCTGTGTCCAGGCAAAAGAGGGCATTGCGGACAACAGGATGCTGTGAATGTGGAGCAGGGGGGAGACAGCCTTGTGAAGCAAGGTGCTGGCATTCCCAGGTGAACAGACAGAGCAGACCTAGAGATAAGAAGGTTTCCCAACTCATTCTTATACATAGAAGAAGCAGCATCTATCGAAGGCCCAGGACAGATCACAGAAGAGGCAGAAAGAATGTAAGAGCCACAGGATGGGGAGGGGTGCTGTGACATGCTCTCTTCTGAACATGGCTTGGCTATCACATCCATGAGCTCGCAGGAGCTGGGGCTACCTGCAGGAGACACATGAGCTAGCCAGCCAGAATTCTGGCATGATGGGGTAGGTGCTATCCAGATCCCACCCACTCATTTGGCTCTCAAGGCATTTGGTAGTTCTGGGAGGAAGAGAGAATCATTATTTTTTAAGAGTGAAGCCTCTGGTCAGAGCCCCATGCGTGGCTTCACACCCAAGAACATATTAGCAGCACTAACTTTGTGGACTTTGTGGTTATATTTTTCAAAAAAGGCATGAAGTTGGGAAGAGATGAGTTGAAGAGAACATGGGGGGAGTTGGAGGGAGGAAATAAACAGGGGTAGATATGATTGTATGTGATTGTATGCATTTATGAAATTCTCAAACGTATAAAGATAAATAATGTACTATTAACTACTAATCTGGTATTAGTCATTTTTTTTCTTTTTCTCTTTCTTTTTCTTTTTTTCAAGACAGGGTTTCTCTGTGTGGCCCTGGCTGTCCTGGAACTCACTCTGTAGACCAGGCTGGTCTCAAACTCAGAAATCCACCTGTCTCTGCCTTCCAAGTGCTGGAATTAAAGGAGTGTGCCATCACTACCCGGCAGCCATGTCTTTAGGATTCTTGAGGGAGTGGAGATGGTTATAAGGGAGAAACAGCATAGAAACCTCCCTCAGAAAATGCAAACCTTTCCTCTTTTCTAGAGCAAATGGATCTGAGAAGCATTTGCACTGCGTAGAAGGAAAGCGGTCACATGCTGTTTGCGAAGCTCAAGTCTCAGACAACAGGCCAGAGTTTTGTTGCACCCAGAACCATCTTTTAATAGACACAGAGGTGATACCTACAGTGACAGGAAGAGGCATCTCCAGGAGAGCGATGGTGATGTAGGCAGACAAGGTGACTTCATCTTCTACTCCTCCCTGGGAATGGGCAAGAGAAAGTAATCCGAGTAGTTCTAAGAATTCTATTATTATTATTAAGAATAAGTTAGTCTTATTCTACCTGTTGTGGAACTTCTCATTTTTAAATAACCTGCCCTTCCCCAGACAATACATCACAATCAATATGAACTCTACCGTCTCTTTCTTGGTGATGTCTAGGTCTTGTTCTTTGGTGGCTCTGTCGGTAACTTCTACCCTGTAATCTCTGTGCTCACAGATCTCATAATGGATAAACCAAGACTAGCTCTGCAATACTCACCTTCATGGCATTGTTGAGCAGTGACCCAGAGCTCCAGAAGCAGCCGTTGTCCTTCTGCTGCTGGGAGAGCCAGAGGAGGGCTTGGGTGATGTGCGATTCATCGATGAAGATATATTTTCGAGCCTGAGCAAAACTCTTCAGTACAAAGGCTGTGAGCCTGAGGTGGGAATGATCGTACATTTGCTGTTACAATGATTTTAGAGCCACTTCACATTAAACTGCTCTGAGCGTTGCTTCCTAATGCTGAAGAAGAATCTAATAGGAATTGGTATGCACTGGCAATGCCCTCTCCCCTAGTCTCTGGGAGAAGTATGCTAGACCTAGAGTTTGCCTTAGCCATAATACAGACTCTATAGCTTTCTGACACACTTGTTTTTCTTAGCTATCTAAGAAGATAAAACAGCATGGGATGGTTCTTGATCCTCTTCTTGGAAAGTTTCTTGCTATGTATAAATGACAGTAACTTCACATGTCCAATTCTTCTACACAGTAACTTTATGTTCGCTTTTACTTAGGAATGCAAAAATAAGATTTTTGCATCATTCTATCCTAAATTCTTTCCCCTCTAAATGAATTCATTCTCTCTCAAGGTAAGTATGATCCAAGAAAGATTATATAAACTGAAGCTGATATGGCTTATCTAGAAGTAATGTGATATTCTCACTGTATCCCTTTAAAACTCTTGGTTAGGGGAACTATTTTAGAAAAGAAAATGTTATGACCAGGATGGCTTTTAGGAACACATTCAACATACATATATTTGAATATCAGATTGTCTACTTGTTAATTCTCCAATATTGGTGCACTCAATATAACTCACTCTAATTCCAATAACATGTCTCGACAGAGTTGTTATTGACATAACTAAGATACTGCATGTAAAGAGCTTATTTAAAAATAAGAGCTCAAGCCATTGGCTTCCCTTTACCAGGTATTGGCGTGACTCCTGCCAGGTTTATCCCCAAAGGTGCTGTAGGAGCCATCCCGGTGCTTGTAGTTTAATTGTCTTTGGTAGCCTGTGAGGGAAGGTTAGCAAAACAGTATTGGCAGGTTGAGTATCATGGCGGACAGAAAGATTATTAAATGCTTGACAGCTCTTGTAATTGTTTAAAACTGTCTTGTCCACATCTAAAAGTATGCTCTGGGTTCATAATGTGTTATCGGAAGTTGGAGAGTCTATAGTTTCTATGAAATAAACCATACTAGTGTTTTCTATTAGGGTAGTGGGATAATACACAATAGCAATGCTAAAAACCTCTACCTCACTGGACAAGCCAACTGAGACAATACTGTCAACCTCCAGCCCCTTGTTCAGCACTCACCTGTATTGAGATAGTCAATGGCTTTGGTCTTGATCTCCTGTGTCAGCTGCTCTGTTTCATTCAGATAGTCCAGGACATATATATTGGGAGCAAAAAGAACCATGTTCTGTTCTCCACAGCCATAGGGCATCTTGAGGAGATCCTGTGTGTTCTGCATGGCAGAACCCAATATATCTCCTAGAAAATGGGAGAATGGGAAATAATAGCATGTGAGATTATATCCAAAATAATTAGCCATGTTAAAAAAAAATTGAGTACTTTTACAAAGGATGCAGACAGGACAAAGGAATTTTTGGAATTTGAAAATCATTGGAAACAATAATTCAAGGAAGAGAAGTTAAAATTATAATTTGATGAATTTGTGTATTATTTAAGACAGAGTTTTGCCATGCAACCTGGGCTAGGCACAAACTATGTATCCTCCTGCCTCAGGCTTTCAATGTTGGAACTGTAGGTGTGTACTTCCACATTTTGTTGTTGTTGACTTTTGTCTTGAATAAATATTTATAGAAAAGTAACACTGTATGGGATGAGAAGTTGCATTATTATATTTAAGAATGTGTTTGTATATGTCAAAACAATTTTTATAAAAGAGATAATAATTTAAGGAAGAGTGCAAGGGGACACACAGGAGGAGCTAGAGGAAAGAAAGGAAAGGGGGAAATGATGTCATATTTTAATTAAGAAAATGAAAATTATAAAGTAAAAGCAACCTTTATTGTGTTAATAGAAACTACATATAAATGTGTGTATGTATATACATATGCACAAATATATGAACAAAAAAAGAAATACAGCAAAAGTTAAGGTCCAAATCTCTAGGGAATGAACTCACCCAAAATTGTGACAGAGGCTCTGGTGGAGTCCTTTACTACATCCGATGGCAGCTTCAGCGATATCAGCTCAGATAACTCATCCCCTAGGGCAAGAAGCGTATCAGCCACAGGAAAGGCCATTCTGCACTGGATCTTTAGAGATGTTGGTGGCCCAGAAACTAGAATTGTGTCTTAACCATAAACTACTTCTGAAAAGTTGTTCCTTTAAAAAAATAAAGCCTTTTTCCCCCTGATCTTAGGGGTTACTGAGCATCAAAGATTTTCAGAATTTTATCCCAAACCTCCTTGACATGAAGTAGAATTTTCAAACAAGGGAACAGATCAGCGAGAGTCCAGAGCTGGGGGGGGGGGTCTGTGGCAGTCACTCCACGGTCTGCACAGTGTGTGCAGGACAAGATGAACCATTTTAGTGCGCTTATGCACAGCCTCTCTTTCAAAAGTCATGAAAGGGGAAAAATCCGACAAAAATTTATGTGTATAAATAAGCAAAGAAAACCTCCCTCAAGAGTTCTAATCTCCACAACAATGTCATATCCTTTCTTTCTGATATGAATATGGTATAACTTAATGGGAGGCCTCTAAAATAGGAATGAACAAGTGAATACTACCCAACTCATTAAAAAGAAAATAACCTCTGCATATAAAGATAAAATGGAAAAGTATAATAGTTACTTTCCTTTCATAAACTTATTCCTATATACCCTTTTCACAAAGTTAATACCAATCATTTTGCAAAAAAAAAAAATGCTCTAAGCAAAGCTAAAATAAAAATAAACAAGTGGAAGAAAGTATTCTGGCTTGCTGAAAATAAAGTACTAACAATTGTTAAATAAATACATGTCATTTAAATCTTTGTGGAATATATGAAGAAGAAAATGAAGGAATTGTGGTATTTATCATCTCGTTCTCATAAGATTAATGTTGAGTTATGGAAGAAGTCAGATACCATAGTTCGGAGTGCAAGAAAACACAATGTGCTCATCAAACAACCAATAGCGTTCAACTCAGGTCAAAAGAGAAAAAATCTTCAAACATCTGTGGTCAAACGACATGACAGCATTCCATAAAAATACCTCAAACAAACAAACAATAGCAAAGTTCAGCTCCTCTTGTGATGAATCAAGACAGGATCACCACATTTTTTTAATCCAAAATGTTGGCAATATTTGTAAACAATGGAGGTAGATAAAGATGCTGAGCATACATTCTGGAAATGTATACTTATAGAAGCATGAACGCAAGGAGGTGCTTGTTCTACTAAAACCAAGACTAGAGAGGATGTGATGAGATGGGAAATCTTAAGCCCCGGCATTTCCCATGCAAGGCCCAGCCAGCATCTCTTCAGGGCTGGAGAATCTTTGGAAATTCATCACACAGAAACAAGGCTTAGATGCCTGGAGGGGGCGTCCCCCAACTGGAGAGAACCCAAGCCAGAAGGGTTAAAGATGGCACCATTTTAACCACTTCACATCTGCTTTCCCCAGTCAGCACAACACTTGACAGAGATCTCCCCAAGCCCAGTTTGTACAGGGGAAAAAGACAGACAGAGAGTCATCCACCCCAGATGGCATTCTGAGTTGCTTCCTAGGGAGCCTACTGTGATCCAACTCACAGAAAACCTGAGGGCAATGTCACAGTTAGATCACACCTATTCAGACGAAGATGCCTCAAGACTGGCTGCTATAAGAAAGATCCTATATATAAGCCTATATATAGGTATATATATAAGGTAACTGGAGAGAAAGCCTGGTTAGTAGAAACACAAATCAAATCTAAAAAGGATTAAAAACATTACAGAAAAACATCAGTCCACAAAAGGAGACACTGAGAGTGGAAGAAATGGAACATTTACACAACCAGGAATGGTTAGCGTGTGGAGCAGGCCTTGCCTGCCAATAACCACCTCAGATGCAAAAGGATAAGAGTCTCCAATATAAGGACCGAGAATGAATAAAGGAAGGAAGGAAGGAAAACAAGATCTAACTAACTATGCTGTGCTGCAACAGGAGCCATATGGGAAGAAAGAGACGGAGATAATGGAACTTCTAGCATGCAAAATAAATTAAAACTATGTGAAAAATTACAGACATTTGTAGAGACTCATTCTTTAAGAGAAGATAACAATTGTAAAAATGCATGCACCTTCAAATCAGAGTGTGTAGACAAAGCAAATATTCAAGGATATAATGTGATACAGACTGTAATGCAATAATGGAGGGGAATTTCAATACCACACTTCAAAATATAGACAGATCATGAATAAAACACTCACTCAAGCAACCTTCTACCTCAGACAGGCCTCACAGATGACTGCAGAACACTCTAAAGAGAACAACAGAACACCACTATTCTTTATGGGGTGGAAGCAGTGCTTATAAATTATATTTGTGTGGCCAAGGGATGAAGGCTCTGATTACCAAGTGGAATATCTTTCTCAGATCTTCTTGGGTATTAAACTTTTCTTATTCCTTGCTGTCCTCCATCTCCCTGGCTCAAATTCCCCCCATATAATAATAACAATAATAACAACAGCAATAACAATAACAACAACAGTAAACACATTGCTAACATTTGCTACTTTTTAAAAAATTAGTTCTTTGAGAGTTTCATACAACTAATAGTGTCTTTTTTTCCCTTCAATACCAATTTGTTCTGTCCAAATATTCTTGGATGTGTGGTCTTCCACTAGAGTGTGGTTGATGTTCCAAGGGCTACACTCTTAAGAAAAACTGTCTTTCCCTCACCCGCCAGCTAAAATCTGCCATTTGCACAATAGCTAGGGGTTGGGTTTGTATACCAACACCCCTTTCCTTGCTGGGATTTGGTCTGACATGGGCTACAGGGTTTGTGCACGCTGTTACAATTGCCGTGAGCTCATGCGTATAGTGGCCCTGCTTTGCTCTGCTGTGACACAGTTTCCCTGTAGTCATTCATTGCCCCTGGTACTTACTGTCCTCTCTTGCACAATGATGACAGATTTGGGGATAGGTGCAGTATGTATGTTCCTTTTAAGGCTGAGCATTCTACAATCTCTGGTTCTCTGTACTTTGGGCAGTGTGGGTCCGTGTGCTAAACCCCATCTATTGCAAATAGAAGCTTCTCTGATGAGGGTTGAGAGATACATTGATCTATGGTTATAACCGGAAGTCTACACTGAGATGTCATTTTACCTCATTCTGAATGCTTAATTAAAATACACAAATGGTGACACATGCTGAGAAGGGTGGAGAAGGGATGATACTTATTCCTTCCAGGTAGAAATGCAAATTGGTTCAACCACTATAGAAATCACTGTGGAGGTTCCTCAAAAGGGTAAAAATAAATCTTCCATAGGATCCAGCTGTACCACTTTTAGGTATATGCATAAAGGACTCTATAGAGTCCTACTGTAGAGATATCTGCTCAACCATGTTCATTGCTGCTCTATTCACAATACCCAGGAAATGGAAATCTATAGATAGATATCCATCAACTAATGCACAAATAATGAAATGTCCATTTACCCATGGAATAGTATTGAATTATCTAAAATAAAATTATGACATTCTGAGGGAAAATGAATGGATTTGGAAATAATCATTCTGAGCTAGGTCATCCAGATCTGGAAAGACAAATGTCACATGTTTTCCCTCACCTTTGGGTGTAAGCTTTGAATCTCCATAATGTGTATTTTATTTGGAATAGCCACAAACACCAGGAAATGACTAAGGGGCCATGAGGAGGGATTTTCAAGGGAGGAGAGATAGACTGCACTGGTATAAAAGATAATGGAAATAGTGGATCAAAAAGGGTTAAACGGGTAGAGTGGAGCATAGGGTGGAATAGGGAGTTTGGGGAAGGATAAATAGCACTAAAGACATTTTGGAAAAGAGCACTCTCAGGGCTCACCTCAGTAAGCAGCTCACAGGGAAAGCCTGCCACCTTCAGGAACCTAGGTAGATGGAGGAGGAAGACTCTAGGGCTCTGTTCTCGGGAGACCCAAACCACATCTTCCTGACCAACCGCTCTTGCAAAGCACACAAAATGGAGCAATGAGCCAGGGAGAGACTGATTGAAGGTAGAGGACCAAGTAGCTGGGAAACAGGCAGCTGAAGAGGGTCAGAAGAGCTCAGCACCTGCCCAGCATGGTGCTAGCAGTTCTTTAATAAAATACCAGGTCTCTGCATCAGTTATGCAGGAGCTAAAACAGGCAAGAGCTGGCAGAGAAATGCCCTGCAGTTATTTGGGAGCAAAGGGGACAAGGACCCCCCAATACTATTACAAAATTGGGAGAAGAAAAACAAGTTAAAAAGGTAATCAAAAGCAAAAAGATCAGAACTGAAGGTGTTACATTGCATCTAAGTATGTTGCAAAACAGACATAATTATAATCACATGACATTTACATTAAAGTATACACAGAGAGACCACTATAAAAGTATAGAGACCATAGCGATGAACCCACACAGGTACAGATGATTAATTTTCAGTGACGAATAAAGTATTCGTCAAACTTTATTTGACAAACAAGAGTCTCTTCAAAAATTGCTACCGAAAGAACCAGTTAGGAGTTAGAGCCTTGTCTTGGGAAGAAATCTCACTTTGCTGTGATAGGTTGTTTGTTTATGTGATCTCCCTGCCTCAGCATTCTAAGAGCTGGCATCATAGGCATTCACCACCATACCCTGGCCTCCTTGGGAACTACTTTCTAACTCTATTGTTTTGATGACACTTATGGTTTCATCCCACAGGAACATATAAACAATCTTCAAACTTCAAATGGTATAAAGCCTTAGTCAAAGAGAGTTTAATTAGAATGGTTGAAGCTTACCCATTGGGCAAAGCATAGTGTTGACCGTCACTTCAGTCTCTAGACCTTCAGGCTTTAGGTAAAACAAAGAAAAGTTAAGATGGTATGCATTGACCTTCAGGATATGGGTGTTGTTGATTCGGGGACCACAGAGTCCCACATATTGAAAAGAAGGATTTGTTGCACTATATAAATAAATTCTATTCATTGTAAGTATATGAAAAAGATGGATTAATAGAAAAGAAAATGAGTGAATATTAATGAAGATAAATAGCGAGTGGACAGAGAGAGAGAATGATGGGGAACAATAGATAGATAGAAAGATAGATAGATAGATAGATAGATAGATAGATAGATAGATAGATAGAAGATAGATAGATAGATAGATAGATAGATAGATAGATAGATAGATAGATAATACATGGTAGATAATATAGAGATGATAGATAAATGACAGATGATAGATGCATAGATGATAGATGATAGATAATAGATGATAGATAAATAATAGACAGATAGATAAGAAGTAGATAATAGAGCAACAGATTGATGGATGGATAGATGATAGGTGGATGAAAAACTTGTGAAATACACAACTACTATTATTACAGTACCTACATATTTATGTTATTGTGAATCTTATTATGGGCTGTGCATTATTCAACATTGTAAGAGTTGAAATCCTAAAAATAATTAGACCCTTAACTGAGTTTGCTCTTGTGACTTGGTGTGTCCCATCAGGTCGGCAGGTTCACTTACTTCAACCACCAGGGACTTGATGACCGTGTCTTTCTTTCCATGTTCAGGGACCACGGGTACCTCATTCATACACAGCTCCTTAGAGTCTGCTGCCTCTGCACTCACTGTGAAATTCACATTTCCTAGTAGAAAAAGAAAAGCCAGGTAGAGGCATGTACATTCCCTCTTCCCCCAAGCTTGCAAACTCAGAATTTACAAGGCTTTAGATTTAAAAAAATCACTGGAGCAGAAATGAAAGCAACATCCACTAGAGGTCCGGGTCACTAGCGGTGGAGGTAAGGAAGTGAGGCTCCCTTAGACCCTCTACTTACAAAAAAATGGGGGAGGGCTTCTTTTTGTTGTGGCTGTTATTTTGTTTTATTTGAGATGGGGCTTGATTACGTGGGCAAGACTGGCCTTGAGCTCTTGATTGACCTTGTGTCAGCCTTCTAAGTGCTGAACTGCAGATGTGCACCAGTAAACCTGGCAGTGCCATTCTGGACTGGAAGCCAAAGAAAAGCAATCCTACTGCCTGGGCCTCCTTGCCTGGGGGAAGAAGCACTGCTTATGAGGGCCCAGCCGGGACTCCTGAGCCTCTGGACTCTGCTGCTCACCTAATGACTTGGGGACCACTGCCCAGGACGCCGTGTGCCTCTCATTCATACAGATGCAGTGAGACTTCAGCTGCTTCTCCTCTGGGACAGCTAGGAAATCAGGAGAGTCATCCAGCTGCACAGTAACCTGTGACCACACAAGAAGCAGGGTTAAAGGTAAAAGGAGACTAGGTTTAAATGGAAGCCTACTTGGAGATGGTTAGATTTCAGTTACCTAACTTCAGCGAGACAAATAAGGCCCCAATACTGTGATTCATTTATGTGCACGTCACAGATAAACCTCAGCACTTGGAGGGGCGCTTGGCCTTGCAAGTGCTGGAACCAGAAGAATGACAATGAGGGAGTGTTGCCTGGGTAAGCACCCCTTCTGGGACCCGGAAGGGTGACTCTTCCCTGTCTCAGTTACTACTCAAAGCCTATAAATAGTTATGGTTTTACCCGAGGAGAGTTGCACACACACAACATTTTAAATGAAGCATTATATAATGAACGCACCAAGAAAAAAAAATACATATATAGGAACATAGAAGTTGGATCTACAAATGCTAAAACATGAGATGGAGAAGGTCATGCTTACTTGTGTCAGACATTTTTCTACTGCGCAAATGACCTAACTTTAAAGGATTATGATCAAGTCTAGACACTCATCTTTGTAGGTTGATTCTTAAAGAGATCCACTTTCCTAACATATAAATATATGTATGATAGCTTCTTCCTCTGCAGTAGACAAGAGGTGGGTTTTACTTATTTTTTTTTTAATTTCCTTCTTGGTATTTCTATGGATGTGACTTTTAATTTGTGTGTACTCAATTAAAGAAATGAGTCTCTACCCGGATGCACGTTCGGAGGTAGTTCAGCACAGTGGCCTTGAGCATGAAGGCTTCTCCACGGATCACAGAGTAGGGCATCGTGAGCTCCACAAAGAAGGGCTGGAAGGCTTGGAAATCGATCACGGGAGACAGGCCCAGCCCAGTGTCATTGGACAGGCAGAAGGCCCCGGCCTTCCATTCCGTGATGGTGTCAGGGATTGTCACTTCCACTTCAGCCACTCCTGTTGAGCTGCAGGGGGTGGGGTGGGAAGTAGAGGAGGTGAGCAGCTAAATCGACCCCCTTCAGGAGAAAACCCTGCAAATGATTCTATGGCCACAACACTCTATGCCCTATGGAAGGGCAAAGCCAAGACCTTCCATGAGGAAATGGTGGGTTTGCCTTCTGTTTCCAATTAAGCCCATATCAAAATCATCTCCCAACAATTAGAGCTAAGTCTCACAGGAAAACATAGTTAGGAACTGGGCATGCAATTGATATTGATCTCAATTTTTGCTACAAAATATGACCCCAGTGGTTGTATCATTTTTACCTTTGCTACTACTGTGTCTATTTGCCTGAAATTATTTTAAGCTTAACCTATGTTTGCATATAAGTAAAGAAGCAGATCTTTGTTAGAAATTTACATTTCTTTTTTTTTTATATGTAAGTACACTGTAGCTGTCTTCAGACACTCCAGAAGAAGGAGTCAGATCTCATTACAGATGATTGTGAGCCACCATGTGGTTGCTGGGATTTGAACTCAGGACCTTTGGAAGAGCAGTCAGTGCTCTTAACCACTGAGCCATCTCTCCAGCCAGATCTTTGTTAATATGTATGATGTTTGCTTGCATTTGGTCCTTATGCCCATTTTCTGGAATCTTATAATTAAATTTTTAAAAGGTTTTTCTTCTGACTCAAAGGATAACTTCTCCTGAAAAGACCAATGGAGTAGAAAACTGAAAACTGAAAAATGAGATAAGAGTTTTCAGTTTCTCCTAAAGAGGTTCATGGAGCCTCATTGGTTCTCTGAGAGTTGGACTCCTTACTAGCGTACTTTAGAGAAGGGTACACAGCAGAC
This sequence comes from Apodemus agrarius, assembly GCA_964023405.1. Taxonomy (NCBI): domain Eukaryota; kingdom Metazoa; phylum Chordata; class Mammalia; order Rodentia; family Muridae; genus Apodemus; species Apodemus agrarius. The sequence goes on along the minus strand of OZ030006.1, from coordinate 151,629,828 downwards.
CACTAGGAGCCTGAATAGACAGGTGGACGCTTTCCACTATTCTACCCCAGGGCTCTCCTTCAGTGACTAAGGCAGCTTCAGGCTTCTCCGTGAATGCAATTTGTTTATGTATTAAGCACCTCAACTTTTGTAGTTTTGTCCAATGATCTGGTTTGCCTCCTAAACTATCTATCTCAGGGACTGGGTGGTCCTCACAGTCTCAAGATCTCTGACACCAGGGAGAGCAAGAGAAAATGTGCAATAGATGTGTGTGCATGCTGGGTGGCTTTCTCCCAGGGCTCAGCACAAAGAGAAGCGGGGTCTGAGGTCAGGGTCACGGGGGAGACATTGGGCTCCTAGTTCTGACACTCTGTTGAGGCCTGTTCCAGTCACAGAAAGCTCCCTCACATCAAAATGTTGGAGCATCAGTCTTCAGCCTTCTGGCCCATGAACATCTGACAGATGTTAGAGAAACAGGAATATTAAGGACTAGCCTACTCTGTCTCAGCAGAATCAAACTGTCCTAAACCTGCAATTGTCCCTTCTTTGGATAGTATTATGTCTGTAGATGAAAACAGGCAATTCTTGCCTAGTGGCTGTCTCACCACTACTGGGGTAACTCAAAGATGCTCAATTTCTTCTTTGAATCTAAGACAGGGAAAGCTGTCAGGAGCAGACTAGTCTCAACAACAAGTGAATAAATAACATTAAACATCACATTCTTGGATTTCTGATGAGGTTAAAAAAACTACATAGTCAACCTAGGGTTTTTTTACTTTGAAAGGAACAGATTTAAGAGGATGGTTTTCAGATGGCATTCAATCTTAAACTAAGACATAGCCAGGTGCAGGATTATAGTCTTTTAAGTTAAGATAGAGGAAAGTGTTCAATTTAATTGACAAAAATGTTGGACTGGGTATCATGTCTGTCTTATACCATATAATTCACAAAATGGTAATAGTTGTGCTCAAATTTTATTTTGAAAGAAAGTTTTATTTTATTTTATTTTATTTTATTTTATTTTATTTTATTTTATTTTATTTTATTTTATTTTATTTTATTAAACAGAAAGGGTGATATGTTGCAGGATTTTCCCTATCCGATTACATTAGTGCAGAGAAGGTCTGTGATTGGACAGGGAAAAGGGGGTGGAGCTAAGAGTGACAGAGAGAGAATGAGAGAGAGAGGGGGGGGACAGACAGCAGAGATAGAGAGAGAGGGAGGGAAAGAGAGAGACAGAGAGGGAGACAGACAGACAGACAGACAGACAGACAGACAGAGACAGACAGACAGACAGCAGAGATAGAGAGAGAGGGAGGGAAAGAGAGAGACAGAGAAAGAGAGACAGAGAGGGAAGGAGAGAGAGAGAGACAGAGAGAGACAGAGAGAGAACGAGAACAGAGGGGAGGAAGAACAGAGATGGCTTCAGATGTGTATCTGTGTGGCATTTGCCAGCCACAAGAAGCTATGATTTTATAAGGTTATAAATGTAGGGATAAAGCTTTTATCACTATCAATTGGCTTTAAAATTATTGCATTGGCATCTTGTAAATTGTGTTATTATTTATACATAAATCTGATTAGTTAATTAAGCCTTAAGAGTGTTGATCCTACCAAGTAATTAGGTGATGGGGTGTGTGGAGTATTGCATGGTAGAGAGAGGAATTCAGGATCCCCCACCAGAGAGAAGGCAGGCAGAGGGACCACCGAGTGAAAGGCACCAGGCAGGAGCCCTGTGGTACAGAGTGAGCTCTGCGGCTCGTAGGTTACACAGGAACATGCTGGCACTCTTTTTAACCATTCCCACAATAACACTCAGTGACACTGGTTCCCAGAGAACCAGGCCTTTAATGAGTTCGTTGTTCTCTGGGAACCTGAACCTGCATGAATCTTTCATACAGCATGCTCCTCCTACTGGATAACTCCAGAGTCAGATCAGAAACAATACCACAGCCAAACTCCTTGGCTTTGCACAATGTGAACCCGGCTCCTGAGCTCTCCAGGAGAAAGGAAGGACCTGGAACACTTTAAATGCAAATGCTTGCCAGCCCTGCCTTAGTGGATCAGTCTCCAACACATCTATCTCAAAGCACTGACAGGGCTTGGTAAATGCCAAGCTCCTGATGGCCACAATGACTAACAGGGTGTTCAAACCAGCACAAAGACCAGAGAAGCATCTCGGTAGAGGTTCTCAACTTGTGGGTGATGTTCCCTTTGGGGGTTGAATGACCCGTTCACAGTTGTTGCCCAAGACTATCAGAAAACTTCAATATTTACATTACAATTCATAACAGTAGCAAAATTACACTTATGAAGTGGCAATGAAAATAATTTTATGGTTGGGGGGGTCACCACAACATGAGGAACTGTATTAAAGGGTCACTTTATTTGGAAGGCTGAGAATCATTGATCTAGAATCTCTCTGGTTTGGCTGGTTGGTGAAGTGTCTTTCAAATACTGGAAGATCTCAATAGCTTATGTTCAACAATGTGCAGACAAATCCCATTAAGAAATAATAAACTTCAAAAACAACCAAACAGATGCTAATAGAACGTTGGGAGAAGACAGCAGAATAGACACAAATAGGGCACTTTTCAGCCTCAGGCACAAGTGGGGTACTCTCCAGCCTCAGGCACAAGTGGGGTACTCTCTAGCCTCAGATACAAGTGGGGGTACGCTCCAGCCTCAGGCACAAATGGGGTTCTCTCCAGATTAGATCCAATGCTGGGTCAAGAAACAAGTCTCAACACCTTTAAAAGGTACAAAATTATTTTGTGTGTCTCTTCTGGCTAGATTGCTTCATTCATCAATTGCCCTAATTTAAACAAGAATAAATATCAGCCTTTTAAAGACATCCAAAAATGGAAGGAGAGACCAGACCCACTGAGATATCAAAGTCAGATGAGAAGCTCAAAAGAAAATCAAACTATAAACCAATATCTTAAATCAACAGCGAGCCACATTCCTTAATAGAACAATAGCTACTGAGTCCAACAGAACATTCAAAAGATTGAACAGTGACCACTGAATACAAAACAGTTCAATCGAACGTGCCACATTAGCCATCCAGAGTGCAAAGTTTATTGATTTTCTTTTTTTTTTCTTTTTTCTCTTTTTCTTTTTTTCTTTATTTCTTTTTGTTTGTTTGTTTTTGTTTTTGTTTGGTTTTTTTGTTTGTTTGATTTTTGAGACAGGGCTTCTCTGTACAGCCCTGGCTGTCCTGGAACTCACTTTCTAGACCAGGCTGGCCTTGAACTCAGAAATCCGCCTGCCTCTGCCTCCCAAGTGCTGGGATTAAAGGTGTGTGCCACCACTGCCCGGCTTGTTCATTGATTATCTTAATAGATATTCTAATACAGGACAAAAAAAGCCATCCTTTCATGATATGAACTCTCAATAAAGTAGGTATAGAGGGAAATTTTCTCTATAACTCACTGAAATTAAAAAACTTTGATCTATATTTCTGCATCTGTATTATATATACTATATAATATATTATATTATCTATACAATAGAAACTTCTCACAAGACCCCCTAACATTCTAACCAATGGAGAAGACCCAAAAGCTGTGCCAGCACAAGGTAAGGGTCCCATCCTCAGGCTTGTTCAAAAGAATACTAGAAATACTGTCAAAATAATCAGACTAGAAAAAGAAGTCAAGAGTATCCAAACTGGAAAGGACTAAGATGACCCCTGTTTATAGATGATCTGATCCCAAATGAAGAAAATCCCAAAAGTTACTTTAAAAGACTGTTTGAATGAATAAATGAACTCAGTGATGCTGTTAGACGCAAAAATGAAAGCATGCTATCTGAAACAGCAATAAAGACAACAATCCCATTTATGATGGAATAAATACTTAGATGTCAACTTAACTTAGGGGGCTTCCATGTTGCTCAACCTTAGTAATGCTTTCCCAGTGACAGAGAAAGACTGTGCTCAGGTAGTCTAAATACATACACTAAAAAGGGGAAACTCGCAAAAGTTCAAACTGTGATAGATCTATATTTCTGCGTCTTATATAAAAATAAGCTACTTACTCCACGATCACCAACTCCCAGATCCACGTCTCAGGGAAGTAGCTTCGTGTAGTCTCTGTGGAAGATTCTGAAGACTCTAGAAAAGCATCCATGTGGCCTTGGCCTACGAGGTGGTATGCCTCTGGTACTACGGTAGGCGAGAGAAGGCGAGAGAACATTGCCATTGTTCAGGGGCAGTGAACACAAAGACAGAGCTCATGAACCACTGTGCTACCAAAGAGAGACCACAGGAAGCCCGAGGCTGTGAGATGGGAGCCAGGAAAGGACAGGACGGGCAACAAGGAAGGCTTCTCTGAGGAAGTGACTTTGCAATGGAATTCTGAGGTATTAGAACAAGCTGAGCCAGGGGAAGAAAATGCCGGGCACAGACTGGCAGAGGCGTGGCAGAAAGCCTTGGACTGTGTGCAGAAGAGAGGACCTTGTGGAGTCCCAGGAAGCTACTGCCCATTGTGCCAAATGGAGAGACCTAGGGTGTTGGGCAGGGAGGAGGGCAGTAGGGTAGACTGCCACTGCATGCTTATCTATGGTAGCACAGAAAAAAAATGGTAGTGGTTTTGAGAAACAGTTTATAGTGATGGAGGAATTGAGGATGGAAAAACTATGTATTTCAATGCTGAGGGAAAGTGTCAGTCAGCTGTCCCATACTGTCACTTTCTACTTGCAAAGTGCTGGTAAACTTTTGGCAGCCACCCACTCTAGGGAAATGTACAGCAACAGACACATGGACAGGCAGTAGCTACATGGGCAGATGATAAATAACTTTCCTATAAACCCTGGTGATAAAGAATTTAATTATGTAGTTTGTAAATGAAAAGATCTGATTCTCTGTAGCAAATTTCACATAGAATATTTATTCTCACGGAACCTTTCCCTCGGTGTTTCCTTTCCCCCACATTCGACACATCCAATCACTAGTCAGCAATATAATAAGCCCACACTGCCTACTATGACTTGGCAAAGAAGCAGCTTACATCACTGAAAACAGTGACGCATGTTTACTTCAGTTTAGGGCCATTGAAGGAGATCCCCCCCCCCCCCGCCTGAGAGAACGCAGTCCTGCATTGTGAGCATTTCTAACTCCGTTTTCATTGACTCCTGGGAGCCTCCCTTTCCTTCCAGCCCCCTGTGTCTACGTTCTTGGTGGTTGATTTTCTGACCACTCAGAGTCCATCCTTTCTTTACACGTGTCTGTGTTGGCTCTGTACTTCTCCTAGGCCACTGTTCACAATCCCTCTCCCGTGCTCCACAGGCTTACATTTGGTGGAGGGTGCCAGTATCAGATTTGAGCTTTGAGTGTTAAGAACATTATGTCACAGCCCTATTTTATATCTGAATCAAGGTTTGGGTTAATTTTGACCAATTATTTTTAAAATCTTGTCTCATTCAGGTCAGTGTTTTAGACACTCACTTCTGTTGACTCCGAGGCGTTCACAGACTTTGGGTTTATGGATGTTCGCATTGGTGAATACCTTTAAGCCCATAGCCTACAAAGGAAATGACCACCTGATTAGTGCGTCCCATCTGGATTAAATTTTCCATGTTTGCATATGAAACGGGGACGTTATGCCACATTGTCCCTTAAATTCACCGGACTATGATAATTTTATACACACTACTTATAAATACCACAAAGCAATGACTTTCCATATAAAGCAAACTTCATTAGTCATTAAAACTTCTGGTCCTGATTCTGCTGTCTTAGGCAGACCTTTTCCGGCTGGTGGCCTCGAGAAGTCACTTGGTTCTTTTATTCTGTTAGTTTCAACCATGCTAAGAAGGATTTGGGAAACATAACTTTTCCCATACAGGGTACTTTAAGAATCTTTAGACCTGTCTCTAAGATAAGATGTTTACCTTTAGGAAGCCATACATGTCCTCTTCATTTGTGTCCTGTACCGGGGAGTACAGAATTCCATTAATGTAAGTGTCATTTTGCTTAATGCAGCCGTTAGTGTCTTCTTCCTGTTGACTCACTCCCGTAGGGAAGCCAGTGAGGTCTTTCACCGGCAGCAGATCATAAACCTGCAGGAACACAAAGCACATAAGAGCTAACCTCTCTGTGGCTTTTTATTAAGTAACTAGGAGGGAAAAAAAATCCCAAGAACAGCAGCACCAAAACCTAACATACTTCCCATTTAATTAATTGAGTGTCTTGATATTTGTTTACACCATTTGGCTGCAGACATGATCTGCTCAACACTAAAATGAAATAAGACCTTAATAATTGAGAAATTGAGCTGTGTTAGGCAGATCTTCACCGGCCATGGGTGATTTGATGTTTTGGGGAGAAGGAATGAAGGGATAATTCTGTCACCACCTTGAAGTTGACCATCAACCCAGCATAGAATGAAGGACATGTGCCCCAGAGAGAACAAGAACTGCAAACACCCTCCACGTGGGAGAAAACAGTACTTCTAAGGTTTTATTCACAAAGACAAAATGCTCCAGGCTGTCACTCAGTTCCTAAGGGCTGAACTCTGAAATACTGGAGATGGTGCACTCAAACCCATTTAGTAGAGACTAATAAAATAGACAGGTGCTGACACACAGATGTACATTCGCAGGAAAGTGGCTGTGGCCCGAATAGACAGGACCTGGAGCCTGTGATGATACACAAAAAAAAAAAAAAAAAAAAAAAAAAGACTCCTCCTTAGCGCTCCTCCCTCCTTAGCTCCTCCCCCACAACCTCCCTCCCCTGCTTTGTCTTTCTGTAAAACATATATCATCCGTTTCCATTACAAAAGTGTAAATCTTATGAGACACAAATATCTGACTTTCCATAGCTCATGACTAGCTCCGCAGCACTTAGCACGGCCCGGAGAACACAGTGAGTGTTAAGTTCATGTTTGGTGAATGACTCACACTGCCAGGCAAAGTGGCTTTATTAGTAAAATACTAACAAAGGATGGAGAGGGATTCACGTCCTGCTACAAATGCCCGGACGCTCCTCCTTTATCACTACAGAATTACTAGACTGTCTACTCCATGTCCACTAGAGTTGGCATCAATTTAAAGCTCCAATAAGTACAAAACTTATATTACACATACACAAAACAACGCTATTTTCTCCTTATTGAAGTTTTTCTCCTTGTTATGCTATTATAAATGTTGTTAATAGGTCCTTTGAATATATATTTTGACATTTCTACTAAAATAGCACTTGAAAAGAGCAAGCACCATAGACCAAGGAGGTGGTTCAGCAGGTATGTCTGCCATACAAGCCTGAGGACCTGAGTTCGATTCCCAGGTCTTGCATTACTCAAGCTTTTCTCCTTGCTTCAAGGCCCTCCCATGCTTGTCATCTCCAAGGTGGACAGGGACTTACCAGGGATGGGGAGAGCTCAGCCTCAGGCTTCGCGAGCAGCACGCTTTGGTCCACAGCACGCAGGCCACAGAGGGACTGAGGAGAAGCTATGACGCTGAGGAGGGCACGTGTGGCCGGAAGACCGCTAGTTGGGCGAAAGACCAAATCCACCTGATGGGTAGGAGAGAAAGGCCAGAAAACTCAACTTCTGAATCCCACCGTGTGTCTCTTACAATTCCCAGGTATTTCTCACCTTCCACACAGAACAACTTTGGTAGCTCTCACAGTGGCTGGTGTTGTGCTACTTAAGTAAGTAGGCCTTTTCCCCCTCTTGAACTTTGCTCTGATTCTCAAGATTCTGTCAGACAATTGTCATGGGCTCTCAAGATGCTTCTAAACTGGCCATTAGGAAGTTTCAGTCTTTTACCTCTGATATACAGTATGCTCGTTAACTCTGGATTTACGGAATGCAAACAAAGGTCTAGGCACTTCTGTTTGGGCTTCGTGTGGGCTTTCAACTTGCTGTGTACCTTCCTAACGCTCCATCACACAGAGAGGGCAGAGGCATTGGGAACTGCGTTACATGATAACAGTCAATGGTGCACAAAGGATTTTGAAACTGAGGCAACAACTCCTTGATGCAAGTCTGCAGTGGACTTGCAGACCTTTCCCAAGACAGTCACTTATCCCTTCAATCCACACACGTATCAGGGAATAGGTAACAACTTGCCATAACTGCTGGATTTTTACTCTATGAAGGACCCACCTTGTTGGCCAGGCAGTTTTCTATCTCAAATTTAGCGGTATCTCCAACCACTTCTCCGTTGGGCAGAATGGTAAAAAGAACCAGTCGAGCTGTGGGGGCCAGGTCTGTCTCCATAGAGATGTAGATGGAGAAGTGACCTTTCACTGGAGCAGGGAGAAAGAGAGGCAGCAACCATGGGTTATACATGTTCAGAGGGAAATTTGAGAGTTACTTTATGACACAGAGCCAGGCTGGGCACCTAGCCTGGCCAATGACTGCTGCTGTTAGTAGACACAATGCACACAACAGATGCTTGACGCCCTTGCGGAATTCTGACTGTGGGGAAGACAATTACACCAAATCCTCTCTCCTATATAAATCATATATATGTTTCCGCCTCCCTTTTGAGCTTTCTCCAGCTGACACTAGCCTCAAATGCTAAGGGAATGGAGGTGTCGACTTCACTGTCAATCATTCCTAATCCTCACATTAGGAGGAGAGGAAGCTGTGAGGCCTGACCATGAAGTTACCATACTGAATTTACACTTCTGTCCTGGTTACCCTCTGTGAACATGGCCCTATCCTTTTCTCTGGAAAAGAAGATCTACACTCCCATGGAAGCCAGCCTTGATGCCTGTGGACACTGTAGTATTTTCTCTAAACATTCTTTAGTCTGTGGCACCGATAGATAAAGGAGTGACCATTCATAGCTTTCTTAGTAAGTCAGTTTTTAGAATGGGGGAAACCTTTAGCTGTTTATTATCCTGTTAATCAAGGGCAGAGTCCCATTCCATGGTAGAAAAAACAGGAAGAATCTTTGTAAATCATCATTAACTTAAAAACAGAAACACACAGACACACACAGAGAGCACAGACACACACACACAGGGCACAGACACACACACAGAGCACAGACACACACACACAGAGAGAGAGAGAGAGAGAGAGAGAGAGAGAGAGAGAGAGAGAGAGAGAGAGAGAGGTAGGGAGAGAGAGAGAGAGAGAGAGAGAGAGAGAGAGAGAGAGAGAGATGTTATCACAGAACCTGGTAAGTAGAAAACACCCCAAGGTCTTCCTCCTCTCCATTTACACAATTCTGAAATGTCTTTCATGTTGAGAAGAGAGTGCGCAAATATTTCTAGCTGGAAAATGTGAGATAGCTACAGTATCCTCGTGGCCCTATCAACATTTGAAGTAACCTAAGTAAAATATAATAGAAAAAAAAAGAAACTTTGATAGCGGATGACAAAAGAAGCATGCATCTCTCCTGGCTTCCTCTTCATGGTGACGAGATGCAGAAGAGCCCTTGTGGAAGCATCTTGACAGGCACTGAGGTCAGGCGGTCCGCATAGAGCAGAGTTCTGGAGATAATGCCATACTCACTGTGTCCCTTCTTCACAGGCAGAACTTGAGTCCCCGCCCGGGCAATACCTCCCTTCGCCATCACCTGCAAAACAGGAAATTAAAAGGTTTCCAGCAGACATCTTCTACTGTCTTCCATTCTACATGCTTGGCTTATTGAGCCACTGCTGGAAATGATTAGCCCCAGGAGAAGTCGAGCTCTAGAAGCAAACAAGAGTGTGAAGCTGCTCTTCCAAAGGACCAAATTCAGTTCCCAGCACCCACGCTGGGCAGCTCACAGTCATCTGGAACTCCAGCTCTGGGGTGGGGGGTGGGGGTCAGACGCTCTTTGATGGCCTGCTTGGGCTCTCACATGCATGGCAAGCATTCATACATACATACATACATACATACATACATACATACATAAAAAGAATAAGTTTGGAAGGAAGTCAACGTGGTGATGTGCATGGTTTCTTCACCCCTTACCCCCAGAGAGCTTTGTGTGTAGGCAGAACTGGGGTGACCTCCCTCCTCACCACATAATAGAAGACCAGCTTCTTCAGCTCCAGCACAACCTCTTCATTTAGAATATAATGCGCCTGGACCTCCAGGGTATGGTCACAGTGCAGTTTGTAAGGCAGGGATTCCAGGTGCACGAAGCTTCTGCTCAGCGAGAAAACGGCGTAGGCAGTGTGCCAAGCCTCTACATTCTCTTCTGTCAACCACCTGAATCCATAGCAGACATTGCTGTCCTTGTATTTTGCCTAAGGAATTAGAAAAACAGTGTCACTTGACTAGATCATGTGTGAGGAACCCCTGTCCTCACAATGTTCTACGGATTTCTTCCTCCTCCTCCTCCTCCTCCTCCTCCTCCTCCTCCTCCTCCTCCTCCTCCTCCTTCTCCTCCTCCTCCTCCTTTACTAGTAGCTACAAATCTTTTCCTCGACAGTAAAAGTAAGAGAGGGCCATATTCTGTTTCTCTGTCTTAAATACAGGCATGGTTTGTGGCTTTTCCCCCACCTAACATCCTGAGTTTGGTATTCGGAATCAGAAAGAGAATGACTTGAGCTGTGTGTCTTGCTGGCTAGTTGGTCTGAAGATGCCTCTGCTCCATTGCCAGTGCAGAGACGCTGCAGCTACGGAACCTTGGCAGGGAGAGTAAACACCACAGCTGCTTCACGTGACTAGTTCCCACTGGCCTCCTTTTATGAATGATGAAACAGTGTAACCTCACTGACTTGAGAAAATCGTTGCAAAAAAGCACTGGCTAGAGTCAAGTGGGAGAATTACCTAATGTCCTTCTGAGGTCTTAGCTGTGTGAGTGAATGATTTCTGTAATTCTGAATTTCATATTTAATCAGACCAAGCATCCTATTTGCTAACATAAACATTTATTATTTTTATGGTAACATTTAAAACACTTTTCTAGCTCTTTTGAAATATACAATATACCATCATTAGCTATGATCTTGCAACTGGGCATTAGGGTGAACAATATTTCCATATGAGTAAGGCTGCTAAATTTTATAGAAACATTAGTTGTTTTTAGTTTTTTGGGAAACTGGTATGTAACTGCAGGTAGTTACAGACTGGCGCCTGAACATGTGGCTGGACACGGGAAGGTCTCCTGAGGTGACCCTGTCTTGGCAAAGCTTCACAGAAAATGGAAAAACGATGGTATCCTGCATGGTGAGCAACTACAGGAGTTAAATACTAGTGTTAGTCTAAAATTTCATCTTTTTAAGATGTGGTTGTAGGTGCAGAAGGATACAGGCTAGGTGGAATAGCGTTGACCCAGCGCTAAACCCACTGAGGGGTTGACAATGGAAAATGGGATAGGAACTTCTAAATAGGTGTTTGTCCGCAGCCTTCAAGAGCTGCTTCAGGGGAAAGGAGAAGGGTTTGAAAAACAATGGTTAGAGGGTTTTTTAGATCAGATAGATTCTTGTTGGCCATGGTTCCAAGAAAAAAGAACTTTAGGTAAGAGAACCTGGGAAAAAATTGGAAAAGTGTTAAGAGCCACCAAGGCAGATAATACTACCCTCTGCCTCTGGATGCTTATAAAAGATATTATTGATGAAGAGAATTTGAAGGCATCCGATAGCACACAGGGAGAATTTGAGGAATCTCAAGAAGGGAGCCTGCCAGAGAGGACTTGCTCAGAAAAGGGTCCTCTCAACCCCAAATTAGAAATCTCTAGAGATACTACTGATGAGCTAACATTAGAGGAGAAAGCCCATTCAGGCGAAGGAGCTGGCAAATATTATGGTGAGGATTGGCCTCCTAGCGCACCTTAGGCTTTGTGTCTGGAAGTTGCTAATTTGCAAGTTAATTCTGTTTTGCTTTTAACTCTTGACCTTATATTTTAAGCAGACTGATTGTCTCCACTCAGGCTCACCTGGATTGAAAACTGGTATGTCTGTTAAAGACACTTGCAGGGTGTTTGGCAATAAATAGACTCCCTGACATCAAAAGCTATACAAGTGGACTTCTTAGGAGAGCTACAAAGAACTCAGATATATGTGTGTTTGCTTACAAGCAGATGTGGACACCAGTGGGAGGTGCGAGGCAAAGCACTGCAAGGGGAGGACCATGTTTTCTGCCTGAGTCCCCTGTGAAGCACACCTGGTTGCATAGAGGTTGGTGTTTAAAGGTATTCCTTAGACTAACAAATGACAAGGAAGCCTAAACCCTTTCCTCCATAAAAAGACACCATAAAGTATTTAGGAGGACCAGGTCCATGCTTCTCCCACCATCTTTTGACAGATGACTGTCCACTTGGTTGTTACCTTCTCATCTTAAAACTAATTAAAAAAGGGGGAGCAGATGTAGAGAGCCTTACTGAGGTGCCATGCCACCTGGCAGGAACTTGACATTGACCAATCCACCTAGGGTGGAGTGCTCAGACCAAGGTGAGGCCTATTGTTCTTCAAGGACCTGCAGTTTCCTGAGAAACAGTAGCCACCCGTGGAGCAACTGAACTGGTTCTGCTGAGAAGCTTCCAGTCTTTAGAGGAAGGGTTTTCCCCTGCCTATATATTGAGAGTTCTTCATTAAACTTTGAGACTTTGAACAGCAATGTTGTCTTGGTCTTCATCTCTTTTTGCCGCCTTCCCATACATCCCCAGCTTCCCTTCCAGGTAACCCATTCGATGTAACTGTGGGCAGTTACACTGGTACAATATTTTCCACAGTGTGTGTACCATAACAGAGCACCCATATTTAGTCATAACATTACTTTCTTACTAAAACTATTAGAAGTTGACCTTAAATTGTCTCTAGGTTGTGGGCTATTTTCTCTCCATAGGACTAAACACAATTTGGTGATTTCATCTCTTCAGGAGGTCATTTTGTTTTCAAGACTTATTCATGCCATTATAACCTCTCTCTGCACTCACCCTGACAGTTAGGGACGTGCCCATGACATCATTGGTGTTGATGGAGAACCGTGCCAGGCCATTCTTATCAGTGGTGGTATTTATGTACTGGTTTGCTTCATCAGCTCCAATGAAGATCATCTCATGTGGAATAGGGGTGCCTCTCCCATCCTCCAAGAGCACCTGAAGATTAAAAGCAAAGGTCTGTCCATGGGCTTTGCACACATACAGTCCCAGGCACTGTGGATATCCTCAGGAGTCTACAGTGTGGTAAAAGTGTACAGATGCTAGCTAAAGATATAAACTTGGTGAGCAGCAGCCAACCCTAGGTAGAGAAATGAGTTTGAAGAACTATAAAGCAACAAGAATACATAGGAGTGACCTAACAGATGCATTGTGGTAGTTTGCAAAGACTCACAGAGTTATATAAGAATTTGTATAGTGATAGAAAATGTAATTCAGTCGTCAAATTGATTAGAGATTCAGACACTTAACTTGTGGTAGACAAGATAATTTCCTATAGCTTAATATTATGGCACAGCATTCTGTATGCAAGCAGAGTTCTGAATCAGGTGCCATTTGCTTCTCCAATTCATGTTTCTCATCCTAGATGGTCAGCCTTCTGGAGAGTAGTCAGATTTTATGATGTGCCTCCCAGATAACAAGGGTAAAATTGAGGAGGCACAGTCAGCATTATATCTGGTTTTAAACCAAACTGTCGTTAATACTGAATTCAGCCAAACAAACAAAAATAAAATAACCCAGTCCATATTGTGAAGTTGGTGACTTTTTTTAACTATATGCTACTTTGAAAATTTTTTATTTAATTAACACAAAATACATACTTATAAAGTTGGATGTGTAATTTCAATAATATGCAAATGGTGTATAATGATGAGACAAACCTCTCTCATATATTTAGTAGCAGAAAAACCCAGGCTGATATAGATGAGCATTCTTAAATATCAATGAAATCTATCAAGAAGATGTCAGCTGCACATGCAAACCCAAAAATGAGTACACAGCTCCATTTTTTTGTCTTCTGCTGAGACAGTCTTGAAATAGATAGTGAAGTTACACACAGACACGCACATGCGTGCACACACACACACACACACACACACACACACACTATTTTTTCCTTTGGCTAACCAGGTATAATTTTAGCAGACCTTGTACCTGTGATGTGAGTTTTGATAGCACATGGCTTGATGAATTGAAAGATACTCCACCTGTCCAACGAAAGGAATTCCTTGTCTGAAATGTGTATCCACATTCACAAACGATAGTTTCGTTATGGTTCTTGTGATCTTAGTGAACCCTTTGCCCGTTTCTTCCACACCTAAAACAGAAGGTGAGGTGTTCTTTTGTTGAAGGCTGATGTCCTCAAATTGCTTATATTATTATCTCCTTCTTTACATTCCATAATTTAGGACAAGCACAATCAATATCACATTCTTCCCCCACACCCCTGCAACACACAACCTGTTCCTTCTTCTTGGATCTTGGCATTCACATCAAGCTGCATCTCATACTCTTGTCTCTTTAGCTGGAAAGACTTGGTTTTCACCAGCTGTGAGAAGCAGCCACGGCCATTTAGCTAAAAAGGGAGAAAATAATGCTGTGTATTAAACTGTATAGATCAGTCGTTGGTTAATCTGGTAGAATTTAGGGAGAATGATAAAATAATCCAGACATTTTCTATTATATTAAGGCATAATGTGCACTGCCTAGGGGCTAATTATGGATAATTTTATAACAGTATCTTGTGAATAATTGACAGATATAATTTCTCACTGCCTGACATTGCTTGATTGAGAAATATATTAATGGTTTTGGGTAATCTTATTGCAACTGAGACCTAACATTTCACCAAATGCTGGGTCACCTCTCACAGCAGACACTAGTGATTGGTCATCTGATTCCTCCCACAGCAGACAGCTGGTGATTGGTCACATGACTGATGACCTTCCCTGGGCCATCTCCTTGGCATCTAGATGGGGAACTGTAATAGGTTCTTGATCATAGAAATAGAATTAAGCTGACACTCTTCAGGGTCAAGGTGATTTGAAAGATTCATGGGCTTTGACTTTTCTCCTTTTACAGAGGATACCCAGGAAACCTATGCATGGCTCAAGTTCTGTTATTCTGGAACACATACATTGGGCAATTGCAAAAGGCCAGTAATGATTTCTCAGCTAAGTCATTTATTTTTAATTTCTTAGAGATATTATAAAATTCTCCTCCTACCTTAGCACCATGTGGCTGTCAGGAAGCCTACCTGTTGACTGAGTTTCTCACAGAAAGCCAGGGATTCTTCGCCAAAGCAGTTAGAAGGATTACTGTACTTCCTGCAAATGTTCACAGTCACATGTCCTGGAACAGGCTTCCCATAGGTGTATCTGTCATTAGAATATTGCCAAATGACTCAAAGCAAGCACCGGACATGCCTGTCTCTTCCTTCTGTAAGTCCTCTTACAGCACGTCCATTCTCAGGGTTCCGTTCTGCCCTGTGCGGGGGGCCACTCATTACACACCAGAGGCAGATGAATTTAGACTCAGAAAACCTCCACGCCACATGCTGGAGCTCACAGCACTCTCCTTTTGTCTGGTATTTTAAAAATTTTTTCAAACTTATAATTGAATTTATTTTGAGACAGTTCTATAGCCTAGAGGAACCTTGAGCTCATCATCCTCCTGCCTCAGCTTCCATTGTGTTGAGATTACAGGCATATACCACCATATTCAGTTCTTGCATTTAAATTTTCAGTATAATCTAAATAATGGTGGTTTTTTGTTACAAAGGTTAGATAAGTTTTTTATTTAAAAATTTTAAATTATGACACACATGTGGTGTCATCAAATTTTTAAACAGCATCTTTGGGTTCTCTCTCCCCACAGCTCTTCTCATTCTTTCCCTTCCCCCCTGCATCCCCTCCCCTTACAGCCCCCTTTCACTTTCTTGCCACATGTTCTCTTTCCTTTCCCTTCTCACAGGGTCCTAGCCCCATAGCGCATGCACACACTCTCCCCACTTACATGCACTCATATGAGCATTAAAAGCTAGGATCCCTGCATGAGAGACAATGCATGATTTTGCATTCTTAAGAGAAAGGTAAGCACCATACACACAAAAAGAACCTTAGTAGAAACTACAGATGTTTTCAAAGCTACTTAAAAATTCAAACTACTGCTTGATGTATCCCCAGTACAAATCTCTATGTATGTGTTTGTAACTTTTTACGAAGCGAGTACTGTTGTGGGGTAAATGTCACATGTGACTGTTTAGTTTCCAAGAGCCTTTGCTTTCTTCACTATTTGAAGGATCTTCTGTGTCAGTTTGCAAGAACATTTATTAGTACTTGCAGGGGACTTGGTGGTCATGACTCTGAAGCAGCTGATAGCATGTGTGTCACATGTATGATGTCCAGGCAGCACTAGTCTTTTCACGTCCTGTCCTGTTACTGCTACTACAGGTCTCTAAGAATGGGGGCCTAAGATCCTACAGACACTTCTGGGTTCAAAGGGATCATCCTGAAAGAGCATGCTCAGTCTCTCAGTGAAAATGGTGTGCAGAGAGGGAGGTAACAGGCCTGCAGCAGCCTGGAGACTTAAGTATGATTTAGACTCCAAATATGCTTTTTTTACCCTCTGTTTGCAAGGTTAAGTCCATGACCTGTTTCTGACAGAAATTCCTCTATAATCATGCATTACTTATCCTCCTACTTAGAGTATTACTGTCACTTATGGCTAAGGGAAAGCCAGTATCCTTCAGTGCACTTGTGTGAGTGTGTGTACGTGTGCATCTTTATATGTGTGCATGCATGTATGCATGTGTGTACATACATGTGTGTAGATGTGAAAGTCTTTGTGTGCGTATGTGTGTGCATGTACACATGTGTATGCGCACATGTATGCGCACATGTGTATATGTGTGTATGCATGAGTCTGTGTGTGTGTACCTTTCTTACTTGTAAAGTCAATCCAAGCCATGTGGCTTCCCTATAAGTGGTCCCCACCTCACTGACAGTTATAGAAATGTTGATAAGGATATAAAAGAAAATAAGAAGGAAACCCAAGAAAGGAACAGGAGAAGAATGGTCTGTAGCCGGGAACACTCAAGGTTCCCATGTGGCCCCTGCTCCTGGGAAATCATCCACACTATCTCAAATGCTGGATCTACTTGGAAGGTTGTTTCCGTTCTGGCCAACTCACATGCCACACACGGACACATTCATCTCTTCCTCCAGGATGGTGATCGTCTCTGGAACTGTCACTCTCACTTCAAACTTGGGAAGCACTGTGGGCCACAGGAAAGGGGGTCAGTGGCTGCTCTTCGGATCTGAAGGCTTTAGTATTTCCTAGCTCTTTGTAACAGCTCTCTAATGATACTCTGGTATCTCGTAAAGGTAACTCCACTCTCCAACTTATCCATGCTCACTTCAGTCTCAGGTAAACATTTTGATTAAGGAACCATGACAGCCCATTATAACCTTAAAGAGTCTCCCTCACCCCACTCCCCCTTCCCCTCCTCTCTCTTCCCCTCCTCTCTCCTTCCTCCTCCCTTCCCCCTTCCTTCCCTCCCCCCTCTCTCCATCCCCTGCCTTCACTCCCATTTCCTTCCCCTTCCCTTCCCCTCCCCCTCTCACTACTGAAACAGTATTTTATTTTGGTCACTCAGCATTGCTACAAACAACCAAACTAAATGAAATTTATTCACAAATCACTCATGCCTCACTGGACTTTAATGTAATTTGTTCTACTCTGAGCTCAAAATCATCCACAGGAAACCGAATGAATCTGAGCAACCACCAACTCTGAGCTCTAGAGGTCTCAGTTATGAAAAACCATGTTCCCACGATCCGTACCGAATTCCTCCACAGAGAAGGGGTGCTCGACAGTCCTGCCTGATTCTGTGCGTATCACCACCTTGTAGGAGCCCTGAGTGGGCTCTGAGGAGAGGGGGAAGGACAGCTGTTTGAGGCCACCCTCTAAGTTGAAATTCTGCCATTGTGCAATGCGATTTTTTTGGGGGTCCTGTAATAATAACCATAACTCATAAAACTGAAAAGAATATCAGAGATTATGAAAGAAATCAATGGGACCTTCCATGTTATCCATAAAGAGGGCAGATGAGAAGGGCTCAGAGGGCAGGCGAGTCCCAGCCACCCGTTCCTGGGTTAGGCTGGGAGCTGCTCTCTTTCCTAAAGTCTGTGGCATATTGTAAGAAGTCCTCAAAGAAGGTTTCCTCTGAAATGACTGCTTTTTCTCTAATTGTGGACTATTGGTGTTACTCACCTGAATGTACAGTAGAGGGATCTGAAAGAAAAGAAAGAGTTCTCAATTCTAGTTTACATGGACTCATTCAACATACATAGAATATCTACATATCTACATCTATCTATCTATCCTACAAATTAAATTTTTTTTAAAAAAATTTGTTTTAATTAGCTCATTTCAAGCAATGAATAGGTCATGTTAAGAACTTAATAGACCATGGGTAATAGATATTTATCGTATACTATTGTCAGGAATAGGGTTTGCTAATATCTCAGGGCTTGTGGCATCCCGCCAAGCACATCCCCTTGCTACGCAACTTCACAGACTGAAAAATAAACACACGGATCTGCAAGTAACTGGCCGTGGACTCAGTCATTGCTATGTATTACTGGGCGCTTCTGAGAATGAGAAAGGATGGGAATAGCATCTCTACTGCCAAAGTTTATCCATTTATAAACCTAATATTGACTACATACCTAGCTGTATGTTGTGTGCCATCCTAGATGCTGAGAACAGAGCAGTACAGAAAAGAACAATAGAAAAGAACAATGTGTCTGTCTGTCCTCATTCTAAAAGGATGGACAAAAAAACAAAAAAATACCTGTAATGATATGTTTGGCATCACATATAGGTTTTGGTGTGTGTGTGTGTGTGTGTGTGTGTGTGTGTGTGTGTGGTGTAATATCACACATACATGTTAATCTGATAGAATGGTGAATATTATACTTGATTTCAGGTAGAGTATAAGCAGAAGCTGAGAGATGATATCAAGTTTACTTCCATGGTCTTGTTTACAGATGTTGGTCAAGGAGTAACAATACAGGGAGTAAGAAATGGTGTTTTTCCACGCCAACATGATTTTGTGTGAGTAGCTGTGTGAGTGAGAGACAGAGAAGCCAAGGGCACGGCACTACCTTTTGCCTTTGGGGTTTAAAAGAGGACCGAGCCTTTGTAAGATGGGAAGGTGTGGTGGAAACCTCAGCTGAGAATGGAGAGTTGGTCTGTCCCCACCCGGTGGCAGGAAGATCTGTGAATCCTCACGAAGGAATAAACAGAACACCCCCAACTGCTTTCATAGCAACCTTCACATCTCTAAGCAAAAACAAACTGAGACCCTCAGACAGCTACCCGCTGTTTATTTTCTTTCTTTTCCTAGTTAGAAACTGGAGGGTAAGTCTGCATGCATGACAGGCAGCTGAGCGCCAGATCTCACAGGATGTGCTCCCTACTGTCTGATCAGGGAGAATGTTCAAAATGAAGGCCCTGGGCTATGGCGGTGTGAGAAATTTCTCCTCCACTCTCCAGCCCCTCCTCCCTCTACAATCCAAGCAGGGTCCTGGCCAGTTTATATAAATAACAATAATTTTATGTAAATAATAGGAGACTTACCAATTCATTAAGGGGGTGGAAATTTTCATCCAACGAGACAACACGAAATCTCACTGAAATAGAAATATTTTTTTGATGAGCCCTAGCCCTTGACCGGTCCAGTCAGTGAGCAATGAACACTATCAAGGAACCAGCATCCCAGGGACTGGGAGGGACAGGCAGGGAGAGAGGAATTTCCTTTTTGATGCTGTCCTGATTGTGAACTTCACCATACCTGTCTGTCCTGGTTTGTAGATGGGCTTGTCAGTCTGAACAAAGACCAGGCTCTCTCTGTTCTTAACCAGCACCGTGCTCCGCCTCCTGAACTCATGAGTTGGTCCTTTGACTTGGACAGTGAGAAACATCACCTCCTCGGATGAAGACTGTGGGACCTAAATTACAGAAGAGAGTCTGAAAACCCAGAGAGTCTCTGTAGCCTCTTTGTCCTCTCCCTGTTCTGCATCTCTATGGAGATCTCACTCTTTTTTCTTGATTCTTTTCACCCCTTCATTCTCTTCTGGGAATTTGGCATAGGCAAGGATTCTTACATTTTATGAATTGGAAGACCCAAGTATAAGGTGAGGAAATACATTAATAAGCGCTGTGACTAAAACTCTCATCTTGATTTGTATAGAAAACACAACGCAGTCTTGACTCAGTTACACACTGTATTTGACCAGGTACTTATACACTAGCAGGACACTGTGGTAGCCGAGCTGCAGGGTCTTAAGGCTATGGGAAAAGAAAGCATTTTGGTCATACTAGCTTGCAAGTATTCTCCATGCATCCAGCTCTAAAGATGTATTGGACTCATGCTCGGAGCGATTTTGACAATTTTTACTCTTAAAAGAGAGTATGAGGTAAGCCTGTCCATCACCAGTGGTGGCTCATGGCTAACCTTGAACTAGTTTTCTTTATGAATTTTAAAAATGAATTTTTGATGTTTAATGTCACATTTCTCCCCTTCTCTACTGTGTGCTGCTGTTGTTGTTTTGACAAATAGAATTTTTCTTTGGTCGTTTGATTTATTCCCAACATGCTTACAATATGTCGGTGGAAACACGTGAGTTGATCCTTAATCCCTCTGCTTGGTTGGCCTTGTTATAGTCTTTATTGACACCCCTCCCACCCCCAGCCTCCCAGCCCCCGAGTCCCCCACCCCACCCCACCCCCCGACTCACAGTGAAGGAGGCACAGTGGAATAAGTCCTTGTCAACCACAAGGTCAGTGAAGAGGCTTTGGTTCCCATGGACAGACTCCATGGAAACTCTCACTGTCACCGTCTCATTTAGGTGGCTGAACAGGAGGCAGCCCTTCTCAGGGGCGCCTGCGTGGAGCAGGGAAGGCACTATCACCATGTAGATTCTGAGGAAGAAGGAAGGAGGAAGGCAGTTAGAGGAGTGGGACGGGGTTATTGCTATGAGCGTCTCTATCCCATCACGGTGCCACCATCACCATCCTCGGTTACTAGGGAGGAGAAGGCAGATGCTGCTGAGGGTGGCTTAGGATTGCCCTCCCCACTCCAGGCCATCGGCGTCAACATGGGGGAGGGGGAAAGAAAGCATGCATGCATGTGTTTTCAGCCAGCCTGTAAAACCTTCCCATCAAGAACTTGCTTCTATTTTACAAATAAGAAGGCTGAGCATCACAGAGAGAGCCACTAGTTGAGAGTCTCAGTTGCGTTTGCAGATACCTACGTCTTTGCGGGTTACCCAACCTAGATGTTTGCATCATATGGATGTGCCTTTCCAAACGCCGAGAAAAGCTCCAAGGTAATCAATCCATCCTCTGGTAACTCAGGAACAGGGCAGATAGTTTATCAATCATGCATGACTAAAGACCAGCACTCCAGTTTCAAACAGCAACTCTCAAGAATGTCTTTAAATGCCACCCAGCTCTTATATACGCTCAAGCTAACTTCTACTTTTATTACAATTTTAAACAGTAAACTCCTTTGATACCCTAGAATAAGGCTTCATTTCACTTAAGTTAGATTTTAGCTTGTCCATACAATTTTACATATTATAGGTAGTATCACCTACTTAATAGATATTGAGAGATGTGGCTCATGACTTGGGAGGCTGAGACAGGGGGATTTCCCTAAGTTTGATGCTATCAGGCACACTTAGCAAAATCTTGTCTCAAAACAAACAAATTAACAAAAACAACAAAATAAAAAATAAAATTTTTAATGCTCAAAGATTCTAATCTCTGCCACTATCTAGAAGTTTATACTATGATTTCCTTATGCTTCAAAATATCTCATGAACAATTCTCATTTTTCATTAACAGGTATATATAAGTATACATGAAATATTAACTGTGGGTATATTTGTTTCACAGTAACTCTTCTTTTATATGTGTAACCATAATCTTGTAAAATGTTAATATTTTCTTATGATTGGATTATTTTCAGTATATAACTTACTAAAAATATATTCATCATTCATACATATTAGATGTAAACTTCAGATACTTTCAAAGCACGTCTCTCTTGAGAATTGTGTCTGTTCCTCTTCCACTGTGAACATTGCTGACCTTCATTTTAGCTAATATTCCTCATTAAAACAAGTAACATTTGTCTTTTGTGTGTACACAAGCCTTAAGAAAGTCTCTAATAGAGCCGAACGTGGTGGCGCATGCCTGTAATCCCAGCACTTGGGAGGCAGAGGCAGGCGGATTTCTGAGTTCGAGGCTAGCCTGGTCTACAGAGTGAGTTCCAGGACAGCCAGGGCTACACAGAGAAACCCTGTCTCGAAAAATCCAAAAAAAAAAAAAAGTCTCTAATAACTATGCATTTGTCACGTTTCTTAGACATCATTTTGTATGACCTATTCTAAATCACCCAGAGCCAGTAGTGCTCCCAAGTATGGTTCTAGCCGTTTGTCTTATCTGTCTACACCTCTTGGTTTGTTTTTGTTTGTTTGTTTGTTTGTTGATTTTCGATTTTTGTTTTGTCTTGTTTTGTTTTGTTTGAAACAGCATTCATCACTAGCTGATTTGTACAATGGTTTTACTCGGCAACGAAAGTCGTTTACATTTTCAGCGTCAACATCAACATTTGAAATCATTCCTAGGGATTTTTAAACCCCGGGACAAAGCGCCACTGTGGAGAGGCATGTCTTTATTTTCTCAAACGGACTGAGGAATGTAAAGAAGACAAGGGCGAAGTCTCAACAGAGCCACAAGCCGTTCTGAAGACACGGGTACCTATGCTTATTCTATGTAGTTGGAAGGTCCTGCCTTGTTACAGGAGAGTATGGATATTCTGAAATCCAGAGAGCTAAAGAGAAATGATTAAAGCTGGGCTGAGGAGGAGGAATGAGTAAGGAGACTATGGAAAAACCTCAGCGTTTAAAGAACCTCGAAGATGAAAAAGAAGGTCATGGTTTTATAGGAAAGAAGCAAGTAAACAGAAGCCCTGAATTCGAGCTTCTGGCGTCCGGTGAACTCACGGTTTTTGTGGGGCTGCGGCATCTGTGGGCAGCAGCAGAGGCAGCAGCAGAGGCAGCAGCAGCAGCAGCGGTGGCAGTGGCAGCAGGGCCAGGCTCGGGAGCCTGTGCTTCCCCATGCTGCAGACAGGACTGGAGAGAGCTAGCTGCCTCCTCCCCTGCTCCCCGCCAGAGATCTGGTCCTGAAGGCGCTGAGGAGGCGCTAGGCTTTATGCTGTTCTTTGTGCAAACAGCTGGTTCCACCCACAGGAGTTCTCCAAACAAACCCGAGGTTTTCGAACATTCTCTGAAAGGGTCATTGATGGCCTAACTACTGCCGAGGTTAATTCCTGACCCCGGTTAGCCAGAATTCCCAGAAGGATTAAGCACTTTCCAGCTACTGCTCACTCTCTTTTGTACAATAAAGTTGATAATCGGCTTCTCCTCCCCCCACAGCCTCTGAGTGATGCTCTGGGCTCCTGTCTGGAGAGTTGGCCAGGAGGCTGCCGCTCAAGCAGCACTGGGGGGGCTTGAATAACTCACTCCAAGGGAGCGTGCCAGCAAGTTCCGGGCCACATAAGGCCCATCTGTCTTCAACACGAGGCCCATGTTCAGCACCTTTCCGAGAAAAGAATTTTGAACCCGGCTAGGAAGTAGGTATTGACTTTAGAGGTATTATTATACATTAGATTGGAAATGAAGTGTCACGGCCAAGAGAAATGGTTGTCTTTAAAGTTTCCTAATGCTTAGCTATAATTCAGGTGCTGGAGGGTAGGAAACAGTAGGGTCCTGGGCTTGCTGGCCAGCCGGTCGAGCCCGAACAGTGAATTTCCAAATCCCAGTACAACAAAGCGTTGGCCTTAACCTTCACATACACGCATTTCTGCTCTAAGAAGGTGAATAATAAAGACTGTCAGATAACCCCACTTTGCTGTGCCTAGCAAAGATCCCAGCTGCCTTTGCCATCCGCTCTACAAACACTTGTGTGCGACCCTCTCTAGTCTCTAGGTCCTGGAGGCAAATTCATTGATTCGTGCATCCATCCGCTCGTTCTTGCAGCTTCTTGGTTACTTCAAACCATGTATTGATCCTCCTTGGCTAGAACCTAGCGATAGAATGTCAGATAAGTGGAAGTAAGAATCTATAGAAATTCTAAGATAAGGGGCAGGGGAGAGGACAGATTTTACAAGGGAGAGGAGAAGGCGAGCCAACCATTATCTTCAAGAAGTTGATGCGAGGGACACAGCCTGGTTGTGGGCTCCTGGAAACAATGTGGAAGGAAGGAGAAGGGTGAGGGGCATTCTAAGCTTTAGAATGACATACATATTCAGGAGTATTGATGATACTCTTAATGAAATAAAATTTCTTTGTCCTGAAGGGAAATGCCTAACTACTTAGGAGGGCAGTAAGAGGAGTTGGCTTCAAATCAGAAAAGAACTTTGGCAATATTAAAGCTCACATTTGATCCTTGAAGAGATCAATCTTACTGAAATGCAGAGAGGTGACAAAGGAAATCATGCAGAAGACGGGAGAAGGAGTAGACGGCGAGCGGGAGGTTCCTGGACATTCACAATGGAAATGGAAATGGAAATGCAGTGTAGCAGCAAGAGAGAGAAGATTATAGGAAGTAAAAACTTGTTTGTTTTCATTTCCCAGCGGGTCAGTAAGTGAATTGTGCCGCCATTAATGAGTAAGCCAAGAAACAGACAGGCAGGAGCAGAGGCAAGGTCAGGGGGCTGGGCTGAGAGAACACATAGTTTTAGAAAGTGCTTGTGAGCTATCCAAGAATGCTGTTCTTGGTCTGTTTGTTCCAGGAGTGAAGTCTGCGTCCTAACTTGGTGTGCCATTGCTTCTGTGAGTCGTGGCCACGTTCAACTATCGATGTCCTGAGTCATAACTGGAAAGTGGGATTATGTTGTTTCTTTGTGGACAGAATCTTGAGAACATGCACAATTTCTTGTAGGTTAAAGTTACGGTGCCTGGATCTGTGAGGTCCCTAGATGCACCTGCTTGCACAGGCTGTGGGAAAAAATGGTGGTACTCAGAAGGTGTTGATGAAAACAACAACAACAAACAAACAAACAAACAAACGTTCAGGGCAAGGGCACTGGGAACATCTGTTGAGTGAGGGAGAGGCAATCAGATAGAGCAAAAGTCAGGATGGAGGAACCAGGAGAGTGCAGGGCTCTCTGAGTCCCAAGAAAAGAACCATTCCGACAAGAAGGTCATCCTACTAGATCAGTGTGATTGTGAACTCATGCCAAGACATCAGCAACAGTAGCATTAAAACTGAAAAAAATACAAAGGACTTACTTTATAACATCTTGGTTCAAACTGCAAGAGAATTTTAGGTTTTTTTTTCTTTTTACATGCTAAAAGCAAGCATTTTTCAGAGATGATCTCTTAAACAGGATGAATAAAAGTTCATAAAATTTACTTGATCCCTCGTCATAAATTGGGCAGATGAACAGTGAAGACCATCACTTCCAAATTTCTGGCTGTTTACATCCCAATGCCACTGTGAAATTCAGTTATAGAATGGCAACTATTCATCCAGATGGGGAATCAGAGCACCGGGATCCATCCGTCTGCGTGGAACAGAAGCTTCGTCGGGTCACAAGGGAACATGACAACCAGGAGAGAGTTTTGTAGTTGATCTGAAAAGGAGAAAAATGGGAGTGTGTATCTGCCAGAGATGCAGAATGGATGAAAGTTTTCTAAAGAGCAAGAGAGTCTGGAACACATGTAAATAAAATATTTCATCTATAAACGCTGAGTGGGAGCAGTGAATGGAAGTGGGAAACAATATAGGGGGCTGGGAGCAGCCAATGAAAGGGGGAGCAGCTAAGGTAAAGGGGGAGAAGCCAATGTAAGGGAGGAGCAGCCAAGCCAGTGTAAGGCAGTAGCAGTCAAAGGGGAGAAGCACCTACTATTGGGGGAAAGAGCAGCCAATGTAAGGGGGAAGGCTGAGCTGTCATGATGTCTACAGTGAGCTGTCCACTTAGCATAACCTAGACTAGCCTAGGAGATGGGGCCTCTGCACATCGTTGTGGTTGTCTTGGCTACCGTAGCTGAGGTTCTGATGTTGGAAGGCCCACCTATCTTGGGTGGGGCCATTCCTTACACAGTGTGAAAATGCCGGAAGTAACATGAACACCGGCCTGCATGCTTAGTTCACACTCGCAGACTGCTGCAACTGTGGGTGTGATGTGTGTCCGTGTGCTTCACGGTCCTGTGGCTTTGACTTTCCTAGCATGATGTTCCCTAAACCTTGAGCCTTTGCGTTGCTCTTGTCTGGATTGTTATCACAGCCACAGATAAGAATTTTAAGACGGGCGTGGAGGGATCATTTCAGAGGGAGGCTCTGGGGACATGATGAGCGGACGTGTGAAGATGTGTGTCGAGGCGGAGCATGATTCAGTTACATTCAGTTACATTCAGTCAGATGCAATAAACGATGGACCTGCAGAACACTGTGTAAGTGAAACACGCCAGACACAGAAAGGCAATCACTTCAGCTTTTGTTTCCTAGGTGGGAAGTAATACAAGTTAGTTGGAAGTATAATCATGATTACTTGAGCCTGGGAAACTGGAAAAGAAAAAAAGGAAGGCTGGAATTGATCTGCATACACTGTGTGCATGAGTGGAAATAATAATAATACTTAATACATCATCATCGTCATCATCGTGCTATATATGGGGTGATTAATTAATGTCCCCTGGTAGAGGGACACTCTCTCCTCATGCATCCCATACCCCATGTACCCATAAGGAGGAAAAGCTTTTCAAACCTATTTCACTTGAGATGGGGGAATTTGAGAAGAAACAGTTGATAAATGGGTGGGACAGTCAGTTGCTGGGTCACCAGAGCCTCAGTTCTGACTGGACATGTGGTCCTGCCCAGCTGAGCTACCTGCTCCGGGCCTCAGCTGTCCTGCTAACAATTCTGAAGTCTGGCATCTATGCTATCAGCCTCACAGAGTTAACATGGACCAGACCTTTAACCTATAAACCTTATCACAGTAGAGAACATTCATCTTTACGTTTTACATCAATGGTTGGAAAGAGATTATTATTTGTATCTTCTGTGGGTTTTGCTAAAGGAACCGTGTCCAAACATACAGCCAGGAGAAGAAAATATGAACTTCCTCACCTGAATAGACCACCCCTCATGGGAAAGGAGGCACACGACATGGATGGGCTTTATACAGCTTTGAAGAACTTAGCAAGAGTTACAGTTATAAGTATGAGGTAGGGTTACTGAAAATAAGAAAATAAGAAAGGAGTTCACAGAACAGACAATACGGGTGCAGAACACAGAACGGGCACGTGGTGATGAGAAGAGAGGGGGGATATTTGAGAGTTGAGAAAAAAGATTAGGAGACAGATAGGCCTTAATCAAAATTAGTAAGAAGAAAACACTTCCCCCTCACATTGCAAAAGTACTTACAGGAAATAGAAAGGTCTGTGCTTGTACTTGGTATGCACTAGCTCACGTTGCCCCAGCCGAGAGAACATGGGAAAACACATCTTCTGCCCCTCGTGATGATGAGGACATTTCAGCTGTTTACACATTAACCACCTTCAAAATGAGAAAGGCGAGTTGTCGACATAGGCACGCTCCCCAAGTCAGAGAGCTGCAGGTCTGGAGCCGGGAATGAGGAGCTGCTCACGTGCTCAGCGCGGCTCTCGGGACTAACCACGGCTTGTTAGTGCGGGGAGCGCGTATCCATAGTGGGGACTACAGGAATGAGGGTCTGTGCACGACCACAGTGAGGCTCTGGGGACTAACTATATCTTGTTCCTGCAATCTCATCACCTCCCCTAACTTTCAGTGAGAACTCAGCAGTGGAGATAGAAGCAGATTGACTCCCAGGTGTCTCTATGTTAACAATGCCCTTGCCATAGACTCCCCGAGTTATCAGACATTTAACATGCTTTGTCTTCTCATTTAAATTCTGTTTGCCCCCTTAGGTTTCTGAAGACAACAGACACCCACACTACCCATGATGGTAGACCCTACATTGAGATGTGGAGGAAATAATGCCTAGACTAAACCAATTGACTACAACCAATAAAACTCCACCCCGGTCTCCACACTGTGCACATTCTTTGAAGTATTACAGATGCGTTTTTGTTCTGTTTTGTCTTAGATGTATTTATTTTAGTATTTTTTATGTGGATGTGTGCTGAGCCTGCATATATTTCTCTGTACTACATGCATACCTGGAACCTGCAGAGGTCAAGGGAGGGTATCAGATCCCCTGCAATTGGAGGTTCAGATGGCTATGAGATGTTACATAGGAGCTGGAAATCAAACTCAGGCCCCTTGGAAGAGCTGCAGTGCTCTTAACCACGGAGTCATCTCTCCAGCTCCTGCAGAAGACACCTTTTAATTGATGTGTCTATATGATGTTTTCTAAAAGTACAGTCTTGTAAAAGATCTTAAGCACGCTTTCATGTCATCTACTCAGAAACATTATCTCTTGCCAGCAGTATGAAAGACAAGATCATGTTCCCGTAAGCCAACCTTTAAAATGTCACCAGTTTAGGGAGGGGACACAGCACATACCCTTTACTTTTGAAGTCTGTAGTCTCTGAGCTGCTTGGCATCATCGTCACTTCCAGGTGTGACATCTGTCAATCACGGCTTACCTTGGCTTAGAACAGTGGTTCTCAGACTATGGGTCACAATCCCTTTGAGGGTCGTATGTCAGATAATCCTACATATCATATATTTACATTACAATTTATAACTAGCAAAAATACAGTTATGAACTAGCAACAACATATTTTTGGTTGGGATACAAGGTCACCACAACATAAGAAACTGTATTAAAGGGTCGCAGCATTGAGAAGGTTGAGGACCGCTGGCTTAGACGTTTGATTTTCTGATTAGGAGGTCTTTCTCCATGCCAAAGTATAAAAATACTCTCCTGTTTCTTTTCAGTATCTGTGTTGAAATTTTTATGTGCAATGTCTGCCGTTTGTTTCCAAATATGAAACCATGTGGTGGACATCTTTGGGGGTTAATTTTCTTTTGTCAAGCAAGAACAAAGTGCATTGCGCATGTGTGCATCCATGGGCACCTGTGTGCGCAGGTGCTGTTCACAGGCTGTTTGGGGGCTCAGTTACACGCAAACGGTTTGTTCACAGCAGCTCTAAGGTTCATGATCTCGGGAGTGCATTTAACAGGGAGCCCAAGACAGGAGTGAGGTTTTCAGAATAGGAAGGGCCGGTGGTGTGGTTTAATGGAACAGGGAGAAGGAAGAGGAGAAGGACATGTTAAGATGCAGCTGCCAATAATAAATGGCATAATCCATAACATTCATGTATTTTCAAGGAAAGTTATAATTAAGTACCTGAAACAGCAAGATGCCATTTGGAGGCAAATTACAAGTTATTTATAAAGTGAAGAAACATGAGGCGTATGTCATGTATCATACTCTGAATATTTTGACTGTAATAACAATTCTATTAGTTGGTTAAGCATTATAATGTCTTTTCCCAGATTAATGTGTTTTAATTTTTGTTATAAAGCACAAACATGTTTATTTCCCTCTGGGAAAATAATGTAGATATTTCTCGTTGGCATATCCTGTAACTTTATTACAGTGTTTTAAACTCCCTCATTTAGTCCGGTAGAGCATTTTCTTCCACAAAGTGTACGCATGCTCAGTCCAGTGACATTTTCTAGATCTTGAGTTTTTCTTGTTTATGAAGAATGGAGCGAAGGCTCTTTATAGATATTTTACACTTAAAATATGTAACTATTTCTTCTAGGTGTAATTCAATGGCATCTTTTCTTTTTTTTTATAAGAACTGCGAGATGGACCTCACACTCTACCAAATAAAAAGAATTTTGCTGAAGGACATTGATAAAGGGCACTGCCAATGGATGGTGCAAAGGAGAGCTTCTATAGGATGCTGCTGGAGGATCCTGCTAAAGGATGCTGTGAATGTATGCTGTTAAAGGATGATGCTAGAGGGGGTTCTGAGGGGATGCTGCTGGAGGATCCTGCTAAGGATGCTGTGAATGTGTGCTGTTAAAGGATGATGCTGGGGGGGGGCTCTGAGGGGATGCTGGTGGAGGATCCTGCTAAAGGATGCTGTGAATGTATGCTGTTAAAGGATGCTTCTGGGGGATCCTGCTAAGGATGCTGTGAATGTGTGCTGCAAAAGGATGATGCTAGAGGGGGTTCTGAGGGGATGCTGCTGGAGGATCCTGCTAAAGGATGCTGGTGGCAGATACTTCTATAGGACACTGGTGGAGGATGATGCCAGGGGGTGCTGCCAACGTTACTAGGATTGTGTCAATGTGACAGCACTGACGGCTTTGGAGGTTTACATCAGGCAAAGGTGGAACACTGAAACCATAACAACGGGAAGAAATGCAATGTACTTGGATGCATTCAGTATGTTTGCACTCATGAGACTCTAACTACTAAGCCACCTCTCTCTCCAGACCACCTTAATTTATTTTAACTGAAAATATGTCTTAATTATTTTTAGCCGACATTATATGTACACACACATATGTCTAAAACATCACCCAAAAATGTGTATACAATGTAAAATGGCTTCAACATTTTAAATGACATTTTCACCGTGTGTGTGTGTGTGTGTGTGTGTGTGCGCGCGTGCGCGCGCTTTCGTGTGAATGCATGTGATATGCCAGTGCATGTGTAGAGGTCAGGGGACTTGTAGCGGTTAGTTCTCTTCTACCACCATGTGGATGCCGGGATCAGATGCAGTGGAAGTGCCTTTACTCTCTAAGCCATTTCACTGGCCCTGGCCCCAGTAGTATTTTCAGGGGCAACTTTTCTATTGAGTCTTTTCTAAGACTTTTGACTTCGTTTTTATATAAAGATAGAGATCTCTTTTTTCATGTTTATATTTTATCAGTTCATTCATTATTACCATAGATGAAAGTTATAATGATACGGTTGGTATACAAGTTAGGAACAAGCACAATAGCTTCGAGGGAGGCTTGGAGTTTAGTGTCAGTAGTATTGAGATGCTCTTTGAGACAATCACGCATTCCTAATACTCCACTGGCTTCTGTTTCAAGAATGGAGACTATTATCTTGCTTCATGAGTGCTTTAAGTTCAGACTACTTAAGTGCTTACTATATTTTACTTAAGTGTTATGCAAACGACGACGATGTTCTCCTGAGGCTTTATTTGTGGGGCAGTAACAACTTTAGATTTGACATTTAAGAGAGAACCTAACCTGTGGAGCAGGCCCATGGGACAGGACATTCCGAGAAGGATGTTCAAGTCTCTCTTCTGGTTCCTCCATTGCTCCTACTTTTTGAACGAAGTGGTAGTCCTGGTACAGGCTTCTTAATTTTTGCAGAAGAATGTGTAACTTACCAGTAGCCATCTGACTTTCAAGCATGGATTTATCCTACATGGCAATTCAGAACCCTAAAGGTAGCTCCCATATAAAGCCTTGATTCAAAGGAATGGTGGCTGTTAAAGTCGCCAGTGTCTCAAATGTGAGATTCCCTGTCAGCACCAGAGCCCCCCACCTTCATGTCTCCAACACAGAGTGCAATGCAGCCCTGTACTTTGTCATTAACTGATAGATCCTTGAAACCTGTCTGCCTGGATGTTTTGACTTCTGCTCCAAGGTGGAGCGAATTTACTCTGCTCATTTGTACAGTCATTCCCAGTCATCCCATCCCCATGTCATGCTGGACAAGGGCATCAGATGTTTGAAAGATCAGAATAAGTAATTTGGGAAAACATACCAGTACAAGTAGAGCAGCAGGCTCTGGAGTAAAAACAGTGGCCATGGATGGCAGCTCTGGGCACTGTCAGGAGGCCACTGTGGGCACAGTAAGCTCTGGGCACTGTCAGGAGGCCACTGTGGGCACAGTAATATCCTGCCCTCAGCCCCTTCTCATCTCCCCTTTTCCTTTCAGAATATGCTACTCATTTTCATTCTTGCCATCTTTGCAAAAAATGTTAGAAAGTGTCTGGCTAATTCTACTAAGAATCGAGGCGAGACGAGAGGAACTCAAACATTTTTAGTTTTAAAATATCTATTAGATTATAAAACTAAGTCATTCTTAAGCTAATATATAGAGAATGGTATGATATGAGTTGCCTCAAGCATTGAATGTCTCTAAAGAACACCTGTATATTGTTCACACAGATTTCTTTCTCTTTTTATATTCATATAGATTTTAAGTACAGGGTTCAGTGGTGTCACATATATTTACATTGTTGTGAAACAGACTCAATTCCTTTTTTTCCCATGGTTTTTCCCATGACATTTATAAACATCCATTTTATTGTTGGTGAGTAGCATATTTAATAGCTAAATACATTTAAATATGTATAAGTTGCTGAATTACAGCAGCATTGATAATTAGTCATTCAACTTTAGAAACCAGCCAGCAGGTGACTGTCTACATATTTAAAATACAGTTCTTAGTTGGGCAGTGGTGGCACATGCCTTTAATTCCAGCACTTGGGAGGCAGAGGCAGGTGGATGTCTGAGTTCAAGGCCAGCCTGGTCTATAGAGTGAGTTCCAGGACAACCAGGTCTATACAGAGAAATTCTGTCTCGAAAAACCAAAAATAAATTTAATTAATTAATTAATTAATTAAAAAATAAAAAACAAAAAAAAAAAACCCAAAATACAGTTCTCGTTTCACCAACCTTTGATCACCTTCTTCGGGGAAGGGGGAGGGGAGGGAGCCTGACGGACACATGGAAATACATTAAGGTCAAATAATTGTTTCCAGAAGTGTCTTTCAACTGGATTAAGCCTCCATTCCCAAGGCAAGGTGAAGTTTGTGACCTCCAGTATTAAAGCTCTTCCTGCGTATCAGAGCAGACATTGTAAGTTTCTTGCCTGGCCTCAGAGTCTGAGTATAGCCCACTCCATTTAAACCAGAGCTACTGACTTTTGCAGCAACGCAAGTAGGAGGAGCCAACCAGGTTTCAGCAGGGATGCCAAAACGAGTGCAGCTGGTACCCGATGCTTAGTGAAGTGTCAAAGTCTTCACATACTTTAGGATAAACCGACTGTCCCATTGTTGACATTAGCGTGTAACTGGAAGTCTCTAGTCCTGAAGCCTACTGCAAACCTACGCCCTGTCACCTTTGACTTGGCACCGTCAAAGGTCAACTGGTACCTAGTGAGCCAGACCTCTAACCAAAGACGCCTAAACATGGATTACAGGCTCAGCAAAATCAAAGTCGACCTCACAGCCAAGCTTTGCACATCCCCTCTTGTAAGCAGCTTGATATTTTTTAACCACTTTCCTTCCTATGATCGGTAGTAAAGTCTTATCAAAGGTTAGAGACAAACCTTGACAAGTCTGGTTTTAGCTTGCAGCCTCTGCCTGGTGTTATCAGCGTTCTGTTTTTCTGTGAATGTCTGACCACGCTCATACCATTTGTATTTGCTCTCCACGGTTCCAGTAACTTTTCCAGCATCTATATTAGATGAACTCGTTGTTGAAAATTCCACGCCACTACATGATTGTGATTTTTTATTTTTATTTATTTATTTATTTATTTTTTATTTATTTATTTATTTTGCACATCCAGCTTTACTAACCTCAAGTCAAATCCTCTGTTGAAAATATTTCAGGCAGTTTGGCCAAGGTTAGCATACAATGGAGGGATACACATTGGCTGTAGGCAAGTCCATACACAACAGTCCGCCATGGCGGAAGTGTGGGTGGGTTAGTGAACAGACAGGGGAGAGGTGATCTGCGCATGTCAGGAGGTGCTCTGCCTCTGGGGCGGGGCTCTTACCTGAAGCCACTTGCTGTCTGGAAGTTGCACTGCCTGCACTGCTGCTAGAGGGCCCACATTCAATTCTGGTCACTTCAGTTTGAAACTTTATATTCATTAATCAATATTAACTTTCTTTCTCCGTAACTTCTAGTAACACCATCTACCTTCTGCTTCCGTGACTTCTGTTATCGGGTATTATAAATAATCTAATGGTAAATTTTAGTATATAGGACAGTGTACATAGAATATATACAGACATTACAACATTTTACATAATGGACTCGATCATCCATGGATTTCGATGTCTGACAATGCCCTAAGACCAAACTGAGGAAGGACAGTCTACCTCCAAGTAGGACTGCTGAAGCGTGCTATTCCCTTTAA
Organism: Apodemus agrarius; assembly: GCA_964023405.1. Taxonomy (NCBI): domain Eukaryota; kingdom Metazoa; phylum Chordata; class Mammalia; order Rodentia; family Muridae; genus Apodemus; species Apodemus agrarius. Next base: position 151,595,814 of record OZ030006.1, on the reverse strand, counting down.
CTTTCTGAGGAATCTTCATATTCTTCTCAATAACTGATTTCCACAGCCCCACAAATTGAGCTCAGAGACACAGTTTCTCTACATTTCCTCCATATGTCTTCTTTTCTGTGTCATTTTTAAACACTGGCCCTCACCAGATAAGATGCGGTCTCTCACCGTGCACCTCTGCATTGAGTAGTGACGTTAAAGCCCCTGTTCACATGCTTATTAGTTCCTTGTACTCTGTCTTTGGAGAAATGTCTGTCTAAGACACTTGTCAATTTATAAACTCAGGCTGATTTTTTTGGTTGTACTTTCAAAGGAATTGCTTATACACTCGTCTCTTGTCAGATATATGATTTACTAGTATTTTTCTCACACTCCAGACTGCTTTTTTATTTTATGTCTGTGGTGGTTAGAAGAAGTCTCCCCAGATAGGCTTGGGTATCTGAGCAGTTGGATCCTAGTTGATAGTGCTGTCTGTGGGTTATTATACAATCTTTAAGAAGTGTAGCCTTGCAGGAGAAAGTGTGTCACAGGTTGGGGGCTGGGCTTTCAGAGTTTACAACCTCCCCCAACGTCTGGCTCATTCTCTGCTTTGTTCTTGTAGTTGATCCTGTGATCTCACTGCTCCAGTCTGTCCCCTTTCTGCCATGATGGGTCATCTCTGTTAGAAACTGTAGCCCAGATAAACTCTGTCTTAAGTCACCTTTGGTCATGGCATTTTATCACAGCAATAAAAAACGTTAGCAATACAGTGTCTGAATTTGACATCGTCTCATTTGATGATATAAGTTTTTATCACCTGGGTTTTTGTTCACACGCCATGAACACCATGACACCATGAGTCATTGCCAACACCAATACTGTGGGCTTTTCTATGACTTTCTTCTACAAGTTCTATATATTTAGGCCTTGTTTTACAAATTCAACTTTTTAATTTAATGTTAAATTTGGCATAACATGAAGGCATGCCTCTATTTCTCTAAGTACAAATACTTGTTTTTTTCCATATACCTATTGTTGAAAAGTCTGTCCCTATTTAGTAGTCTTGGTACTTTGTTACATATCATTCGGTGACAATAACAGAAAGGTATATATTTGAATTTTATTGTATTCCAGTGAAAGATTTAGTCATCTTTATTCCAGGACAAATCTGTCTACATGACTGCATCTGTGTAATATGAAGTTAGAAGAATGGGTCCTATTTCCAAAGAACAAAGCTACCTGTGTACAAATCCAGTGATGTACAAAGCCAGTTATGTACAAATCCAGTGATGTACAGTGCTAGCTGTGTAGGGCTTCTTTAGAATCCACATGAAACTTTAAATTTATTTTTATTTTCCAGTAAATATTTTACTGTATAGTTTGCTCTGTTTTTGCTTAATGTGCTTTGAAGATAGTATCCAATGCAACAAAAATATCTATTTTAAAAGAAAATACTATCGTAGAGTAGTGGTGGCACATGTCTGTAATCCCAGCACTCTGGGAGGCAGAGGCAGGCGGATTTCTGAGTTCGAGGCCACCCTGATCTACAGAGTGAGTTCCAGGACAGCCAGGGGTATACAGAGAAACCCTGTCTCAAAAAAAATCCAAAAAACAAACAAGCAAAAAAGTCACTTACTGATAATCACTTCTTGTTATTCTGTTTATGACTTCAGTGAGAATCCTTTCTTTGAGTAGTTGTCTGTAAGTTAAATTGCTAGGTATAAAAATATTGGCGCAAAAACAAATGTGAGCTATAATTTCAAACAATGAAGGATTTGGGACATTGTTATGCAACAGTCAGTGTTACAGATTATGTATGAGGTACTTGTTAAATATGTATGTGATAATGAAATGGAAATGTATTTATATGTGTGTGTTCATATATATTTCTAAGGTATAGCTTTTGATATGATACACGATGGAAAGACATCTTCCCAGTTGTTTCTCAGTGCCCCAGAGTCCTAGGAGACATTGCTCAAAGAACAATATTTTCTTTGGTAGTGACTGTGTGATATAGTTTGGTCAGTGAGGTTTGTCTTATGGCCTTTATTGCTCTGGTAAAGCACCATGGCCAAAAGCAACTTGGAGAGGGAAGAATGTATTTCATCTTATAGCTGTGGTTCATCATCTAGAAACATCAGCTAGGAAACCCTAGGCAGGACCAAGTTTGAGGCAGAGACCATGGAGGGGTGCTTACTAGCTTGCTTATCCATGGCTTGCTCGGCCTGCTTTCTTATAGGACCCAGAACTACTACCCACAATGCACTGAGCACTACCACAACAATCACTAAGAAAATGTTCCTATCGGCCAGTTTTATGGAGGGATTCTCTCTACTGAAAGTCCCTCTCTCCAAATGACTCCAGCTTGTGTGTTGTTGTCATACACTAGCCAGCACCAGGATCTGGCAGAAAACTCCTGGGTGGGGCTTACCGAGGGGGCTTTATGCTTTCTCATCACACAGAACGAGAATGGCAGTGTGCACACTGGCTTTCCTTATTCTTCCTCCATGGCAGGTCGATGCCGCCTGGAAGTTCAGTGGCTGTCTTGAAAAGTCTGAGCAACAGCATGAGGTCAAAGTTCTGCTTGCTAGGCAGGTACATTAGACAGAAAAGGCCTTGCACCTTTCCAGCATGGCTGAGCAATTGCACCACCCTATCAGCCTTGGAATATCAACCTATGGACTTCTCTGCTTGGTTGAGCAACTCACAGCGGCTTTCCTGTTGTTTGTTGTCAGAGGGATTCCTGGTTTCCCCACAGACAGATGTGATACATTCTGGAGGTAAGCCAATGTAGACAAAGACGTGGGGTTGTGAAATAGCCTGAGGTGTTAGACAAACTGCAAATAAAAGAGACTCGGCTTGACTGGGGCCAAGAGATAAAACTAGAAACAATCAGAGCTTGAGTTGCGTAAGAAAGGATTGAGATTTACTTTTGTAGGCAACTGTGTAAACGGTGAGTGGGAGAGATACCATTACTCTGGTGGACTGTGGCGTGAACGTCAGTGAAGGGCTATAGAATTGGTATATCCAGATGAGAACAATATGAAGATCCAACACTATAGTCACAACATTAGGAAGAGGAGGAAAATATGAACTTTTAATATATTTAATAACATTTTCATAGTAATAGTACATTTGAGAAGGGAATTTGTCATTCCATAAGTTATCACATCCAAGATACTATGAATGTAAAGGACAAAGTCATCTAATTACCATTTAAAGAGGCAAAATACCATCTAAATAAAAAAGCATATATTGAAGGTAAGACACATCCTGACTTGAAGGATGAAATTTTTATTTTAGAATCAGTGAATGCTGGGATAGCTAGTATTTATGAATAAGATATGATGAACATTTGTGATTAGTAATTTTCTGGTTCATTTTACTTCACGGAGCCAAAACGTCATGAAATAGGTGTGTTTTTCTTTCCCATTTTTGAAGATGACACTGGGTTTTTAAGTGAAATGAATACTTGGTCTTATCAAATGTGAGGAAATTAGGAGGATGACTCTTAAATGTTCAGAATTTGGGCTCATTTGGGAATACCTACTGATGATGTTCAGTGGAGAATGGGACACAACATTCAGAATCTCAGGATGCTTAAATAGATCATTCATTCAGTTAACTTCCAAGAATCTACAAAGAACAGGGTTCTGCATCAGGTCCTGGAGGTTTTGCTGCCATCAAAACAGTCAAACAAAACCAAAGGATGGCATTCTGTCAATGCAGGACTGTTCTGTGTTTCAAAAGAGCCATATAAGTCTCTGCTTCGGTGGTGCTTACATTCCTGTGAAAAAACACAAGCCAAGATATGTAGACAGAGAGGTAGTTTCATGTGATGATAAATTCTAACTGGAGGATGCTTGCTTTTTCTCGTAAACACACCAAATGTTCTCAAAAGATATTGAAGGGCCTGGACTACGTGTTCAGAATTCCAGTGATATTGCTTTTTTGCCCTTGTAGAAAGGGAGGAGGCAAATTATACAGATTTAAAGTAGAGGAAAGCTGGCACTTAGCTCTTCAGAAATAAAGTCCCTGAGAACAGAAAGCACGCCAGTGTGGTGGTCCACCAGCCCAAAGGAAGAGAACAGGGACAGAGAAGGGAGCGAGCACCGAATACAGATGACGGAACTGGATGAGGGAAGGTGGTGGGTTAGAGACATCCCACATTTCCCAGGATCCTCATCAGCACGCAGAAAGGTGGCAGGTGTGGAAAGGCACAAAAGGACATTAGTAAAAAGTAGACAAAGATTAGTGAGATCCAGAAATAGCAAACCTTAGATTTGTAAAAGAAACAACTGATTCTAAGGTAGTGTGGTAACTAAGTGGGATATCTCCCACTGGGACTTGAAACAGAAGACAGAAGGAAGACCCCAGGACAGTCCACAGCCACACTCACAGTCTTCAGGAATAGCGCTTGAGATGGGGGCTGTGTGATGTGTGCAGCAAACGGACGCTAGAAAATGGTCCCTCGCGCTTGCCATGCCTGCTCAGCTGTGCCTTAGTGGGGGTTAATCATAAGAGAAACCTTACAGTTAAATCTTTCAGCCAGGGAGAGCAGAGGTGCCTTATTTCTTGTCAGCCTCAGAGGTTTCCACCATTCCACCAGTTGAGTGACAGCCCAGAGGATTTGTATGGTTGTGATTTAGAAACAGTCACAAGCATAGGCCCTAACACTGGAGAGGAAATCTGAGGTCAATTACTTTGGGGAACTGCAGCCCAACATCTGAGAAGAGCAAAGAGACTAGCTACGGGTGAAAACCAGAGAGGGTGCGTAGGACAGAGATCAGCACAGCTAAGGCATGTAGGAGCAGCCAGGACTCCATCCCTTGTCCCACCAGAGCAGATTTCTCTGGCTTAGCCGCCTTCTGCAGTCTCCAAGTCCCAGAGACACTTAGAGGAATACACCTGGCTGGCATTTCCCAGGCCTTAGCGTGGCCCTGGCAGAGTGGAGCAACCAGCTGGTCCTCGGGCTCAGCTGAAATGCTTCGGAACAGAGTAGAGATAATTAGAGAGAGAAGAGGCAGCCTGTAGAGTGGGAGCAAATCTTTGTTATTCATATCCAGAAAATAAATACAATTAAAAAAAAAACCTTAAATACCCAAAGACAAGCAACTCTGTTAATAGAGAGGCAAATGAACCGATCAAGCATTTGCCAGATGCAATATAAATGGCCAATAAGTGCACAGAAAGATATTCAATATCCTTAGCCTCCAGAGAAATGGAAAGCCCGGTACGAGTTTCCAGTAAGCAGTGTGTTGTTGCTGTTGTGGTTTGGTTTGCTCTTGATTTTTGTAGTTTTTTCTTTTTCTTTCCCTTTCTTTGCTTTTTTGGTCTTTCCTCTGGCAATTCTGTCTGCAACTTCAAATTAGTGTTAGTGTATTTATATTCAAACTTGCTACTGATGTTAGCTAAAGGCTATTCCTGTCAGCTTGCAGAATTCTCTTCACTGTTTTGAATATTTTTGTTTCTTCCCACCTTTCTTGGTCATGCTAGTGCAGTGAAGGTTCATCGGGTTAATAGATAATTCTTGTTTATTTCATTCTGTTTACTTGTTCCACGGAGCTCACACCTCGATTGGCTTTCATGGTGATAAATAGATACTCTGCCTCAGTTCCAATGCAGGATTATCAAGCATCCTTTGAAACGTGCCCCTGGTAGTCAGGAATTCCATCTGCTCTTGGTTATCTTCCTTTCTTTTTTGTTTCTAAATCTTTCTGCTGAGCATAATTTTTTGGCAGTTATTTTCTTTCATAACTGATGCATAAGTCCATTCTTCCCTGGCCTGAGGGTTTACTCGGGGAAATCCACGATTAATGAGATAACCCTTAGATGTGGTTTTAGAGATCTTTCCGTCTCGAACTTTTGTCAGTTTGATTGTAGCATGCATCGGCTGATCATCTCTGCTTAGGGTCCTATGGGAATCCTGTACACAAATATCCATATCTTTGCTAAGATTGGGAATTTTTTAAATTGCTATTACATTTAATCAATTTCATATGTCCTGAACTTTTTTGTTACCTCCTTGTGATATATACACTTGTGGGTATTTGCCATTTAATGGTGTTTCAAAGGTCTTGAATGCTATTTCTATTGTTTCCTAAGTATTTGTTGCCTCATTTTGTTTATTCATGTCAAAGACTTCTATCAAATTAGGATATTCTTTCTTCTGCTGGAACTGATCTGTTGCTTTTAATTTGCTTAAATTACACTCTTAAATTTAGTTGTTTATTAATGTGAATGATTTATTTAAAAATTAAATTTTAATTAATTATAAAAATTAATTTATAGAAATTAATATAAATAAAACAGAAGCAATCTGTTTCTTTTATTTATTTAAAAATATTAAATTATTTTATGCATGTGGGTATTTTGCCTGCACGTCTGTCTGTGCACCATGACTGGTGCCCACAACGGCCAGAAGAGGGGGTTGGGTCCCCTGGCACTGGAGTTGCAGAGGTTGGAGCTGCCATCTTGGTGCTGGAAATTAAACCCAAGCTGTCTGGAGGAATCACTAGTGCTCTTAACTGCTGACCAATCAATCTCCTTTTATTTATTTTAATATATATTCAACTTTTTATTTTCAAGATTTCAACTTGGTACTTTTCAAAATCTCCCTCCTTTTCTGAGGCAATCACTCATATCTTCTATTATATTCCTAAGGCAACATAGGTATCCATATTCTCTTCCCACTCAGAAGACTTCCTTAAAATCACTCTTTGACACAGTTTACCCTGTATTTCATCCATACTGGCTGTTGTGGAGTCTGTTGCTAGAATGTTACTATGTGTTCTATGGAAGACACAAAGTCATCTGCTTTTTTACATTTCTGTGTTCCCACTTTGAGATTTACACAGCTGGCAGGTCAGTGTTTTCATCAGAGACATTTAGTAACTTTCTTTCCTCTAAGGAGTGTCAGTTTCTTTCCCAGCACTGGCTTTGCTCCTAGTTTAGCATCATAGATAGTATCTCTACACCTTTACAAACATTATTATTATTGCTAGGGAATAAGGACATTGCACAACATGCTGGAGTTGTAGAGAGCCACTGTCTCGATAGGCCATCCTAGAGTAGTCGTATTCTAAGAACTGAGGAAGTTAGAAGCAGGGTTCACTGTGTGCTGACTCCCACAGTGGCTGTAGTGGCCGCAATGGGGTGACAGAAGTTTCTTGGGCACTAGTTCAGGTATTGGCAAGTGCCTCTGGCACGGACAGTTCTAACGGTGGAAGGAGCCAGAAGCATGTGTTCTTTCACCCAGCAGTGGGCTCAGTTGCTGCTTGGGAACAGGAGTGTTCGGAAGTGCAGTATCCTTTCTGTGGTGCTCACAGTCTGCACACAACCGTGCATGACAGCCCAACAGTGCACAGGGTCAGAGAACGGGCAGGACCCATGTAGGTGGAGCGGGCAAGTGTGGAGCTCCCTTCTGCCGATTCGATGGCTGTGTGTGTCCATGGGCAGCCACAGCTAGAGGCAGGACTTTGTTCCTGACCCTGTTAGCTTACACCCATACCCAGGAGCTGGAGCATTTCTAGAGCTGGATCGAAGTCTGTGTCTGACCCTTTGTGTGAATCCTAGAGATTGGGCTGCATAAAAAGGGAACCTGTTCTTATAGCTAGGGTAATTTATAAGAAGTAAATTCAGAGTTCCCTTCCAATCCTGTCACCAACAGATCACTTCTAAGTGTGGGACAGTGTTTGGGGGTGGGGGTGTCATCCAATTGAGAACAGCATGTGTGCCCACTTTGGGTCCTGGCACTAGTCTGAGTTCACACGTGGCTGCCCTTCATCTGCAGAGAGCAAGCACCTGGTCTGGTCCTTAAAGATGTGCTCATGTTCTTCGTGTCGTAACACCTCCCTATTAAAGCACAAGCAGACTTGGTTCAGTTGCTACACTGGACAAATCAAAACCAAACATTTTGAGCCCTCTTCTCTGTCCAGCAACTTCCCGACCTGTAAATAATCCCCCCTTTCATCTAACCGTTCAGACTCCAAATCTATAGGTGTGCTTTAGAGTTCTGCCTTCCTATCTGAACATCAACAACAAATCAAGGTCTCTTCTTGACCCACTGTCTTTTGTATATCTTAAGTAGCATTATAGAAATCTGAACCATGACCGTCCTTTCTCATTGGTGTAGTAGTCTCCTAACTTATATCTCTCTTTTCGTCATTTCTTCCCCAATATCTACTCTCTTTATAAAAGCCTAAGTAAGTCCTTTGACATGAAAATCCAATGTGTCATGTTCCAGAATAATCTTTTCAATTATTCCCTACTGTGATTCAAGTAAAATCTGCAATATATATATATATATATGAGTATTTCTAGCATGCATATATTAGCATACACACATATATACAGTCTGCACAGAATACAAGTACATTAGTACTATAAAATTCCAGATTATTTCTATAAGATAGTTAAGAATAATTATTGAAAGAAGAATTACAATTAAATTAGCATTTAAAAGAGCACTATTAATTGTCAACTGTTAATCTTTACTTCTACTTTTTCAAGTGCAGTTCCAATGTCCATAGTGTGCCTGTCTGTGTGAGCACTGTGTTGTTTGCGAAGCTGATAAGCATTTCTCTTGTGAGCTAATAACCAAACAGAACCTCTTCTGTTTGTGGTTTATGCCACAAATTCACTAACAAATATAATCTTCTTCTTCTTCTTCTTCTTCTTCTTCTTCTTCTTCTTCTTCTTTTTCCTCTTCCTCTTCCTCTTCCTCCTCCTCCTCCTCCTCCTCCTCCTCCTCCTCCTCTTCTTCTTCTTCTTCTTCTTCTTCTTCTATTTTTTGCACAGATATAACAGCTGCATGGAACTCTATGTCAGCACTGTCCTAGACGGTGGCTGCATCTTTATTGTATGCTTCCAGGAATTTATTCCTTTCCTGTTCTCCATCCACAGGTCAAGAGCCTTCTGCTGAGCACCCTGAATTCAAGTTAAATAGTTCTCCCCCTGAGTTAAAGCAAGCTCTTTCTTTGCAAATTTGTGTAGCATAAAATACTGGCCCCACAAAAGCCCTGATGGCTGCAGCCTGGTTTGTACTTGAAGAAGCATAACATTCAGAGAGGCAACCAGTGCAGCGATTTCTCACAGCAAACTTAACAATGGAGTTTCCAGTAATAATGGCATTGTCTGAGAGTTCTGTGAAAAGAAAACAACGTTATATTTTGTAAACTGTGTATTGACTGTAACATTGATATTGGAACTTATCAATGATAATACAAATGAACGTAAGCTCACGAACGGGTGTCAATGAATGCCTTAAATGGCAAAAGGGGATGATGGGGGAATAAGTGGGAGGCGGCGGTGGGGGAAGAGGACTTATGGGACATAGGGTGAAAGGGAAACTGGGAAAAGGGAAAGCCTTCGGAATGTAAACAAAGGATATAGAAAATAAAAAAGAAAAAGAAAACACAGGAGAGAGAAAAGTGATGTTGGTACTTAATTTTGCTTTCTTTGATTTCTTAGAATTCTTGTTTTTAATAAAATCTTTTGTTCCAAAAAAAAAAAGAAAAGAAAAGAAAAGAAAAGCAAAAGGAATACAGCAGACATTAAAGAGCTGATGATTTTTTTTAACATGACCAAATGTGTTTTATTCTAAATAGGTAGAAAACTTTCTGAAAAAGTAAATACCAGATAGCAAAAAAATAACCAAGGACTAGATACATGATTTTATGTAGACATTGAAATAGATAAAATGTTAACTGAAGATTTACTAATAAAACTTACTAATAAACTGATCAATCGCACACAAGAGGATTGATTTGGCTAAAGGCTAAAACTTAGAGAAAACTTGGCATAAAGAAAAACATCAATAATGGGTGAGAAAAATCTGCAATGTGGGTCAAAGCTCAAAAGGTCAGCAAAGTGAGAGAAAAGTCCTGCTAACAAAACTTCTTGTTGCTCTTCCAGAGGACCAGAGTTAGATACTGGAAAGCACTGGCTATGGATTCCTCACTCACAATTAGCAGTTTGTAAAAGCAAGGACTAGAGCTGTGGGACTCTAACCAGAACAGGATCTACCTGCTCTCTTGCCTGTTCTGACCCAGAACTTCACCCCTCCCCCTCTTCCTCGCGAGGGGGAGGGGAGGTTTGGGGGGGAGAAGTTTGGGAGGGGGGCCGGCAGGCTCAGAAGGAAGCCCCATCTGCAAGCTCCCTTGGTGAATTGACTTTGGTTCTCTGATCCCGCACCCTCTCTTTCTGGTTCCAGGCACCCTCTCCTGGTTCCAGGCATCGTCTCCTTCTGGTTCCAGACCCAAGCAGCGCCAAGCCCACACATTTTATCTTGTTTGTTTAGTCTAACCTGGGACTCTGAGTCAGAACTGCCCATCCATGCTGCCTCACCAGGCACGGGCATAAGGGTAGCTCTGACCCAAACCTGGGCCTAGGACCAGCTGGTCACCAGATACCGTGGTGATTTTCTTAAGGGCATTAGCCAGGTCCCTTTCTTCTCTCTCTTCTTCCTTTCCCTGCCAGGCCCATCTGGGAACCACACTGGGGGACTTTTTTTTTTTCAGCTTCATCCAAGCAATTTCCTATCATCGCCAAGACTCTGCAAATCAGACAGAGTGTGAGGGCTTGAAGACAAGGTAGAAGAATTAGATCATTTAAATAACGGCATGAATTATTTTTAAAAACTGCATACACAGAATAGACAGGATCCACAGAACTCTTAAGAAGATCCATACTGCAAATTTAGGCATGCAGCAAATACAAGTAATATTTTCAATCCAATCACTGAAGAAAATTTCCCAAATCTTGGGGAGAAGAGGCACACAGAATATCCAACAGGCAAGGGTACAAAAGAAATTCCCCAAGCCATGTTTCTGTTAAAAGGCTAACTCCACAGAACAAAGAAAAGCTACAATGAGAAGGATCCAGAAGGCAGGACCATCAGGAGAGTGGCGGACTTCCCAACGGAAGCCCGCAGTGCCTGGAACAACATACTTCAAGTTCTGAAGTCAAAAATCAAAGCGTGAAGAAAATGATCCAATCAAATAATAGAGGACAGATCTGAATGAAAGAAGTGCAAGCGTCTACCAAACATCTTACAAACTGTTCAAATGTCATCAGTCATCAGAAAGAAGCAAATGAAAACCAATCTGAGTCTTATTTCACCCCTGTCAGAATGGCTGTCATCAGAAAATCAAATGAGGGGCTGGAGAGATGGCTCAGATGTTAAGAGTACTGGCTGGCTGCTCTTCCAGCGGTCCTGAGTTCAATTTCCAGCCACCATGCTGTGGCTCACTGCTATTTGTAATGAAGTCTGGTGCCCTCTTCTGGCCTGCAGGCATACATGCAGGCAGAACACTACATACATAATAAATAATTCTTTTAAGAAAGGAAATCAAATGATAGCAAATACTGGTTAGAAGTATGGGGAAGAAAAACGCTGTTTACTATTAGTTGACATGAAAACTGATGCAACCTGTATGGAACTCAGTGTAGATGTCCCTTAATAAGGTGAAGGTAGAACAGTCATGTGACCCAGAGACACCATTCCTGAGTATGTGGGGACCCTCTCTCCTCCTGCAGGAATTCCTGTTTGTCCATGTCCACTGCTTCTCTGTTTGTCATAACTAGAAAAATGGAAGCAGCATAGATGTCCATCAATAAATTAGCGGAGAGTGGATTTTGGTACATATACACAATAAAATTCTGTACAGGAAAAAAAATGAATTTACAGGTGAACAGATAGAACTCAAAAAGTATACTGGGTGAGGTAACTCAGGCCCAGAAAGACAAATGGCAAATGTTCTATCCTCCATGACTACAGGCTTGGAATCGTGAGAGCTGTGTGGTTAAGGACGTGCCTGTAGATATAAGGAAACTAGAAAGTGGGGATTCAGAGGGAGGAAATGCTTTAAAGAGAGGGGTGTGGTGGAACTTGAGAAATGTAAAGGTAGAGAGGGGGTGTTGTGAGCATAGACAGGTTTAAAGAGGGCTGGAAGAGCGGGAAGGGGAACATGAGGGGAGGGTTAACCCAAAACGAGACTTATGGAAAAGTCACATGGAAGCCTATAATAAAAATAAGTTATGTGGAAGTCTATAAGCCAATTAAAACAAGTCTAAAAGCAGGTTTAGAGGGAGCTATCTGCCTGGACAGATAATCTACCTCTAGAGGACATAGCTTATTAAGCCAAATTCTCAGAGCTAGGTTAGAGCGAGGTTCCTCCTTATTTGACCCCTCTGGTCCCCCAGCAACATAGGCCAAAAGTTGTAAGTTTCAAAGAACAGTTCAAAAAGTATAAGATAAAACAGTGATCACCATTGGCTAGAAGAGGCCTAGAACCTATCAAAGGAAAGAATGGTCTAAAACAGCTTCTGATTCTACAAGTTTCTTTCCCCTTTCACCCAGCTTGCTTTCACCCATTACTCAATCTTTTTGAAAAACAAAAGCTTTTCTCCCAAACGTTGAAAGAAAAGATATAAGTATGGAAGTCTTAGACTCTCAGAATGTTTGATCCAATTAGAGGAGAGAGAGAGAGAGAGAGAGAGAGAGAGAGAGAGAGAGAGAGAAGGAGGGAGGGAGAGAGTTCACGAACTGCAGAAAATAAAACCGATTTGAAAGGGGTCCAAGGGTTGTGTTCCCTAGGAAGGCAGAAGGGGGTGGAGAGGCAGAGCTCCTAGAGACGTTCAGGTGGGATCCCCAGTCACTCTTCTAGGTCAGAGTGTGCTCTGCTTGTTTGCTGTCCTTTGAGTTGGACGTGGTCTTAGTTCACATAAGATCTCTTTGGGAACTATGAAGATCTAGTCTGCAGCCCAGAACACTCCACAAGGTGGCAGTTTTGCCTTGTCCCAACTGGGAATGGGCCTTGCCAAGCACTCAGTGGGAAGAGGCCGGATTAGAACAAACATCACAGAACAATAAAGACAGTAATTATCTGGCTTCAAACACCAGAGGGACTGACAACCAGAAACTTGCCTTGGGATTTTCCAAAGAGCCCAGACAGACCTGGAGGGAAGTGATCTTATGCTCAATTCCACACTGATCACACTGATACACACTAACAAAATTTAGTCAAAACTATCATTAAATTCTTTTTTTTGAATCTCCATTATCCTCAAATATCCTTAAAATACACCTTATAGGATTTAATTCTCCTCTTTTCCTTATAACTATTCCTTTTTTTTTTCTTTGAGCTTTCCAGTTGCTATGTGACCCTGGAGAATACCGGGTAGAGAAGAAACGGCCATGGAAATTCTGTTGTTCACGTTGTTCACAATGAACAGTGCTAAAGGTAGGTTGTGGAAGGCAATCAGGTGAGCCTGAGGTTGGACCCAAAGATCCCCTGGTGCCCTGTGTTTCTGAAGCCCCTCCAACAAAATGATTTATCTTAAGAGTAAAAGAACAGGAAAGAGAGACCAAACTGAAACTGGTAAATAGTTATGGTAGGGAGTTCCAAATGATAGAGGTGAGGAAGGAAGCGGAGTCCTTTACCCACAAACCCTAAAGCTCACTCGCTTGGGTTTCTACGCTGAAGCAGCTTAGCTCAGTTCAGTCAGACTAAAGTAGAGGCTGTTGGTGGAGAAGGGCATATAGAACATTTTTATCAGTCTCCCAAATGTCCTCTTAGTTGGGCTAATTGGAGTAAGAAGAGGAATGAAGACAGCTCTTCGTTGTTGTTGTTGTTTGTGTGTGTGTGTGTGTGTGTGTGTGTGTGTGTCAAAGGATCTGTGGATCCTTTGCAAGATTTTAGAAAAAAAATATTGAAAATGTTGTTTCATGTCCCTTCCTTATGTACATTTTGTTACCTTTCATTCAAGCAAATAGGCAGTTACATGAAAATGTATAAATCCATGTCTTGGGTTTAGCCAATAAGAATAAAATCCCACAATGTATATGTAGCTCTGTTGCCTGTGCTCTGTATAACACATGCTTCCCTAGAGAAGATATTATGAGGTGATCTGATGTCGCACTATATGGTCTGATTAATTCCAGATGAAGCACCCTGCTTCTGCCAGATGTACACTCTAAGTATAAAATGGGGTCACCTGTGTCGTTTGCTCTTGGTGCTTGAGCTCCTTCATCTAGTGTATTCAGTATTTCTCTGTCCCTATTTTGGTTCCCCACCAGAGTGAAGGCACAAGCCCAGATGACTGCGGTTTAGATATGGCTTCCTTGGGTCCCCTCCTGCGAGGTGTCCCAGGATGACTCCAGGCAGAATAGGACTTTGGGGGCACTGAGATGCTGTAAATGCAAATGAGGCAGTGGAGTCTAACTAGGGTGGATAGAGGGCAGGGCGATCCCTGAGCTGGCCACTGCTGGGCAGAAATTTAATTAATGGCCAGCAACCAAATGTCTATCATATTCAAACTGAAACATACTAAGTTCTCTTAACTTCTTATACAAACTTAAATAAAACAAGAGGGTTTTTACATTTGGGTCCAAGGACATTTACCTGGCAATTTAAAATGCCCCATTAATGCACTCCCTGAAGTGCTCATGGTCTAAACAAACAAACACACTCTTCACTGAGCAAAGGGATCAAGATTTAAATTTTGGTTGGGAGTTGTTCCAGAGAACAGGGCTGGTACCTAGGGCGACTGGGAAAGAAATCCCAGAAGAGCATTAATTACACAGGCAACAAAGGCTGCTTCATCGTCCACCTCCTCCGGTAAGTAGACGAGACCACTCGAGAGAGCAGAGGGCTTGGCTGACATGGACATGATTCCCCACTCCAGGCTGTACTGTGTTGACCTCTGCTGTCCGATGGGAATTCTCCTCGCCTGCCTCTCTCAGAAAGTAACTATTTCTTTACGCTGTGGACACAGGCTAATGTGGTCTGCCTTCTATTCAAAGGTCCAGCCTATCGGTTGAAACTTTTATTTTAAAAAAAATCCATATTGAGCACATAGAGTTCATATACCTTGTCATTATCCCCTAAGAAATATGGTATAACTAATACTTACCACTTACACTGCACTAATTCATCTAGAAGTCAGACGTGCTTAGTCTGCAGTCCCTTTACTATGTTAGACAAGACTGTAGATTTCCGTGTTTGCCAAAAGCTCTAGACACCCGAGCAGCAGCCAAAAGGGTGTGCAGTATGCCCGGTGCTCAGACCCAAACTCTTCTCTATCCTGCCACTTCCTGGGGCTCCTGTCCAAGATACCTACCTGTGTGTTCAAGCTGAGCTCTCCCCCTGGGCCATGATGTGTATGTATGCAGTACTCAGAGTGACTTAGACTCACTCTCCTTCTCACCAAATGTTTCTCTGAGTTCTGCCTTATCTATTCCCAACTCTGTCGTAGTGTTCGTAGTCCACCACTCTCTGGAGACCTGGAATGGAAATTAGGGCTGATGATGAAACTTTAGGGATGGTCAAAACACCCACCAGGAACTTATTTAGCTTTTTGGTTTATTTGTTTGTTGTATGTGTGCCACTATGTGTGTGGGGGGGGGGAGGGGGAATCAGAGAACAACTTGAGGAAATCAGTTCTTGCCTTGCTTCTACCTTATGGGTCCCAGGGATCAAACTCAGGTCACCAGGGTTGGTGGCAAGTACCTTTAACCCCTGAACCGTCCATCCCACCAGCATGAGCTTCTGAATTCTTAGAAGCACTGTAGATGGATTTCTACCAGAAGGGTTAAGTGACACTCAAGACAGCACTTCAGAAAAGACATGAGCATTTAAAGGAAGTAAGAAACATGAAGAGGACAGTTCTGTTTTCTAAATAATCCAGTCCTGATATGAATATATGGCCCATGTTTAGTTGCATAAAAGTTAGTAGTTTCTAAGATTCGTAGAAAAGGCCTACCACCCCCCCCCAAGCCCTTACTCCTGGGAGCTGGACCAGGATCCTGCAGAACTCCCTCCACTCCAGATGAACTCTGCTTCACCCTCCCGCCCGGTGTGCAGTGACATCTGGATTCCCTGCGTGGGGGGAAATGGAGGATGCAGAACCACAGCTGGATTCCAACATGCATACCACACAGTCTCACATCTTAGCTGACTTGCTTCATCCAGCTTTTTGTTTGTGTTCCCTAGGAACCCACTCAGATTGTCCTTTTAAATTCGTTCCTGAGTTTGTGCTCTCTGAAACCTTTGAATATATTTATAACTGATTCTTTTTTTGCTGTTGTTGAATTTATTACAGGAAGTTGACTACCAAATGCTGTATGATACTTCCAACTGTTACTAGGTGGTGACACAGGTTGAAGTCAAGGGTTGAAGAAACAGTCAGGGTTTCTGCAAGCAAGGTTCAAAGAGCCTCAGATGCCCTCCCTGGGAAGTAGCCATGCCAACGGGTCTCTAGGCAGATGACAGTCCTTACCAGACTCTGGGCACCAAAGTTCACAGCACACTGCACACACTTGGGATGGACTATACAGACTGATGCTGTACACAGAGAGAGGGCACAGCCTTGTGCCACCCACCGCTCCTCTCGGCTGAGCTGAGCTAGACTCACTGCTGTGCTACAGCAGCCTGTGCAGAAGTGTGTGCCTTCTTTAAGGGATACTTGGAAACATTCCCCAGTGCCCAATATTTCAAGATACTTTATTTTCAAGATGGGTCACAACGCAAGCTTTTTGGCCCAGTCTGCCAATGTACAAGCTACAAATGCTTGCTCCACAGCTGAGGGGCACCCGTTAGTATCATGTCTGAAAGGTGAATAAAAATCCATATAAAACAAATGTTCAAAGTTTCCACAGGAACACAATAAGTGTGACCTCGCCCCCCATCTCCTAGCCTTCCACACTGCATTGGTGCCAACCCTACTCTTACAAAGACATTCCAAAGTAGCAGTAACTAAGTTAAATGGTCTCCCCAGTGCCTTAATTCAAGCTAAGCTTGTAGGTGAGAGCTAGAGGAATGACATCTACACATTCATCTACACACTGATCCTAGCAGAAGCACAGGCTTCAGGTGATGGTGCGTCCCGCTCTCCTGGGCACAGGACATGGGCAATGTGCCATGATCCTGCTCCTCCACTTCTTGTGGGAAGCCATGGCCCTGGATCTGCTCCTTGAGTTGTCACATTGGCCGTGACATTCCATAGTAGATGTTTGGCCTCTGGAACCCATTGAAAGTAGAAGTGGCAGCAGCAATGTATGCATCCATGTTCTCAGACAGCAAGCATCCAATCACCCGTGTGCATTTCAGGCAGGTTACAGCACTTGACCATCTGACCAAGGCCAGCATATGTTGGTCCCCAGCGGCTGGATGAGTAATACTTCTCATCTGGCTTGGGTCTCTTGATTTTTATTGGTAATCTCAAGGTCCTCTCATTTGAAGGGGCATCTCATTCAAACTATCAGACCTTAGATTAAGACCTCTTCCTTAGGCCAGTGGCACCCAAGTGAAGTCATTGCTCTCAGCTGAGCCCAGGAGTACAAAGCTAACTTGGACAATGTCTGAGACTCCGTCTCAAGCTTTAAATGTCAATGAAAATAGATTTCAGAGAAAAACATTATCAGGAACAAATAAGGTTATTTCATAATGACAAATAGATACAGATGCCAAAAAAGCACATAATTATAAATATATATGTTCCTAATAACATATATAAGTAAAGCATAGTTTTCAAGAATATATAAATGGTTTTAAATATATAAATGGCTTTCTTTTATTTTTGAGACAGGGTCTCTCTACATAGGCCTGGTGTCCTGGGACTCACTCACTATGTGTGTGTGTCTCCCTTCTCCTTGGGGGTCATGGGCCACTGGCCCCCAAGAGTGAAGGTAGCAGAGGCAGCAAGCCGGGTTTGCCAGCTGTGAGATGGTGGAAGGACTTCCAGAGACTGCCTCAGTGACACAGCTCGACTTTAATGCTCCGAGTGTAGGGTATATTAGGACTCTTAGGGGTTCGGGGAGAAGAGGGCTAACTGTTCATAGCACAGTACCTAATTATCATGTCAGGAAGGACTGATCGAGGACTTATGTGCTGAATCATGCAGAGCTTGCAGGAAGCTCTGTGCAGAGAAGTCATCCTCCAGATAAGGCCAGGCTTCTGGGCTTACAGATATTCCCCAGATAAGGTCAGTGGGGACGGGGAAGCCCTGCTGAGAAGGGGAATTCTCCATTTTGCGATAAGCTCAGAAAGCTTACCTGGACATGGTGGACATAGCAGGGCCTTCCAACAACTATGTAGACCAGGCTGGCCTCAAACTCACAGAGATGAGCCTGCTTCTGCCTCCCCAAGTGTTAGGATTAGAGGCTGTGCCACCACACACAATTCTAAAACTGTAACAAGAGATTTCTTGTTACAGATACTAAAAAAGAGAGAGAGATACTATTCCCTTTTTCAGTTTGATTGTTTTTATTTCTCATTAATTTATTTATTTACTTTACATCCAGATGTGAGCTTCCTTCCTCTCCTCCCTTCCCTCTCTCTCACCTTCCTTCTTCCATGACCCCTCCCTTTCTCCTCAGAGACAGGGAGACCTCCCACAGGTATCCACCCTCTTGGCATATCACATTGCAGTAAGACTAGACCCATCTCCTACTATAGTGGTAGACAAGGCATCCTAGTTATGGGAAAGGGATCCAAAGACAGGCAACAGAGTCAGAGACAGCCCCTGCTCCTGTTGGTAGGGGTCTCACGTGAAGGCCCACCCTCAGGACTGTTACATTTGTGTAGGGGGCCTAGTTCTATTCCATGCATGTTCTTTGGTTGGTGGTTCAGTCTCTGAGCCCCTGTGGGCCCAGGTTAGTTGATTCTGTAGGTTTTCTTGTGGTGTCCTTGACCTCTTTGGCTCCTTCAATCTTTCCACCTCTTCTACAGGATTCCCCGTACTCTACCTAGTGTTTGGCTGTGGATCTATATATCTGTTTCCATCAGCTTCTGGGTAAAGCCTCTCGGGTGTTGGTTATGCTAGCCTCCTGTCTACAAGTATGGCAGAATATCATAGTGTCGGGGGTGGGCTTTCTCTCATGGAACGGGACTCAAGTTAAGCCAGTCATCGGTTGGCCAGTCCCTCAAACTCTTTATCCCTTCAGGTCTTATAGGCAGGAAAATTGTGAGTCTAAGGTTTTGTGGCTGGGTTGGTGTCTCCCTCCCTCCATTGGAAGTCTTGTCTGGTTCCAGAAAGTGGCTGTTTCAGGTTCCATATCCCTTATTTCTAGGAATCTTAGCTATGGACACCCTTATAGACTCCTGGAAGTTTCCATTGCCCTAGGTTTCTAGCTCATCCCAGAGATGTCCCCTCCCTACCAATTGCAGTTTTCTCTCCCTCTATCTCCCCACACTTGATCCCTTCTGTAGCCCACCCTGTTCCCTCCATCCATCCACCCCCTCCCCCATGACTATTTTATTAAACTTTCTCTTTCTCGATGACATTCAAGTATCTGCCCTTGGGCTCTCCTTCGTACTTAACTTCTTTGGGTCTATGGATTGTGCCATGGTTATCTTGTAATTTATATCCACTTATAAATGAGTATTATCATGTTGTCATTTTGGGTCTGGGTTACCTCACTCAGGATAATATTTCCTAGCTCCATTCATTTGCCTGCAAATTTCATGATGCCCTTGTTTTTGATAGCTGAGTGATATTCCAGTGTGTAAATGAACCATATGTTCTTTATCCACTCTTCAGTTGAGGGACATCTAGGTTGTTTCCAGTTTCTGGTTATTATGAATAAAGGTTCTATGAACAGAGTGAACAAGTGTCCTTGTGGTATGGTGGAACATCTGTTGGGTCTATTTCCAGGAGTGGGACAGCTGGGTCTTGAGGTAGGTCTAGCCCCTACTGCTCTGCATGCTCCTCATCCTGTGTCATCACCTGAGGTTTTCTTTTCTTACTTAGTTTTTATTCATAATCATAAACTTAACTTTGTAATCCAGCTAGACTTGAAGGGGAATGAGAAAAATATGGAGCCCAAAGAACTTCAGTGAGAGCAGAGATTACAGGTTGGCGAGCAGATGGGATGGGGGCCCTCTCCTGAGCTACAGAAGGAATGGTATGATGGGTAAAATGCCCTCAAGCCAAAAGTCATTAGAGTTGTCTGTAGTCAGAAAGAGTGATCTTCTTGCTGGTCCTGCCATTCCTGGACCAAAACTCTCCACAGCTTCCACAGTGCTCATGCCTTCTCTCACCTTCCCAGAGACCACACGTTTGCCGTCCAGCCACTCAGTCTTGGCAGGGCAGATAAAAAACTGGGAACCGTTTGTGTTTGTCCCAGCACTTGCCATGGACAAGATGCCAGGACCTGTATGCTTTAGGGTGAAGTTCTCAACCTCAAATTTCTCTCCCTAGATGGACCCGCCACCAGTGCCGTTATGGCGTGTGAAGTCACCACCCTGGCGCATGAATGAATCCTGGAATCATTCTGTGAAAGGGGGAACCCTTACAGCCAAATCCTTTCTCCCCAGTGCTCAGAGCACGAAAAGTTTTCAGCTGTCTTTGCAACATTGTCTGCAAACAGCTCTAAGGAGACCCGGCCCAAGGGCTCATCATTGGCTGCGATGTCAAAGAACACGGTGGGGTTGCCCATGGCTGCAGCAAATGGCTAAAAGGGACAGTGGCATCTGCAAAGCCCTGAGTTTTTGATCTTAGCCATTCCAATGGGTATATAATGAAATCTCAGGGCTGTTTTGATTTGCATTTCCCTGAGACTAAGGATGCTGAACATTTCTTTAAGTGCTTCTTGGCTATTAGAGATCCCCCCGTTGGTAATTCTCCGTTTAGCTCTGTACCCCATTGTTTAAATTGGACTATTTTGGTTTGTCGATGTCTAATTTCTTGAGTTCTTTATATTGTTGTGCCCATTCAGGAAGTGTTCTCAGACCCCAAAAGACCACCAAAGAGCTGGTTCCAATGTCATCACACTAGGGTCTGTATTTAAGCTCCAGCTTGGGCTCAGCGCTGATACTGACACAGCAGAACGGGAGTCTGAAGCCCTGAGCCCAGTTTCAAGCAAGCGTTTACAGAGGTAAGGAAACAAGCAAGGGGCTTTTCAAACATTTGATTAGGAGACTATTTTGGAATTTATTGCTCTTTAAAATGATTGGCTGGTGCTGGGGGGGGGCAAACCATAAATCTAACTTTGGCTTTCCTCCATATTGGTGGTTGTTAGGGAGTGACTTAAAAACTAGTGCTAGGTGAAGGCCTGGTAGCTCTCTAAGATGGAGCCTGAACCCAAGATGGCATTAGTCTGGTCTCTCCATATATTTTGAATGTGGACCTGTGGAGCAACCCTGTGTACTTGTAGAGGAAGCCCAGCCGGGCCAGGGAGTCCTTGATCTGGTCTGTGGGCTGGAGATGCTGTGAGACCCGTTCCATTGCTCCAGCGTGGCAGGTTTTGATAAAAAGAGACAGCCTATGATTTTAAAGCTTAATTATAGAAAAGTATGGGGAAAGAAAAGAAATAGAAAACTAAAGAGAAAAAAGAAGAGACAGAGAGGTTAGAGCAGGCCATGGCCACGTGGAAAGAGAATAGAGAGGTGATCCCAGAATGGAAAGGTTTTTTCGCAATGCAGGGAAGCTAAGGGAAGAACTGTGGCAACCAGGAAACTACACACAGACCAAGATATGAAATGTGGAGAATGGCAGAGTACTTCTGAATGGTTGGGACAGTCTAGAGGTTTCCTGCGAGTAAATGAGTGATGTGGAGTATAAGAAACTCTTTTCTTGGGGATAGGGGAATTGCATTGCTAGAAGTTTCTCAATTCAGAAGCAAGAAACTTGCATCAGTTTGCTTTTCTTTTGCTGTAACAAACACTACAACCCAAAGCAAGTTATTTCTTAGTTTTCTTTTCCCCCTTTATTCTTATTGGTTCCATTTTCAGATTTGTTTTAATTAGTTTTGTTGTTGCTAATTTTTTTTTATAAGAGTAGTTAATCCTTACATGGCCTTTGTAATTTTCCCTTCAGAAGCTTTATTTTTTGGAATAAAAGAGCAACATCTTCTTTAATTTCTTTCTTCAAAGACTTGGATTTTTTAACTTTTTCATGAGTCTTCATGAATTTCCCATATGAACCACAATCCCACTCATCCCCCTGTTCCTCCATATCTGCCCTCCACCCATGCAACCTTGCCCAGAAATAAAAAATAAAAATCAAAGAATCATGGACGTTGCAATGTGTCACAGTGTGGCCCTTCTGTTCACACGTCTTTACTTGCAAATGTTCATTGTAATGAGTCATTGGTTTGGTTCGAGGCCTCCTTACTGGATCCTCACTGGGACTCCTCTCAAATATTTTGTTGTTGCCCTATGTCATGGAGATCCTGCAGCTTTAGATCTGCAAGGCTGCCCCTTCACACATTCTAGAAGTTCATATATGGGATAAATGTTGAGGTGGGCCAACTCAAAGCCCTGGATCTGGGCCTCTGTGGTAGTTGAGTTGGTCAGCCTGCCAGCGCTCCCTTACCCACACCACCAGGGCAAGCTCTCTAGCACTGCCTTACTAGCTAACCCAGTGCCTCAGCCAGCGAGGGGAAGGGGCAGTTCTCTTGAGTGCAGCAGCCAATGAGAGGCGGGGCCAGCTCTGTGGAGCCCTTGGACATCAACATGGTCCCCAGCACCAGCGCAGGCCAGGGACGTATTCACGTGGCCTTTGGTGGTACTATGAGCCATAGACATTGACACAGACTCCTGCTGCTGCAGGTCCATAGACCCAGACAAGGTCCCCACCAGCAGCAAGGCCAGGACTTTACCATGGCCTCAGGTGCAGGACAGGCTGTTCACATCAGGCCCTTCCCCCTTACCCTCTGTCTCCACTCCTGCCTCTCTTCACAGCACCCAGACCATTCTACTTATCCTCTCTCATCTGTCCACCAAGTTCTTACATGTATCACAGTGACTCCCACTGTGGGTGGGCCACATATGGGGCCATCCTATGGTTACCTTCTGCAGTATATTGACTTTAAGGTCTTTCATGCTATTCTTTCCTTTGCTGAGTTAGAGTGACCCCCAGCTATTTTATACTATTTGAGGCTGTTGCGAAAGACATTGTCTCCCTGATTTCTTTCTCAGTCTGTTTGTCATTCCCATATAGGAGAACTACTGATTTTTTTTAGGTTAATTTTTGTGTCCAGCTACTTTGTTGATACTCAGTTCTAAGAGTTTCCTGGTGGGATTTTTAGGGTCCTATATAGACTATCATATCATCTGCAACTAGTGATACTTTGATGTCTCTCTTTCCCGTTTGTATCCTTTTGATCTTGATCAGTTGTCTTATTGCTCTAACTAAGATTTCAAGTATTATACTGACTGTATATGGAAAGAGTGGACATTCTTGTCTTGTTTCTGATTTTAGTGGAATTGCTTTGAGTTTCTCTCCATTTAATTTGATGTTGGCTTTCCAGAACTTTTATCATGAAAGGTCTTTTCTACATTTAATGAGATAATCATGTTTTTTGTTTGTTTGTTTCTTTATATGGAGAATTACATTTATTGATTTTTTTATATATTGAACCATCCCTGAATCTCTGGAATGAAGCTTACTTTATCATCGTGGATGATATTCTATATGTGAGTATTTTATTGAGAATTTTTGCATCTATGTTCATGAGAGAAATTGATCTGAAATTCTATTTTTGTTATGCAGTTTGGATAGCAGGGTAAAAACATGGCCTCATAAAATGAACTTGGTAATGTTCCTTCTGTTTTATTTTGTGAATAGTCTGAGGAGAATTGGAATTAACTCTTCTTTGAAAATCTGATAGATTCTGAGCTAAAACATCTGGACTTGGGTTTTGTGTGTTTGTTTGCTTGTTTGTTGTTGGGAGGTTTTTTTTTTTTTATGACTGCTTCTCGATCAATAGGGGTTATAAGCCTATTTAAAGGGGTTATCTCATTTTCCTTTAACTTTGGTAAGTTGTACCTACTGAGAAAATTATCCATTTCTTTTAGATTTTCTAATTTGGTGGAGTACAGGTTTTTAAAGTATGTCTTTATGATTCTTTGGATTTCCTCAGTTTCTATTGTTATGACCCCTTTATGTTTCTAATTTTGTTTATTTGGATATTCTGTCTGTATCTTTTAGTTAGATTGGATAAGGGTTTGCCCATATAGTTGATTTTCTCAAAGAAACAACTCTGTTTGATCAATTCTTTGTATTGTTCTCTTTGTTTCTATTTTATTTATTTTTACCTCTTGGGTGTGCCTAGTTGTTTTTATTCTAGAGCATTCAGGTGTGCTATTAAGTTGCTAGTATGAAATCTCCAGTTTCATTATGTAAGCACTTAGCACCACTTTCATTGTGTCCCATAAATTTGGATTTGTTGTATATTCATTTTCATTGAATTCTAAAATGTCTATAATTTCTTTATTTCTATCTTGGCCCATTTTTCATTCAGAAGGGAATTGTTCAGTTTGCATGATTTTCTAAGTTTTCTCTGTTGTCTCTATTGTTGATGATATCTAGCTTTAATCCCTGGTGGTCTGATAGGATGCAAGAAGTTATTTCAATTTTCTTGTATATGTTGAGACTTGCACTGTGAAGAGTATGTAGTCAATTTTGATGAAAGCCCCATGAGGTGCAGAGAAGAAAATATATTCTTTTGTGTTTGGAAGAAATGTTCTGTAAACATCTGTTAGGCCTGTTTATAACATCTGTGAGCTCCAACATTTCTGTTTAGTTTTGTTCTGGATGACCTGTCCATTAGTGAAAGTTGGATATCCAAGTCTTTCAATATCAGTGTGCTTCTGTCTTAGTTTGGGTTTCTACTGCTGTGAAGAAATACTGTTGGGGAACCTTGCTATTAAGGTAGCAGTCCCCCAAGACCAGAGGGCTTTCTGAACTCTCCACAAAATGGGGAACTCCCTTTCTCAGTGGGGTTCCCTATTTCTGCCTGTCTTTGTCTGGAGAGTGTCCCTGAACACAGGTTGCTAGCCTTGTCTGGCCTTATCTGAAAAGTCACCTTGTACAATGCTCTCTGCAAGCTGCATAATTCAGCACACACATCCCACTCTGGCTTCCTGCCCACATGATAATTAGGTACTATACTATAAGCAATCAGTTCTTCCTGCCCTCTTGATGCCATGATCAATTAGCATTTTCCACCTGTATCCCCACCCCCCACCCCCAAAAAACTCCTTCTATACCCTATCCCTGAAGCAATGAAGCAGACTGGTCTTGCTGCAGTGGTCTCCAGAGGTCATTTTGTCTATAGTCTCTGCCATCTGAACCCTGCTCTCTACCTACCTCTGTCCCTCTTCTCCCTTCAAGCTGGTGGCCAACAGCCTCCAGGAGGAAGCAGGTTACACAAGACACCATGACTATGCTAACTCTTATAAGGAAAACATTAATCAGGTCTGACTTACAGTTTCAGAGATTTAGTTCATTATTATTATCATAGCAGGAGACACGGTAGCAGGCAGGCAGGCATCATGCTGGAAAAGCAGAGTTTTACATCTTTCTCTGCAGGCAGCAGAAGTAGACTGTGTTCCACACATGGACATATAAGATTTCAAGGCACGTCCTTTAGCAAAGTTGAGATTCCTAATCGTGCCACTCCCTGTGGGCCAAGTATTCAAACATATGAATCGATAGGGCCATTCCTATTTAAACCACGGCAGCATGTGAAAGTCAGTGTGATGTAAGCTGTAGTGGTATTTCTTTCACAAACTTGGGTGTCCTTGTGTTTGGGGCATAGACATTAAGAACTGAAATGTCATTTTGGTGGATTTTTCTTTTGATGAGCATGTAGTGTCCTTCGCCATCTATTTTGATTAGTTTTCGTTTGAAGTCCATTTTGTCAGGTATTAAAATGGCCAGACCAGCTGACATCTTAGGTCCATTTTCTTGCAGTATCTTTTACCAACTCTTTACCCTGAGGTAATAGCTATCTTTGATGTTGAAGTGTGTTTCTGGGATGCTGAGGACAAATGGATCCTATTTTTGCATCCATCTGTTAGTCTGTGTCTTTTTATTTGTAAATCAAGACCATTAATATTGAGAGCTATCAATGACCAATGATTGTTGATTTCTGTTATTTTGATGCTGTTGTTGGTAATGATGGTGGTGGTGTTTGTGAGTGTGTGTGTGTGTGTGTGTGTGTGTGTGTGTCTGGTTACTTCCCTTCTGTTTTTGCTGGTGTGAGATCACTTATTCCTGTGTTTTCAGAGGTGTAGCTAACCTTAAGTTGGAGTTTTCCTTCTAGTACCATCTGTAAAGCTGCATAGATAGATATTGTTTAAATTTGACTTTATCAGGTAAATTCCATCTATGGTGATTGGAAGTTTTGCTGGATATAGTAGTCTGGGCTGGCATCTGTGATCTCTTAAGTTCATGCTCTTCTGGCTCTTAGAGTCTCCATTGAGAAGTCAGGAAATTTCATGAGGTCCAACACTTAAAAGAAGAGTCACAGGCTATCAATGGTGAGAGGGGGTTAGTTAAAGGGGGAGGGGAAGAGAAGGGAAGGAGTGAGTGGGAGGGAGAGAGGGAGAGAGAGAGAGAGGATTTCTTTTTTCTGGGTACCAGTTTCTACAGGTTGTCCAATCCATACCAGCAATGTTAAATGGACTTGGCAGGGTGTGCATATGAGTCTGTAACAATAATAATTGAAGAAGAAAAGGTGATGAATAGGAAACAGAGTTAGAGAGACATGGAAGGGATTGAAAGGGGACTAGGGAAGGGTAAATATGATGTAGATACTGTGCTCAAATATGAAATCCCAATTTTTTAACAGATTTTTGGGAAAAAACACAATTTTATTTTAAAATTTTAAAGTGATACTATTTTTTACCTATAATTCTATAATCCATTTATTTCCCAGAACTAGAATATGGTACAACATGAAAACAAGAAGACAAATGAAATTATTAGTCACAAATTAAAATGATGAAACTTCAGCTACTGAAGATTGATCTCTTCTAAAATGGCAGCTAACCACTCTGTATGAGGTTACAGCTATAAGATCAACTACTGTATAAAAAGTACAGTTAAAGGATAGCAAATCATCTCAAACATTCTAAACATCAAATAAAATACTTCAAGAGTGATAGTACATTGACACAGTTTAAAATACAGTCAGTCTGGTTACAGTGTTTGCCTTGGGTAGTTAACATACACAGTCAGTCTGGTTATAGTGTTTGCCTTGGGTAGTTAGCATAACACAGTCAGTCTGGTTACAGTGTTTGCCTTGGGTAGTTAGCATACACAGTCAGTCTGGTTACAGTGTTTGCCTTGGGTAGTTAGCATACACAGTCACTCTGGTTATAGTGTTTGCCTTGGGTAGTTAGCATACACAGTCAGTCTGGTTACAGTGTTTGCCTTGGGTAGTTAGCATACACAGTCAGTCTGGTTACAGTGTTTGCCTTGGGTAGTTAGCATACACAGTCACTCTGGTTACAGTGTTTGCCTTGGGTAGTTAGCATACACAGTCAGTCTGGTTACAGTGTTTGCCTTGGGTAGTTAGCATACACAGTCACTCTGGTTACAGTGTTTGCCTTGGGTAGTTAGCATACACAGTCAGTCTGGTTACAGTGTTTGCCTTGGGTAGTTAGCATACACAGTCACTCTGGTTACAGTGTTTGCCTTGGGTAGTTAGCATACACAGTCACTCTGGTTACAGTGTTTGCCTTGGGTAGTTAGCATACACAGTCACTCTGGTTACAGTGTTGGCCTTGGGTAGCTAACATGTCCATTTCCTTCAGCTACCATCTCTACTGCTTTAGATGATACTATATTCTTGACTGTTTTCATCTTGGACATAGTATTTTTATTATTATATGCCATATATAAATCATATTTTAGATTCAGAAGGTAGACATGGTTTGATATGACTGTCTTATGTAGGTGGGAGATTGGGATCAGGATAACTAGTGAGGTTGATTTGACCTAGGGATTTCTTTCTTAACAACATTACCAACCGTTTCTCTCTTCTAAAAAGTTCTTTCTTACACACTCAGTCTCATCTTTATCAGATCCCAGGACTGAGCCTTCCTAACACCAGACACAAAGCAACATTTGTCTTGTGCATATACTAAATATAATATAATGCCTGGCCAATGTGGAACTGAGCTGAAGCTCCAAGAAGTCGTCACACCCATGAAAGATTCTCCATGGTTGATGGACTGGTTAGAACTTCATCAAGACAGAATTGAATTGTTGTAGGTCCAAAGCCAAATAACTCTTGACCTTGTTTTAGTCCATTAGCAATTTAGTAATAGCCATTCATTGGCACATCTGAGTCTGACCTAGCATCCTTATATCAGACAGAATGCCTTGGGATGCTTTAAATTAAGTCTTCAAGCTTCTACCAACCTCAAAGCAGAAAGAGGGGGAAGGGAGGGAGGGAGGGAGGGAGGGAGGGAGGGAGGGAGGAAGGAAGGAAGGAAGGAAGGAAGGAAGGAAGGAAGGAAGGAAGAAAGGAAAAAAAAGAAGAAAAAAGGTCACCTAATAGCATTGAAAATCTAAAATATAGATTTTCTTGATTTGGTGTAAGTCACTTGCATCATGTTTCTGCTAATGTATTTGGGGGGAAAATCCTTAACTTGTAGCTTTCTTTTCTTGTGTAACTATAAAACATTCATAAGATAATTTCTACATTAGAACACGTTATTTGACATTTTGGTTGTAAGCCCAGCCCTTAATGGGCTGAGCCATCTCTCTACCCCTAAACTGTTATTTAATGTGTTTTTTTGAGATTACTGGGATCTGTGTTCCCAACTCACAGTTGCTCAGATTCCGTTCAAGAATAAAATAGATCTTATTCCCTTTGAGGTGAGAGTTATTTTCATGCATGGCTTCATGCCTCAGTTTCCTCATTTGTGTTTACTCCAGTTTAATTACTCATCCCACCTCAGGTCTGATTGAGGTAGAATGAGAGTCAGAAAATCAAGGATTCATTGGAAAGAAAAGCCACTCACCCCAAGACCTGGTTTGTTTTTCACTAGATGAATCAAGCACAGCTGACAAGATCAGGGACGAGCACCCATGAGGACGACAGCCAGGGAAGGAGAATGGTCGATCATTTATATGACACACTGTAGGAAGAAATCTGCACATGTACATTTTCAATGGTTTGTTTGTTTTGAGTTATTTCTCTGGCCCAAGTGGAGCTTGGAGGAGTTCAAAGATGATCCCTTCTGACACTAACCAGATATCTTGTTCGGGGATCCAGATGTCTGGAAGGGGGTGACAGACCCACTGCAGTAACCACCCACTGGGAGGGAGACAAGTCAGAGAAATAGCCAGCTGGCCTTCTTCATGCTTTGTTAAAGAGCGGTGCTGGGTGAGGTGCTAAGCCATGGTTTTTCAGGGGGTAGTGTACTCCCTCCTCAGATCAACAGCCCTCTGAGCAAAACAGGGCTTAAAGACTACTCTTGCCTCTTACTGGTTTTGCATCAGGCAGAGTGTACTTACATACTTTGACAATCCCACTGAGACTACTTTGACACTGTGGTGACTGGTTGGGGGTTCCCAGATTCTAAACTTGCAAAACTCCCTAAAGGCTACCAAGTGAATTAACTTGGTGACTCACCCCTTCCCATCTCCCAACTTTTGCTTAACAAGTTGAATCACTGTGTTTTCTCTTCTCGTCCCCTTTTCCATTACAAGCTATAGGGACTTACTTATAGGACTTCCTGTTCTGTCTTCACCAAGTTATAGTCTCTGCAGATGCTGTCTTGAAGATTCCCATGTTGTTGGTCTTCTTCAAAGTTCTGTTAGAAAGGGGTTATAGCCTCCAGCTAAGGGTCATGGGGGAAAGGCCTCCTTCATGGTCTCTGCGGGTGGGGGTGCTTATTGGTATAAATGCCTTGGAAACTAATTGGTGCCAGTTGATGAAGTTGAGGAAACTCCTGGGTTCATCTCTTTGGAAGATTATTTTACATAGTAAAACAAACACGACAGTCAAAACCACATTATTAAAACTTTAAAAATCTAGAAACAAACCATATGTCAACTAGCAGAGTGGATAAGTCACAGTATTAATGGGAGAGTCTACTATTTTGAACAAATCAACAAGCAATAGAACAAAGCAGTTACTAGGGTGGTTGCTTTGTATTGACTTGTAAGTTTTCTTCATATTCTCAATGTGTTAAAAATTGAGTCCCTGTACAATCTGCCCACTTTATTTAAGGTATTTTTCTATTGAATTTTCAAATTAGACCAGCACTATATATTAGAACATTTATATTTTGACCTTTAAAGTTTATTTATGCCATTGACACAATATTAAATCTGTCTCAGTTCCAAGATTTTCTTGGTATTTGCCAATACTTTCTTTCATTCAAGCTTGTGGGCCTATCCCCTTGGGGTGCCTCTGTTCTTGTTATTTATAATAACAATATTATAGATGTGTGTGTGTTTGTATGTGCACATGCATGTATCTGCATGTATTTGTGTGTGCATATATGTGCATGTGTCCATATGTATATGCATGTGTATGTGTAGTTGTGCATATGCATGTCTCTGTGTGTATGAGTATGTACACATGTATGTGTGTGTGAATGTGTTTGCATATGATTGTGTGAATGTTTAGATGTGCATTTCTGTTATGCATGAGTGTGTGCATATATGTGTACATGTTTGTTTGCATGCATTTGTGTGTGAGTGCATGTGTACATGTATGTGAATGTATGTTTATAGTATTGTTGCTGTTGCTACTCTTATAGTTTTTTATGTATACCCCAGATTAGATTTAAATTAATAATATTTCTATATCAGCCTCCTGAATACTGGATGACAGGTGTGTACCTCCATTTCTGACTCTGGAATATACTCTTAAATAAAGGATAAAAGAAAAATCCAACTCTACTTCCTTCCTCTAGGAAAGAGCACATTCTTTTCTGACAATATGGCTGCCATACTATTTAGTTTCAAACATTTATTTTTATAGTTATGTAAGGTTTTTCAAATATTTAAACAAAAACCATCTCTTAAATTAGTTTTGGTCACAATGTATCTGTTCTCATATTTACCCTTACAAATGTTCTCTTAAGATGACTTGTCAATCTATACACATATTTGTGAATATATAAACATATTCATATTCATGAGAACTAAAATTAGACTTTGAAATGTCCTAGAAAAGATGTGCCTCAGAAAGTCTGAAGCAGGGGGAAAGATACAGGAAGAACCCGAGACTGCCAACCCTCAGCACCAGGGCTTGGATTCCCAGGACTGGCTAAAGTGAACGAGGAAGGGGATAAAGGAACCTGAGAAGACATCCTCTTCTTGAAACTTACCGAGTGCCCCGTTTGGTGGGGATGCTACTCAGCCTCTGTCAGGGCAATGACCATTAAGAACACTTCTTCTTGGCACAGGAAATGGGCAGGCACTGGGGTATTATTGGGCCCATACCTCTTTTCCCCCTCACACTAGCTTGCTTGAATTGGAAACGCTTGGGCATAATCTACCAGGAGGATTCCATCTGTATAGCTACTTCAGTGACCCCCTGTTGTGTAACACTGTCTCTAAGGAGACAGGAACAAACTTCTATTCAACTCAGACAAGGAATTGCCGAGGGCCACGTAGGAAGAACAACAAACAGCTTAGAAGCCATGGAATGTGACCCACTGGCTTTCACAACCACATGGGTGGGCCTTGGTGTGGCATAGCCCCAAGGACCACGTGTCCTGAGGACTTCACACTGTTACGGAGTTCTGCTCTGCTTGCTGCCCTCGCATCCTTCTTAATCTAAGAACTGTATGAAAACTCTAAGGGGGCTTCCAGCCCCTCACGGGGTGGTAACTCTGGTATTCAGAACCATAACGCTTGATCTCTTTCTGGCTTTGCTGCTGGAGCAGATTAATGATTCGGTCACCACCCCAGGAAAGAGCTTAGAGACATAGATCCTCAACATTGAACACCACCCTTAGAAAACATTTGGAAAAATAAAATTGTTAGTGAAGTGAGGTTGAGATGTTTTATTACTGAGTCCAATGTAGAAAAACTTAGGGAACAATTGGAAGTACAGAGAGGCAGACTCTTAGTAGTTAAGCTGGGGACCTTTTACGGTCAGGGCACAAGAACAACAGCACCAGGGGCTGACGTGACTCTCAGGACCGGACTGGTTGTGATTGATTTCTTAGACCCATTTCTTTTGCCCTCAGGTTCCTGATATGGCTTATTAAGAATAGCTAACAAGTAGATGTGTATTCTGAGGATTTAAGATAGAGATGACTGATTTTTATATAAAAGTTTAGATTTGTGATTCTTTTAAGATGCTTACAAGATTGCTTTTAAAGATAAATAATTAAATGATTACTTCTTTCTTTGTAATCACAGCTAGCTTCTTGCCAGTAAGAGAAACTGGCTGAGAAAACTACCTTGCTTACTTACACTTCGTTAATCTGTAACAAGTTGCTTAGTTAAAAATGTACGTGGGTTTTTTTGAAATAATTTGACTTCTTTCCCTGTACTACATAATGTTATTTCTTATAAAAGTATTGGGGAGCACAATACTTTTTTAATACATTTACTAGAAGAAAACTAAAATATAATCACATTGTAATTTTATACTGGTTGAAAGATTTTGCTGGGATATATAAACTATGGAAGAAAAAATAAAGCGTGGAGGGTTGGAATATTGTTCCTTCCATTCATCAGCTATATGTATGGATGGATATGTATAACGTTTATGTGAGGGGAGGGGAGGGGAGGGCTGGAACATTGTTCCTTCCACCCACCAACTGTGTGTGTAATATACATACATATAAATGTATATGTATATATATGCATATATATATATATATATATATGTAAAGCTTGTCTGGGTGTGTATTGGAGCTTCCTCTATGTATATATGTATGTATGTATGTATGTATGTATGTGTATGTGTGAAATATTTGGAAGCTGTCTGTTGGAGTTTTGTTCTAACCATTCTATGTGTGAATGTGCATATGTATACATGTATGTATGCATTCATTGCATATATGAAGTTATTAGACTCTGCCTTTTGTCTCATGCACCCAGTGTGTGTGTGTGTGTGTGTGTGTGTGTGTGTGTGTTTGTGTGTGTGTGTGAATTTCCTCTTTCTTTCTCTTTCTCTCTAGCCCCAGGAGTTAAAAGAATTCATAGTTTTTCCACTAGCCACAAGGAATGCCAGCCACAGTAAATTAAGCTTCGTTCCCTAGAGAAAAGTCAGCTGAGTAACTTCTCTAATCTCTGGCCGCCATTGGCAGCAGCCCCTGTAGGTGTCTGGATCCACCCCCATCAGCGGCTCTAAGCACTGACCCCCGTGGCTGCTTGCCTCATTTTACCCACCAAATGGATGCCAAAGCCGGTCACGGCAAAGGAGTCAACAGCTGGCCGACATACGGATCCCACCAAAGTCCAACCTGGTGAGTCAGTGAGCTTTACTGAGCTTCCTTAAGGTAATGTGGATGAGAGGGTACTTACAGGAGCTGAAGTGACCCAGAGACAGCTGCACCTGGGGAGGCAGAAACAGGCACATCTCTATGAGCTTAAGGCCAGTCTGGCACATAGCAAGTTCCAAGCCAGCCATAGTTACAGAGTGACAATGTTTAAATTGATAATTTACAAAAAGTAGAAGGAAGTATGGGTACAAACTCCTCTCAGCCCATGCATCCTGCACGCAAAGTATGTAACAACTGGACATCCTCTAAGGCACTCTAGCCGCTGTCTCCCTGGAAGGGGTCTTCGGGAAGCTGAAGACAGGAAACAGAGAGCAAGGCTTTTAAAGACACTCATGAGTGTATACAGCTCCAACACCCAACTAAAGGGTTCCCAACCCCCATCTTGAGCAAAACCTACAGTTGGGGAGGCAGACTTTGTACTGTCTTAGTCTCACTCATTAAAGTCATTAAATCTGCCTACTACAGAATTCTCTAGAGAAGCAATAGCAGTGACTGGCATTTCCAGAAGCCAGAGAACCAGTGTTTCTCAGCCTTCTGGAAATGCATCTCAGGATTTAAGTCACAGAAGGCAGAAGGATCTTGCTCACACAGATAAACACTGGAGAAGCCAGGAGAGTTAAACATACAGCCTGCCCTTCAAGGAAATGAGGTGCGTAGCTGCTCTTCCTGGAACGTCAGGAATGATACAGTTTTACTACCTGAAGATCCTTCGCTGTCTGATGAGACAGGCTCTGCCCGTGTCTGCCAGAATTTACTGATCTCATCTCTTTCCTCCTAAATCTCAAGCATTGCTTTTAGGCCATAAAACCATTCTTCAGAGTGATGTGGCTTGTGCTTTACAACAGGCTAAGTGACTTTGTGCAATCTTAGGGCCAGAACAATCCTGGCTCTCACAGGCAATATGCTTACTAAAGTCAGTCAAACCTTCTAGACCCCAAATCTCTGTGTCAACAGTACCTGTTCTTGTGAAAGAAACCAGATATGCTTTGTAAAGAATATCAATGGGACTGAGTTAATTGTTGTCTTAACACAATTTTCAAAGTTTTCCAAAATTGAGCTGTGCTTAAATGTAGCTAAAGTGCAATGACCTGGGCCAGACTCTAGGAGTCTTACTCTAGCACTGATTACAATAAAAATCAGGCCGAGTGGAGTTTCCTTCTTTCCTAAACTCCTAGTTTCTTGTTAAAAATTTTTCTTACCTTCTCTAGGAGGTCCTGTGTCCTTGCGGTTCAGCACCAACCGTGCTAATTCAGCAACTTTACAGCAGGCAGGGAAATTCAGTCCTCTCACCCAAGGGACATTAACACGGATTCTCCTACAGTTCTTTGAAATGAAGCATTTTGTACAATTATTGAGATATTTGTTTGTAGCGGCTTGTATTCTGCTAATTATTTTACCCAAAAACCTGTTTGCAGTGCGGCAGGTAGGGCTAAAGGAAGCCTGTCCCCAGGTGGTTTTTAACTGGTCAGTAAAGTTACCAGTGGCCAATGGCTGGGCAGAGAAACAGAGGCGGAACTTTTAGGATTCCCAGGAAGGGACCTAGGAAGGGGGAAGAAGAGATTCCGCCACGGTGAGGAGGGCGTAGGAGACAGACCCACTGCCGGAAAGGTGCAGGAGAGAGACACAGCCAACAAGGAGGTACAAGGGGAAAGTGACCCCAGGAGGGGTGCCGAGGAGGGTCCAGAGCAGCAAAGATGAAATATAGATTTAGTAAGTAGAAATATAGATTTAGTAAGTATTAACCCCGGAACAGTGTGTGAGCCATGTGGCGTTAGGGTGTGGCCCAGCCACTCCCTAACAATTAACTCATTTGTTAAGATCTAAAGAAGCAAAATATTTAAAGGTGTGAGGGAGAGGAAGAGAGGGAAAGAGGGAGAGGGAGGGAGACAGGTTCCTGCCACACAGCATCTTGTGCAGGTCTTGGCAGGGTGGACTAAAGAAGACTGCAGCCGCTCAGGGTTCCCAGTGGTCACAGAGCCGTATTGGGGCTCTCGTTCTCGTGAACGGTCTTCCTAGAACTCAAAGCCCTCCCCCTAGCCTGTAGCTTTTTTGGCCACCAGAGTCTGATGGAGTAAAGCAAGTTCCAAGAGATGGCTGGTGGAACTCCACCATAGCATGCCTCGGAACGTAGAGGTTTTATTTGTTTGCTTGATTTTTGTTAGTTCGTTGCATATGGTTAAAAAATCTGTAACAAAAAATTTAGCTTAGCCGGGCGGTGGTGGCGCACGCCTTTAATCCCAGCACTTGGGAGGCAGAGGCAGATGGATTTCTGAGTTCGAGGCCAGCCTGGTCTACAGAGTGAGTTCCAGGACAGCCAGGGCTATATACAGAGAAACCCTGTCTCAAAAAAACAAACAAAAAAAAATTAGCTTAAAACAAAAGGCTAATGGTTAAACCTATACATTGGTAATTTTAATTTGCTATAGCATAATATAATCAATCATACACACACACACACACACACACACACACACATGATTCATCTCTTGCTCAAAAATTAAGTCTGCTACGTCATAGCATATAAAATAGAGTTTTTAAAATAACAGCCACACATCTTGACTAGTGCCTCATGAGGATACAAAGACGATGTGCCTGGCAGCCATCTTTACTAAAGTTAAAGGATACCTGCCATGTAATTTCACCACTGTCTTAAGATGACCGCATAGTATAAACCAACTAAGGCAACACTCATAAAACTAAGTCTTGCTAAGCCTTCTGTTTATTACTTATATCTTCTGTTTAGACAGGAGACAATGTCAAGACTCCAGGATATTTTGGATTAGAATGGATTTTGTATGATGATAAAACCTAAGGTTATAAAGTTATACTCAGGTTAACAAAAACTAACTTAGAGATATGTGACTAAAACTATAAAATCTTAATCTTATAAAAGGTACTAACTTGTTGTGAACTGATAAAGATGATTAAGAGGGGCAAATTAATGATCAGTCATCTAATAAAGAGTCAAATTCTTTAAAGTGCTCAAAACTAAGTTTGTGGTCATACTAAATACAAATATGGTTTACTTAAAAAGACAATTTTTGTTTTCAAGATTAAGCCTAAAGCAAGTAATTAAAAGCAAAATTTGTTTAAAATCAGCTATACTTACTAGGTGGTTGGATGATCAAATTATGTGACCATTCAATAGCAGTGAGATGGGGGCCAAGGAATGCCAAAGCTGAGACCACACCACCCAACAGATCTCATGCGAACTGGAGACATGAGACAGAGAGACAGAAGACAGACGGTGATAGAGCACACCACCTTTAAGGCCACACATGTTGTATAGGGAAAATGCACAACTCATGGCAACGGTGGAAATGTGTCACCCTTGGCAGTTGGGTGGGACTGGCGGGGTGATAAAGGCAAGAAGCTGCTGGAGCGCTTGATTTCTAACCGCACTGTCAATATTAGCAAAATAGGGACTTTCATCTTGTCTTTTATTACTAAGAACTTCATTTATAAATCCATATTTTTGTACAATAGTACAAAAACTTTAAGAATAACAACATAAACAGGTTTGGGGTGGATTCCAAAAGGAAATCATGGAAATCATGGATGTTTTAAAAGTATTTTTTCTGGATAATACCAAATGGCCAATAAATACAAATATAATTACATGTTTCTAAAATTTAATTCAAAATTAAAATTAGCCTGACTTTTAAAGATCTCAAGTCTTATAGCCTTAAGTTTAAATCTTTAAAGAAAATCAATAACCACTGTTAATTACATAAATTTTTTTGTTTGTTCATTTTTTAATTTTCTACTTGTCCTTGATCTGGTAGATGATCAGACACTGGCAAGGGAGGCACTTAAAGAAACTTCACAATTGCTTACCCTCAACTAAGGGCATTTTATACAGAATAAAGAGATTATTTTATGCTAAGCGTCTCGAGCGTAGTTAGTAATGGTGGGCGCCAGCTCGAGGCTTAAGACTATGGCTGCCTGCGTCTTGGACATTCTCTGTGACCAGGTATGTAGAAAATCTGTGCTAAAGTTCACCACAGGCATGTATAGTGCCCCTCCCTAACTAGTCAGCTACAGATCACATCCCCATGCATGGCGTGAGCCCGAGGGCTTCAGGAAATACCAGTATATCTCATCTGGAACTTGACTTTGTCAAATAACTGTACACGTCCTTCCTAGGACTCTTAATTACAACTAAATGCTAATAATAGTTCTGCTTAAGCTAGAATATAATTTAAGGAGTTTTAATATTAGTCATGTTACTAAAACCCCTTACTATACACAGGGTAAAGCTACTATAAAACACCACCAAATGCTTAACTGGCAAATTTTTAGAAATTAAAAAGCTGGTAAAAGGCTATAGCCACTTATATCCCCATGTGCACTTAACGTAACTACATTTAACATTACTACATAACGTTAACTTTAAATCTTTTCGCTTTAAAGAACGCTTTTTTGTCACTGCCCAAGAGTCACAACCTAAAGCAAATGCTAAAATAAAAAGGAAGAGCCTGGTGTTCTGTTAACATCTAGGTGAAGCTATGTCTTTCCTGAAAAATGAACGAAGCCCCAGATGCCTCCTGACTTGATTTGTCCAGAGACCACTAGACAAATGGGGAAACATCGAGACTCACAACTCTTCAGGCTGAGATTTGAGGAAACGAAGGCTCTGTATGACAGACTCCAAAACTGGTGCTGTTCTAGTCAACTGACTGACTGTATAGCCCGTTAACCCTCAGCTTGTCAGTGCAGAATCCAGATGCCTTTTGTCAGAGGGGATAAAAGACAGACCTATAATAGGAGACAGTAAGGTATTCTTCACCATGCTAAAAATTGTTTTTATGCTCTAAATGCCAATTCCAGAAATAGTTACCGGACTACAAAGAGAGTTCTCTAAAATGACCTGTATGATTAGCAAAAATTACTAATAGTACAGCAAAGATATTACCAGAAATCAACCAAGAGATGGGTGAACTGAGAACCACAGTTTTACAAAATAGATTATTTGTCTATTGCATAATCTTGTTAGTCAACAGTTTCCTAGCATTTGTTGATTTAATGTATCAGATTTTTCTCATACTATTGATGATAAAATTAATCTTTTTTGTACAAAAAAAGATAGACAAAATCTCTCAAGTGACCTTCAAATGGCCCTGTGGCTAAAATTGTCTCTCCCTTTCCTTGCTCTTCTGTTAACTATTCTTATAATTCTCTTATGCTTGCTTTATTAATTAGACTGGCCACAGAGACGATGCCTTCAACCTTGGCCTCTATTGCAGATGCTACTTTTTCTCTAAAAACTTAGAAATGGGGAAATGCAGAGCGCAAAAGGGCCTGTGCCCACAGATAAACACTGGAGAAGCCAGGAAGGTTAAACATTCATCCTACCCTTCAAGGAAATGAGGTGCTGAGCTGTCCTTCTTTGGCTCTGCCCATGTCTACCAGAATTTTCTGATCTCATCTCTTTGCTCCTAAATCCATAAAACCATTCTACAACAGCCTAAGTGACTTCTGTGTTATGTTAGGGCCACGCCAGTCCTGACTCCCACGGGCACTATTTTTACCTCAATCAAACTTCCTAGACCCCAAATCTTGGGCACTCTCTGTGTGTCAGCAGCACCTATTCTTGTGAAAGAAGCCAGATGTACTTTGTAAAGAATCTCAAGGTAAACATGTCATAAGTTGTTGTGTACTTGTGACTGACTTAATTGTTATCTGAACACCTTTTTCCAAAAGGTGCTTAAATGTGGCTGAAGCACAATGACCTGGGCCAGACTCTAGAAGTCCTGCTCCAGCCCTGGTTACAATAAAATCAGGGGCGGAGTAGACTTTCCTTCTTACCTCATCTTGATGGTTTTCCCTGCCTGCTGTAAAGCCTGTAGGGGAAATCACCACATCAAGTCATGAATTCTGCGTTCCCAGTTGTCCAATACCATCTTAGGCAGAGATCTGCTACCTAATCTACAGGCACAAATTATGTGTATTTTCCCCTCTAAAGACTGGCAACTTCTCTACAGGGTCTTCCAGAACACACCTGGCAATTCATTCTAAAGCTATAGACAAAGGAGTTTGATTGTCACGTGAAATAAAGGACTGACCAAGGTAAGTCCAGTGGTATGGGTTTCCAGGGAATTTGAAAAGTCTTAAATAGCTTCCTCAGAAAAGATTCATCTAAGAGACACTCCTAAATTCAAAGTAAAATGCAGTATTCCACACGCAGGGAAGCCTAGACAAAGCTAATCTGGAAGTTAATGATTTCCAAGATGTGAACATATTTAGACCTTGTTAGCCTCCCTAATGAGAAAGAGGCCCCTGCTACCAGCGAAGAATTCCCACTCTGATGAGTGCTCACCTGCACAGGAGTTGTGAGCTATCATTGATATTGTGTATTGCAATTGTCCCTGCCTGTACCAGCTGACCAATGGCATGCCGGGAGATGTTTGTGGTGTCCAGTTTGCACTTGGAGGCGCATTATGAATGATCCAGTTGACTCGAAATCTCGGCCTCTGTTCACCTTTGGATGAAAGGACCCTGACTCACTGCTAAAACAGTAAATATAGGCGCTAGAGAAATGGCCCAGCCCCTAAAAGCACTGGCCAATCTTCCAGAGGACCCAGATTTAATTCACAGCATGTATACACACATGAAAAACAAAAGAAAAAAGTTAATTCCATTGGACAGTGCTATCTCGTGGGTTTATAGATTTCTTAGTAACCTTTGAGGGGATATTGGTTCAAAATTTAAAAGACCTGGCATTGAAAGGGAGGGAATTGCTTATCAGGGATTTGCTGATAATGACCAATTCTTTTTAGCAATACTTAACACCAGAGGGCATTTACATCATCTGACTTACTGTGGGTTTGTGGCATAAACACCTAAGTCTTCCAGGAGCTTCTTGGGTTTCCTCCTTGAAAGATAAGCCCGATCAGGAGCTAGAAGTAGACAATTACACAAGCAGAAACCCCGTCAAATAACAACTAAGGTGTTCCCTGGGTATGGCAGCTTGCTATGGAATTTAGATCCCAAACTTTGGCCAACTGGGCTAGGCCCCTTTAGGAAGCTTGGCAGGGATATGAATGGAAAGGATTGGACTGCATCTGGCAAATCCTGGCTTTGAAGGAGAGGGACTGTGGCCATTGCATGTGAACTCCTGCAGGAAGCAAGAGAGGTCTGCCCAGGCCACCGTGGTGGGCATGCCACCCCAAGTGATGACCTTCTGAGAGTAAAAAAGGAATATACGACTCACTACAGGCCAAATGGCCAAGTGTCAGGCTATCTACCTAATAATCCTCATGCTGGTGTTAACCTAGCTAACTCTCCATCGGGGCCCAGAATGGAAGCATTTACTACATGAATTACCAAGATAATAGATGAAATCTAAAGTTGACTTACAGGATCAGTTCTGGCAGAAGTTGACTATACCCTGTACACTGATGGAAGAGGCTACATCTACCAGCACAGTGGAATAGCTAAGTTTGCTGTGGTTACTCTAGAAGAAATCAACAAGGCCAAAGTGCCGCCACCAAGGATGTCTACCCAGAAGGCTCATTGACAAGCATTTGAACTGTCTGCAGGGAATCCAGCGAGTAGTTATACTGACCGTAGGTATACGTTTGCAGTTGATCATGCTCATGGTTCTATTTGGAAAGAGAAGAGACAGGTCAGTCTAATAAGAAAGAAATCAAGCATGCAGTGGGGATTCTTAGACCACTAGAAGCTGGTATGCTCTTGAACAGGTGGTATTAGTTCACAAGAATGGTGGTGCTGCATTGGTCATCAGAAACAAGCAGCCAGAGAAAACAGTTCAAGAGACCAGGAACCCCCACGATGCCATGCCACCCCGTCCTATACTTTGCTGGGCTTAAACTGTACCTCAGTATTCTATTCAGATTTTTTTAAAGCTATTAGATGTGATTCACTGAATCCAAATCATATGACAACAAAAGAAAAAAAAAGAAAGGAAAAATATTCTCTCCAGCTCATTTAGTAAATCCAGTGGTTAAGCAGTTGCATGAGACTACTACTATTTGGGACACCAGTTGGGAGAAACACTACAAATAATTACAGGAAGCCATGAGTCTTGGGCCCCAGGCTGTCTGAAGGATGACTGCTCAAAGTGCAGTTTGTCAGAAAAAAACACTCCCCCAATCCAAACCAGGAGGACTTAAGACACTAGTGAGGGCAGTTTCCATTTGAGAATTGGCAAGTCGATTTTACTCTAGTATCAAAGCCAAGAGGGTTCAAATATGTGTTGGTTTGTAAGGGGATGGATTAAATAAGATTCTTTACTGGAATTGAGAAGTTATCAAATCCTTGCTGAGGAAAAGTATTACTTGGAAACTCTAAGATCGAACAAAGAATAAACAAAGAGGCTTAAAAGGTGCATTACACAGAGCCTAGAAGCCTCAAGGTAGAGAAAATGACCCACACTGTAAAAGTATGATCGCTAAGTTGTACCAAGAAACATTGCCGGGACCAATCCTTGTCTGCCTGCCTTGCTCAGAGTGAGGCTTGCTCCCTGAGGTAGGCTCGGTTTGAATCAATGAGAGATTGTCTGTGGGTGACTATTTCAGACCAAATGTATACTGAGTAGTACAATAATAAGAACTGAACATGAAGAATCATCTTCATATGTATATTATCTAAGGCAAGTATAGGTTTAATCAAACGTGTGCAAGCATTAATGAGTCTGCCCTTACAGGTCCTGAGTATTCCTTCAAGCCAACAGACCGTGCTCTGCTGAAATACCTGGAAGTGGGATCAGAAGGCTGAGAAGTGGCCTGGCTCCTGGGAATCGCCTCTGGAGACACTAGCAGCAGGGCAAGCCACTGAACTGAAACGTTAGATAGACTGCACCACGGTACAAAGACGCGTGAAGACCAATGGACAGCCAAGCAAACGGGGGACTTGAAGTTGATTCTAAAAAGACAATGCTAACTGTGCTGTTGTTAATGAGTGGCCTTTTGACCCTCCGGGGCGACACCACAGCATTTAAGAAGGATGATATTGTATGGGTTTACTTAAGAGAAAATACTTTAAATACCTCCAACTTTGGCCTTAGAGGGGGCCTGCATTTCGAGGAGGTTTCTACAGCATGCTTCATGGGTGTTGGCACACACCTTGAGGATTTACGAAACTATACTTTATTTAAGAACATAAACAAGCGGATGGACTTTCCTGACCTCTATAACTGGGGGTCTGTTGTGACCAAGGTAGAAACAGGGATGTTCACCTTGAAATTGGCAGGTATCACATATCCCAGGGACTGTGTTGTTTTCTGGGGGTGCACTAGAGATTGTGTAGATCTGACAGAAAGTAGCCTCATGAGATGCGATTCTTTCTCCCCTATGTTGTATGCTGTGGGCCACCTAAAGCTACCAACAGGGTGGTTCCTGCTGTGTGGGAAGACAGCTTACTCTTTTGTACCTGCAAACAGCGCTGGGGGACCCTGCACCATAGGGAGAGTTACAACACTCATGTCTCAGAAAGCCACCCTGAAGCACAGAGTGAAAACCAAGAGGGAAATTTCCTCCCTGCTTACTTGTGGTGACAAAGTGCATCTGTGGAGAGCTGCAGAATATGCCTCTATGACCATCTTTGTAACGCCAGGGATGGTAGGATTCTTGAATGCAGAATTGGAATACCTGGCTTGCACTGCCAGCAGAGCCTTAACCACAACATCCCATGCTACTGGGCCTGTTAGACAGGGATTAAATGAAGTTAGGAGAGCCACTGGGGAAGAGCAGGTAGATTATTTGTTACTGAGACAAAGCCGAGGATGTAAACAGTTTAACGAAAACTCTCATTTTGGCCAGCTAAACAGTGCTCAATTGATCGACAAAAAGGCTAATATAATTAATGAAATTATCTCTAACATAAAGAAGGGAGAGTGATTCTTACTTTCTTACTCCCAAGTTGTAGAGGCATCATGGAAACCTTCCTAGTTTAACTGCTTTTTGTCTTCTGCTTTACACAACTGCTCACTATGGCATAAGGCCCCTTACAGAGTGTGTGGATATGTGTCAGAAATTTACCTTGTGGATAAATAAACTTACTGACAACAGACAGGCTGGTATATGTCACATACCGAGAAGATCTTGCAGAGGCAACAGTTATAAAGTGAAGAATAATGGCCAAGGGATAGTGTGTCACTTTGTGTCACACACTAAGAAATGAATCTGAACAGGTCTACAGTGATGGTTTGTTTGGTTTGAGTTTATCCACACACATACATTATTAATGCCTTGTTTGTTCTTGTTTGTTTGTTAATTTTCCAGTCCAGAAATGTGCAGAGTGAGTACCATCTGGCCCTAACCAGACCTTCTATTACAGGAAGTACCTGGATCCAGTATGAGGGCATCCCAGATGTCACCAGAGCCATCAGTGTGGCAGCACCTAGCTGTGGGAACAAGTGTGAGCATGAATGATTAACTCTCTTTGTTCAATTCCCCATAAACGGCTAGTTTGAGATGTGATAAGGTGTGTTGGGAGAGTATTAACCTCCCACCTTCTCAGATTGCCATCTGAATAAAGTACAAGTGACATGTTCAAATCCCATCTCTGCCTGTTAATATCCATGGTGACAGAAAAACATGATCTTTGGCCTTTCAGTGATAAAAATCTTTTTTTTCATTTTGAAAATAATATATTATTGTGTCAGTGCGTGCAGGTGTGTGCATACCATGACCTATGTATAGAGGTGAGCTCTCTCAGAGCACCAATAAGCCTTGATTCTGGCCACACCATTTGCGCCTACTGGCTGTATCTCCTCTCCCATCCCAATACTGAACAATGCACCACCTTAGTCACCTTACAACTTCATTTGCAATAAATAAATTCTGAAGAAAAATAAGTAAACCAGATCACATATGTATACTTACATGCATACACACAATATTTTCATTTATGTATATGTGGGGGCAGAGCATATACATAAATATGTGTGACTGTGGGGGGCAGAGGTATAGAATCTCCTGGAGCTAGAGTTACAGGCAGGTGTGGCCACCAGGCATGAGTACTGGGAACCAAGCCTGGCCCCTCAGCAAGATCTTTTCAGGCTCTGAAGTGGCTTATCCATCCGAGATAATGTTTTTACTTTATTTCTAGATTTTGCTGAATCTTTGAACCTTGTTGTAAATTACGTCTTTTGAACAACGTAACCTCAAAAGCCACAAAATTTTGTGCACACACTTGCATATGTGTATATTACTAAGATGCTTAGAAATGTCTGTCTCTGAATGTCCATCCTCAAAGTTTGTGTTATCCCTTATCTGTGCTTAATAAATCCAACTCTGGTTCATATAGACTTATGCTGAAAGTCTTTTGTCATATAAATCAAATCTTTGGCCAGTAGTCTTTGGGCTGCATCCTTCCATTACCATAGACATGATGGCCTTAGTCTCCCTTCAAGTGAACATAAAAGCTCAAATCCTCTTTCTGTGTGTTGCCACAAACTTTCACTGTGGGCTTTCTACATCCTTAGTAGGTGAACATATTTTTCTATCTCTAGATATGGATGTGGCTGTGTGTGTGTGTGTGTGTGTGTGTGTGTGTGTGTGTACACATGACCTCTGGGCCTCTTTCATCTTTCTTTGGAGTGGAAGGCGAGCCTAGGTCCCTATAAGATGGGGGAAGGATATGGGCTCCATCCTAGAC
Organism: Apodemus agrarius; assembly: GCA_964023405.1. Classification (NCBI taxonomy): domain Eukaryota; kingdom Metazoa; phylum Chordata; class Mammalia; order Rodentia; family Muridae; genus Apodemus; species Apodemus agrarius. The sequence goes on along the minus strand of OZ030006.1, from coordinate 151,551,007 downwards.
AAGATGCAAAGTTATTCATTAACAAAATTAAACAAAACAGGGGCCTTGCCCCTGCTCCCTTCATTTCAATCCCTTCATCTGAACTGACCTCTGTCTTCTATTCCTGCACAAACATCATGACCAAGAAGCAAGTTGGGGAGGAAAGGGTTTATTGAACTTACACTTCCACACAGCTGTTCATCACCAAAGGAAGTCAGGACTGGAACTCAAGCAGGTCAGGAAGCAAGAGCTGATGCAGAGGCCATGGAGGGATGTTTCTTACTGGCTTGCTTCCTCTGGCTTGCTCAGCCTGCTCTCTTATAGAACCTAAGAATACCAGCCCACAGATGGTACCACCCACAAGGGGCCCTCCCCCCTTCATCACTAATTGAGAAAAATGCCCCACAGCTGGATCTCATGGAGGCACTTCCCCAACTGAAGCACCTTTTCTTATGATAACTCCAGCCTGTGTCAAGTTGACACACAAAACCAGCCAGTACAATTGACCCCTTGTCAACTTGACACACCAACATATCACTATTAAGCCTCAACCCTTACTTTCTTATTCATCCCCAAGATCTAAATAACATTAAAAGTCCCACAGTCTTTACATATTAAACATTCCATCCCTTGAAAATGTCCAATATCTTTTAAAATTCAAAGTCTTTTAAAAATTCAAAGTCTCTTAACTGTGGGACCCACTAAAATACTTTCTTCCTTCAAGAGGGAAACATATCAGGGCACAGTCACAATCAAAAGCAAAACTCAAACTCCAATGGTTCAATATCTGGGATCCAAATCACGATCTTTTGGTCTCCTCGAAGGGCTTGGGTCACTTCTCCAGCTCTGCCCTTTGTAGCACACACCTTGTCTTCTAGGCTCCAGCTGCCTGTACTCCACTGCTGCTGCTGTCCTTGGTGGTCATCGCATAGTACTGGCATCTCCAAGCCTCAACTCTTTTGCATGACCCCTTCAGTCCTAGGCTGTCAATTACAACTGAGGGTACACTTTCACCAATGGCCTTCCATGGCCTCTCACTGTACCAAGCCTCAACTGTTCTTCATGATGCCTTCATGCCTTCAAAAGCAGTACCACCTGGGTGACTCTTACACAGTACCAAGTCCTGCTACAGCACGAGGCACAACCTTGGCTATCTGGAACGCACTCTCTGTGCTGTCAGAAAACACTTCCCAGAAGATTTCACCTCAGTGATGCTGGTTTCTTCTTAATCACCGCTAATTTCTTAGCTCCAGCTAACCAGCATCAATAGTCCCAGTAACACAAAGGTTGACTTTAATGGTTTTGGTATCTTGTTAATCACAGCTGATTCTTCAGCCCCAGCTAACCAAAACCACAGAATCTTCATGGCCCTGATAAGAGTCTTTAATCTTCCCTCTGAAATTTCACAAGCCAGGCCTCCATCTTCTGCCTTGTTCTCAAGACAATCTTCCAAGCTCCTCCTACACATCTCACAGAGGTCTCAACACTGAATGGACCATCTAGCTCAAAGTTCCAAAGTCCTTCCACAGTCCTCCCCAAAACATGGTCAGGTTGCCACAGGAATACCCCACTACGCTGGTACCAATTTGTCTTAGTCAGGGTTTTTATTCCTGCACAAACATCATGACCAAGAAGCAAGTTGGGGAGGAAAGGGTTTATTCAGCGTACACTTCCACACAGCAGTTCATGACCAAAGGAAGTCAAGACTGGAACTCAAGCAGGTCAGGAAACAGGAGCTGATGCAGAGGCCATGGAGGGATGTTTCTTACTGGCTTGCTTCCCCTGGCTTGCTCAGCCTGCTCTCTTATAGAACCTAAGAATACCAGCCCACAGATGGTACCACCCACAAGTAGCCCTCCCCCCTTCATCACTAATTGAGAAAAATGCCCCACAGCTGGATCTCATGGAGGCACTTCCCCAACTGAAGCTCCTTTTCCTATGATAACTCCAGCCTGTGTCAAGTTGACACACAAAACCAGCCAGTACAACCTCTCTTTCTCCTGTGGTGATACCCAGGTCAGAAAGGATAAAATGTGATCACAGAGCTCATGGTGGTAAATGATTTACTAACGTATGAAAGGCAAGTGATGGAGCAAGAGAGAGAGGGGCCTTGCTCAGGAAAAGCATTTGCTACTGTGCTTATGGGTGATAAGAGATGCACAAGCCCAACTGCCTTCCCTGGTCTTCAGTTCTCCATCACAACGCACCCTGATTTATCCAGTCCATGGCATCTGTGGTCTGATGAGTGTGATTTGGTCCTAGTTATAACCTGCCTCTCAAACACATCTCAGATGGCCTTGCATTCATAACCTCCTCACAGCCACATTATGCAATGATCTGATGGTGTTGATACCAAGGGTCAGAGAGCTGGCAAAGATCATATATATATGTTCTCTGCCAAAAGCAACAAATACAGAGGTTGAAAGGAATCTTCTAAAATGAATATCCATCATAAACATTGAATGTAACATTCATGGATATTAAACACAACATGTGGTCACTGTTTGATAAACAATGACATTTGTAATACTCTTTGCGACCTGAGTCAGTTGGACTCAGTTGGAGTCAGTGACTTTAAACCTAGAAAAAGTCCATGAAAGATTTCTGTAGAGTATCCCCATTTTTCCCCATGTGATGCTTTCTGTGCTGTTCAATTAAAGAGAGAATAAAGTCCTTTGTTAGGGACTGTGATAGCTGTTCTTTTTTCTTTTCAACTTGATTACATCTGGAATTAACAAAAACCCAAGAGGCTAAGTGAAGTATTTCTCTTCATTTGAAGTGGAAAGACCCACCCTAAATCTGAGTCTTTTGAGGTGGGAAGATATACCTTAAATTTGGACCACACCTTCTTGTGGAAGACTATAAAAAGGACATGGAAGAAAAAAGTGCTTGCTCTGCCTGCTTGCTTTCACTCTTACTGAAAATCCATTTCTTCACTGGCATTAGAGGCTACTACTCCAAGATTCTAGCATATACTGGAAGCCAGCAGAGACATCCAGTCTTATAGACTTCCTTTGGGAGACAGCCATTGTTGGAATAGTCAGGCCAAAACCTGTAAGCCACTCTAAAAAATGTATATGTAAATGTGTATGTATATGTATATAATGTATGTGTGTGATTATGTATATATGCATATGTGGGATATATACATATTTATGTGTGTATTGATTACATGGAATATATATATATGTATATATATATATATATGTATATTCTATCAGTTCTGTTTCTCTAAAGAATCCTGACTTTAGAGAAGTCACAAAGTCACATAGCAGGGACATACATGGAGACACAGAGACAGACATACAGGGACAGTTCACAAAGCAGCCTTCTATCAGGTACAAATTCACTTTCAAACAATAGAACAGAAGATGATGGTATACTTGTAAATTTATGGGGAAGGGATCTTTTACAACAGTGGGTGTGTGGATTAATATATCTGCAATTCAGAGATAATCATGATGAGAGTAGGGGTGAAATAGTAGATGCTCCTGGGGGAAGTTATTGATATATATCATCAAAAACAATCCTAGGCTCTGTCAATTGTCCAAACACAGGACATTACAAATTTATAAGGGGAAGGCACTATAGTGGTACTTTCTCATTCCTACCAATGATATAAATAATGACACAATACACAGTAGCTTATTAATGTTTTAAAGCTTTGGGTTTTTGCTAGCCAGTCTCCTGTCTACTCCAATCTAACTAATACTAATGCTACATTCGGCCATATGGCCAGGTCTACCTCTCTGTTCCACTCTTGTCTATCCTTTCACCTCTGTGTCTGCTAGCTGAATTTCCTGCCTTTTAATTCTTCTTCCATTGTCCCTTTTGCTCCTAGAAGATCCACCCTCCACTTCCTACCCAGCCAGCTATTGACCATCAGGTCTCTATTAAAGCCAATCAGATAGAATTCTAGATTGATTTAGACAGGTGAGAAAGAATGAATATTTACAAAATAAAAGACTGGTGATGGGCCATTAGCTCTCTGACAATAAAGGATTAACCATTGAATATACAGAAATAAACCTTCACATGTGTACTTTAACAGGCCACTGCTGAAACAATAGCCCAACCCTTAAAATGGTTACAGACAAACCTGTATGAATAGAGCAATAACCCTTAACTTAAGAAAAATTGCAAGCACTTGAGCAGCTAGTACAAGAGCAGCTATAAGCTCAACATCTGTAAGCTCAAGTCTACCAGACCATGAATTTCCCCTGTATTTGTTATAAAAGAGAAATCAGAAAATGGAAGATGATATCAGACTTAAGAGTGATGAATAGAGTAAGTCAACCAATGGGTCTGTTAGAGCCTGGAAGTCCTTTACCTTCTTTATTATCTAAATTATGGCTATGATAGATAATTGACTTAAAACATTGCTTTTATAGTCACTTTGCATGACGAGGATAGTGAAAGGTTTGTGTTCACAGTATCTACTTATAATAATGGTGGAGATATCAATGGAAAGTTGTTCCACAGGAAACATTAGATAGTTTAACTTTAGGTCACTATTTTGTACAATAACTGCTAATTCATATTTTTATTGAGGCAATTTCCTCAATCTGTTATTAATCTTTACCTGGATGATATTTCATAGGCTGATTCTAATGCAGATACTTTAGAGAAAATGTTTAAGGAAGCACAAAGATTTCTGCCATGCTGGGAGTTACAGATTGCTCCTGAAAAACTACAGAGGGGATTCTATTAACTCTTTGGGTTGTAAAATAATAAAACAGAAAAGTCAATCACAAAAGTATAGATTATATGAGATCAGTTGCATACTCTTAATGATTTTCAAAAAAATAATGGAGAGACCCAGCCAGCTTGCCAGGAGCCCAGGCCCTGCCGGCGGAACCAGGTACCCGAGACAGCCCGAGTTTAAGACCTCCGGGGACTCAGGTCTGGAGCGGGAGCTGCGCACAGAGTAGCGGTTTGGGGTACAGCAGCCATGCCTGCGCTCTGCGCTGGCAGGCCAGACCCCGAACCCCCTGCAGGCAGCGCCATCTGCCTGCAGCATCCCATCCAGCCGGTGGCGGGGAAGCCAGACCCAACCAGCTTGCCAGGTGCTCAGACCCTGCCTGCGGAACCAGGTACCCGAGACAGCCCCAGTTTAAGATCTTCGGGGACTCAGGTCTGGAGCGGGAGCTGCGCACAGAGTAGTGGTTTGGGGTACAGCGGCCGTGCCTGCGCTCTGCACTCGCAGGCCAGACCCTGAACCACCTGCAGGCAGCGCCATCTTGCCTGCAGCATCCCATCCAGCAGGCTGCTGGGAAGCCAGACCCAACCAGCTTGCCAGGTGCTCAGACCCAGCCGGCAGAACCAGATAACTGAGATATCCCAACCTTAAGACCCCTGGGGAAACAGGATACCAGACAGCAAACCCTGAGCAGGAGCAGTGTAGAGCAGCTGCCCAACAGGCAGAACCAAGTACCTGGGATATTCTGAGTTTAAGACATCGGGAGACTCAGGCCACCTGTCAGCAACCTGTGAGTAGGAGCCCTACAGGGCAGTAGTTCAGGTGTCCCAGATGCTGGAAAATAGTCTTTCGAGCCCACAGGAGGGTCAAGCACCAGCTAGTATCTACAGGACCAACAAACACCAGAGTTAACCAGATGGCAAAAGGCAAATGTAAGATCGTTACTAACAGAAATCAAAGCAGTATGGTGGCATCCGAACCCAGTTCCCCGACAACAATAAATCTTAGATACCCCAAAACACCAGAAAAACAAGACTCAGATCTAAAATCACTGGTCAGGTTGCTGATAGAAGAACACTTAGATAAATCTCTTAAAGTAATACATGAGAAAATAGATCAAAAGCTAGAAGCCCTTACAAGGCAAACACAATTAAATCTCGGATATCTCAACGCACCAGAAAAACAAGACTCAGATCTAAAATCACTGGTAAAGATGCAGATTGAGGATCACTTAGATAAATTTCTTAAAGTAATAGAGGAGAAAATAGATCAAAAACTAGAAGCCCATACAAGGCAGACACAAAAATCACTTAAAGAAATCCAGGAGAATATAGAGCAAAAAATGAATCCCAATAAGGGGGAGAAACAAAAATCACTTAAAGAAATACAAGAGAACATGGGTCATCAAGCAGAAGTCATAAAAGAGGAAACACAAAAATCCCTTAAAGAATTACAGGAAAACACAAACAAGCAACTGAAAGATCTGAGCAAAACCATACAGAATCTAAAAGCAGAAGTAGAAACACAACTAAGAAATCACAAAGGGAGACAACGTTGAAGATAGAAAACCTGGGGAAGAAATCAGGAGTCATAGATGCAAATATCAACAATAGAATACAAGAGATAGAAGACAGAATATCAGATGCTGAAGATACCATAGGAACCATGGATTCAACAATTAAAGAAAATGCAAAGTGCAAAAAGCTGGTAACCCAAAACATTCAGGAAATCCAGGACACAATGAGAAGACCAAACCTAAGGATTATAGGGATAGATGAGAATGAAGATCTACAACTTAAAGGGCCAGCAAATATCTTCTACAAAATTATGGAAGAAAACTTCCCCAACCTAAAGAAAGAGATACCCATGAATATACAAGAAGCCTATAGAACCCCAAATAGACTGGACCAGAACAGAAATACTTCCCGTCACATAATAATCAAAACCCCGAATGTACTAAACAAAGAAAAAATATTAAAGGCAGCAAGAGAAAAAGGACAAGTAACATATAAAGGAAGACCTATCAGAATTACAGCAGACTTCTCACCTGAGACCATGAAAGCTAGAAGATCCTGGGCAGACGTCATGCAGACCCTAAGAGAACACAAACTTCAGCCAAAACTACTATACCCAGCAAAACTCTCAATCACCATAGATGGGGAAACCAAGGTATTCCACGACAAAACCAAATTTGCACGATACTTATCTACAAACCCAGCCCTACAAAGAATAATAGGGGAAAAATACCAACACAAGGGGGGGAAACAACACCCCAGAAGAAACAAGATAGAAACCCCATCTCATCCAATCCAAAAGAAGAGAACCACTCAAATACAAACAAACAAAAAAAAAAAATAACGCCCAAAATGTCAGGAAGTAATAATTACTATTCCTTAATATCTCTTAATATCAATGGACTCAATTCCCCAATCAAAAGACACAGACTAACAGACTGGATACGGAAACAGGACCCTACATTTTGCTGCATACAGGAAACACATCTCAGTGTTAAAGACAAACACCACCTTAGAGTAAAAGGCTGGAAGACAGTTTTACAAGCAAATGGTCCCAGGAAACAAGCCGGAGTAGCCATTCTAACATCAGATAAAATTGACTTTCAACCTAAAGTCATCAAAAGAGACACAGAAGGTCACTTCCTGCTTGTCAAAGGGAAAATCCACCAAGAAGAATTCTCAATACTGAACATCTATGCGCCAAATGTAAGGGCACCCTCATTTGTAAAAGAAACCTTACTAAAGCTTAAAGCACACATCGCACCTAACATAATAATTATAGGTGACTTCAACACTCCACTCTCCTCAATGGACCGATCAGGAAAGCAAAAACTAAACCGAGACACAGTGAAACTAATTGAATCTTTGGACCAATTAGATTTAACAGATATATATAGAACATTCCATCCTAAAGCAAAAGAATATACCTTTTTCTCAGCACCGCACGGTACCTTCTCAAAAATTGATCATATAATTGGTCACAAGACAGACCTCAACAAATACAAGAAGATCGAACTAATCCCATGTCTCCTATCAGATCACTATGGAGTAAAAGTGGTCTTCAATAGCAAGAAGAACTACAGAAAGCCCACATACACATGGAAACTGAACAATACTCTACTCAATGACACCTTGGTCAAGGAAGAAAGAAATCAAAGACTTTTTAGACTTCAATGAAAATAAAGGTACGACCTACCCAAATCTTTGGGACACAATGAAAGCAGTGCTAAGAGGAAAACTCATAGCCCTGAGTGCCTCCAAAAAGAAACTGGAGAGAGCATACACTAGCAACTTAACAGCACACCTGAAGGCCCTGGAACAAAAAGAAGCTAACTCACCCAGGAGGAGTAGGAGAGAGGAAATCATCAAACTAAGGGCTGAAATCAATCAAGTAGAAACAAAGAGAACCATACAAAGAATCAACAAAACCAAGAGCTGGTTCTTCAAGAAAATCAACAAGATAGATAAACCCTTAGCTAGACTAACCAAAGGGCACAGAGACAGGATCCAAATTAACAAAATTAGAAATGAAAAGGGGGATATAACAACAGAAACGGAGGAAATTCAAAAGATCATCAGATCCTACTACAAAAGCCTATACTCAAAACAACTGGAGAATCTGGAGGAAATGGACAATTTCCTAGACAGATACCAAATACCAAAATTAAATCAGCATCAAGTAGATCAGCTAAACAGTCCCATAATCCCCAAAGAAATAGAAGGGGTTATAGAAAGCCTCCCAACCAAAAAAAGTACAGGACCAGATGGTTTTAGTGCAGAATTCTACCAGACCTTCAAAGAAGACTTAACACCAATACTCTTCAAACTATTCCACAAAATAGAGACAGAAGGGACACTGCCCAACTCGTTCTTCGAAACCACAATTACGCTGATACCTAAACCACAAAAAGATCCAACAAAGAAAGAGAACTACAGGCCAATTTCTCTTATGAATATTGACACAAAAATACTAAATAAAATTCTTGCCAACCGAATCCAAGAGCATATCAAAACGATCATTCACCATGATCAAGTAGGCTTCATTCCAGGCATGCAGGGATGGTTCAATATACGGAAATCCATCAATGTAATCCACTACATAAACAAACTAAAAGAAAAAAACCACATGGTCATCTCATTAGATGCTGAAAAAGCATTCGACAAAATTCAGCATCCTTTCATGCTAAAAGTCTTGGAAAGAGCAGGAATTCAAGGCCCATACCTAAACATAGTAAAAGCAATCTACAGCAAACCAGTAGCCAACATCAAAATAAATGGAGAGAAACTTGAAGCAATCCCACTAAAATCAGGGACTAGACAAGGCTGCCCTCTCTCTCCATATCTTTTCAATATAGTACTTGAAGTTCTAGCGAGAGCAATTAGACAACATAAGGAAGTCAAAGGGATACAAATTGGAAAGGAAGAAGTCAAACTATCACTATTTGCAGATGATATGATAGTCTACTTAAACGATCCAAAAAGCTCCACCAGAGAACTTCTACAGCTGATAAACAACTTCAGCAAAGTGGCTGGTTATAAAATTAACTCAAGCAAATCAGTAGCCTTCTTGTACTCAAAGGACAAGCAGGCTGAGAAAGAAGTTAGGGAAATAACACCCTTCACAATAGCCACAAACAACATAAAGTACCTTTGCGTAACTCTAACCAAACAAGCAAAAGAACTGTATGACAGGAACTTCAAGTCCTTGAAGAAAGAAATCGAAGAAGACCTCAGAAGATGGAAAAATATTTCTTGCTCCTGGATTGGCAGGATCAATATAGTAAAAATGGCCATCTTGCCAAAAGCAATCTACAGATTCAATGCAATCCCCATCAAAATCCCAAATCAATTCTTCATAGATCTAGAAAGAGCAATTCTCAAATTCATCTGGAGCAACAAAAAACCCAGGATAGCTAAAACTATTCTCAACAATAAAAGGACTTCTGGGGGAATCAATATCCCTGACCTTAAGCAGTACTACAGAGCAATTGTGTTAAAAACTGCATGGTATTGGTACAGCAACAGGCAGGTAGATCAATGGAATAGGATTGAAGACCCAGAAATGAACCCACAGACTTATGGTCACTTGATCTTTGATAAAGGAGCCACAACCATCCAGTGGAAAAAAGATAGCCTTTTCAATAAATGGTGCTGGTTCAACTGGAGGTCAACATGCAGAAGAATGCGAATTGACCCACTCTTATCTCCTTGCACTAAGATCAACTCCAAGTGGATTAAGGACCTCCACATAAAACCAGACACACTGAAACTATTAGAAAAGAAACTTGGGAAGATCCTGGAGGACATGGGCACAGGGGGAAAGTTCCTGAACAGAACACCAACAGCTTATGCTCTAAGATCAAGAATTGACAAATGGGACCTCATAAAATTACAAAGTTTCTGTAAGGCAAAGGACACTGTCAGAAGGACAAAACGGCAACCAACAAAGTGGGAAATGATCTTCACCAACCCCACATCCGACAGAGGGCTAATATCCAATATATACAAAGAACTCAAGAAGTTAGACCCCAAAGAACCAAATAACCCTATCAAAAAATGGGGTACAGAGCTAAACAAAGAATTTTCACCAGAAGAAATTCAGATGGCCGAGAAACACCTTAAGAGATGTTCAACATCATTAGTCATCAGGGAAATGCAAATCAAAACAACCCTGAGATTCCACCTCACACCAGTCAGAATGGCTAAGATTAAAAACTCAAGAGACAACAAGTGCTGGCGAGGATGTGGAGAAAGAGGAACACTCCTCCACTGTTGGTGGGATTGCAAAATGGTAAAACCGCTCTGGAGATCAGTGTGGCGGTTCCTCAGAAAATTGGGCATGTCATTTCCAGAGGACCCTGGCATACCACTCCTGGGCATATACCCAGAGGATTCCTCTGCATACAATAAAGACACATGCTCCACTATGTTTATAGCAGCCTTGTTTATAATAGCCAGAAATTGCAAGGAGCCCAGATATCCCTCAAAAGAGGAATGGATACAGAAAATGTGGTATATTTATACAATGGAGTACTACTCAGCAATTAAAAATAATGAACTCATGCAATTTGTAGGTAAATGGTTAGATCTGGAAAATATCATCCTAAGTGAGCTAACCCAATCACAAAAGAATACACATGAAATGCAATCACTCATAAGTGGATATTAATGAGCATAGAAACCCCAAATACTCAAGACACAATTAGCAAGTCAAATGACTTCCAAGAAGAAGAATGGAGAGGACCCTGGGCCTGTAAAGATTGGATCCAGTATTGTAGACCCAGAACAGAGAAATCGTGGGGGGGCCGAATGAGTGGGGAATAGCAGGGGGGGAGAGGAATTATGTGACATATGGTGGGGGGGGGGGTAATTGGGAAAGGGGAAAACCTTTGGAATGTAAACATAGAATATAGAAAATAAAAAAAAAAATAATGGGAGATAGAAATTGGCTACAACCTACTATAAAATTAACTACTCATGAGTTAAATAATTTGTTTCAAACTTTATAAGATTTTGATTTAAACAATCCAAAAAGGTCAACAGCTGAAGCAGAGACAGAAATTAACTTTTGTAGAACAGAGACTGCAATATGCATGTCTATATCAGGTAGATCCCAATTTGGTTGTATTTTGGATAGTTTGTCTTCAACTAATTCTCCTACTGGGCTCATTATGCAAATAGAAAATTGTATTGTGGAATGGATTTCTTAGCATACAAAGTAAAAATTTAAAACTTATATAGAAAAGGTTTCTGATTTAATCATAAAAGGTAGAACAAGACTACATCAATTGTAAGGAACAGACCCAGCCAAATCATAGTGCCTTTTGCTAATGCTGAGATTATGTCATTATGGGTAATTAATGAAGATTGGCAAAAAGCTTGTTGCAGTGATTTTTGAGAAATTAACAAATATCCTAAAAGCAAGCATCTTTAGTTTATAAAGAACAAATTGGATTCTCCCACATATTGTAAAGGGAACACCAATTACTGAAGAACCTACATTTATCCTGATGCAAATAAGTTGGGAATGCCATACTCTAAGTCAAACAAAATAAAGTAATTCAAAGCTTCAGTTCAAAACTCAAAGTTTTGTGCAATAGTTAAAGTATTATTAGGTTTTTCTAAATCACTTAATATAATTACTGACTCAATATTTTGCATATAGAAACTGCTGAATTTATTCTTGATAATTAAAAATGAACTTTTTATTGGTGCAACTTCAACAGGCAGTCAGAAACAAAAACTGCATTTTATATTAACCATATCCGGTCTCAAACAAGCTTGTCTACCAGGTACACTAGGTCTATTATTAATAGGAAATGTGATAGAAGCCTCAAGTTTTCATGAAAAAAAATGATAATAACAATAAATGTTTAAAGAAAAATATTCTATCACCTGGCAGTACACCAAGGAAATTATAAGAGCTAATATTTGATAGAGAGATGGGAAATATAGAGTATGTGGTAGAGAGATGGGAGAGAAAGAGAAGCAGAATGGTTCGTGAACTGTGGAACACCAGAGCCTGCTGGTCAGTCAACTTGGGAACCACAACCAAGGGAGTGAGGATGATTACAGGAAAGGCAGAAAGAAGATGCAAGAGACAGATATGGGAGGGCCACTGGTCAATGCAATACCTTGCCAGCTGTGAGTGTATTTTCTCAGTGTCTTTTAAAAGCAAGCAACATAAAGCATGACCAATTCCAGGAAGTTAGACAGTGAGTATAAATGCTTATGTGGCACATTTATGGTACATAATATCTATGTATGACTAAAGCCATTTCCTTCAGGCTTGGGCAGTCTCTTAAGGGCATATGTGTAAGCAGAGGAACTTTGCAGGATATAACATACGTATTAACTAAAAACAAAGACAGATGTTGGCAGACTCATCCATGATTAATCACAAGCAAGAAGTCAGCCAAAGTTAACTCTGGAGGTGCTCCCCACATGTCCCCCTATTTTATCTATACAAATCACAGCTGTCTCAGCTATTGGCACAGAAAGATGGTTGGTGCCTGTCTTAGGTGTCCCCTCAAGAAGTGTGGACCTGCCGGGCAGTGGTGGCGCATGCCTGTAATTCCAGCACTCTGGGAGGCAGAGGCAGGTGGATTTCTGAGTTCCAGGTCAGCCTGGTCTACAGAGTGAGTTCCAGGGCTATACAAAGAAACTCTGTCTCAAAGAAAGAGAGAGAGAGAGAGAGAGAGAGAGAGAGAGAGAGAGAGAGAGGGGAGGGAGGGAGGGAGGGGGGAAGGGAAGGAAGGAAGGAAGGAAGGAAGGAAGGAGGAAGGAAGGAAGGAAGGAAGGAAGGAAGGAAGGAAGGAAGGATGGACATGCCCTGTCTTAGGTTGATCTACCTCTGCGAGAATCTTACCTATCTTTTTATCTATAAGAACTACTCCCCTATCAGTCATGGAGCAGAAAGTTGTGCTTGTCTTAGGTTGCCATCTGAGAACACAGTTCTTACCTGTCATTGGCATGAGAATAATCTTGTATTCATGGCCTATCTTAAGTTGAGAAGGTTCTCAAAATGATCTTACTGTCATTGACTACCAACTTCTGCTAGGGAAGATGTTGGAGATTGAATTTATGTAACTCTGCTTTGACATCTGTAAAAGCTCTGATGATTTCTCTCAAAAATCAGGTAATAGACATGCCATTAAAAAAAAAGGATCATGAAGACAAGTCATTCTACGTGCAATAAAAAAGATGTAAATAAGGACCATGATGGAAAAACAGCCCGTAACTTTTTCAGAATGTGATTTGCAATGCTAGCAGTATCAAAAGACAAAGTCTTTGAATTTATATTTGTGGCCACCTACTGGATTCTATCAGAACAGGCAGATGTTCTTATCCGCAGTCCATTTGATCTGTGACTGGTGGGTCCAAGTCTTAGGACTCTTGATTCCCTGAAGCTTATGTGAACTTTACAACTTACAAAAAAGATGGACATTAGTATTTACCATTGTGTTGAAATCCATATTTTAGAAAAAAGTAGTTAACAGGTGTCTGTTAGACAACTGGAGTAGACTCATGCCTTTGAGACCTAGTGAAAGCTATGGGTTTGGGTTAAAAGGCACAGAATATTTTTCCTTAATCCAGAAGACTAAATATACAGATTGAACGGAGTTATTGTTTTTAGAACGATGAGAAGCATCTTTAAGTTTATATTCAGAAGACAACCAAAGGGGAATTAAAATCTTGAGCTTATAACTGTGTTGTAAACTGCCAATGTTCCATTAGTTTATCAGAACTCCATTGATCAATGTTAAAATTCTGAACTTTGAAATAACCATAGTATGTGGTGGGAATATTTTGTATCCCCCCTTTTAAATAATCATTTATTTACTTTATGTACATGAGTGCACTGTAGCTGTCTTCAGACACACCAGAAGAGGGTATTGAATCCCACTACAGATGGTTGTGAGCCACCATGTGGTTGCTGGGAATTGAACTCAGGACCTCTGGAAAAGTAGTCAGTGCTCTTAATTGATGAGCCATCTTTCCAGGCCCTGCCACATACTTTTATAAGCATTTCTCATGGGGCCAATCTGATGAAGAATTCCTCAGGTTTTGTTGTTGTTGTTGTTGATGATGATGTTGTCGTTGTTTGGGGTTTTTAGTTGTTCTTGTTGTTTTTACTTTTACTTTTCTGAGCTCCGTTATCTGTTTTCCTATGTCTTTTACTCCCAAGAAATACTCACTGCACCCAGCTTCACTTCACTGTGTCACAGGGCCTGGTCTTATGCGCTCTCCAGTTGCTCTGAAGAGCATCAGGTTAATCTTCATTTCCAACTTGACTGGATGTTTTCAGAAAGGTCTAACTGATTCTCATTCTAAATGTGTGCTGTCCCATCACATGTTCTGGGATCCCAAAGCACAGAGAAAGAAGAATGTGCTCTGGGCACCAGCATCATCTCTCTCTGCCTCCAGATATAGTGACTAACCACCTCATGCTTTCCAGATGTCATAGACTACATCCCTTCTGAGATCAGGAGTCAAATAACATTCCTTCCGTTGCTTCTTCTCAGGTGTGTGTCACACTGTTACCGGTTTCCCGTCACAATGTCACAAGATTCCCCGCCTTGGAGCTGAGCTTTTCTTTCTTTTAAAAGATGTATTTTATGTATTTGGCTGTTTTGTCTGCATGAACATGTGCACACCAGAAGGATATTGGATCCCATGGAAATACAGTTACAGATGTGAGCCACCATGTGGTTGCTTGGATTTGAACTCAGAACCTCTGAAGAGCAGCCTGTGCTCTTAACTACCAAGCTATCTCTCCAGCCAGAGCTGAGCTTTTCGTCTCATGGCGGTAAATAATAAACTGAGGCAGCACAGAAGATGGGGCATCAAACAAAGTTTATGGAAAAGCAAAAGAACAGCTTCCTATTGTCTGGAGGGACTCAAAATAAATTGCCAAGCATCACATGTTGTAGGAGATTTTTATATCCTGGGAAACTGGCCAGTTTGGCCCCACCTGCGTGTTAATCAGACATTCAGCTGGAATGAACCTGGTTGGTTACACTGAACATATTTAGTGGGTTCTGAAAGGTTGATGAACTAGTGAAAGCACAGGCTGCTAAATGGGGAAAAGGCCTGCTGAAAGTCCCAAGGCAGGAGAACCAGGAAGTAAGGACAAAGGACACCTGGATTACTCCAGCCTCGGGGATTCAGACCCTTTGCTCATTTCCTGTGTAAAGTTCTTTAGGAATCTGGAATTGTTCAGAGATTCACCAGTCTGACCATTAACAATTTTTAACAAAGAAGAGGATTTTATTCACCTACTGGCACCAGGTCTACACCCGGGACTTGGAATTCCCCAATGCAGTCCCCAGCCACCTCAGTCAAGGGTTTATAAAGCCTAAGAGTACAAAGTTACAATTTGTTCTCCTGCAAGTAGAAGGTCCTCCCTGCAAAACAAGCTTACAGAAGCAGTAAAAAGTTTAACCCCTAAGATCCCTTAACTTTTGGAGGTCTAAGTTTGCTTTATGGCTCTTTTTTATTGAATTTATTCTTCATTTACATTTCAAAGGTTATACCCCTTCCTGGTTTCCCCTCTCCCCAAAAACCCCCTACCCATCCTCCCACACCCTGCCTCCAAGAATATGCTCCTCCACCCAACCCACTCCCACAACCCCCACTTGATTTCCCCACACTGGGGCCTCTATTGAGCCTTCACAGGACCAAGGACCTCTCTTCCCACTGATGCCCAACAAGGCATTCCTCTGCCACTCTTTTGGCTGGAACCATGTGTGCCCCTTGGTTGATGGCCTGGTTCTCTTACACAGGTTAAAAAGATTTTAAACCTTTAAATATGTTAGCCATCAACATTCCTTCTTTGAATTATACCTTGAGTCAAACCCTTGACTCTGTGGTGTGTACCTGTTCATATGGGAACTTAATTACCATCAGCCTAATAGTTCCTAAGTGGGAACTTATGTGTCTAGTTAAGTAATAAATGATTCAGGGACCAGCAGTAATCATCAGACACAGAGAGTAAATGCCCTAGAGAGCTGATAACAGAGTTACTAGACAGGAAGAACCCAGAAAAGAAAATGGGAACCATTTATTTTCTCCTTGTAAGTCCCTTTCCCTCTCTGTAATGTGTTTTTGAAATTTGGTTAAATTATCCCTGATAATTCCTGAGTGGTTCGCTCAAAAGCAGCAAGTTTCCATAAGGCACATAGTAACTTTGTTCTGCGTAAAATAGATTAAATGCCATACCTCAGGTAATGTTGTACGAGCACTTCAGATAATGAGTCCACCTATTCTGATTTTGCTATAGACTTTTCTAATACAGACAAATCCTGGCTTTTTGAAGTCCTAAGTTTTTGTAGCTGACATCAGCCATTGCTGCGCCCATTGCCCTAAGAGTGGCACGAGGTGCTTCTAGTCCTAAGCTATGGGAAAAGGAACTTCATGTTTCATTTCTCTCTGCCCCAGGGGGCTGGGAAGATTTGCAAATACAAGTATTCTCTCCCTGATGAGCTGCCATATACAAACATCCGAGGATGAAGGCCTGATGAATATGTGAAATAGCTAATCAGGGATGTAGTTCACCATCACATGTGAACCAAACAGTTTTAACGGGAGGTGAAGGGAGGAACATCTACCTGATGGAAGTGGTAGCTGGGAATTGTGAGATTTTGATGGCAAGTTTGCATTTGCTCTTAAAGGGAGATTTAGACATATCTCCCACAAAATAGCAGGAGTGTACATAGTCAGACCATACAACATTATTAGCCTACAGCCTGTGTTTATCTTTAGTGGATCTTCACGGGCCTTGGTGACAGGTCCATCTCTTCCTGCAGCGGGTTGTTATCACGTAATGTGCTTGACCTGGGAGGAATGTATCTGGGTGTACACACTGTCAGCCTTGACAGCAGTGGGGGTGGGCAGGATGACAAGGTGTGGTCTCTTCCATCAGGGTCCTTGTCCCTTTAGACCTAACATTCCAGCCTTTTGTTGAGGATAAGGAGCAAGGTACTTTCTTCTGTAACTGTTTCTCCATTGAAACTAGGACAACCTTGTCAGGGACCAGGAAGCCTGGAGAGCTGGTCAAAGGGAAGGGTTGGGGGCTCAGGCCATGGAGGGAGAGCATTCATCAGAAGCATCTGGTTTGTTGACCCGGCTGAAGAGACGGAGCAATAACATTACCTGGACTGGTTTGCACCAGCTTTGAGCAAGTCCAGGCCTTGTTGCCTCTTGGACTAGTTGGAAGTCCACAGCTGATTCATGGATGGTGTTTAAAGGATAAAGTTGTAAGCTAGGAATCCCCCGTGCCTGGGCATGTGGGGGGGGCACTTAGGTCCCCAACGCCAGTGGGGGAGGGTGGGCGCGACCCTGCGCATGGTGGCCACGTAAGTGGAAATGACTTAACTAGTTCTTCCAGCCTCTGTGAGAGGCTGATAGGTTATCAGAGCGCGGGTTCGGATGGTTTGAACTGATTGGCTTAGTAGCTTGTGGTAGGCGGGTTCTGTTATAAGCCCATAAAAAGCCTATGCGAGCCAGCTCGGGCGGGCTTACTTCTTTTACCCTGCGTGGGGAGACTGTAACCCCCCCCCCAGAGCTCTGGAAATTAAAATCCTCTTGCAAAATTGCATCAGGTCTGTCTCTCGTGAGTGTTTCGGGGTGCCGGTTTCAGAGGCATGGGGTGCAGGAGTACCCCCGTTTTTTCTTTCGGATCTTACATTGTCTATCAGCCATTTGCTGGGACAGATATAGACTAGGGACAGAAGTTAAAGTTTAGGAACTTAAAGGAAAATCTTACATTTAGAACTTTCCCCTCAGGACTAAGCAGTGGGTGGGGAAGCTTTGGCTGTTGGCTGAAAGGAGTCCTTATCTGGAATCCGTTTGATCTGTGGCAGGTAAATCCAAGTCACGACTCCCTGAAGCTTACGTGAATTTAAAGTTTACAAAAAGAGATAAAAGTTTTCATTACCACTGTTTGTAATCTGTACAGAGATCCACACTGTAGAAAAACAAAACAAAACAAGACAAAACAGTAGACACATGCCTTTGAGTCATAATAAAAGCTTTGGAAACTGCCAAATGATTTTGAGTTAAAACATGAACACATTTTACATGGCTGGATATATAGAGATTGGACAGAGATGTTTTTAGCATGACAAGAAGCACCTTAGTCTATACTTAGAAAGCAACCAAAGGAAATTTAAAATTTTGAGCTTGAGACTATAACAGTAGTCAGTGCTTTCTTTGCCAAAGCCATTTTAATAGCTCATCAGAACTCCATTGACTAATATGTTAAAACTCTGAACCTTTTAAGTCTTAACATCATGTATCTTTAAGTTTTATTAGTTATTTTTAATTATTTTTTCCGACCCTTACAACGTACATAAACCTCAACCCTTTTTTCCGTTCAATCACTTACCATGAGACACAGGAAGTTGAACAGAGAGCAGCCATTGCAACTCAAGTTCTTTCAATTACAGGAATAGTAGAAGTTATGCGGAAATCTGTTTTGTGTGTTTGCCTTTCTCACTAGGAGACATAATAGCTCTAGGAAAAGCAAGGCCATGATTTTTATATATGAAATGCATTGACCAGGCAGTTCCAGCTAAACAAGTAAAGCTACGATAAGCCATCAGCACCATCAGAGATCTGAGAAGGATAAATTTTAGCAGGAAGTATAAACCAAATGGCCTCTTTATCGATAAAATGGCAGAGAATTATGAGCTTCCTGGATGGTTACCCTAGGCTCCTCCTTGGTAATGTCAACAATTCCCAAGAGGCAAAGTGGCTTCAGTCTCCAGTGGTCACACAGGACAGCATTAACTCTATGACTGCCACACAGGGCAGCTTCAGCCTTCGGCTGTCAAACCCACAAGATCCAAGAGGCTTTCCTGTGTTTCTGTGAGGAACTTGAGAGACTGGCTTCCCTTGGTGAGGCAGAGGGACATACAATTCCTCAGTGTTCTCTTGTCCAAAGGCTTGATAGTGGGTGAGGCATGGGGAACGGGTGACCATTGGTCAGTGTTACCACAATCCATGTGGGGTCACCTCCTTTGGAGGTGACTATAGGGTTGCCACGAGGAGCTGATTTTTGTCTAACACTGGAAGCCTTTTTTCACTGGATACTTTAAATGCCATACTCAGCAGGTCTCTGAAGAGTTTTTGGAGACTATCTATTAAACACATCTGACTTTAAATAAACTTTACTTCTTTTTAGTTACTTGTTTTAGGCTTAACCTTGAGAACTCGTACAGTTAAATAAATCTAACCCCTGTTGATGAATCGCATTTGTTCTTAGCCCAACTACAAGCACAGTTCTGAGCATGTCAACGACTTTGATCATTATAAGGTGACTATTAATCTGCATGTCCTAATTATAGCCTTAAAAATTACAATTCCTGAACTGAAGCTGTTTTAGTGCCAAAATAAAACTTATCAAAATCATAAATGCAGCCCACAGAGAGACTGTGAATCTTAACTTTTGATTCTTTTATAATTCATAATTATATGCTATCACACTTTCTTATATGATTCAGTTATCTGAATAGCTAAAACTTAACAATGCTAGCAAACACAGAGTATATATATATATATATATATATATATATATATATGTGTGTGTGTGTGTGTGTGTGTGTGTGTGTATATATGTATATATATATATACATATATAATATGCATTTTCAAGTCAGTTTCTGTTAGCCTGAATACACCTTAGGTATGGAGAGATATTTCATAGTATCTTGCTATTTCATAAGATGAGGATATCTCAGTTTTAGGTCATAGCCATGGCCCCAACTCCTTGACTTCTTGTCTCTTTCACTATATTTTTAGTTTTTAAGAACCTTTCCATCGTGGTTCACCCTGTTTCTCAAACCTCTGTTATTCTTTATCTAGAATAATACAGCTCCCTCCAATCTTAGTCTGTCCAAAAATACAGTTAGCTCTTATCTCATGATATTAAACCCCTGCTGGTATTTTTAATCAGAAGATCAAGCTAAGGATGCAGGTTCTGCAAAGGGACTGTCAGGTTGGCATCAAACTCTGGTCGGAGACAAGCAGCCCTAAGCCAGGAGGTGACCTGGGCTGATGTTTTTGTTTTGTTTATTTATTTGTTTGTTTGTTTGTCTGAGACAGCTGCTTTCCTGAAGCTTTCCTTCTTAGTTCAGCTTCTGGCAGCATTTTATGTCAGCCTTTTAAATTGAATTTTCATAATACTCTGGGACCTGAGGTGGTACATTCAATTAGCTCAAGTCCGCATGTGGTCACAGCATTCTATTTAAAATGGAAACTGAAATTGGCAAAATTCCTAGAAGAATTTTTGCATCTAACAAACCACTGACATTTGTAGGCTCAATGAAGTTTGAAAACATTCAAGGACAAACATTTTGTTTTAACCCATGACATTATTGTGAGAGAAAGATGACATCCAAAGACTTGTTATTGATCCATATCTTAAAATGAGCAAAGAGTTACTGAACACAGTCACCAAAACCTCATTTACTTCCTCGATTAGGGAATAAAAATTATTACAGTTTTAATCATCATCGCCTTTTTAGTGTTATTTCCCAAAATGTTTCCCCTCATCTGTTACTCTTATACTCAGGGCAAGAATCACCACAAAAAAAAAATGCTTCAAAACATTTTGGAGACCCACTGTTGTCTAAAACCACCCATTTCTTTTAAACAAGAGTTGAATCCAAGTTGCACATGCCATATCCTATAGTAAATTAAGATTATAGGTTTTCAACCACCAACCCCATGTCATAAGTTTTAAGTTAACATTTTGTTACAGATTTTACAGAGCTTTAGCCATACTAATAAACCTACAAATCTTGAGGTACAGAAAGTAATAAGTCGTAATAGTCTTACAAATCTCTGGATAAGATTCACACTCTAGCAAAAGTTTTAGAGTTAAACAAAACCCAAAAATAGCATGAGTGGCAACAGTCCCCGCTGGGAACAGTCCGTCCCTTTCATTTTGCTTCGCTCGCTTTTCTCTCTCACATAGTGAGGTGGCCCACCTGACATAGGGCGGAGATTTGGGGGGAAACCTTTAAATAAGCATGCATGGGTCTAGAGGATGGGGAACCATCACTCAACTCCAGAGCCAGATGTTCATTGAAACAGCACAGCTGAAAACAACAATTTAATGTCAGACATACCTAAAGACACTTGGATCCAGTGACCAGCAGAAGGGGACAAAGTTCCAAAAGCAAATAAGTTGAGAACAAAGAAGGTTTAAAGATAAGAATTTAAGCTGGGCAGTGGTGGCGCACACCTTTAATCCTAGCACTTGGGAGGCAGAGGCAGGCAGATTTTGCAGTTCAAGTCTAGCCTGGTCTACAGAGTGAGTCTCAGGACATCCAGGGCTACACAGAGAAACCCTATCTCAAAAAAACAAAAAAACAAAAACAAAAACAAAAACAAAAAAAAACCAAGAATTTAAGATTTTACTTTTAAAACAAGATGCAGCACCACAAATACAAACAATCCAAGCAACACAAAACAGACTGACAACATGTTATGGCCCAGACAAACCAAAACCAAATAAGGGCCAGCGTAACCCAGGCAGGCCCTCTGACTTGGGATTCAGCACTGTATCCTGCTCTTCCGTGAGTCTCACAAGTGCATGCTGCAGGCAGGATCCTTACCTAGTCCTCTGGAGGTTTTCCAGTGTCACTTTGCTTAGAATTTAAGCCTAGGTTGTAAACATAGAGAACCTGCGGGTGGCTCCCTCCCAATGCTGGGCCTGTCTGATTCCTTGGCTTCCAGTGTTCTGGGAGCCTCCAGGGTCCTAAGACAGCCAGAAAGAGGTGCATCTGGCTGAAGGCCCAGATCCCAGGTGAGCCCCCAAAGTTAGACAAAGAACACAAGGTTACATTCAGTCTAAACCAGTGGTTCTAAACCTTCCTACTGCTGTGACCCTTAGTATATTTTTGTTGCTACTTCATAACTGTAATTTTGCTACTGTTATGACTCATAATGTAAATATCTGACATGCATGATATCTGATATACAACCCCTGTGAAAGGGTTGTTTAACTCCCCAAAGAGATGGAGACCCACAGGTTGAGAACCACTAGTCTAGGTGCAAGCAAAAGGTCCTCTCACACCAAACAAGCATGTTTACAGAAGCAGAAAAAGCAGTAAAAAAAAAATTAACCCTTAACAGCCTTTAACATTCAGTGGTCTAATTTTTTCTTTAGACTTCTCTTGAGCACAGAGATTTAAAATTTTTAAACATAAAGTTAGCCAGCCCAAATTCACTGTAGAACTCAGTGTTGCCAGAGTTATGCTAGGTCATATCGACTTTTTTGTTATTGTTGTTGTTGTTTTCCTTTGGCCTGTGGATTGGGGCTGCCTTGTACCTAATTTCTATCAACAACAGAAAGATAGTAGCTAACTTCAAATCCGTTTACTTCTCATTGTTGTCCAGGACCCCAGGTCTGTAGTTCATTCTTGCTTCTTTTTCTTTCTCAAGTTCTAGCTGGAACATCCTATCTGGTTCTCTAAACCACACTTTTTACTTATTCACATTAATTTTACATGTATATTCATTATTGTCTTTGGGTTTTACTGCTGTGAACAGACACCATGACCAAGGCAACTCTTACAAGGACAACATTTAATTGGGGCTGGCTTACAAAAGGGTCAGTCCATTATCATCAAAGTGGGAGCATAGCAGCATCCAGGCAAACATGGTGCAGGAGGAGCTCAGAGTTCTACATCTTGTTCTGAAGGCAAACAGGAGAAGACTGACTTCCAGGCAGCTAGGACAGGGTCTTAAAGCCCACACCCACAGTGGCACACTTCCTCCAACTAGGCCACATCTATTCTAACAAGGCCACACCTCCTAATAGTGCCAGTCCCCAGGACAAGCATATTCAAACCACCACAGTCATGTTTTATTTTTTGCTTAAATATACATTAACACAAAAGTTGTTTGTATTATGGAACATACGGTGGCATTTTAATACGTGTACACAGTGATTAGATGAGAACAGCTGGTACATTCGTCATTTCATTAAGGTTGTATATATGTGTGACTACAATATAGTTAATCAATCAATTGTGGATTCTAGAAAGATACTGGGCTGATTGCAGTATTTTTGCTGTAAGATTTCTCCTTAAACTTTATTTTTAAATTATCATACTGCATAGTGGCATAGGAGCCATAATCCCGGCTACTCATGAGACAGAGGCAGGACCATCTTGAAATCAGGTCCAGCCTAAACAACACAATAAGTCTAGCTCAAAAGAAAACAATTTCTACACTCACACAGAGTCCCAAAAATAAAATATGGAATTTTTTGGCTAATTCACCAAGTTTCACTCGGTGGTGACATTTTATTTATTTATTCGCTTATTTTTTAAGTTTCTTTCTTTTATAAATTAATTTATTCTTCTCTTATACTTAACCTCCCAACTGAAGTTTTCCCTCTCTCTGCTCTTTCCAGTCCCCCGCACCCTACACACACACACACACACACACACACACACACCCCACCCATCTGTCTAGTGTTAAGACATGTAAGCATTTCTCTCTCTTGAAGAGCCCATGCCTATAACATACCACTCTCTTTCTGAGCATCTTTTTCTCCCCCTTAATGCCCAAGTTTACATCTGTATCAAAATTGTTTTTTTGGTGGCGCACGCCTGTAATCCCAGCACTTGGGAGGCAGAGGCAGGTGGATTTCTGAGTTCGAGGCCAGCCTGGTCTACAGAGTGAGTTCCAGGACAGACAGGACTATACAGAGAAACCCTGTCTGTCTCGAAAAACCAAAAAAAAAAAAAAAAAATGAACTCTAACTCAACTTGAAATTCTTGTCCTTAGTGAAGTGAAGAATTCCAGATTCACTTTGCAGATCAGTTCCTGTTGCTGTTCCCCGCTGCTGCTAAGAGTACATACTGCCAGGCCACAGACCCTCAGCTTCTAGATTTTACTCACACACTCCTCTGTATGTGGTTGATGAAGGAGCTCTCAGGTGTAGAATTGTGCAACAGCGCCACCAACGGGCTGTAAAGTGTTCCTGTCTCTAAGTGGAGTTTTGCTGTACCCTTTGACGCACTATTGACCTTCCTCATCCCTGCTGGCAATCACTAATCTTCTCTCCTGTCTTTATCGCTTTGTTACTTTGACGTTATTATATGCATGGGAACGTGTGATGTGACCTTTTCCGCTATGCTATTATTTTATCTTGAACCAAACTTTGTGTTTAAAAAACAAAGCTGTAGCCAAGCTTTTATATAATTCATGGTTTAGGATTAAGCAATGACTCTTCAATATGATTAATCTGCTTATACTGGGGGTTAAAGAAGTTATAATATTTTGCCCTTGTAAAAAGGGCATAGAATCCAAATCATAACTGGAATTCCAGTTGACTCGGTGCTTTCTCTTATAGAGAATAGGGGTCTGGTCAGTTTTAATACAAAATCCCTCCATCCATGCTGCCCTGGATTCCTTTATCACCACGATGCATCGGCCCGTGCAGTGAGCCAGCTGGCTGCTGCAGCACTTTCATTTTTCTATCCTTGGATGTTTTGATGTAGCCCTTTGAACCCCGTTCAGGACCCCAGCTGCTGTTGACAAGCGAGTGGTCACCATCCTTTGAATTCGCCCGTTCAGCTGTAGCCAAACACAGAACATCACGACCTAGATCCTTGCTGCTCTAGGCTGGATCATAATAAATGCCTGACTTGTTGAATTGAAAGGATGCACTGACTGTATCAATAGCAACAGTGATGGGCCCCATGGTTGCCCCTGCCATCGTGAATGCCTTTTCCCATCGGGGAATGTCCCAAATCCAGTGCCATTAAGCACAGGAAACGGGTCTGTATTCATAAATTTTATCCTCTCCTTCAGGTGGCTGGAAATCCTCTGGGTTTCAGCCTCTGTTTTCTTTAATATACATTTCATAGTTTTCTTGGTACTGTAGCAATCACCTGACAAAATCAACTTAAAGGAAAAAAGAGTTTATTTAGGCTCACAGTTCCAGGGTACAGTCCACCCAGGTACTGAAGACGCTGTGGCAGGAGTGAGAGGCCCCTGGTCACATTGTCTCTGCAGTCAGGAGAGAGCAAACGGGAAGTGAGGCAGGCGTAAACCTCAGAGCGTATCCACAGTGGTGCACTTGCTCCACCAAAGCTCCCTCACTCGGGCTTCCATGTCTTCCCAACCAGAGCCACCCACTGGGGATCAACTGCTCAAACCCGCGAGCCTACGGACGACATTTCACATTCAAAGCCCAATCATGAAAAAGGTGTGACGTACTATCCCACACTGAACCCCCGAATGACTTCCCCCAAAACAACCCATGAGGTCCTGCTCTCTCCACAGATCAGTCTGGCCGTGCTAAAAGCCCAACAACCCACTTCTTGATTCATCACAGTAGTAAAGCAGCTTGTCTTCAGTTATGACCCTGAAGGCCATTTGTCACCCAACTCCGATCTTTAATCAGTACGAGAGATGGCGGTGAGCAACAGTCGGGGAGGAGGTACCTCAGGCCCAAAGGTGAAGAGAAAGTAGTGGAGCACAGAGAGGCCCCGGCAGGAGAGTCTAAATGACAAAGCATAGGAAAGGGGTGCCGTGGGGGCTTTGTGAACAAAAGCCAATTGAGGCATGGAATTTTTCTGAGCTGCCATATCTAAGGACACAGGGAGAGATTCCAAGAATGATCCGGAGGAAACAGTAGAGGGAATGCCCATACACATTGCACAGTAGTAAGCCATTCTGTTGAGGTTTGAGAGGGGACTTTCGTAGTGGCCCAGCAAACTCTGGCAAAACTGAACAACCAGATCCTGTAACCAACGAAATGAGATAGTCGAAGGACTCTCATGTGGCAAGCACGGCTCTGGCAGGCCTTGCTGGACTCTCTCATTCCCTCTGCCTTGCTTTAAAACATAGATTACATTCCTAAAGGAAGCACCAAGGCCCCGTAGTTACCCACCTTCTCTTCCTGAGGCTGATTACCAAGGTCCAGCTATCAAAGTATTGAAGTCCAGCAATCGGAAGCCCCCTTCGGCTCACCTAATGAACATGTCTAATCAAACCTCAACACCTCATTCTAACATGGGATTTCCCATTTTACTTTTATAAACTGCCATGTGCCGATGGGCCATGTCTGTCTCCTCTATATCCAGAGACAGTTCTCTGTCCCCTGTCCCCCTATCCCCTTTCCTTTGATCCCTTCTCTTTCTCCCTTGTCTTCTGCCTCCCGTGTTTGTCCCTTATTCCCTCCTCTCTGTTCCTTTGTGCTGAGAACTTGGTCCTGGGGGTTCTGAGCTGATACTTTGCTAACAATAGTCTTACAAGTTAGCATTACCTGTGATTCACTAAGGGTGACGGTGATGGACCAATGGCCCCTGGACCCTATCAGCCCGTAATAGACAATCCTAGGAAACTTACCAAGCTCAGGTTCCGGGATTAGGACCTTGTAGGGACAGGGGCAGGAATGGGAGTCTCTCTGAATACAGTATGATTTCAGGTGAGCTGTTTCCCAGTAAAGGGAACAGGGGCAGTGCAGCAGCCATGGGCTGGGGCGAGCTCTGTCCCAGTGGCCCATGTGAGTGGAGAGAATGACACCCCTTTATCTGAGTTACCCTGAAGTCTGACCTAGAATAAGGGTGCTTTGGGGGTTAACCTGACCTCATTTGAGATTTTGAGTCTTAAGGACTTTCTGTTATTAAAGACCTTGAAGGTTACTTTTATATCTGAGCAGTATGGAGGGAATCTGTCCTCTAATCCTTGAGACTTTTCTAATATTTGGTGCTGATTGAAAAGGGTGAAGATATAATCTTCCTTTCATCACCATCCAAAGTGAGATTTGCATATTTAGTCTGCATTATTTCTGATAAGCTGGAGAAAAATAAGGCCAAATTTTCCTCAGCAGCCTGGGTGTCTCTTTGGTTTTATCCTAATTTAGTGACTTAAGAGTCTCCTTTTCTATTCCTGCCAGGAGACGAGGATCATAAAGCCCTGGGAGATTACCTGAATTGGGTTGGCAAAAGGGTCAGTGGTGGGGTTGCCACAGCACCAGCTGAGTTGTGCTCCTCCCCTGAGCATGAAGAGACAGTGTGTGCCTGAGATGCCCTCCATGCTACTCTCTATCTTCAGGCAGGAGAGTCAAAGTCGTAGTGACACAGGTGGCACGCTTGGTGGGGTCAAAGTAGGGAGCACAAGAGTCTGATAGCGCCCTGAGAGACAGACAGGGAAAGACAGACAGACAATAAGCAGCTTGCCATACTCCTGGCTTCCTCACCCAAGACAGACTCATTAGGCTTCTTCCCGCCTTCTCGCTGCTGACTGGACCAAGCATGTGTTAGACTGGCTCACGAGCCAATCAGCCAATTCTCCTTCATACACGACGATCCGCCCCAAATGGGAGAGGAACTCACTGCAGGCCACCAAAACCTGTAACAACCCCAAGTCCTCTGTGGTAACAGGTTCTAGTTTCTGGATTCCCTTCCCACATGAGAATGCCTGTGTCTGTGTGCTGTGCATGTGTGTGCTCCTGTGGACACCTGTGTCTTTGTGTGCTGTGTGTGTGTGTATGTGTGTGTGTGTGTGTGTGTGTATGTATGTGTGTGTGCGCTCCTGTAGTCACCTGTGTCTGTGTGCTGTGTGTATGTGTGTGTGTGTGTGTGTGTGTGTGTGTGTGTGTTCCTGTGGACACCTGCCTCTTTGTATGTTGTGCATGTGTGTGCTCCTATGGACACCTGTGTCTTTATGTGCTCTGTGTGTGTGTGTGTGTGTGTGTGTGTCCTGTGGACACCTGCCTCTTTGTGTACTCTCTGTATGTTTGTGTGTGTGTGTGCTTCTGTGTACACTTACCTCTTTGTATAGTGTGTGTGTGTGTGTGTGTGTGTGTGTGCTCCTGTGGACACCTGCCTCTGTGTATGGTATATATGTGTACTCCTACCTTGAATAGAATTTGGTTGCTTGTTGTGACTGAAACATTTCCTGCCCTTTAAGCTTTAATCCGCAGAGAAAATGAGCCAGACTCAGGAGCTCTAGGCTACATATTTGGGGGTGGGGATTGTCTGAGATCTCCTTTGAGGATCCAAGTCTTTGAGGGCCACACAAACCAAGCCAAATTGTGATGGGAGGGTGGCTGTTGAGCTGTCCAGGGCCTCTCCCATAGTCCCAGAATGGGGAGCTCGACACCACCACCAAGGTGAGTGTTGTGAAATCTGCAGGCTGGTAATGGTGGTTCTCCCTTTTCTCCGACAGGGGGAGTCCCCTTTGGATGATTTTAGCTCTAAAATCTGTGTGTCAGTAACCAAAAGAATGTGTTCATATAGCTCTGGCTGAAATATCACACTGGTAACCTCCCCCTGGGACCTTGGGAGTGCGGGGGCTGGGTTAATTACTGGCAACTGGTTCTAGACAGCCTTCTTCCTGATCTGATCTTTATTCCCACAGACACTGGCTTGTTTTTTTTTTTTTCCACTTTTATCTTGTTATTTTATCTTGTTAATCATAGTCTCTGACCGTCGAGTGGGATCCAGTCAGCAATTTATCTTATCTATGTGTCTGTCTCTTATCTAAACCAGGATGAAAAGAGCTATTAACAAAGGAGTTAAAAGTATCTAAGAACTCTTTAAACAGACAGCCGTTTGCTGCTCTAGACGCTATCTGCCCCTAGAAACTTGCGACCAGAGACCACATAGCTCCCCCTTCTGGCCTAATGTGGAATGACTTGAAGCGCAATTCTGGGAAAACTGACGGTGGGAACTAAGGGAGATAGACGGCTCAGAGAGAATGCTCTCAAACGAGGTTGACCCATCTGTACCATTCCCAAGTACAAAAACCAACTCAAAATGGATCAAAGACCATTAATGTGAGATCTGAAACTTTAAAGCCACTAGAAAAAGATATAAGAAAAAATACTTCAAGATACAAGTATGGGAAAGAACGTGCCGAATAAGACTCTCAGAGGCCAGAAATGAAAGATGGAGTCGGAGAAATTCAGAAGCTTTGGCACCGTGAAGGAAACAAGAAAGGGAAGACAGCTTACAAAATGAGAGAAAATGTTTGCTAACTGTTCATCTGATGAGGGACTAAATTCCACAATACACAGGAACTTTTAAAAATCCAATAAACAGACACAAAAAGGTTCTCAAATAAATATAAGAGCCATCAAATATCTGAAACGATATTAACCATCCTTAGCCACGAGGGACATGCAAACCAAAGCTACAGTGAGAGTCCACCTTAGCCGGAAACTTGGCTCCTGCAAAGAAAGCAAAGGTTGTGGAGAATTTGTTGTCGGATTGGAAATTAGTGCAGCCGCAATGGGAGTCAGTATGGAATCACCTCAAAAGGTTAAAGATAAAACCGACCTACGATCCACTTGGAGGGGTGTACCAAGAGGAATCAATGCCAGCGTCTCGCGGAAACATCCGCGCATGCGTGTTTCGTGCAGTTTTTTTTTTCCACACCAGTCAAGTAATGGACTCAGCTCAAACATCCATCAACAGATGATGGATGAGGAAAATAATGTCTGTGTACACAACAGGGTACCAATTAGCCACAGAGGTGTCATGTAACTGGAGCTCGCCGTGTTCAGTGAAATTATCCAGGACCAGAAATACAAATAGCACATTAAAAAATCATTTGTGACATCTAGACTTAAAATAATAACACTTGTAATGGGGAATGAGTAGTGGGGGAGAAGATTATTTGGGAAGAAAGGACCAGTGGGAAGGAGCTTAGGAGAGGCTAATGAGGGACAGACATGATCAGAGTATATCGTATACATAGATGAGAATGTCTTAAAGAGGGCCATCAATGCATTTATGCTAGTAATGAGGAAAGCTAATGAAAACTTTTAAAGACAATAAAATACAAAACACAGCTGTTTGGGGGTCACTGTGGGTGCTTAAAGCCGGGGAGCTGCACTTCCCCAACTGCTAGGACACAGCGAGCTCCACCTGTCCTTTCCCAATGTCGTCCAGTGCACCGTGCAATTGTGAATCAATCCTAGGGGGTCAGTGTGAGTGTCGGAGGACACAGGAGGCCCCTTCCCTTTATCTCAGCAGAGGCTTTTGTCAATAAGGCCTTTTATTCTAAAGCCAGATGGCTTCCATCCCAGCGCTTGAGGGTCTGGAGCTGGCCAAGGGACAAGAGGAACTCTTGTCTTCAATGCTCAGGAGGGGTTTTCTGTGGCAGGGGAGGGGGGACATGGAACTCAGTTGTTAGTCACTGCTGAGGTCAGGGTGTGCTCTGTCTAAGTTACTCCGTATTGTATAAGCCAGCAGGTTTCCAGGGTTTGTCCCCCCCCCCCCGGCGTAGACTCAGTTTTACAAGCAACATTTGATTCCATTTTGAATGTCTCTACCTTGTTGGACATGTAGTCACCATTTGTCTATCACTACCTATGAGACACAGGCTCATAATTTAACACCATGACCGAAAGCAAGTTGGGGAGGGGGAGGGTTTATTTGGTTTATACTTTCACATCATTGTAGAGGGAAGCCAGGACAGGAACTTGGAGACTTACTGGCTTGCTCTCCATGGCTTGCTCACCTTGCCTTCTGATAGAACTCAGGACCACCCGCTCAAGAGTGGCTCCACTCACAATGTCCCCCATCAATCACTAAGAAAATGGCCTCCAGGCTTGCCTACAGCCCGGTCTTGTGGAGGCATCTCAGCTGGGGTTCTCTCCTCTCAGATAACTCTAGCCTGCCCCAGGGTTTGGTTTGTCTGTCTCCTCTGCTGACAGAAGTGACTCAAACGGCCATTCATTAGTCCATCTAGGCCATTTGCCTCGATAGCCTCCACATTCTGGACCTCATTTGCATATCAGATTGAATCTGAGGCTCAACTCAGCTCTGGCCTGGACTTGGCTGAGCAACAGCACCTCCAGTAGTGTGCATCAGAGAATCCCCACAGATTCCCCTTTGACTCTCTACTAGCTTTCTGCTTGCCTCCAGTCCAGCGCCTTTTGAACTCCTCTTTAACCCTTTATAGTTATCCTGTAACCTACACACATACACACACACACACACACACACACACTTTGTATAATGTGTGATCTGAGAATTAGTTGGCAATTGAGATTGGAATAAAATAACCTGTGTTCTTCTTGGCCAGCTATCAAGGGAAATTGGGACTATTTGGCAAATTAGAGGCCACAAAACTGACGTATTTTTGTAACTGATGCTATTTGATCTGGTGGTGTGCACACACTGTGGAAAGACATAAGCCTGCCTACGGTTTTGTCAGTGCATTCACAACCAGCGTGCTGGATGACATCACCACTTGACACACTTCCGTAGGCATTTTCAAGTGGTCACAGACAGCATACCATAGAGAGCCCCGGGCTGCAGATGACTCCAGTCCACTTTCTATCACCCGGCAAAGCATGTCAGTTGTTACTTCTTTAAAGAAATCTCAACTGGGAGAGGCAGAGAAAGCTCCCAGCTAACCTTCCAGAAGCAATCCCCTCCCTTGGTCTCAAAACGCCTCCTCCAAACCAAACCCTTCTACTTCACGTGTGTGTGTGTGTGTGTGTGTGTGTGTGTGTGCCTCTCTATCCATCCTCCTGACTCCCTCTTACTCTCTATGGTTTTTTCCTTAATAATCCTATGTTCACTTCCTGTCTCCTGGTTGCTTGCTCCGCCTCTCGACCTATGATTGACTTTATTTAATCCTGTTTACAATAAACAGAAAACTCTTATATTAAAGCTGTGTGTTAAGGTTGAGCCACACCACAACAGTCTTTTTCCCTGTAAATAACACTCTCTCGGGGCTCACAGTATGATTAAACATTCTGCAGCATCAGGTAGTAACGGTAAGCAACAGTACTGTTGGGATAAGATGCCCATTCTAATATCTTTTGAAACATTAGCCTTTGGCTTGAACCTTTTATCCCTCTATCCTTGAAGATACAAAGGGTTACAAAGCTTTCTCAACTCTTCTCTGTCGTGATCAAGGAGCACAGGTGCTTTGGCTGTTTTATGATCCAGCCATAGCGTGATTTTCCATCAAGCTTAAAGCAGGTAAGATCTTGTATATTCTTCCGATAAAGGTAACTAGGTTGTAGCTCAGACGCTGGAAGAGAGCATCCCCAGCCCTGATTCCGCTCCCATAAACCCTCCAGTGAACTCCACATCCAGCCCCTCTGGCAGTCCCCAGGCTCAGGCACAACCGTCTCCTCTCCCCACCATGGCAAGGATCTAGTGCGCACACACTTGTCAGGTATTGTGTATCTCTAAACGGTTTGAAGTCCTCCCTCCCAGGAGCGCCTCTGCTGTGGCTTTGGAAGTGTCCTCAGCTTCAGATCTGGCAGAGACAAAACTTACTGCTGATATTCCTGAAGATGATGATTAAAATTGCTCAGAGTTTCTCGGGGTCAGGAAGTTGGGAGTCGTGTGGTTTTGTGGACTTCTCACTGTGTCAGCCTGGTGTGACTGAGCCACACTCATCCAAATTCCCTCCCAGAGTGTTTCCGGACGGGGGGGGGGGGGGAGCCTGCAGACACTGTTACATGCGAACTGGAGGTGGGGAGGCAGGCAGCAGAAGCGGATTTGGAACCCAGCTCCCCCACCCTACTCCCGGTCATTCAGCAAATCCCCCCTCTACTGTTCCGGGGGTGACTACAGAGCTCTGTGCTGGCTTGCTTATGAGTATTTTGACATTTGCAATAAACACTTTCTAGCATATTAATCCCCAATATTTATTCTATTCTTTTTTCTTGTGTGTTTGTATGTGTGCTCGTGTATATGTATGAATATTTGTTTGTATGTATGTATGTATGTATGTATGTATGTATGTAGTTATGTAAGGTCACATGCACATGTAATGGCCAGGGATCAAGCTCACAAGCCACTCCTCAGGAATTATGCTTTTTTTTTTTAAGACAGGAACTCCATTTGGCCTGGATTCAGGCTGACTAGCAAGCCCAGATCCACCCATTTCCACCTCCAGAGCACTGAGACTGCAAGCATGTGCTACCGTGCCTGACATTTTCACATGGGTCCTGGAAACCTAAATAAAAATGAAGTTACCTGGGCAGTGGTGGCGCATGCCTTTAATCCCAGCACTTAGGTAGAGGCAGGTGGATTTCTGAGCTCAAGGCCAGCCTGGTCTACAGAGAGAGTTCCAGGACAGCCAGGGCTATATAGAGAAACCCTGTCTCAAAAAACCAAAATTAATTAATTAATTAATTAATTAATTAATTAAAAATAAAAGAAGAAGCTATTATTTTACCATAACACTGTCTGACCCCAATACAAGCTGAGTGAGAGACTAATTGGCCAATGATAAAATTATAAACTCCAATGCCATCCATCCTATACCTGGGTTTGATTTGTAAAATAATAATAACAGAAATAATAATAATCTGAACTGCCGTGTGCACAGCCTGCATGACACTGTACTGGCCTATGTACAGGTCACATGATGCTCAACAGGGATAAGGCACCACACAGAAAGACAAAGGAGGAGACGAGGTCTTACTGGAGACACCAGGAGTCAAACTTCCCGCCATACGTATCTGCTGTCTACAGCCCACCACCTAGAGAGTGCTTGGGCCCTCAGGACAAGCAGAGCCCATGCTGCCTTTCCGTAGATTCTGCAATACAACAACAAAGCTAGGAAGCTGTTTCTCACTCCACTGCAGCAGGCGCTCGCCCTCCTGGTGACTGAGTAAAGCCTCCTCACTAGGCCAGGCCTGGTGCTCCATCTTGAAATACCCGCTTTGATGTTGCTTTATCAACTTGATAACCTGGAGTCACCTAGGTAGTTAATCTGGATGAGTGGGTGTCTACACTGAACTGTTCTGTGGGTGTGTCTGAGGTGGGGTGTCTTGATTGTCTCAGTGAATGTGGGAGCACCTTCAGGAAGTATCCCTGATGAAGGGAAGAGGGAAGCTTTGTCCCTTTTGCTCACATGGTTCTCTAGAGAACCCTGACTAATATTCCTACCTTAAAAGTATGTGTGCACCTACTGTGTGAATGTGTCTAGGAGTGTGTTAAAAAGTCTGGTAAGCACATACTTAGAAACTTACCTGCTTGCTTGCCTTCCTAACGGCTATTAGATGCATCTTTGAATCTATTAAATATTTCCTAAAATCTCAAAACATTGTTTATATATAACAACATTTATTGGGGTCATAAGATGAAAGTTTCACAAGTTTATAAAATTTGACAGTGGAAGCGATTTTAATAATGTTTTCTTACCAAAATGAATTCTTAAAAAATATTAACCTTCTCTCGTTTATGTGATAATAATGGATAACAAAAATAACAGGGCATAAAACTGCTTTATGTCATTTGGGATACCTCTGGGTAATGCATATTATAAATCCTTGCTTGGAAAATTGTGGATTTCTTTTTCAAAAATATTTTTAATAAACAAACACTCAGTGTGAGGATTTATTTGTGTTTGTTTGTCTGAGACAGAGTTTCTCTATGCAGCCCTGGCTGTCCTGGAACTCACTTTGTAGACCAGGCTGGCCTCAAACTCACATAGATCCACCTGCATCTGCCTCTTGAGTCCTGGGGATAAAGGCATTTGCCACCACTGCTTGGTGTGGGGGGGGGTACTAGAAAAATGCCTCATAAGACCAGGCTACAGCCTGTAGAACATTTTCTTAATTAGTGACTGAAGGGGGAAAACCCAGGTCATTGTGGTGCTATTCTTGGTAGTCATGGGTTCTATAAGAAAGCAGTCTGAGTAAGTCATGAGGAGCAAGCCGGTAAGCAGCACCCCTCCATGGCCAACACAACAGCTCCTGGCTCCAGGTTCCCACCCTGTTTGAGTTCCTGTCCTGACTCCCTTTAATGACGAACAGTTATGTGGAAGCTTAAGCCAAATAAACTCTTTCCTCCCAGAGATGATTTGGCCGTGGTGTTTCGTCACAGCAACAGTGGCCCTGCTTGGGACAAGTGTAATATACTAATCTGATGGATACATATGTGTGTCAAGTATCCCTGGTAAAATTCCTTCCATGGTGGACATGACAGGAGAAGCAATAACAACAAACAATAGCATTCAAAGCCTAAGGAAGCTCACTCCACATGCTACTAAGTAGCAAGCTAGTAATAATGAATATCTTAGGAATTATCTATTATCTAAGAAATTTTAATGTTTAACATTAAAAGATAAAGCTGTTGCCTGTCTGCCTGTGTTTTCCTGCCGCAGACCAAACTCAACCGGGAGTTATAGCTGCAGGGGAACCAGGATTCTTTTGTGAAGAAGGAAGGCACGGATTTGGCGAGTGACAAACAGACACCAGAACACAGAGTGTCTTAGGCTGATCTGAGCCAGGGGATTTTAAGCATGAGATTTTTTCCATTTCAAAAGATGTATCCAGTAAAGCAGGCACAAAGAATAATCAGCATAATCATTTGCCATAAGGAAATGTCAACCAGGTAAAACGTTTCCGTGTAACAAATTAGAAACTCAAACATAGTTAAAATCTGTCTTCCTGATACAAAGTTCAGTCCTAAGAGAGATTTCAAAGGACATTAGGCCAGACCCCCTAGGTCTTAATGAGATTCTGTGAGTAAACTTAACCTGATACCTAGCCTTCCTGAGATTTGCTGTGCTCAGTCAATGCTTTTCATACCACAATTTCAGAGCCACTCTCATTAACATAGCCATAAAAGTTTACATTTCATTGGGAGATTAATGTAATTATGTAAACTACTAAGGCAAAGTGGTGCAGTTCTAAGAAGAGAGGGGTTTGGGCCAGTGACTTACTTCAAAGAAGAATTCTTTTACATCTATTTGCTTGGTTTTTCTTAGTCCTGGCTACTAGGAAGAGGGGAAGTTTTAGAAAGTAAAACTGCCAGTGAGATTTTTGGCTTCTGAATGGAGGTGTTCCAGAGAGCTCCAAGAAGCATTTCCTCACCTCAGTCTACAAGGCCCTGTCTCACAGAATCGATTGGCGCCACACCGGCATTTTCCTCTTTCAAAAGTGTTTGTTTGTTTGTTTGGAGTTTTTTATCTTGCCAACTTAAACAAACAAAAGTCCATTAAATTCCAAGCTGTTAGTGCCTGCTCAGCCAAATGAAAGCCTTATGAATAATCAGGTTAGGCTTTGTACTGGCTAGTTTGGTGTGTCAACTTGACACAGGCTGGAGTTATCATACGAAAAGAGCTTCACTTGGGGAAGGGCCTCTATGAGATCCAGCTGTGGGGCATTTTCTCAATTAGTGATCAAGTGAAGGAGGGCCCCTTGTGGGTAGTGCCATCTCTGGGCTGGTATTCTTGGGTTCTATAAGAGAGCAGGCTGAGCAAGCCAGGGGAAGCAAGCCAGTAAGGAACATCCCTCCATGGCCTCTGCATCAGCTCCTGCTTCTGACCTGCTTGAGTTCCAGTCCTGACTTCCTTTGGTGATGAACAGCTGTGTGGAAGTGTAAGCTCAATAAACCCTTTCCTCCCCAACTTGCTTCTTGGTCATGATGTTTGTGCAGGAATAGAAACCCTGACTAAGACAAATTGGTACCAGCGTAGTGGGGTATTCCTGTGGCAACCTGACCATGTTTTGGGGAGGACTGTGGAAGGACTTTGGAACTTT
This sequence comes from Apodemus agrarius, assembly GCA_964023405.1. Taxonomy (NCBI): domain Eukaryota; kingdom Metazoa; phylum Chordata; class Mammalia; order Rodentia; family Muridae; genus Apodemus; species Apodemus agrarius. The sequence goes on along the minus strand of OZ030006.1, from coordinate 151,514,316 downwards.
GGGCTAGATGGTCCATTCAGTGATGAGACCTCTGTGAGATGTTGTGGAGGAGCTTGGAAGATTATGTTGAGAACAGTGCAGAAGATGGAGGCCTGGCTTGTGAAATTTCAGAGGGAAGATTAAAGACTCTTATCAGGGCCATGAAGACTCTGTGGTTCTGGTTAGCTGGGACTGAAGAATCAGCTGTGATTAACAAGATACCAGAACCACTAAAGTGAGCCGTTGTGTTACTGGGACTATTGATGCTGGTTAGCTGGAGCTAAGAAATTAGTGGTGAGTAAGAAGAGACCAGCATCACTGAGGTGAAATCTTCTGAGATGTGTTTTTTGAGAGCACAGAGAGTGTGTTCCAGATAGCCAAGGTTGTGCCTCGTGCTGTAGCAGGACTTGGTACTGTGTAAGAGTCACCCAGGTAGTACTGCTTTTGAAGGCATGAAGGCATCATGAAGAACAGCTGAGGCTTGGTACGCTGAGAGGCCACGGAAGGCCATTGGTGAAAGTGTACCCTCAGTTGTAATTGATGGCCCAGGACTGAAGGGGTCATGCAAAAGAGTTGAGGCTTGGAGATGCCAGTACTATGCGATGACCACCAAGGACAGCAGCAGCAGTGGAGTACAGGCAGCTGGAGCCTAGAAGACAAGGTGTGTGCTACAACGGGCAGAGCTGGAGAAGTGACTCAAGCCCTTGGAGGAGCCCAGAAGATCGTGAGTTGGATCCCAGACATTGAACCATTGGAGTTTGAGTTTTGCTTTTGATTGTGACTGTGCCCTGATATTTTTCCCTCTTGAAAGAAGGTATTTTAGTGGAGCCCACAGTTCAGAGACTTGAATTTTTAAAAGACTTTGAATTTTAAGATATTGGACATTTTAAAGGGATTGAACTTTTAATATGTAAAGACTGTGGGACTTTTTACATTATTGAGATCTTGGGGATGAATAAGAAAGTAAGGGTTGAGGCTTAATAGTGATATGTTGGTGTGTCAAGTTGACAAGGGGTCAATTGTACTGGCTAGTTTGGTGTGTCAACTTGACACAGGCTGGAGTTATCATAGGAAAAGGAGCTTCACTTGGGGAAGTGCCTCTATGAGATCCAGCTGTGGGGCATTTTCTCAGTTAGTGATCAAGTGAAGGAAGGCCCCTTGTGGGTGGTACCATCTCTGGGCTGGTATTCTTAGGTTCTATAAGAGAGCAGGCTGAGCAAGCCAGGGGAAGCAAGCCAGTAAGGAACATCCCTCCATGGCCTCTGCATCAGCTCCTGCTTCTGACCTGCTTGAGTTCCAGTCCTGACTTCCTTTGGTGATGAACAGCTGTGTGGAAGTGTAAGCTCAATAAACCTTTTCCTCCCCAACTTGCTTCTTGGTCATGACATTTGTGCAGGAATAGAAACCCTGACTAAGACAGGTTTCATATTTTTAGGAGCTGGTCACAGTGATACATGCCTTTAATCACCTTTAATACCAGCACCCAAGAGGCAGAGATAGGTGGATCTCTGTGAATTTAAGGATAGCCTGGTCCTACAGGGTGAGGTATGTAGTGGGACCCCATCTCCAAAACAAACAAAATTTTAAAAATACAGATCTTGGACTAAGAAGTGTTATTAATTGTAGCTATTGTGAAGGGCATTGTTTTCCCTGATTTTCTTTCTCAGCCTGTTTGTTATTTGTATGTAGAAGGACTACTGATTTTTTCTTTTGAGTTAATCTTATATCTAGCCACTCTGCTGAAGGTGTGTATTAGCTGTAGGAGTTCTCTGCTAGAATTTTTGGGGTCACTTATATATGCTATCATATCATCTGCAAATAACAATACTTTGATGTCAAAAGCCAGCTCGACATCCAGATTACTGAGGAAAGTGGTGAGGTATGGCATGGGTGATTAACATCAGTGCTGACAGCAGCTGACAGGACTGGGGGCACTGATAGCCTCAGGCAATGTACAGGGTCAGCACTTGTAGTGCTGATGGGAGCAGAACTTAATTACCTGGAGCCAACAAGAATGCCTGGCATGAAACTGTGAACTCTTTTAATCCTTAAGATGCCAGCGAGAAAGAAAAGGAGAGAAAGAAAGTCTCTCTCTCTCTCTCTCTCTCTCACACACACACACACACACACACACACACACACACGTGTGCATGCACATTTGGTAAAGAGTCACTTTTTTTTCTCTCAGCTTTTTTATACCCTCTTAGACAAAAGTTCTTTATAAAATTACCTCACAGATAAAATGTTACACAAAAGGGAGTCACAGAAGGATGTCAATAGTAAGTTCAAAGCAATGTTTCATTCTATAAGCTCATTTTAAGTTCAAAGCAACAGTTTCACATGGCTTTGCTTTATCATGGTGCACACCTGTGGCCTCATCCTCGACTCTCACCAAGAATGATTTTTTTTTCTTGATCACAAATCTCTTCTAAGCCTATTTTTCTTCTTAGTGCAAATTATAAAAGCTCATTGTACTCCATATTACATAGTCTTTACTTATGGATTCTGTGAAGAGAGGGCACATTTTGTTTTTGATTCTAACTTTATTACATCTTTCTGGCAAAGCAACTAAACTCATCTCCTTGAACTTCCTTCCTAAAATTATTTGAATCAAATCAGGAATTCTATAAATTCATTAATTCATCTAAACATTATTATATGAAATATATCTTCATATTGATCTCCAGGAAATTTGCCAATGCCCAGGAATCATCAGGCTATGTGATAGTGGCAAGAATGGCGTATAAGCAGTGAGGAGCTATCCTGGGATGAAGTCTCTCTGAGACCCATGCCTCCCAGAGCATGCATGGCAGCCATGCAAAATAGTGAGCCATCTCCAGAAAACTCTCTCGCTTGCCACAGTCTTTCCTACATGGCTTGTGCCGCTTTGACTTCTTCCTTTCCCACCTGTAACCTTTGATCAGTTGTCCTATTGCTCTGGCTAGAACTTCAAGAATTGTATTGAATAGACATATGGAAAGAGCGGATAGCCTTGCCTTGTTTCTGATTTTAATAGAATTGCTTTGAGATTCTTGCCATTCAATTTGATGTTGGCTAAAGATTTTAAATTGCCTTTTAAAAAAAATGTTTATGTATGCCCCTTGTATCACTGATCTCTTCAAGACTTTTATCATGAAGGAGTGTTGGATTTTGTCAAAGTCTTTTCAGCATATAATAAGATGATCATGTGTTTCTTTTTTCTTTTAGTTTCTTTATATAGTGGATTACATTTACAGATTTTCATATGTTAAACCATCTCTGCATCTCTGGGATGAAGCCTACTTAATCATGATGGATGATCTTTTTGAGGTGTTCTTGGATTTGGTTTGTGTATTTTACTGACATTTTTTGTTTTGTTTTGTTTTGTTTTGTTTTTTGCATCAATGTTCACGAGGGAAATTGGTCTGTAGTTCTCTTCTTTTGTTCAATCTTTATGTGATTTGGGTATCAGGGTAACCATGGCCTCATGAAATGAATTTGGCAATGCTCCTTCTGTTTTTATTTTGTAGAATAATTTGAGGAATATTGGTATTAGCTACTTGCAAGATGAGCTGGGGTAAAGGTTGCACAGAAAATGTGGGAGTGGCCAACCAATGGCTGGTCCAGTTGAGATCCATACCAAGAAAGAAAACCTATGCCTAACACTGCCTGGAGCACCAGGAACCAAAGTCTAGATAGTCCATAGATCTAGGATAGAACCAAACATGACTGACTAAAATGTCAATGAAATATTTCCTAATAATATTCTCCTATACTCACAGCCTAGCATAATCATCATCAGAGAAGCTTCATCAAGCAAGTAATAGGAACAGATGCAGGAACCCACAGCAAAACATTAGACAGAGCTTGGGAAATTCTGAGGAAGGGAAGGAGGAAGGATTGTAGGAGCCAGAATGGTCAAGGATTCCACAAGAAAACAGCCCACAGAGTCCACTAACTAGGGCTCTTAGGAGCTCACAGAGACTGAACCAACATTCAGAGAACCTGCATGGGACTGACCTAGGTCCTCTGTATATATGATATGGTGTGTAGCTTGGTCTTCTTGTGAAACTCCCAACAGAGGGACCAGGGGCTGTCTCTGACTCTTTTACCTACGTTTTGGACCCTTTCCCTATTTGGGTTGTCTTGTCCAGCCTTGATATGAGGGTATGTGCCTAGTCTTATTGTAACTTTGTTAATGCCATGTTTGGTTGATGTCTTTTGGAGGCCCACTCTTTTCTGAAGGGAAACAGGGAGAAATGGATCTGGGAGAGAGGGGAGCTGGGGGAGAGGACTGGGAGTAGAGGAGAGAGGGGAAACTGCAGTAATATATAATATGTAAGAGAAGAATAAAGAAAAAAGATACAGAGAAAAAGAGGAGGGGAGAGAGAGACATACAGACAGATATATAGAAAGACAGAGACAGAGAGACAGATATAGATATATAGACATATAGACATAAACACATAGACACATAGACATATAGGCATATAGGCATATAAACATATAGATATATAGAGAGACAGACATATAGAGACATATAGAGACAGAAAGACAGACAGACAGAGATAGTGAGAGAACAATAACATAAAAATGAAATTGAGTGGTGGTTCTGGGAGAAGTTGGGGGAGGATATGGATAAGACCAATCATCAAAATATTAATAAAAATATTATTTTTGAAAAAACATTCTATTAACATATGATCTAGCGACAGCCTTACCTAAAACTGATAAGTGAGACCAAATCTTTGTCATTTTTTTAAAACCTCAATTAGACTGTTTATCTGTGTATTGTTTATGTTGCCTGTGTTTTTATGTTTATATAGTACAAAAATGGCTTATGAGTATTGTTCATTAAAACTTCCAAATTAGCCCAAGTTCCCCTTAGTTCTTAGTGTAATTAAAGTTTTAAAACGAAACAACAATCAGACTGGCAGGCTTAGTGAGGATGTTATTGGCTGATTATTGTCTCAGCCCTGACTCCACAAGTGATCTAAGACATTCTTGGTTGGGAAATAAACAGATGAAGACACAAGTCCTGCTCCAGGGTTCAAACTTCCGCCTCACTGACGATTTTCCTTGTGGGAAGATGATCTTATCAGCTCTGTTATTCCTACAGTCTAAAAACTGGGGTCTGAATGAGTCCTTTTTAATTAAGAAACTGAGCTTTAAGTAGGTTTTATTTTTAAAATAGCTGTATGAAGTTTTATCTTGGTGTTATATAACAGCTAAAAATTTAAAGTATATTTGTTTTTCAGTATTGACATAAATAACCTGGTCTTGAGTACACCTTGGAGGTCAGTGCTAATGTGGACAGAGACCCAGTGTTTTGGTTCCTACCTTAAGTCAACTAGGTGCCAGGAGACTATGAAGTATCTCTCAAAGCATCCCATAGCTTTGACAAATCATCTCTCTTCTTGACCAGATGAAGAAACAGAACCCCAGATGAAGAAAATCAACACCTGGGGACATGCCCCCATGCTTCCAAAGGAAGCAGCATGGTCAGAAAGACCCTGAATCATTCTAAGAGATGGCACATCTGGAAAAAGAAAGATTAAAGCAGCCAAAGGCTCTTCCCCAGCCCAAGTGACCCAGGGGACGAGATCCTCAACTGACCTTAATAGAAAAATGAGAGGGTAATTTTTGTTATAGTACAAAAGAAAAGGCTAAACTAAATTTTAAAAGGAAAAACAATAATTAAGGTCTTATATAAGCCTTTCAGTTAAATCCTGCATATGAACTACTGCTATCCTGGATACAGTAGTCACAGATACCCCTTGAACTACTATACAAAGATAGGCTCTATCTATGTGAGTATTTGCTGATGAATTTATATGAATTTATCAGTAGTTGTAACCTTTCTTCATGACTTGATGTTTTTATTATTTTGACTTCATTTGTAACCAATGGTTATAACATTACACAATATCCCTTTTCATCTTTCCCACTATCAATCAAAATTCTTCTTATAGCTATTCCCTGTATCTCATTATATTCTTAATATCTCTCTCTCTCTCTCTCTCTCTCTCTCTCTCTCTCTCTCTCTCTCTCTCTCTGTGTGTGTGTGTGTGTGTGTGTGTGTGTGTGTGTGTGTGTGTGTGGTGTGTGTGTGTTTTAATTTCCCTCAAGATATTGAAACCTCAATTGAAAAAGTGTCTTTATAATCTTGAGCTGTAGGCAATGCTGCAGGGCATCTTTTAAATTAGTGATTGGTACAGGAGGGCCCAGCCCATTGTGGGTGGTATCTCTCCTGACCAGGTGGTCCTGGGTTCTCTAAGAAAGCAGATTGAACAAGCCATGAGGATCAAACCGGTAGGCAGCACCCCTCCATGGCTCCTGCTTCCAGGCTTCTGCCCTGCTTGAGTGCCTGGCCTCACTGGTTTTGATGATGAACTGTGAGTGAGATAAACTCTTTCCTCCCCAAGGTGCCTTTGGTCACGGTGCTTCATGAAAGTCATAGTAATCCTGACTAAGATTAGGGGAGAAGGGGAGACTCCAGAGAGTAACATGTTCCGAAAGCCCTTCGCCTAACTGGGTTTCATTCAACTGAGAGCACAAGATCAAAAAAGGGAGAAGTTTAAATTCTACCACTCCTTTCTGCAAGCTTGAGCCCAGCCACCTCCAAACTCATCTGTATTCCTGTCACCCTCCACATCAGTGTGCTTCTCCAGCCGCGGTGCTATCGACCCAAATCCACACCTCTGGCAAGAGGGCAACGTTGGTGAGTCAGTTCTGTTTCCACCAGATACAGAACTCGGATGTCAGCATCAACAGCAGGTACCAACGCGCAGACCTGTAGGGCCGGCCCCAGAAAGCGTTCTTAAGGAGCAAGGCTGCCTTCTCTTCGTCTTGGTTGTCTTCTTGGCAGCTACGGCAGACAGATGGCTGCAGGGAAAGACTTATCTCTGCCACCAGGCAGAAGTTATAAATTAAAGATGTCGGGATCAGAGAATAGAAGAAACCTCAATCACTTAGAATATTGGAGCTTTTAATAAGACAGTGTGGCTATTACGCTGGCGTGATGATTAATTTTATGAATAACTTGGCAAAGACACAGTGCCGAGGTAATTTTTAAGATATTTTTATGGATGTTTCGGGAAAGGAGGTTCTTATAAGATTAATATTAAAACGGACTATTTTAAGCAAACAAAAAAGGTAGCATATTATTTTTCTTATTGCTTTGACAAAGCTCTTAACAAAAGCAACCACAGGAAGGGATGTTGGAGCCCAGGAGTCACCCCACAAACCACACAGATCTCAGCCAGACAGGGCTGGTTTATTGAACGCACATCCTAAGCCTGATCAATCAGGGCCGTAGCTCAGAATCTGGGGCCTGAGGCTACCACTGTGAACATTTTTCTATGTCAGCTTTGTGGACTAAACCCACAAAACCACAATGAGCTCGTAGGCAGATTCTAGCAATGCTGCCTAGTGGTCGGCCCTGACTCAAGCCCTTTTAGACACAACAACAGTTCACACTGACCTTTAATTTAATGGGTCCTACACGAAGCTTGTAGTTGTAGAATATCATAAGATCAACAAATCTCATAACATACAGAACATAACAGGGTATGTGATTATCATGACCTTGCTCTGAGTCAAGTTATTTTTCTGTGTAAATGATTGGCAGGCATATTACAGCAACGATATGAAATAGCTGGCAGGCATTGAACAAAATAGCTACAGCTGTGCTAGTGGGCAGGCCTCAACAGGAAGAATGGTGGGAGGGAAGGAGGGAGAGAGGGAGAAAGAGAGGGAGGGAGAGAGGGAGGGAGAGAGGGAGGGAGGGAGAGTCTGTTTGGCAGCGTCACAGTTTGGAAGTGATATAGTGATCGTGCAAGGAAGGCATTCAGTGGTAGCTGGCCATGCTACGCCCACAGTTGGGAGGACAGAGGGGAATGTTTGTGGTAAGTCACTTTTTACTTTTATTTTTTATTCATCCCAGGCCCCCAGACCACATTCAGCATGGGTCTTGCCTCCTCGGTTAACCCTCTCCGGGGCTGCTCTTACATACTTCGAACCATGTATTCCTAGGTGGTCAGATCAGTCAAGTGAACAGTAAGGCCTCACCATCACAGCAGGCTTCACCCAGTCAGCTGAAGACCTGGGTAGAGCAAAAGTTGATTTCTGTAAGCAAGAAATAACTTGTCTAGTGGGCGCCATTGGCCCTGGGTCTTGAATTTCAAATCAGTCTTCCCTTGGTTCTCCATTGCAAAGGCCTACCCTGTACTGTTTGGATTCTCCAGACTGCATAATAATACAAATTCCTTAAAATATGTCTTCTACACACACACACACACACACACACACACACACACACACACACTGTTAGACTGTTTCTTTGGAGAAGCCTGAAGGGTACATTAGGTGGAAGGAACTGGGTGTGTATGTTACTCCCAAATTATACGTTGAAAATTCTGTGGCTTATAAAGCATCTGGTATGTGGTTTATTCTGACAGCTCCACAGAGTAAGTACCAGGTACGCAGCGCTGTCCTCGGACCAGTCACGAGGTGTCAAAGCTTTAGTGGGGAGGGGTTGGTTGTCGAGACAGACCTTGTTCTGATTTTCACTTCTGATTCCAGCATGGACACTCTGTGCTTTGAACTCTTGTGTTCACAGCCCCGGCTTTCCTCCAAGTGGAGCTTTCGATTCCCTTTAATCTGCTTCAAGCTTGGACTCTCAGTAGTGTCCCCAATCCCACCATGATGTCTAGCTCCTTTCACTGTTTCTTGGCTGCACATTTTAGGGCAGCTGCCAGAAGCCTCTCCCAGATTTATGGGGGGCTTAATCATTTATGTTCAAGGATCTTGATGAAGCCAGACTCCCTGTCAGAAAATGATCAAAGTCAGAGAGTAGAGTTGCTATCCCGCTCAATCTTTGCCAATCCCGTCTTCCTTTGTGCCATCTCCCTTTATTCTCCCCTTGGGGACACAGTGCTCCCTGCTTCTCCTCTCCAGATATGCTGACTAGATAGTGAAGACGCTCTTTGTCCACAGAGCGGATCACAGCCAGAGCCTCACCCTTGCAGGGTTCTTCCACTGAGCAACACCCCACCCCGACTCACTCTCAGAGACACTCAGGGCCATTTTTCTTAAATTCAGATACCAAGATTTCCTCAATGTTCTTGCCCTGTGAATAATCACACCCAGATCACCTTTGGCATACAGAACCTTTAACATGGGCATGTATGTATGTATGGGCATGCATTCCTAGCTTTTCCGCGACTGGGTCATGAAGGATGCTTGATTTTGTCACAGGTCTTTTCTACATCTATTGAGATGATGGTGTTATTCCTGTCTTTGAGTTCATTTATGTGAAATATAGTTATTAATTTGCATATGGTTAACCATCACTCTCTCTCTGGAATGGAAACTATAATTGTTTAGGAAAAACAATCTTTTGCTGTGATCCTAAACTTCTTTTGCAAGTATTTTATTGAGAGATTTTGTTGAGAGATTTGTTCATCCCGGAGAGTGGTCCAAAAATCCTTTTCCTCTGCTGTCTTTATCTGGTTTGAGGAATACTGGGTTTATAAATGCATTTCAAGGCCAGTCATTCATTGTCTGTTTCACAGAATGATTTGAGTAACACTGATGTTGCAGGACTCTTCAATGGTCCTGAACGTTTTTTTTAAGTTAGGAGGGATTTTGTTTTGTTTTGTCTTTAAAAGTTCACATGTTATTATTTACAGATGAACACACACACAACATTCAGTAAAATAATTTTTAAAGTCAATAGGCAGCCAGTGTACAAAGTTAATCTGGAGTCATATATCTTTTCAGGGGATTGAAACCTTTTGTTCATACTGTTCTCCAAGCAGATGTGATTCACGGCCTGTGAAGGCTTTAATTCCTTATTTGATAACAGGTGACCAAAACTGATAATGAATGTTCCACAACAGCTTTTTAAAATGCTAAGTGGTACATAAAAGCACACGGGAGACTATTTGGTCTGGAGGGAGGAGAGTATCAAGGTTAGGGGGCAGGAGGGGGTGGTGGGGCAGGGAATGTGTGCAATCTATAAAGATACACGTGTATGAAAGCCTTGATTTCGCACGATACATTTTAAAGTAATAAAAGACACTAAGCGGTTAATAAATGTTATGCATGTATAGTTGGCAAGGCACTCTGTTATGCAAACTAAGATCAGTAAGAAGTTATTCAAAATGTCCTGGAGCGTCCTATGGGTTTCACAGCGACCCAGTATTTCCACATGGAGGTCATGAAGAGGATCAGGAAGTACATGTTGCCACAGAAACAGCCAATGGGCACTTTGCAGAAAGCATCTCAGTGGATCTAGTAGTTGAAGTGTAGGTGGTAGACAATAAGATCTACCAGACCAGGTCGGCCAGGGAGATCAAGGTCAGGTGGGTAATGGTTGTTCAGAATTGGGAGACGCAGAGGGCCATGCTGTTTCTGGGCAAACCAGTATGATGGAGCAGACATTCAGAAGAAAGGCAGTAGTGAAGATTGATACAGAAAACTCATCAAAGAGGATGCCTCCCCTCAGCAGCCATGCTCCGACTCCACACCTTTGCAGCAGCCCCAATCCCAGACCGACTTATAATCTACCATCGCTGGTTCAAACCTTGGAGAGCACTGTGTCCCTGGCTCCTAACAGGAGTGCTTGTCCAGGCAGGGTCTGTGCTGGTCTGAGGGGCTGTTGCCTGTCAGCTATTCCAGCCTCGTGCTAGTTACAGATCTGCTTCATCCGCCTCATCCTGATTTAATTTTGGAAGGTGATATGAATCTAGCAGTTTATATGTTTCTTTTAGATTTTCCAACTTAGTAAAGCATAGGACTTCTTGGTTATTTCCTTATAATTTTCTAATTTATTAGTATCATTTTTAATATCTCTATTTTCATATCTAAGTTTATTAATTTTAGTTTTCTCATTCTTTTGGTTCATTTGGCTAAGGATGTATCGATCCAATTTAACTTTTCAAAGAATCTTCATCTCATGATTCTTGGTGTTGTTTTTCATTTTTTATTTCATGTCTGCCCTGATCTTAGTATTTCTCCCCACCTACTGCCTTGGGTTTTCCAAGGCTTTAACATACACCATTAAGTTATTTGTTTGGGTTTCTCTGATTCTTTTTTTTTTTAATATAGGTACTTAGAACTATAAGCTTTGCTCTTAAAACTACACAGACTCTGATCTGCTGTGTAATCCTTTATAGTCAGTTCTAGGAAGTTTTAAGTTTTAATTCTCGGTTCCTTCAGCGACCCCCTTGCCATCCAATAGTGTGATGTTACTCTGCATGCATGTGTTTTCCTTGGTTTCTCATTAACACCTGCCTCACTTCACTGTGGTCAGACAGATAAGCTACTTCAGTTTTCCTATATCTGGGAAGACTTATTTTGTGTCCTAAGACACATTCTACTTTGGAGAAAACTCATGGGCTCCTGTGAGCATGTATTGTTTAGTGTTTGGGCAGAATGTTATGCAAGTGAGCTGGTATACCAGAGAGAATTCTACAAACCTATGTTGCAACACAACTCACAAAAGGCAAGCCATAGGATCAGCATACAGAGTTTTATTCATGCCCAAAGAAAAAAAAATTACATCTTTTTTAAAAAATTACTAATTGGGAGGGGGGAACCTGGAAAGGGGAAATCATTTGGAATGTAAACAAAGAATATAGAAAATTAAAAAAAAATTAATCATTTTATTTGTTTACATTTCAAATGTTATCCCCTTTCCCAGTCTCCCTTCCATAAATCTTTATTTTACAGTTTTTTATTTTTAAGTTGATATTCAATCTTATAACTAACATATATTTATTATAATCATAGGTATATCTTCCCTTTGACCTCACATATGTTATAAATTCATCAACTACACAAAAGGTATAGTACTATTACTTTTATAACAGCAAAAATGCCAGGAGCCATGATGGGACAAGCTAATATACTAGCAGGTGATCATCCTAAAGTGGCCTGCTTCGGATCGTTATATAATCTGGGACAGGTGAGCCCTTAAGCAAGGCTGTAAGGGACTCATTTTAGGAAAGATTCCTGCTGTTAATATGCTTTTCCTGTTATTATTAAACATATATAATAATAAAATAATACACCCCTTTGATGCAGATCTCTGCAGATCCATGAAGATGTACTGTCTTGTAGTGATGCTATGTAGACAAATAGATGACTTAAGTTTTAATGATGATCCTATAAGACTTCCTAAAATTATATCAGTGATTATTAAGCTCTTTTATAGTGGGACTGCTATCAGGTCCTATTCCGATAGTCAAAACTGCAATGAGAACTCTGCCAGTCTCCCAAGTGTCACCAGTTAATTGTTCTTAGCCGGTAACCAGACTTTCTCCTACTCAAAGCACATTAATTGTTGTAAAACAATTAACCAAAGGTCATAAAAAGAGAAATAACGATTTATTATAGGTGTGCAAACATTATTTATAGGCAATTTATTATTATAGGTGTGTAAACATTCTCTGTTGTAAACTTCTATTTCAATTTATGACTTGAATTTTTGTGTGAACTTGTGATGAGCTTTGTAACATGTAATCACGTATTCTGATGTATGTATAAGTACTGAAGACAAAGAAGAGAGAGGAAGATCTTTTGCCTTTCCCCACTTAGAAAAATTTTTCCCTTTCCCCCACTTAGGATCTTTCTGCTTTTCCCCTTAGACAACTTTCATAGAAAACTTTTAACAACGTAGTAATAAATGCTATAACAACTTTTCTAAGTGTCCCTTTTTCTTCCTGGGACTTCCTACTAGCAGGCTGAAAGTTAGAGCCCAGCAGTTCCTGCTGAGATAGAACAAAGGCCACATTGCTTAATCTCCCCTCCACCCTCCAACCAACCACCCCCCCCACCCCTCACCTCCCCACCCCCACCTCCCCAACCCCCACCTCCCCAACCCCCACCCCCACCTCCCACCTCCCCAACCCCCAACCCCCAACCCCCACCCTCCCACCCCACTATTAGGCTACCTGTGTTAATCACCTAAGCCAGCAGCCCTTTACCCTCAGAAAGAGCAAGAAAGTTTTTAGGACTTTTTAAGTTATCATCAGCATTTCAGTACAGTTAGAGCTAGAAAGCCCTGAGAGCCTCAGACTTTAAAGCCATCACCACCAGAGTTCTACTCTGTGCCCACCATTACTCTCTCCCCAGCCTCTCCCGGCACAAAAAAACTTGCTAATACCTCATGAATAATAAAATATTATATTTCCACATAATAGACTTCCATGCAACTACTAAAATGAATATAGGTATTACCTACAGGCGTGGTAAATTGGCTAAGACCTTTTTTATTATATTCAACATAATATATATTTTTATACCAATCATAAAAATGATGGACATGTTATTAAATGAACATAAGTAAATAAAGTCTTTTCGTTCGTTTGTTTTGTTTTAAGTAGAGCTTAAAATCTTGGCTCTTACTGTGGTACAAACCCAAAATAAGAACAATTTTTAGACATTGGAGTTCATTGTGGTAAGACTGTACTTCAACATTCCTCAAATCACCAAAGGATTTTGCCTCCATTGTAGCTAAGCTAAGAGTTGACAGTTCTGCTGTGCCAAGGAATGAATTGTAGGCACAATTGTAGGCACAGGCTATAGTTAAAGCTATTTGACTTGAGTGATTGTCATCATTCTCAACCCACAGGGAACATTTAAGAACTGGTGTGTGTATTAAGATGGTCTAACCTTGAAATCATTCATCAACTGCTTCAATGAACAATGGTTCTGCTTAGAGGATCTTGCACAGACATTAGGTGAAGGTAAGATTCTGGTTCATTGGCTATAATGATTTTGAAAGGCACTCATCTCAGAAAAAGAGTAACTTATAAGATCCTTTTCTTCAAAATTGATACAATAATATAAATATCAAGCAAAACATCCAGTCTCACCCTTCGTTGTTCTCTTACAAGCCACCTCCAATATGTCTATGTTTCTTTTGGCTGTATAGATAATTTTGAAATATGTAAGTTGTTCTAAAAACCATAGTATAGTGTAAAAAATCAAATAAACAATCCTACTAATAGAGAGGCTGAGGAAGGAGAAGCATGATTTCAAGACCATTACATGGTGCACAGCAAGACCCTGTCACATATAAATAAGCAGACAGTATATATGGATTGTACAATATTGGACCTATTTCTCCAATTACCAATTTAGAGAGACCACTGGATAACAACCAACAGATCTTTAATTCCTCAAATTTTTGAATTTCAATCAATTAGGATATGTTGGGGCCATGATCACACCACCCCTCAAGTCTAGTTTAGTGAACAAGTGAATTTTTAGGAACATGGGTGTACTGGCTGGTTTTGTGTGTCAACTTGACACAGGCTGGAGTTATCACAGAGAAAGGAGCTTTAGGTGAGCAAATGCCTCCATGAGATCCAGCTGTGGGGCATTTTCTCACTTAGTGATCAAGGGTGGGAGGGCCCCTTGTGGGCGGTGCCATCTCTGGGCTGGTAGTCTTGGATCCTATAAGAAAGCAAGCTGAGTAAGACAGGGGAAGCAAGCCAGTAAGAAACATCCCCCCATGGCCTCTGCATCAGCTCCTGCTTCCTGGGCTGCTTGAGTTTCAGTCCTGACTTCCCTTGGTGATCAACAGCACTGTGAAAAGTGTAAGTTGAATAAACCTTTTCCTCTGCAATTTGCTTCTTGGTCGTGATGTTTGTGCAGGAATAGAATCCCTGACTAAGACAATGGGGGAGGGGTTACTTTCAGATACATGGATGACTCAAAGACAGCTACATTACCAGAGAGTTTACCCCAACATAGGTGATGAATCATGAAAACAATAGTAATAGAGCTTCCTGAACAGCATCTTGGTCAGTGGGAAAGTCTCGCTCCAGGGGCAAGCTGAGGATGCCAGCTGAGGGAATTGGACTTTTGTTTCCACATACTACTTATGTAGGTGGTCTTGTGACCCTTGTAAGTTTCAGGAACATCCTGAAGTGTTTTTTTTTTTTTCATCTTCATCCTTATTTTATCCTACATGATAATTGACAGCTGACTCCAAAGCAAAGTTTGAAGACTTCAAATAGGAATCTTCAAAAGGTTTAATCAGCTCCACACGTGGATTGGGGGATGGAGCCACTTCCCCCTCTGCCAGTAACATGGGTGTCATCCCTTTTGATGTAATGGGGACAAGAACATCCAGTATCTGCCATTCAAAACACGGTTAACTCACCAGAAACTTCATATCACTGAGGTCTTGTGGGAAACACAAGCCCTCAGTCCCACCCCAGAGACGTTGAATCAAAATCCATCTTTGAGCAAGTTCTACAGGACATTTGTGAAGTACCAATCGCTTCATCTTGATGATTTTTATCCCTCTCATCAACCATTCATCCAAGGATGTGTTCAGTACATGTTTATAGAGCGTCCATCCTTATAATCCATCGTGCCAAGTACAGCAGGGACCATGAGGTGACGTTGCAATGACTCTCACAGAGCTCATGATTTGATAGAGGAGAGTTAACAGTAAAGGGATTTGTTTTTGCATATGGCACAGGAGTGACAATAACAGCACAGTGGAAAGCAACACACGTTTGCACAGGACCTTGAAGGGTGTGGGAGGGTTTGCATATTTAAATAAGGGGGTGGTCATTATGGGCTGTTTGAAGCAGTCTGAGCCGAGGGTAGGAAGGTAATGATCCTGGGCTTGTGGGATACCCATGGGGTCAGTATAACAATTCAAGGGAAACAGGGGGCAGGGCTGGGCAGAGGGTCATGATGGCACAAAGGGGCGAGCAGAGAATGCCAGCTCGGGGAATTGGACTTTTGCTTTGTAACTGGCAGAAGCTGTAAAGAAACTCAAGAAATGGATGCTTAAGAAAATATGACCCCCTAGAAGTGATTCAGGTGTGGCAGCTATGTCACATGTGTGCCAGCAGGTGGCAGAGAGGAGAGAGGCTGTGTCTATGCTCAGCATTCTGATCTATGGACATCCGACTGATCAGTAGCCTAACACTCCCCGAAAAAAAAGTGAGCCTGAGAGGACCAGGAGCCCCCAAAGCTCCCAGGACCAGAAGCAAGCAGAGCACTAAGGGACCCTGCCTAGGACTGGTGCTCTGTGTGGCCCGTGCTGCCGCTGGGGGGCGTGCCTGGAATTCTGTGTGGAGAGACGGGAACAAGAGACCCTGTCCAACGGGGCGGGTGGTGAGGATTGATGCCCAAAAGTTGTCCTCTGATTTACACATATGTGCCGTGACAGGTGCATGTACACACACACACACACACACACACACACACCTGTATTTTGTTTTTGTAGAAAGAAGAAATTAAGAAAAAATTAGTTTTCTCTCTGGGCATGAGAATTTGCATAATATAATGAATAATATAATGAAGCTCTGGAGGGCAGAGCTAGGTAGTGGGGGAGTTTGGGGGTAGCCTGGATGGCATCTCACGGTCCTGTCTCAAAACAACAAGATCAACAAGATCTATTTTCTCCGCTGTGAGCTGAGAACACCAGTCTCCGCCTACCCTGATGTGTTTTGTGTACTGCCTTAGTAGGGTGAGGGTCAGAGACAGCCAGGGTATGAATGACTGAGACCCGCCGCTGTTGTGCAAATATGACTCTCCTCTCCCGCTCTAAGGAAGAAAACCAGAGAAAACCCACACCCGCCACTGTCTTCTCCCAAATGGCCACTAGGGGGCTCTGCAGGGCTAGCTGTTTATTCCCAGCCAGGCAAGGATGAAAACAGCCCGCTTGCTTCATGGAAAAAAAGCTTTCCCCCACAGTGTTCTAACCCACGTCTCTGTTCAAGACCCTTCCCATTTTCATGCACCCTTCCCAGACCTTCTGAATCAAGGCGTTCACGCTCTGTTACCCCAGGGATCCTGGGGTTGCCTACAGGGGTACTCAGTTAAGTTCATAGCCCCCGCGCCCCCTGAGCATTCACTCCTATGAGGGACCAGAGATCTTCCAGTGCAAAGGTTTGGGTCCGAAACCTCCCCAGACCCTGAATCAGAATCATCCAGGACAGGTTGGGGCCAGCCTTTCAAACAAGACCCCACCCCCAGCAGTGCACACTAAAGATAGGAAATTCTTTCTTTACATACAGACCAACAAGTGGCATTAAAATATGGTAGGTGACGAGTTCCCTGGCTCCGGGGGCATTCGAGCAGAAGCTTCAAGCACACGAGCACCACGTTTACTGAAAACCCTCTCGCTGTCTGTCAGCACAGGAATCTCCGTTTATGGCTGGCAGCTAGACGTGGGGTGCAGGCAGAGAAAACGTGATTCACCAGAACTGCCGGAGTTTCCTGGCTGAGGTTCTTTATCTAGTCCCGAAGGTCTTCTTGATCTGCTCCTGTATGTAAGTGGTGGCACGTGTCTGGGCATTCCCCAGGTCTAGAGTGGACTGAGGGTCCAGGCTACTGAACCTGTGCCGGCCAGCATTAAAAATAGTTGGGAGTTCTACACTGGACCTGCAGATCATATACCCAGCCTGGACCCCTCAGTCTCAGCACCATGGAGAGGTTGGAGCCCAGGCCAAGGAGGAGCTGAGCTCTTCTGGCTGCTGGGATCTTCAGGGAACGTGTGGTCAAGGCCAGGGAGATGATGGTCAGAAAGAAGAGAATGTTTCCTCCTGGGGTAAGTAGAGCCAGGGTGTGCAGGCCCTCTAGTGACCCCAGGCAAAGTCCCCACCGCTCACAGGCCTGGGAGAGTCACCCTCAGGGTGGGGGTGGGGGAAGTCCACGACATCAGAAGCTCTGTGGTCACCTGGGACAGAGCTGCCTGCGTCCCTGCTCTTGTCTTCACGGAACTCTGTGAGTGTTAAAATCATGTCCTAATGGTTCATCCACACCAGCTCTGGTGCTCGTAACACCGGGATGGGGGTTACATCAACCTAATGACGGAGAAGGACCAGCCGGGAGGACTTGACACTCAGACACAGAAAAGTGAGTTTGTACTTTGAGGAAGAGGATAAACCTTAGCAACTGCATCCCTGGTCCTTCCGCAGCTGGCTTGGGGGCAGGGAGGGAGCAAAAGTTGACCTGGCTAGCAGGGCAGAGGGAGGTGTGGGAGCCAGGTGTCCTTCCCCACCGTCTTGCTATCATCTTATTTGCCACCTGTACGGTGTGATATGTGCCTATGATGTAATATGTAGACATGTACATTGCGTGGTATGTACACATGCACAGTTGTGGCCTCTCATATATATGATGTTTCTCTGTCTCTTTATTCCTCTTGAATGCATTAAAGAAAATGCTCCACATTCTTGTTTTCCAGGAAATTTTCAAAACTGCTCCATGGTGGTGCGTGCCTTTAATCCAAGGTCTCGAGAGGCAGAGGCAGAAGAATCTCTTTGAAGCCAGCCTGGTCTACAGAGTGAGTTCCAGTACAGCCAGAGCTACGCAGAGAAACCATGTATCAAAACAAAGCAAAAACAGAAAACAGAATAAAACAAAAACCCCAAACGAACCACAAAAAAACAACAACAAAAGAATTATTCCTCCTCCCCACTGTATAGACCCAGGTAACGAAAGCAGACGTTTCGAAGCCTGCCGTCATTTACTCCTGGGGGCTCCCAGTGTGGCCAAGCTGTCAGATGCAGGGGGCTGGGTGGGTTCAGTATCTGTGTACAGCCCTTTCCTCAAACAACAAAACTCCTCAGACTGTTTGTCAGTGACAGAAAAGCCAAAATGTCAACCCTGGACAAGAGTAAAACTGTCACTGATTCTGTCCACAGCCCTCGTGAGATGGGTTTTCTCTTCGGGGAGAGCACTGGAACTTAAACTCAGAGCCTAGCACATAGAAAGCATCCCAGCACTGAGTCATCCTTGTGCGGGTGTGTAATGTGTGTCTGTGTGTTTGTGAATGTGTGTGTGTGTGTGTGTGTGTGTGTGTGCACAGTCTGCTTCTTACATTTTTGTTTTGACACAGCGCCTCACTGGGTTGTCCTGACTGACCTTAAACTCACTCTCAGGTATTTTCTCCTTAGTCCCAGATGGAGGAGTGGATGAGATGACACTAAACACACTTCGATTTCTCCTCACAGTGAAAGGATGACACCAGGGAACTGGCAAGGAGAGGCTGCAGCTGGAGAAGGCCACCTCAGCAGGCCTGGGAGTGACACAGAGGAGCTCCCAATCCCACAGACTCTGGGTGGAGCCTGCTGTCCCCCACTCCATACTTCACAAAAGTCGTCCCTGCAGCTGGGCCTTTCGTCTGCTGCCCGGCCCTTTCACATCCTTAAGGCTCAGAGACCCTCCCTCAGGTCTCACACATCATTCCTGCCTGGGCATGGTATCCTTATCTATCCACCCACGTGATTTTCCAGGGTCCCGCTTCAAACTACTTTAGTCATTTCTCAACAGATTGCACCGCATACCCATTGATGAGTCACTCCATCATCCCCTCCCCCCAAAGCTCCTGGTGAAAAAAAAAAAGCCACCAATCCCTGAGCAGTAAACTCACCAATCCCTGAACAGGTGAACCCACCAATCCCTGAGCACACTCAAGCTCAGGACTTGAAATCCCACCAATCCTCACTCTGGAAATCTCTGCCCTGAGAAACTCCACCCCCTCCTAAATCCTATATAAGCACTGCCCCGTTGTCCAATTCCCTGTTGTCTGTTCCCGGGAGCAGAAGGCAGTGCCTCTCCTTAAACTTGTCCCTCCACAGCCGGGACCCTCCAATACATCATGACATTCCTGCCTGATGTGACTCTCGCATTGGAAGAAGCCAAGAAAAAAAAAAAGAAGCGATGAAGAGAAGGGAAGAGAAGGAGTGGGGCTGAGGCCCCGAGCTCCTCAGCTCAGGTAGGGATACTCTCCCCTGGGGGCTGCAATGCTCTGCCAGGAGGCTTCCTCTCAGAGCTGTGTGGCTCCTGGGCTCCCATGTCTCAGGATGCCCTTCCCTTGGACACTGTCCCAACTCAGAGCCGTGTGATTCCTGGGCATCTGAGTCCCAGGACACCCTTCCATCTGAGCAGAAATACTTACACCCCTGACCTTAGAACAGAGCTCACATCCTGGTCCCAGGCTCCTTTGGGTGCCCTCTTTAAAGCTTCCAGAGTCTCGTTTTGTCACCCACCTGTTCACCACCACTGTGATGCCTCGGGAACAGACTCTAGGCTTGGTGAAGGTTGGTCGCCCCTGTAACATCAGGAAGGTTGGAATATCATAATTTCTAGCTGTGTGTCATGGGGAAATGACTAAGCTTCTCTGTGCTTCAGTGTCCTATCCATAAAGGGTCTCATAATAGCATACAAGTCAGAGGGCCATCACGGGAGTCACAGAGTGCAAGTGACAATCTATGTCCCTGTTGTCAATAGAGGTCACCCCCCTGCCAACAGGAGCTGAGGGAACACTGTTACATTCGATGCAGTTATGTGTTTATTGATCCGTTGCTCCTACCTCTTTATTCTGGTTGGTGGTGTTCATCGTTTGTGTGAGGTTGGTCAGCTGGGAACTAACTACTTTGCTCTAAGTAGGAGCGCCAGTGGGAGAGGAGCAGGTCTGACCAACAGGCCCCGTGCAGCTGCAGAGGTGAGGGCTCTGACTCCGTGCCAGCTGTGGACAAGGCGAGGAGATCCTTCAAGGGGCAGAGCCTGGAGAAGGGGAAGAGTGAGGCAGGCCGGGCGCCACGTGGTCCCAGATGCTGCCCATAGACATGGGGCCGCAAGTCTTCCTCTTGGTCCGCGTGGACTGGCCTGTAAGCTCGCACAGTCCCCTAAAGACAGCAGAGCTCAGAGGAGACATAACCAGAGCCGAAATTGGGACTGAGTGTACCTGATGGGGCTCAGGCTTTTGGGTTGAGGCAGATACAGGGAGAGAGACTGGGCAGGGAATAAGACAAATTTCAGGCTCGGGAACATGAGCTGGTGCTGCCAAGAAGCCTGAGGTCATGGCACTGACCACCCACAGGTCTCTGTGCATGAGGCTGTTACACAGTCACTGTCCAGTCCAGGCACGGCATGGCCAGTCAGAGCATGGAAGCCAAAATGCACATGGACATCCTCAGACAAGCTCAACGCCAGGCTCCCGGGCAGAAGCGCCAACACTTGGGGAGTTCTAGTCTCATTTGGGGTTGGATATCTTGGCCAAAAAGGGGAAAACTTCAGTTTCTGTGTCAGAGATAATCACCAGGAAAGGCCGGTAAAATATATAGTCAGAGGGTCCAGTTTTCCATGTGCTGGGAATAATTCGAGTCCTGTGGCAGCAGCTGCTTCTGTGCCTGTCTCAGCCACAGCCAGCACAGCCTTGTGGACCACCTGTGGAGGGAGAAGCAGATCACTCCCTGGAGACCAGGGAGGGAAGGAGAGGGGTCTGGAGCAAGCCGTGAGCGCTGGCCTCGCTGCTGGGGAGTTTCTTTGCTCCTTCCATGAGCTTTAACCCTGGATGTCCAAGTCTCTACTCAGGATGTGAGATTAAGGCGTGCCGTCTGTCTGCTCAGTGTCTGAAACAGTGATGCCCTCAGACCACTGCAACAGGAGGGCAGGAGTAGATAACAGGGTTTCCCCTCCAGCAGCCTCCCAACAGCCCGACAGGGAACAGCCAGTGTGCTGGCAGCCAGGGCAGGATTCAGCGTCCCTCCTGCTCCAGCCTCCTGAATACACACCAGCAATGCACAGGGCATGGCTTCACATTCCCAGACTGCCATGTCCTGCTGGCACAGATCTGAGCCCAGGGCTCTGCGTGTGCCCTGGACAGAACATTGGTCACTGACAGACAGGTTGTGCTCGTAGGAATGTAGTATGGGGGGGAGGTGTGTCATAGCATCTTCTTTCCTATTCTTGGGGTTTTCCTCAGAACTGCCATAGATTCCTTGTTATTACTTTTACTGTTAATATTCTGTGTGCTGGTCAAGAAGTACTCCCCCAGGCCTGGAGGGAAGAAGCTGAAGCTGGACATACTTTGTCCTTGCAGTGAATTGTGGGTGGTACCTGCAGTGCAGCACAAGTTGGTGGCCATGGTGACCATGGTGACCACGGTGATCATGGTATACCAAGCATAGGTACTTCCCCACCATGGGCTCCTGGGTGTGGTTGTGTCCAGGGGGTAAAGTAAGGCTGGTTGCGTGCTCTCAGCAGGAGTATCTCGGGTGGGATTAAGCTCTCCTAAGCCTGAGGGAAACAGAAATACAGCTGTTCTCACACACAAGCCGAAGTCACATGCCCACATGCCCTTAACCATACACAGTCAGGATCCAAGCTGAACCACTCCGTTTCTAGTCTTACCTGAGAGGCTCTCAGGTCCTTGGCCCCCACGATCCCAGATAGGACAACCTGTGTGGAGAAGACTTTCCTGATGCCCAGCTCTGGAAGGACATCCTCCAGGCTGTAGTCAGTGGGGACTGAGAACTTGGGCAGGTGGAGTTCATCTATCATCCTGGAAAGGAAAGAGAAACAAAGAGTCACTGGGCTCTGTGGCTCCTTCAATCCACTGTGTCCCTGGGGCTCCTCTCCACAGACAGCCCTCTAACTACAGGGAAGTCCTCTTCCTGCCAGACCAGTGAAAGGCAGTCTGTGTTCTGGTTGAGCTTGGTTTAAACCCCGGTGACCCAGTAGAGGATTCTATGAGGGACGGAAGGTCTATTTGCCCATGCTCCCAGACACTAGACTCCTGACACCATGAGGCCCTCAATTCCATAATCCTGTGGCCATCAGTCATGTAGGATAATGTCCCAAGCCCCTGGTATTCTGGTTGGACACAGTCACCTGGCTACAGTCAGTATGCCCCACCCCAGTTACCTGGCAACAGTCAGTATGCCCCACCCCAGTTACCTGGTAACAGTCAGTATGCCCCACCCCGGTTACCTGGCAACAGCCAGGTAGCCTGGCCCACTCTAAAAGGAGATGCTCGTCCCCACCTCCCTCTCTTTCTCTCTTATCCTCTTACTCTCATGTCCCTCTCTCTTGCCTCTTGCCCCCTTGCTCTCCTCTCTACCCATCCCCTTCCCCCCCTCTTTCCATGTGGCCATGGCTTGCCTCTACCTCTCTACCTTCTCTTTTTCTCTCTACTTCTCTACAATAAATCTGTAAAGCCGTGGACTGCCTCCTTTTGTCTGGATTCACTGTGCTAGAGTCCTCCCCTAAAGAGCCATGTCTAATCTGCAGGAAGGCCTCGCAGTCACAGCCTCCAGACCGGACCGAGGACTCACCAGCGCAGAAAACTGCCCAGTGCCCTTCCCCCGCTCCCTCTTCCCCTTTGGCCCTGGGGCTGACCGAGTCACCCCTGGGGCTCCCACTTCGTTCTCAGCCCTTGTGCAGTGTCCAGCATCGTCCTGCTGGCCCAATGTCTGACCGGTGGCTACTTGTGTTGGTATTGTAGTTTCCTTCCTTGTGTTGGTGATTTCCATCTATTATCCTTTATAGAGCTGGATTTGTGGAAAGATATTGTGTAAATCTGGTTTTGTCATGGAATAAATTGGTTTCTCCATCTATGATGATTGAGAGTTTTGCTGGGTATAGTAGTCTGGGCTGGCATTTGTGTTCTCTTAGGGTTTGTATGAGATCTGCCCAGGATCTTCTAGCTTTCATAGTCTCTGGTGAGAAGTCTGGTGTGATTTTGATAGGTCTGCCTTTATATGTTATTTTACCTTTTTCCCTTACTGTTTTTAATATTCTTTCTTTGTTTAGTGCACTTGTAGTTTTGATTATTATGTGACAGGAGGAATTTCTGCTCTGGCCCAACCTATTTGGAGTTCTGTAGGCTTCTTATATGTTTGTGGGCATCTTTCTTTAGGTTAGGGAAATTTTCTTCTATAATTTTGTTGAAGATATTTACTGGCCCTTTAAATTGGGAATCTACACTCTCTTCTATACCTACCATCCTTAGGTTTGGTCTTCTCATTGTGTCCTGGAGTTCCTGGATATTTCGGATTAGAACCTTTTTGGTTTTTATGTTTTCTTTGACTGTTGTACCAATGTTTTCTATGTATGGTATCTTCTGCACCTGAGATTCTCTCTTCTATCTCTTATATTCTGTTGGTTATGCTTGCATCTATGACTCCTGATCTCTTTCCTAGATTTTCCACCTCCAGGGTTGTCTGGCTTTGTGATTTCTTTATAGTTTCTACTTCCATTTTTAGATCCTGGATGGTTTTGTTCATTCCCTTTGCCTGTTTGTGTTTTCCTGTAATTCTTTAAGGGATTTTTTTTATTTCCTCTCTAAGGGCTTCCATCTGTTTACCTGTGTTCTCCTGTATTTCTTTAAGGGAGTTATTTATGTCTTTCTTAAAGTCCTCTATCATCAGCATGAGAAGTGATTTTAGATTTGAATCCTGCTTTTCTGGTGTGGTGGTGTAACCAGGACTAGCTATGGTGGGAGAATTGGGTTCTAATGATGCCAAGTAACCTTGGTTTCTGTTGCTTATGTTCTTAGGATTACCTCCTGCCATCTGGATATCCATAGTGCTACCTGCCCTCACAATATCTGACTGGAGCCTGTTCTTCCTGTGATCCTGGTTGTGTCAGAACTCCACAGAGTCAGGCTGTCTCTGGGACCCTGAGATCCTGGTGTGACCAAGCTCCTGGGATCCTGAGATCCTATGATCCTGGACTCGTTAGAGCACCTGGGAGTGGAGTTTCCTGTCGGGTGTTGTGGAACTGGCTTCGGAGTTTGCCCCCAAGGCCTTCTCAGGGCACCAGCCCAGACAGACCCAAAATTTCAGGAAAGTGTGTGGGATCAGGTTTCATTATATCAAGCAAAATAAATCAGATTCAAATATTGCTTGCTTTCTTTTATAAGTATAAAATTGATTTATTAACTAAAAACATGAAAATATAATAAGATAAGCAGTGTCCCTGGGGACTGGGATACAAAAGTGCAAGATCATCTCGACAACATTAGATGATCCTGTGGTGGTGGTGGGCTTAGTAGGCTTGGGTTGAGTTTTGGTTCTGCCAATGTATGCTGCGACTTACAAGTGCACTTTAGTTTCCTCGTACAGAATGAGAGGCGGGAGACAGTACTGCCTGACTCAGAGGGATGTCCCAGAAATGGGCTTTGCCTCAAATGGAAAGTGTTCTCTTACATAACCCTTAGAAGGATCCACTGGAGATCCTTGACGTCAGGATGCTTCATCCCTTGCCTCAGCTGGACCAGCCTCAAACTTGCTCCAAAACCCACTTGGGCATTTTACCCATATGGTGGAGGGATGCTGGGTGCTGGCCCCACGCGGCTAGTTCTTACCCTTGCCTACCCTCCAGCACCCAGGTCTTAGGATAATACAAAACACAAAGGTCTCAACACATGCAGTTCTGGGAATGTCCACTAGGTGGCGCTGCTGTACCATCTCCCCACCCTGCTCTTTCTTGCTTCAGGCTGTTCTGGTGGCCTCAGCCTGGGGGCTCACACTTCTCCCAAAGAAAGCCATTCCGTGGTCCCAGATTTTAATGTAATGCCTTCTACTCCCGGTAATGTCTTCCTGCATCCAGTTCTAGGTTTTTCCCTCTTACAAATTTAAATGGTAGTATGTACGTTTTAGAAGATTCTATTTTCTTTGTAGAAATCAGAGAATCAAATGGAAAAACAGATGGTAATTTCACATACAGAAGATTCATCATTGTTATTATGTTGTGATCATCTTCCTATGCATTGCTTTTACTTGAGTATGTATTTTTTTAAAAAAAATGCTATTATTATGTCATGCTCTTATAATTTACACTCTTCCTTGTCTAAAAATATAGATTTATTCTGTGTCCCACTGTGATGTATCCCAATTATCCAAATGCATTTCACAGTCATTCTCGTTGTTAGCAATTTAGAACGGTACTCCTTCTGCTTCTGTTCTCCATCGTTCTATTGATAAATATGAACAGAGTGCCGTTATCATCTCTTTCTCCATGCGGAAGAGAGCTGGACTGCTGCCGGGACTTTTGCATCCTCAGTCATGCTTCCTGGTCTCCATCGTCCTTGTAGCTTTCTTTCCAGAGAGTACCAGGATGCTCTTGATGCTGAGATCAGCTCAAACGTGGCCACTAGGACCCCGCCCCGCCTCCCTGCTCCTGCCCCGCCCCCACCCCAGCCAGCTCTAATAATGCTTTGGATGGGTTCCCCTCTTCCTGGAACGCCCCCTTTCTTTTGGCTCCAGCATATGCTCACTCCTTTTCCAAGGTACTTCATTGCCCTCAGTAGAGAAAATTGCAGAAGCCTGGATGACCTTGGCTCCTGGATTTACGGGTTATTTCAGTAGACGGGCCTGGGAAGTGCGTATTCATAAGCACGCGTCTGTGTTGATATTTCTGAGTCAAACCCCAGAATTAATTCAACCTCGTCTTGCCTTTGTCTTGGCACAGCTGTGCGTAGACGGAAGATGTACACCTACTGACGAGGAAAGGAGCTGGGACAGTCTGTTGCCAAGCAACCACGTGACTTCTCATCGCACTGACATCACAGTGGTTGCCCTGCCCCACTACACTAAGTTTAAAAGGGTTTTGGATTTGTTTTTTGTTTTTGTTTTTTTTTTCCGAGACAGGGTTTCTCTGTATAGCCCTGGCTGTCCTGGAACTCACTCTGTAGACCAGGCTGGCCTTGAACTCAGAAGTCCCTGCCTCTGCCTCCCAAGTGCTGGCTAAAAGTTACTAACATTAACAACAACGACAGCAGCAAAAGTATCCTCTGGAACTCATTCACCTCTTTCTTTTTCTCTCTTATGAGGTTATAGAGCTAAAAGAATCAAGGATGTTCTCTGTGCACTTATGTTGTTAGTCTGACATGTGGTTGGGCATTATTTGGGGGAGGGGGAGCTTGCTTTCAATTTCAGAGTCTCTTGTTCTTGTTTCCTGTAGATTTAGTTCTGTTTTTCAAACATGTAAACATTCATAGGTTTCAAAAGTTAAATATATATCTAACTTATATATATTTACATATATTATGTAAATACTATATTGTTATATAATAATTATGTAATATATATTTAGATATACTTAACATAAACACACACACACACACACAAACACACATATATGGAAGACATCTTCAGGGAAGCCTAATACTGTTGTCCCTTGTCTTAGTTAGGGTTTTATTGCTGTGAACAGACCCCATGACCAAGGCAACACTCATAAGGACAGCATTTAATTGGGGCTGGCTTACAGGTTCAGAGATTCAGTCCATTGTCATCAAGGTGGAACATGGCAGCATCCAGGCAGGCATGGCACAGGAGGAGCTGAGAGTTCTACATCTTCATCTGAAGGCTACTAGTGGAAGACTAACTCCCAGGCAACTAGGGTGAGCATCTTAAGCCCAGACCCACAGTGACACACCTACTCTAACAAGGTCACACCTCCTAATTAGGCCACTCCCTGTGCCAAGCATATACAAACCATCACATTCCACTCCCTGGCCCCCATAGGCTTGTTCAAACATATGAGTCTATGGGGGCCACATCTAAACATAGCATAATGCAGAATACATTTAGTCCAACTTCCAGAGTCCCCATAGTCTATAGCAGTCTCAACAATGTTAAAAGTCCAAAGTTCAAGGTCTCTTCTGAGATCCATCCAATCACTTTATTGTAATCCCCAAAGCAAAACAGAAAACCAGCTGGGCAAACTCCAACCTCTGCATCTCCATGTCTGATGTTAAAGCAGTCTTCAGATCTCCAACTTCTTTTTCATCTTTGTTGACTGCAACAAACTTCTTTCTCCTGGGCTGGTTCCACTCCCTATTAGCAGCTTTCCTCAGCCCATGTCTCTGGCATCTCCAACATCTTGGGGTCTTCAAGGCATATTCAATGTTACAGCTTCTTGTTTCAATGTCTGGGATCCATACATGAACTTTTGGGCTCCTCCAAAGTGCTGTTGCCACTTCTCCAGCTCCACCCTCTGTAGCACTCTAAGCTTATGTTGATCCACTCCACTGCTACCCCTGTTTTTGGTGATCATCCCATGGTACTGGAATCTCCAATACACTGGGGTGCAACTAGGCTTCACCTAGAGCCTCTCATAGGTTCTCTTCATGGTGCCAAGTCTCAAATCCTTTGAATGACTCCTTCAGTCCTAGGCCATCAACTGCAACTGAGGCTGCACCTTCACCAATGGCCTTCCATGGCCTCTCACAATGCCGAGCCTCAGCGGCTCTCCATGACCCCTTCGTACCTTCAAACCACTACCACCTGGGTGACTCTTACACATTACCAAGTCTAGCTGAAGCTGAGGTAAAACCTTGGCTATCTCTGGAACACAGCTTCTTTGTGCTCCCACTTCCCAGAAGATTTCTGCTCAGTGGCTTTCTTAACTCCAGCTAAACCCATCAATTGTCCCAGTACTCCCTTCTATTCTGGCTTCTGACTCTAAAGCCAGAGCCACGTAGCTAAAACTGCTGAGTTCTGCTGCTTGTTGGGACTGGAGCATAGCCCTCTTGTTCTACATTATCACCAGCTTACTGTTTTCCAACTCCTTCACTGTCTAAACTTGGCTGTCCTGGAACTTGCTCTGTAGACTGACTTTGAACTCAGAGATCTATATGCCTTTCTCCTAAGCACTGGGATTAAAGGTATGGACCACCAAGCCTGGATTTAAGTTTTCTTCACCTAGAATTTGCTCTGTTCTAGGCTGGCCTTGAACTCAGAGATCTGCTTGTCTTTGCCTCCTGGGATTAAAGGCTTGAACTACCCTGCCTGAACCTAAATTTAGTTGGGTGGGATCTTGCCCCAAGGTCACTACTCCCTTAATTCAATTTAATATCCTTCAACACAGGATTCTGCTCCATTCACTTCCTGGTGTCCCTTTAATATTCAAACTATATATTTTGTATGCTTCCTTTCTCAACTTGCTACATTTGTTCAAAATGCTGTTCACAAGACTTAGCCAGAGAACAAAGTCTCTGTTGGACTTTTTTGAGACTTCCTTTGTCGATCCAATTAATATAAATCTCTTTACCTTAGTCTTAGGCAGTCTCTTCAGACAATGGCAAAAAAAAAAGTCACATTCTTCACCAAAACATCACAAAAACAGTATTTTGTCCACATATTAAAGTTCTTCTCCATTGAAACCTCTTGGGCCATATTCTGTCTTCCATATTCCTACTAGGCTGGCCCATTAAGCCCCTCTTTAAAGCATTCCATGGCTTTCTAAATCCAAAGTCCCCAAATCCACATTCTTCCAATCAAAAGCATGGTCAGGTCTATCACAGCAATACCCCACTCCCAGTACCAACTTCTGTCTTAGGGTTTCACTGCTGTGGACACTGTGACCAAGGTAACTTTTAGACAACATTTAATTGGGGCTGGCTGACAGGTTCAGAGGTTTAGTTCATCGTCATCAAGGTGGAACATGGCAGCATCCAGGCAGGCATGATGCAGGAGGAGCTGAGAGTTCTACATCTTCATCTGAAGGCTGCTAGCGGAAGACTGACTTCCAGGCAACTAGAGTGAGGGTCTTAAGCCCCACAGTGATACACCTACTCCAATAAGGCCACACCTCCTAATTGGGCCACTCCCTGGGCCAAGCATACACAAACCATCACATTCCTCACTCGTGGCTAGCCTCCAACTTCCACATGCATTTGCACACGCATGAAAAAGACCCTCCCAGGCTTTCTTCCACCTGTAAAGTTACCAGAAATCTAAAAGTCTAACCTCTATGGAGAACCTGTCATTCTTGGACTTTGTTGGTGGGGTCCTGAGTAGCCCTTCTGGCTCCACGGTAGAATTTGATATCTTTTGATGAGGGAGATATAGCTTTACTCTTGATCCCAGCAATCCTGAATCTAAAGTTCACCCAGAAGTTCCAATCCATAGACACCACTCAACATGCCCTGGGATTCTTCTTGGGAAGCTACTTGCTAAATAGGCAGGCTGTCTGTCAGAGGTTGTGGGAGGCCTGAGCCCAGTCTCATCCACCAAAATGAGGAGACCTGGAACAGTTAGTGTGCTGGACAGAGGGACTGTCGGGACATGCAGGTAACCAACAACTAACTGGTCGATGGCTCAGGGATGACTAATGTCATAAAAAGGCAAAGCAAAACCACTCGGGTAACAGAGCACTAGCTGTGTGGGCCCAGGGAACAAGTTGTTGAGAGACAGTGGCATCTATTCTTGGAAAAATCATTTCTTTGCCTTTTTCTTTTGGTCTTATGAAGTTATAAAGCTATCTTTGTCATTCTGAGGAACACTATTCACCTTTGAGAAAGGGTCTCTTATTGGCCTGGAGATCACCACTTAGGGAAGGTGTCTTAGTCAGGGTTTCTATTCCTGCACAAACATCATGACCAAGAAGCAAGTTGGGGAGGAAAGGGTTTATTGAGCTTACACTTCCACACAGCTGTTCATCACCAAAGGAAGTCAGGACTGGAACTCAAGCAGGTCAGAAGCAGGAGCTGATGCAGAGGCTATGGAGGGATGTTCCTTACTGGCTGCTTCCCCTGGCTTGCTCAGCCTGCTCTCTTATAGAACCCAAGAGTACCAGCCCACAGATGGTACCACCCACAAGGGGCTCTCCCACACTTGATCACTAATTGAGAAAATGCCCCACAGCTGGATCTCATGGAGGCACTTCCCCAACTGAAGCTCCTTTTCCTATGATAACTCCAGCCTGTGTCAAGTTGACACACAAAACTAGCCAGTACAATTGACCCCTTGTCAACTTGACACACCAACATATCACTATTAAGCCTCAACCCTTACTTTCTTATTCATCCCCAAGATGTAAATAACGTAAAAAGCCCCACAGTCTTTACATATTAAAAGTTCAATCCTTTTAAAATGTCCAATATCTTAAAATTCAAAGTCTTTTAAAAATTCAAAGTCTCTTAACTGTGGGCTCCACTAAAATACCTTCTTTCAAGAGGGAAAAATATCAGGGCACAGTCACAATCAAAAGCAAAACTCAAACTCCAATGACTCAATGTCTGGGATCCAACTCACGATCTTCTGGGCTCCTCCAAGGGCTTGAGTCACTTCTCCAGCTCTGCCCTTTGTAGCACACTCCTTGTCTTCTAGGCTCCAGCTGCCTGTACTCCACTGCTGCTGCTGTCCTTGGTGATCATCTTATAGTACTGGCATCTCCAAGCCTCAAATCTCCTGGGCCATCAATTACAACTGAGGGTACACTTTCACCAATGGCCTTCTGTGGCCTCTCAGCGTACCAAGCCTCAGCTGTTCTTCATGATGCCTTCATGCCTTCAAAAGCAGTACCACCTGGGTGACTCTTACACAGTACCAAGTCCTGCTACAGCACAAGGCACAACCTTGGCTATCTGGAACACACTCTCTGTGCTCTCAGAAAACACATCCCAGAAGATTTCACCTCAGTGATGCTGGTCTCTTCTTACTCACCACTAATTTCTTAGCTCCAGCTAACCAGCATCAATAGTCCCAGTAACACAACGGCTCACTTTAGTGGTCCTGGTATCTTGTTAATCACAGCTGATTCTTCAGCCCCAGCTAACCAAGAACCACAGAATCTTCATGGCCCTGATAAGAGTCTTTAATCTTCCCTCTGAAACTTCACAAGCCAGGCCTCCATCTTCTGCACTGTTCTCAACATAATCTTCCAAGCTCCTCCACATCTCACAGAGGTCTCATCACTGAATGGACCATCTAGCCCAAAGTTCCAAAGTCCTTCCACAGTCCTCCCCAAAACATGGTCAGGTTGTCACAGGAATACCCCACTACGCTGGTACCAATTTGTCTTAGTCAGGGTTTCTATTCCTGCACAAACATCATGACCAAGAAGCAAGTTGGGGAGGAAAGGGTTTATTGAGCTTACACTTCCACACAGCTGTTCATCACCAAAGGAAGTCAGGACTGGAACTCAAGCAGGTCAGAAGCAGGAGCTGATGCAGAGGCCATGGAGGGATGTTCCTTACTGGCTGCTTCCCCTGGCTTGCTCAGCCTGCTCTCTTATAGAACCCAAGAATACCAGCCCACAGATGGTACCACCCACAAGGGGCTCTCCCACACTTGATCACTAATTGAGAAAATGCCCCACAGCTGGATCTCATGGAGGCACTTCCCCAACTGAAGCTCCTTTTCCTATGATAACTCCAGCCTGTGTCAAGTTGACACACAAAACTAGCCAGTACAGAAGGCTATCTGGCCACCTAGCACAGGGGATTCCGGTCTCCGCCTCCCAGCTCTGGGATTAGAAGTGTGCACCACAGTGCCCAGTATCTTCACCTGCGTTCTGGGATCAAACTCGGGTCCTAGTGTTTGCAAGGCAAGTGCTTTCCTGGAGGAGACAGCTCCACGCCCTCCGGAGAGTCTTATTCGAAGGTTTGGGCCAAGCCGCTGGCCGTGCAGATCTTTGCAGAATCTCTACTGGCGACTTTCATGCACAACCAGAGTTGAGCATCTTTCAGTCAAGTGTGCCGACTCTCTTTGCTGTTTAAATACGGATGCCAACACCGCATGTCATTAACAGCCTTGTAGGTTGATTGATTTGTTGGCTGGCTGGGAAACGGGGGAGTACTTTTCATTTTGTTTTGATTTTTAAGTCATGATCTATATAGCCCAGCTGGGCTGGAGCTTGCTATGTAGTTATGTTAGGTTGCAACTCTCAATCCTCCTGCCTCCACTTCTCAAGTGTCACACCAGGTCTATGCTCCTGTACCCAGGTAAAAGGTAGTTTTCTATCTGCTAATCTGCCACCAGTCTTTTCCCCTTACATGTGTCTGCCACCTCCTAGCCTAGGCTTGCCCTTCCCCCCTCTTCTGAGATGTCACAGGGTGTAGACTTACCTGGTTTGGGGGAATAGTTGGAAGCATGTGCTGGTTTGAAAGCTGAGTGGTGGAGTTGTCTTATGATAAAGACCCGTGTCCAGGATGGGAAGGGCCATGCGCCCCCACTCTGGCCCTTGAGGTCTAGAACCAGATCTTGCCTGCTTCTCTCTCACTCTTCCCTGCCGTCTACACTGTCTACATTTGATATGGCCAGTTGGTTGAGGGTTGGAAATATCTCTTCCTAGGCTGGGAAATTTGGGGGCGGGAAGAGCCCACATGAGCCTCTGCTGTGCAGAGCAGTCTACACTTCTATTTATCAGCTCCTCCATGACTGGTTCTTATCCAGTCATGTGATCTTCCTAACACTGTCCTAGTCCCCATCCTTTACACCTGTCCTTCCAACCAGCAGGTAATATTCACAGACCAGAAAAGAGAGCTCTCTTCAAGGGGTAGTAACAGCTAGCAGCCTTCCCACCCTCATCCCTTAGGCTTTTAAGTAAGTTTTCTGTAGCCCTCCAGGCATCACCTTAAGGACACAGCTTGGGAGAGCACACTGCTCAGTTCTTTTGAGGTTGGTTATATCAGCCCTTGTCCCAGCAAGAGTGCAGATCCCAGGGTACATCTCCAAAGACACTCCTAGGATGTCAATTACTTAATTCATCCCAGATGGTGCCCATCAGGACACTGGGAGTTGGGATGGACGGCTCTCAGAGGCATGCTGTGATACACTCTGTCTCTAGGGTGCCTGCATTGGGCTGTGCGTGATAAAGGCAGGCACATTGCCCTGTGGAAGGAGAGCCCCTCGGCTGCCATCCTCCTTCTAGAGCCAAGATCCATGTGACTCTTCACTCATAGTTTTGAGCCCCAGTAAAACTCTCTGTGGATATGGACGTAGCACTTTCGCCAGTGCACATCCTTGCCTGCCTCCTAGAGGTAGAGATGAGGTTCATCTTCTATAATGTGCTCCATGGAAAGTGGATGTGTTGCTTCCTCTCCTAAGCGTCACGCCAAGACAAGAGTAGCCTTCTGCAGGCAACCATGAAAAATGTCGGGTAGCTCTCTGGGCCCCATTACCTTTATCCTGTAAGTATAGTATTCCCATGAGCTCTTATGGAGAGTCCCTAAACTTCGTGAGTCAAAAGTTTGGCTTCAGGTTGTAGAGATGGCTCAGTGGTTAAGAGTCCCGAGTTCAATTCCTAGCAACCACATGGTGACTCGCAACCATCTGTAATAGGATCTGATGCCCTTCTCTGGTGTGCCTGAAGACAGCTACAGTATACTCATATAAATAAAATAAATAAATCTTAAAATAAGAAAGAAAGAAAAAAAGTGCTAGGATCAAAGGTGTACACTACCATACCCAGAGTGTGAAGACTTTTTCTCCCTATATTCTTTGTTTACATTCCATATGATTTTCCCTTTCCTGGTTCCCCCCTCCCCATAAGTCCCATAAGCCCTCTTCTCTCCATCCATTCCCCAATCACCACCCTCCCACTTCTCTGTCCTGGTAATCCCCTACAATGCTACATCAAGCCTTTCCAGGACCAGGGCCCTCTCCTTCCTTCTTCCTGGGAATGATTTGATATGTGAGTTGTGTCTTGAGTATTCAGAGCTTCTGGGCTAATATCCACTTATCAGTGACTGCATTCCATGTGTGTTCTTTTGTGAATGAGTTACCTCACTTAGGATGATATTTTCCAGTTCCAACCATTTGCCTAACAATTTCATGAATTCATTGTTTTTAATTGCTGAGTAGTATTCCATTGTGTAAATATACCACATTTTCTGCATCCATTCCTCCATTGAGGGACATCTGCTGGGAAGTAAAGTTAGTAAGCTATAGGCACAGTGGGAGGAGGGTGACTGAACAGTGGGAGGAGGGAGCTGCACAGTGGGAGGAGGGAGACTCCACAGTGGGAGGAGGGAGAGTGCAGTAGAAGGGATCAAACATGGCAGATGACTATGTGTGGTGAAAATCCTGAGGGCCTGACCCCGCATACCTGTCATCTTGTGTCCCATCCCAGCAGTGTGGTGATGACGGACATCCCCCACCCTTTATCTAGTCTCGAAAGCTACAAAGGGACATCTTATCCCCGTGAGGTGAATGTGTTCCCTGTTCTATAAGCCAAGAAAAGAGAGCTGTGACGACTTGTATATGCTTGGCCCAGGGAGTGGCACTATTTGAAGGTGTGGCCCTGTTGGAGTAGGTGTGTCACTGTGGGTGTGGGCTTTACAATCCTCATCCTAGTTGCCTGGAAGTCAGTATTCTGCTAGCAGCCTTCAGATGGAGATGGAGAACTGTTAGTTCCTCCTGTACCAGGCCTGCCTGGATGCTGCCATGTTCCTGCCTTGATGATAATGGACTGAAGCTCAGAACCTGTAAGCCAGCCCCGGTTAATTGTTGTCTTTTATAAGAGTTGCTTCGGTTATGTCTGCTCACAGCAGTAAAACCCTAACTAAGACACCGGGCAAAGGGGAAGAACTATGTTACTCCGAGGGCTCTGCCAGCGGTTCTCAACTGATGGGGTCAATACCCCTGTGAAACTGAATGGCCCTTCCACAGAGGTTACCTAAGACCATTGGAAAACATAGGTATTTACATTACAACTGATAACAGTAGCAAAATCACAGTTATGATGCAGCAACAAAAATTATTTTATGGTTGGGGTTACCGCAATGTGAGAAACTGTATTAAAGGATGGCAGATTGAGAACCGCTGCCCTATGCCCTGACTCTCCTCTGTGCGCGCGTCTTCTGACGATTATCACAGTTTTGAGGGGTACTCCTTGCCCCTTGATCTACATATCATTACCTATGAAACTAGATACTGGCCTGGGTCAGTCAAGTGTCTTAACGTTTCTCTGAAGCCTGGGACACCAGGCAGGTAAAAATCAATTCTGATTAGCTATCTCCTTTGTCCTTTCCACCTAGGGGCGCAAGTTATACCTCCCCTGCACTCTCCACCGCCATAGGTGTTGGCGTCAGAAATATGTGAAGGCTGGTAACCAATCCACAGGTAAGCCTGGGCTCTATCACAAAGGTGAACATCTGGAGACGCATGAATGGGTAGAGGAAGCCAGGCGTTTGTCCTGCTACAACTGCCATCTAAATGCCTCGGGTGGGAGGAACTAATGGACACACACACACACACACACACACACACACACAAGGTGAGGAACAGGCTTAACTCAGAGCCCAGCCTCCATGCTCACCCCAGCAAGGTCACCAGACAGAAGGCCTTTGCTGAAGTCACATTCCTGGGATGCCACTGTGCTCGCCCTCCTCCTGGCACAGTCACGTGGGAAAAGCCACCTTTGTCTGCTGCCTTTGACACGCCCTCGCTGCTGCACAGAAGGCTGGGGCTACCCTTTCCTCCTCATGAACTGCTCTGGCTCATAATACGACTTTTTTTTTTCATTGTCATTTAATTTTTCTTTTTTTTTTTTAATTTTATGTAACATTTCTTTGTTTTTTTTTTAATTTTTTTATTGGATATATTCTATATTTACATTTCATTTCCCTTTTTCTGGTTCCCCATCCCCCAAAGGTCCCACATGCCCTTTTCCCTCCCCCTCTTCCCCCATCCACCCCTTCCCACTTCCCTGTTCTGGTATTCCCCTACACATAATACGACTCCTCACGGCCTTCCTGATGGCTGCTCATCTTCCTGCCTGGCGCACACTCCGTCTTTGCCCTGTATGCTCGCCAGGACCTTCGTCTTGATCCTGGGAAAGCAAAGGCACACGTTAGCCTGGTAGAGGCACCAGCCACCAGGGCACAGACTTATGCAGAGAAGACAGTTGGAACAAATCCAGCTCGTCCTGTAAGAACAGCAGGGTCTAGCCTCATCTACTCAGGGCCGGTATAGCTGCCCCTGGAATAGACTCTCCCCATTCATCATGGCCCAGTGGACCATTTGCAGGAGGCAGTGGGAAAAGCAGCCTCCCCATTCTCAGAGCTCTCCTTACCCTGCCTGGCTTTTTTCCAGCTAAAGCCAGCTGTTGTAGACATTTCACGTCTTACTGAAACTGCCAATGTCCCCACGTCCAAGTCACTGGCGTCCCTAGGGTGCCATTCATAACCTCAGGCCTGGCCTCATCTGTCCTCAGGAGTGTGAGTTCCCTGGCTCGATTCCAGGTCCTCCCTGGAGCCAGTGGCTCCTCCCGCCCTCAGCCACTTGAGCAAATGCCAAGACACCTACCCTGACATCAGCAATTACGCCAAGGGCCATTGGGCTCTCAGCGTGTCTATTTTCAGAGACCCTGTGTCTATCACCAAGACATTTTCCCCACACATACACACACAGTGGAAAAATATCCTTTCTTCCTTCCAACTGCCCTCCCCCTCTCTTTTCACCCCCAGCCAAGAAAGGGCCTTGGTCACATCAGTCGTCTTGACCATCGCCTGGAGGCTACTCATGCAGGAAAGGCCAGGCCCCCAAGAGCCCACTGCACCCACACAGCCACAGCTGCTCTACGTGAGCTTTGCTTGGCCTCACTTATTAAATTCCCCTTCTTTATTCCTTCATATTGCTGTTTTCTCCCAAAAAATCTCAGTAAGAGGGACCACACCCTGACTGAGGGGCATGGAGATCAACCATAGCAGAGCCAGGCAGATGGCGCGCACAGCCTGTCCTGTGAAGAGGGACCAGGCACAGAGGCAGACAGTTGCCCAGAGCCTAGATTACCATGAGCAGAAGAAGACAGAAGAGCCATCTGGAGAGGGGACCGTCTCAGTCAGGGTTTCTATTCCTGCACAAAACATCACGACCAAGAAGCAAGTTGGGAAGGAAAGGGTTTATTGAGCTTACACTTCCACACAGCTGTTCATCACCAAAGGAAGCCAGGACTGGAACTCAAGCAGGTCAGGACTCAGGAGCTGATGCAGAGGCCATGGAGGGATGTTACTTACTGGCTTGCTTCCCCTGGCTTGCTCAGCTTGCTCTCTTATAGAACCCAAGACCACCAGCCTAGAGATGGCACCACCCACAAGGGGCCCTCCCCCCCTGATCACTAATTGAGAAAATGCCTTACAGCTGAATCTCATGGAGGCATTTCCTCAAGGGAGGCTCCTTTCTCTGTGATAACTTCAACTTGTATCAAGTTGACACACAAAACCAACCAGTGCCAACTTCTGTATTAGTTAGGGTTCTCTAGAGTCGCAGAACGTATGGGTAGTCTCTATACAGTAAGGGAATTTGTTGATGACATATAGTCTGTAGTCCAACTCCCCAACAATGGTCAACAGCAGCTGCGAATAGAAGTCCAAGGACCTAGCAGTTACTCAGTCCCACAAGGCAGGCGAGAGGGGAAGAAGAGAGAGTCTTCTTCCAATGTCCTCATGTAGGTTTCCAGCAGAAGGTGTGGCCGAGATTAAAGGTGTGTGTCACCATGCCTGGATCTGGGACTTGCTTTGTCCCAGAAGACCCTGAACTCAGAGATCTCCTTGCTTTAGGCTCCTGGGATTCATAGCCACTGTGCCTCAAGATCTCCATGCCAAGATCCGAGTCAGAAACTTGTATCTCCCAGCCTTAAGATCAGGATCACAGGTGAGCCTTCCAATTCTGGATTGTAGTTCACTCTAGATATAGTCAAGTTGACAGCCAGGAATAGCCACTACAGGGCCTCTCCTAGCTCTTTTCACAGGGTCAAGAGGGACAGGGTTAGATCCTGCTGCCCCTGGAATACTCTCCAGTGCCCCTGGTTTGGCAGCCGACCTTAGCACAACTGACACGATGAAGGAAGCACCTTTGAGGCCTTGGGACACAGCATGCAGGCAGCGATGCATACTCACCTGAGAACAAAGACCTAATCCATCAGACTCCAGAGTTCTAGAAAAGTCTCTCAATGTCCTAACCTTGCTTTTTGGCTTCTGTAGTTCCACTTCTGGCTAGATATACTAATTGAAGTATATCAATCACCATCAGAATGTGGGGATATTTTTTGGTGCTTAAAAGCTCATCCTGAAAAAGGCTCAGAACTCTATTGGGGCCTGAGTACCCAGTGTAGTCACCAGCTGGCTGATACTTTCTGTTGGCCTGAACCGGTGTCGGGAGTAGTCTTCTCTGGTGAATATCCCACAACACTATAGCAGAGAGGCCTGGTGACAGAGGGGGCAGTCAACCACTCCCTTGGGAGCTCCCTAGACAGCAGCCGGTGGGGAGAATGAGGGTAAGCTTGCGAGGCAGGCTGCGTGAAGACAGCAATGGTTAGCCTAACGCTAACACTGGGGATGCCTCCAGAACCTAGTTGGGGGAGGATACCTCTTCTCCAAAG
Organism: Apodemus agrarius; assembly: GCA_964023405.1. Taxonomy (NCBI): domain Eukaryota; kingdom Metazoa; phylum Chordata; class Mammalia; order Rodentia; family Muridae; genus Apodemus; species Apodemus agrarius. The sequence continues at coordinate 151,475,478 of OZ030006.1, read as the reverse complement.
AGAAACCCAGAGTCGTCTGTGGCCACCAAGCTCAGGAAGCTTGTCTGAAGGCATGCTTAGTCACTCTCCCCTCCTCCCTGGCCCCATTTAGGTGTTATTCAGCAAAGGTGCTCCCTATGCATCATTATGCCATTAATCTCCCAGCATGACACACCAGCTAGGAAAGAGACTTTATGCCCCTTGCAGAGAGAGGACATAGGCAAGAAGTCAATATTCAAAATGAGTTCTGGCATTTCAGTCTTGTGGACCCTTTTTCCTGTTATTTAATTGGAAGTTGGTGACACTGAGTTTCTCTTGTCCAGGCTCTCTGTGCCCTGGAGGTCACCATGCACAGCCGTACGCACAGTGTGAACTGCTCCCTCATCGGTGTGGCAGAGTGTGAGAGGTGGAGACTGCTCTGAAGATCCAGGATTCACATCACTTTGCCCTACAGAAAGCCTTTCAGGGATCCAGACATGGGCCAGTCTGAAGTGTCTTCAGGAGAGCAAGGCCCACCAGCCAAGCCAACAAACACCAAGCCTACCCACAGGGGTATCCAGGAGTGGGTCAAGTGATGGCCGGCCTCTTGAGAGCTCCGGGAAGTTACAGAGCTTGCAGAGGAGAGTTGGTCCTCCCTCAGAGGCTGTAACAAAACACAGTTTGATCGTGTGAGCTTGGGGACAGACTAGGGATTCTCTGGCCCTAGTCTATCATTCGGATCCCTGTTGGAAGGCCGATCCGCTTCTGTGGAAGGTGATCAGTTGTAGAAAGGTGCCAAGGTTAGTCTGCCACGATTAAGGTTAGTCTGTGGTGATGTCAGGCAGGTAGGGTCTCAGGCAATGCACCCAGATCTGACATGTTGAAGCAGTTCTCTACAACCTACAGGACCAGGTAGGAAGACATGGTTGGGGCAGCCCTACCTACAGGGACTGCATGAACCCACAGCTGTGCAAGCGAGGGGCTGGCAGAACCCTGCTCTAGAGAAGCTCTCCACCAGTGCCCACCAAGTCTGCCCGTCGATGCTCCAGTCGCATTCTTGATGATGGACAGCAAGGTGCTGTAACTCCTGCATCTCTCTCCCCAGCCTCATGCAGGTCACTGTTTGAACCCTGACCAGGGAGTCCAGGAAGGCACACTCTACCTGCAGAATGGGCTGGACTCAGGGAGACTGCACCTAGTCTAAATCCCAGCTGCTGTCCACCTCAAGGGGGAGCATTTTGCTTTGAATATTCCTAGGTTTTACAAGCAAGCCCAACCAAAGGCATCAGCTCTGGTGCCAGCCTGAGGCTCCTGGAAGCTCTAAGCCTCCCTCCGTTCTTCCTTCCTCATCGTCATCTTCCCTCTGACTGCTTCCCAACTGTTAAGTTCTCAGTAGTCCTGAAAAGCAGGGGAGCAGATGGAGCTTGTGTTGTTGGGAAGACCCCCCATGTTCCTACTCAACTTCCTTTAGCTTTTATTTGGTGTACACACACACACACACACACACACACACACACACACACCAGTAAGTGTTTCAGGTTCTCCTAGGAAAGGGTCACAAAAGGATAGGTTATGGGTTTCAGTATAAGATCAAATCATCCCAGTCAGGATCCTCCCGGGAGGTCAGTAAGCTGTACAAGATCCTCAGGGTTCTCCCACAGTGTCCACATGCTCCAGATGTGAGAGCATGTAGGCAGTTAGACCAGCATGGCCTTTCCGTTTAGGGTCTGCTGTCTGTACTGTATCCTACAGGGAGGCTGTCTCTGCAGGTCAGGACCTGGCATTCCAGTGACTGTGGAGATCTGAGCCACCGCTGAGGTCCTGAAGATGCACCGTGGCTGAGTGCTTAGCTGTCCGTGGAAAACACCCAGAGACAAAGGGATGGTCTGATCCCAGAGAGACTGATCCCAAACGGCCTGGGATTGGTGAGCAGACACGAAAGGGTGCTGGACGAGAGAGACGCATAAGGTGTGGTGGGAGCGTAGAAAACTGGAGGGAGTGTGCTGCAGCCCCGGCACACAGGGCCGTGCGGACTCAAGGAGAGCCTCTCCCCAGAGGCCTGTGAGTGACAGCAGTGCAGCATCACCCACTGAGCGCTCCTGCCCCAGAAGGGATGTTGGGATGGGGAGGGGCGGCCCCCAGGCCCTGAAGCCCCCACGGCTCCTGCTCCACCTGAAGACTTGGGATTCATCGGCATGCTCTGCCCAGCTCTCGAAGGCCATCATCTGCCTCTCGGAGCCAATCCTGGTGCCATCCAGGTTACCTCCGCTATCATCATCCAGGCTGCAGCATCCAGGAACCGCCCAGGCCCCGAGCAGTGACTGGCCAACCCTCCAAGTTGGCACCTGTGCATGCCATCTGGGAGGACGTGTCTCCTGCCTCCAGGATTTATAGCCTCAGGCACAGCGAGTAGATCGTCCTCACAGAGGTACACAGCTGTTTGCAGTTGGCAGAGCATCAGTGCCCATCCCCCTCCATGGTCATAGGATGCAAGTAGAGTCTGGACTCTTTGCAGAGGCAAAACTAGAGTTCTGTGAGGTCAACTAAGCAGCCAGGGAGGACCCATGTACCACTATCCAAATTCCTCCAGGCTTATTAAGGAATCACCCTACACTTAGCAATAGCTCGCAGGGCTGAATTCAGAGTCCTGACTATGACTAATGGCTCACAAGGTTCTGAGTGGCCTCTATCCTCATTCATTCCATCGTGTTCCAGTGGGGGGTGGGGGGGAGGTTTACTAACCTTAGCAACTTTGCTGTGCCCTGACATGCCAAACACATTCTCGTCGTCTTTGTATCAAACTGGAAGCCATTATTCAGACACCACCATGACTAGCTACTCCTTCCCTGGACCAAGGATTCCAAAATGCTTCTAACACGTCTGTGCTTCCGCTGCTTTGCTTTCACACAGTTACATTGTATCCACCGTACCCTGGTGTCCAGACAGTGCCTGCACCTGACTGCATTGCAAGTCAGGGGCCAAGGTTAAGTCATGAGGAAAGGAATAAATAGGATAGAGGAGGGACCCGGGGACCACGGAGCACTGGGATCTCTCTAAAGCTAAAACGAACAGTCTGGCATCCAGTCCAAGCCTCCTAGGCCACGCCCCCTTCCTCCCCAACCCTGCAGTGCCCATGCCCTCCAATGTCAGTCCTATGGCTCTGTCTCACTGAGGTGGCAGGACTGGGCGGACACTAGCAAGCTTGATTCTCCTTGAGAGGTAGATCTGAGAAGGGTGACAATGCGAAGGGAACAGGGGTGGACCTCCTTCTACCCAATGAATCTGCTTACTGAGGTTCCATTGTCTCCAGCACTGAGCGTCCTCATCCACTACACGGGGACTCAGACACAGTACCTTCACCTTCCTCCATATCCCAGCATGCCACACTGCATCAAAGCACCCTCGGTGGTTTACAGGCACCACACTCGAGTTCATGAAGAGAAGGAGACATGGACACTGCCTACTCAGTGCCATTGAGGAGAGTAGAGGCGTTCTGGCTACTCTATACAAGCCTTGGCAGCTTCTGGGGTGTATTATTAAGTGGAGGGATGGTCCATACCCCCAGAGAAAAAAGAAAAGGTGAATTCTAGGGACCAGCATCCACACAAATCATTTGCACCTCCTTTTGATGAGGTCAATGGACTGGGGGACCAGAGAGACAACCCCACAGCCAGGATTTTGATGGCTTAGAATAAACTTCAATGAGCAAAATGCAGCCATAGGGACTGGAACACAGGAAATAGGAAAACATCAAGTCCTCTGGAGCAGTAGCCTACACACACACACACACACACACACACACACACACACACAGCCTGTTCAGGGTGGGGCTGATTCCATCTGGCATGCAAGGCCTGGCCTTGTCCTTCTCCTTCAGCACTTGACAGAAAACCGAAGATTTCCAGTGGAAAATTGAAGTTCACTGTGGAATCAGGATTCAGTCTTAAAGGGTCAAAGGATGGTTTAGAGTTGACAACACTCTGTTTACAGATGTAGCCACACCGGGCAGTGGTGGCTCACGCCTTTAATCCCAGCACTTGGAGGCAGAGGCAGGTGGATTTCTGAGTTCAAGGCCAGCCTGGTCTACAGAGTGAGTTCCAGGACAGCCAGGGCTATACAGAGAAACCCTGTCTCGAAAAAACAAAAACAAAAACAGATGTAGCCACAAAGCCCGGGAAAACTCTGTGCGCACACAGACACCAGCTAGAGGGAATTTGGTTTCCCCAGCAGTTCAGGAAGAAGACTGGGGAGGCTTATTTAACTCACTGGACACTCAGGGGGTGCCAAGTGTATCCTTCTGAGCCACCAGAAGGGGAAGGTGGAATCTTGGGGTACACACCCCTCTTGGGAGGCAGGGGAGAGAACAGCTCAGCTCAATGAGAGTGGTACCAGGTCAGGGCCCAGTCTTCTCACTCACAGGTTACCTCCTCTAGCCCCCGAACTGGGACCCATGTTCCCCTCTGGATAGTCACAGCGTACTTCCAGGGTCTAGCGCAGAGCCTGATGTGCAGCCAGCATGGGGGGTGAGGTGAAGTGTGGGAGACAGTTGAGCAGACAATGTGGGGTGAAGAGGCTGTGGATGGGTGACACGCACGTATCACTTGGAGACACTAAAGAACATCCTGCCTGGAGTTGTCAGGCATAGAGTGGATGGCAACGCTTCCACACACAAAACCATCACCAGAGCTGTGACGTAAGAAAGCGGTGAGAGACTCTGGAGCCCAGGGGAGGTATTAGCTCTAGAAAGATGGAATTCAGCCTTGCGTCCACACGGGGGAACATTCCAGCGGACAGTTGCAAAGCTACTGTTGGCTGATTTCCTGCTGGAGATGTGCCAATAAAAGGCCTTGCCCGGCATGGGAGACAACAGTACGGGGTCCATGATTCTTCCCTTGTCCAAGAGCCTGTTAGTGAAGCCCCCAGGTAGTCTAATCTCATACAGCTCCACACTGGCCACCAGAAGATAGACCCAGATTTATAAAGTGTGCAGCCCTCTGCCTCTAGGTGACTAGAAGCAGTGGCTAGGAGGTTGTGTTAGGTAAGAATCATAGGGTGCACTGAGCTAGGACGCTGGTTAATGAAGTACACCATAAGACAAGAGTAGACAGGTCAGGTAGTGTGTGTGCAATGTGGATGTCTGGTGGCCTACTTAAAGGCAGGCTCACTTCCAAGCTTAAAGCTGAAGCTATATATGTATGTGTATACATATATGTGTATATGCGCATATATATGTATATATGCATATACACATATGTGTATATGTATGTGTATATATGTATATATGTTTGAAGTAGAGCACACATGTCCAGATACACATTGAACCTGTGAGGACAGAGACTAGCCCAGCTTCTGCCAAGGAATCCTCTTCTACAGTCCCTGGAAGGCAGCCGTCCCAAGCACCCCCTTCACACACACCCCAACCACTCCCACTGTTCAACAAGGAGCTTGAGTGTGCTTTAAAACACACTCACAGAGATGAAGGTGGGGGTCAGAGGTGACCAGATAACACTCACCTGCCTCACAGCAACTCAGGCCAGTCAAGGAGAAAAAGAGAAGGACACCGGTGACCACAGTGTCCGGTGGACCTGGGTTTCACATCCCGTTTTGACACAGTGTAGCCTTGGGGGGTCATCACGGTCAGTGCTTCGAGGGACAGAGTGTGAAATCAAACTTTGTTGGGAGAACAGCCGTGTGGGCGATAGTTTTAATGGGTACCTAGTGCTCCATTCTCATCTGACAGGCCTGAGTTCTCAGTTCCTGAAGGCTGGGAGGCCTCGGCCCTAAGAGGAAACAGTGTACTCCTGCCTCCAGAGGTTGGCAGCTTAGATTGGCCAGTCTCTTGGAAGAAGTGTCTGGAACACAAAGGGACTAAGAAGTTCCAAGAAGAAGAAACACCTTGGCAAGAGAAAAATATGGAGGCCAGGGTGTCAGCGGGACTGGGCAGTGACACGGCAGGGGAGTGGGAGATGGAGAGCCAGGATGATCTGAGCCGCCCAACACCCTCCTCCAAAGATGGCGTCCATTTCTTCCCTGGGGGAATACTCCCATGATGCCAGCCAGCCCTGGTTCCTCGAAGCCTGTCCTGGCCCAGGCCACACGCACCCCGCACCCCTGACCTCAGAAACAACTAGGCAGGGGGAACCACCTGCTTTCAGCCCCAGCAGGCTGAAGGCCTTTCCCTGCCTGAGGCCACTGCAGAAGCAGGCTGGCCCTGGGCTCCTGCTCTCTCCCTCTCCTCCACTCTGGAAATTCAGAAGGAGTTGCTCATTCTTCGGGCAGCTGACTGTTGTTTCAACCTTGAGGCCGGGAGTGTCAGTCGGTGTCAAGAAAGGGGGAGGGATGAAGCCAGGAGGAAGTGGAAACAAGAGGAAAGAGAGGATGGGAAGATAGGAAAGGGGATAGGGGAGAAAAGGAGAGGTGGGAAAAAGGAATGAAGAACATATGGACCGCCCCACCCCCACCCCACCCCCACCCCCACCCAGGAGGAAGGGATGGGGATCACCTGCTGCTCCCAGGGTCATGTGACCAGATCAGGACCGAGAGATAGGCACATGGCAAACATGCACACATGCACATACAGGCTCTGCCATCCCTACTTTTTTAAATTAACTATTGTATTTATTTACATCTGAAATGTTGCTTCCTGTCCCCTTCAAAGGGTTATGCTCTCCTTTCTCTTCCCCCTTTGCCTGTGAGAGGGTGCCCCTTCAAGTATCTTCCCCCCATTGGGGCATCAAGTCTCTACAAGATTATGTGCTTCCTCTCCCCCTGAAGCCAGACAAGGCCGTCCTCGGCTACATATGCACAGGAGGCCTCAGACCAGCCCATGTGTGCTCTTTGGTGGGTGGCTTAGTCTCTGGGACCCCCCCAGGGGTCCGGGTTTGTTGATGTTCTTCCCATGGGGTCGCCATTCCCCTCAGCTTCTTTGGTCCTTCCCCTAACTCTTCCACAGGGGTCCCCCACCTCAGTCCAATGCATGGCTCTGAGTATCTGCATCTGTCTCAGTCAGCTACTGGTAGAGCCTCTCAGAGGACAGCCATGCTAGGCTCCTGTCTGCAAGCACAACGTAGCATCAGTGATAGTGTCAGGGATTGGTACCCACCCATGGGATAGATCCCAAGTTTGCCCGGTCACTGGCTGGCAGTTCCTTCAGTTTCTGCTCCGTTTTTGTCTCTGCATTTCTTTTAGACAGGAGCAATTCTGGGTCAAAAGCAATTTTGGGTTTTGTAGGTGGGTTGGTGTCCCCATCCCTCCATAGGTGGTCCTGTCTGACTACTGGAGGTGGTCTCTTTCAGGTCCCAGATCCCTCAGTGTTGAACACTTCAGGTGAGGTCACCCACATCGAGTCCCGGGAGCCTCCTCCATCCCAAGTCTCTGGGTTCCCCAGAGGTTCCCTCTAGAAGTTCCCCCCCACCTGACACCCTTGGCATCTGCATATTTTCATTCATTCTCCTGGGCCTCTGGGCCTCTTTCCTGTCTCCCTGATACCTGATCCTTGCCCCCTTTTCTCCCCCCCTCCTCTTCCGTCATGTTTCTCCCTCCCTCCCTCTGCCTCCTTGATTATTTTGCTCCCCCTTCTAAGTGTGACTCAAGCATCCTCACTTGGGCCTTCCTTCTAATTTAGACTTCTAGACTTCTAAACTTCTTTGGGTCTGTGGGGTGTGTATTGTGGGTATTCTGTACGTTTTGGCTCATATCCACTTATCAGTGAGAACATACCATGCATGTCCCCTTGGGTCTGAGTTACCTCCCTCGGGATGATATTTTCAAGTTCCATCCATTTGCCTGCGAAATTCGTGATGTTCTTGTTTTTAATAGCTGAGTAGTGCTCCGTTATGTAAATGAACCACATTTTTCTGTATCCATTCTTTGGTTGAGGGACATCTGGGTTGCTTCTAGTTTCTAGCTATTATGAGTAAGGATGCTATGAACATAGTGGAACATGTGTCCTTGTGGTGTGATGGAGCATCTTTTGGGTATATGCCAAAGAGTGGTGTAGCTGGATCTTCAGGTAGAACTATTTTCAATTTTCTGAGGAACAGCCAGATTGATTTCCAGAGTGTTTGTACAAGTTTGCAATCTCACCAGCAATGGAAGGGTGTTCCCCTTTCTCCACATCCTCGACAGCATGTACTGTTGATTGAGTTTTTGATATTAGCATATTCAGATTGGTGTAAGGTGGAATATCAGAGCCATTTTGATTTGTGTTTCCTGGTGACTAAGGATGTTGAACATTTCTTTTAGTGTTTCTTGGCCATTCGAGATTCCTCTGTTGAGAATTCTGTTTCCCTCTGTACCCCCATTTTTAATTGGGGGTATTTGGGGTTTTGGACTCTAACTTCTTAAGGTCTTCTTTATGTATTTTAGATATTAGCCCTCTACAGCTGATAAACAATTTCAGCAAAGTGGCTGGATATAAAATTAACTCAGAGAAATCAGTAGCCCTCTTTATACAAATGATAAATGGGCCGAGAAAGATATTATGGAAACAATAACCTTCACAATAGCCACAAATAATATAAAATATCTTGGTGTGACTCTAACAAAGCAAGTGACCGATCTGTATGACAAGAAGTTTAAGTCCCTGAAGAAAGAAATCGAAGTAAATATCAGAAGATGGAAGATCCGTAGGTTAACATAGTAAAAATAACCGTCTTGCCAAAAGCAATCTACAGATGCAATCCAATCCCCATCAAAAGTTCAACACAATCTTTTCAAACATTGAAAGAGCAATGTTGAACTTCAGATGGAAAAAAAAACAGGATAACCAAAGTAATTTGGAACAATATAAGAACTTCTGGTGGGGGTGGGGGTGGGAATCACCATCCCTGACCAGAAGCTGTACTACATACAGAGCAATAGTGATACAGCCAGCATGGTATTGAAACAAAGACAGACAGGTTGATAAATGGAATAGAATCAAAGACACAGAAATAAACCAAAGGACACTTGATCTTTGACAAAGAAGCCAAAACCATACAGTGGAAAAAAGAAAGCATCTTAAACCCAAGGTGCTGGTCCAGCTGGCGGTCTGCATGCAGAAGAATGCAGATTGATGCCTATTCATCACCTTGCACAAAGCTCAGAGCCAAGTGGATCAAGGACTGCCACCCCTCTTAGTCTACACCCTAACTCCCACATGTCATCTGAGTCACGGTAAGCAGGTGACATCTCTGGGTAGATGGATATCTTGGGTCACCTTCTGAAGGTTTCCTGCAAGAAGTTGCTGGAGGGAGCCCTACAGAAGGCAGTCTTTCCTTCTGGCCTCCTAGCTCTTCCTGAAGCAGAAGGGAACATAGAAGCCAGCTCTAAGTCCTGGCCAGCCTGTACTACACCCATCATTCCACCCCAGGGTCCTGCTGGGCCAGAGACCGGGGCAGTGGATGGAAAGCCAGTCTTTTCTCCTCTACCCACCTGAGGTTCCCGCACAAGTGAAACATGTATAAGGGGAGGGACTCCACCCCACAAGCACACTCATGAGAAAGAAAACTCCCACAGGAGTGTGGGTTGGTGCAGGGATGGAGGACTACTCTGCACTCCCCGCCCGCCCCCATTTGCACCCCTCCCGTTTCCTGTTCTTACGGTCCTATCTCATCAGAGCTTGTCACTGCTACCTTTGAACTACTTCTCCAGTTCCCCTGCCACCGAGGGGTGGCCCCACAGCCTCTCCTGTCAGGTCTGACTCCAGCATGCAGGGTGTCCCCAGGACCCAACTTTTTTGGCTTTTCAAAGTTTTCTGTCCCATTACTTGGCCACTTGAGGACCTCATAGGGAATTCCTGGATCACAGTCTTACTTCATGGACCCCAAGTTCCTGAGCCCAGATTTTAGCTCTCAGCCTTGCTCATTTCCTGCCCTGCTGCTCTAGGGCACTCCCACAGCAGACAGAGAATGTAGAGAAGCGTGAGGCAGCCTAAGCTAGAAGCTCCACACTCCTGGTCAGCAAACCCGTACCCTGCAGCCCACCCACCCCCCAGCTCCCCTATCCTCTCCTCAGCCCTCCTATCTGTAAGGTGCCATCGAGCACTCTCCCCTCCCCCAGACAAAGGTAAGCAATGAGGTCAGTCACAGTCTCGACAAAATGCAAGCATTTCTCCCGGATTCGTTTTTACATTCAATCCGAGCACGGCCATCATCCAGGGCTGATGGCTCTTGGCGGCCTATCTCCTCTTGCTTATGTGCCACTTGGGGCACATTAAATACAAAATAACCACAGAGTAGGCTGCTAACATGCCCGTGATTGATGGCAGGTTGATGTACAGCCACCATAAGGTGCAGTGAGCAGAAATGATCCCAAAAGATAAGAGTTAACATTTGCTGGATACTTGCTGGGTGCGGGATGCTGTTTAGTCCTTCTGGATCCTCTGACTCAGTCCATCTTCCTAATAGTCCCACTAGGAGGCGACACTGTTATCATTAACTGTGCAGATGAAAGCAGAGGCTTAAAGGGGTTAAGCAATGCACCCAAGTCAACGGTGGCAGAGTGGAGCCAAGACACTGCTACAGCGGTGACTTCCTTTGTAACATCAGTAACACCCCTGGCTGTGGGCCCCATTTGGGGTGGGCAGGGAGTCAGTAGAGAAGGAAGTGTCAGAGAGGCAGTCTGGGGTTTATAGCAAGTCCAGATGGAGACAGTGACCTGTGAGGAGGGCTTCCCGGAAGAGCATAGACAGAATACCTTATGTCTGTATGGATGTGGCACCTGTCAATAATAAATCGGATGGCCTATGGATATGGGGTGGGATGACCAGGAAGAGAAAGGATTCTGGGATAGAGCCAGGTATGGGGAGATTCACCTGGGGAATGAAATAAAATGGACTCACGGTCTCTGAGACAGGTGCGGGAAGATTCCCCTGGGGAATTAAATAAAATGGACTCACAGTCTCTGAGCACATGGTACCAACCATCGGCAAAATGTAGGTTAAAATGATTGGGTTATTTTAGTTATCATCTAGTCAGAGTAGAGCCTAGCTATATGGCCAAGGTATTTATAAATGTGTTTTGCATGTCTTTTTTTTTTTTCTGAGAACTTAAGAGAGGAAGAAGCAGACTTAACGTCTACAGAAGAGGTAGACTTCACATGGTAAAGAAGAAAAAGATAGGAAGGAAGAGAGGGGCTCGTGGTCTGACGTGCAACCAAAAGATGACATTGGCTATGACCTGAGCCATGACAGGAACCCAGGGCCACCCGTCAAGTACCTCACACGGAGTTTGAGGAAGGTCCTCCCGCGTGAGATGTGGTATGGCTTTCCAGACAGGAGACCAGGCCTTGGCTCATGTGACTTCCCACCAAAGACAGGACCCGTAGCTGGACAGAATGGAGCCCTCTGCTAGGGAACAGCAATCACCTCACAGTCGGTCGTGCTAGGTCAACATGGGATGAAAATTCATCCTTGCCCAAGGACTGGGCTGGGAAAGTCACCGGAGGCTTTGAAGCTCTCCTGTGGGCACTCTCACCAACCTAAGCCCATTGTGTTGAAGGCCGCTTCACCATGTGTGGTGTCTGTCTTAGTCAGGGTTTCTATTCCTGCACAAACATCATGACCAAGAAGCAAGTTGGGGAGGAAAGGGTTTATTCAGCTTACACTTCCACACAGCTGTTCATCACCAAAGGAAGTCAGGACTGGAACTCAAGCAGGTCAGAAGCAGGAGCTGATGCAGAGGCCATGGAGGGGTGTTCCTTACTGGCTTGCTTCCCCTGGCTTGCTCAGCCTGCTCTCTTATAGAACCCAAGAATACCAGCCCAGAGATGGTACCACCCACAAGGGGCCCTCCCCCATTTCATCACTAATTGAGAAAATGCCCCACAGTTGGATCTCATAGAGGCACTTCCCCAACTGAAGCTCCTTTTCCTATGATAACTCCAGCCTGTGTCAAGTTGACACACCAAACTAGCCAGTACGGTGTCATTCATGGATGAGGTGAAACCTCTAAGAGGTGAAACCCAGGGGGAAGAAGCTAGGTCACTGAGAGGTGACCTGTCCGAGGAGCCCTGCCCCACCCACCCTCTCTTTACGCTTCCTGGCCGCAATGAGGTGAACAAGCTTCCACTGCCAATCCAAACAACTCCCGCCATAGCGTACTGTGCCCAAAGCAATGTGGCTGAACAGTCTAAAACTTAACCAAGGAAACCTCCTGCACTTCCTTTTAGATTGATCGCCTCAAGTATTTTGTCACAGCAAGATAAATTGAGCAACTCAAATAAAAAAAAAAAAAAACACTAATGGCATCAGGGGACATGCTCACGTCAGCAGCCTTTCCTGGCCCTGGGCACACGGATGCTTCTCACCAGGGTTTCTGTTCATGCCCTGTACCTTCCTGGATTATTAATGCCTACTCCCATATTTTACCCTGAAAGGATATTTCTTTACACATCTCTTCATTGATCCTTCTAAATCAAGCCAAGGCCCCTACTACACATGTCACTGTAAGTCATCTGGCCTTCAGAGATGAAAATACCGTAGAACCTGGAACCACAGTGGGGGTCTGGGATCCTGACTTCGTCACCCAGCTAAGTCTCTTGGTCTTTTAATGACACGTTGTCCCCATCTACAAAGGATACATAGCAGTACTGCCTCATAAAGGGTTGTGGGTAGAGTCACCTTAAGACACAGCCAGTCTGGCGCTGCCACAGAGAAGTGCATCCCTGTGGACCTGAGAAGCTGCACGAGCCCGCTGGCTGCGTGGCCCGTGGTGAAGAAGTCCAAGAGCCGGAGTGTAATCGAGCAACTACCGGCCACGTGCAAAGCCCCGGCACAGTCGCCAGCACCACAGACGCACAAGCACAAAGGAAGAAAGCAAATGAATCATGTACTGTTGTGCACGGTACAGGGTGCTGGGTCGTTTCTGCATTTCCTATATTCGATTTGCTTCTGTTATTCGAGAGTGCACTCCTACAGAGGACCCCTGTACAGTGTACTGGGTTAGCAGCGCGGCCACACTCACGTCGGGTTCACAGTAGGTGTCGGTTACTTTAAGACGCCACACGGAGCGACCACGCCTTGCAGATGTCCGCCATCCACTTTGATGAGCACACAATGAAATCATCTGAAGACGGACGACTTTTCGGAACCTTCCCTGGTGTTGAGGAAGACAGGATAGTATTTAGATCTGTCTCTCCCGCCAGATCATACTCCCTGGGTGGCTATGAATGCTGGTCAATGGCTGAAGTTAGAGCTAAGCATGGAACCATGTACACGCGCGCGCGCACACACACACACACACACACCAGTGTGCTGAGGCAGGACTGGCCAAGGGAATCCGTGAAAGACAAGGATTCTATCCAGTGGGAGGAAGTGCAGAGTCACCATTGAGGCCCATGGAACCCACAGAAAGCCAAGGGGCATTCTCGAGAACACTGGGTAGGTAGGTAGCTCTCCCACTCATGAGAAAGTCTGTGAACTTACTGCTGCCTGGAACTCCTCTCACACAGGAAATAAACGGAGTCCCCTGGGACAAGCAGGCACACGACAGGGGCAGCTCCTAGCGGATGCACCTCTGGGAGTGAAGAAAAGCCTGCCCCAAGACAGGATCAGCCCTCGACTAGGGTAGCCTGTGGGTATTCGCATTTGCTAGGATGTCTCTGGAGAGCTGGAGGATGTCTCTAACTACTAGATCAATGTCTCTCACCACAGGTCGACAGATCAGTTTGAATGAGACCGTGGAGATCTGGGGGTGTTGGGTCTCCATAAGAACTGGGGTGACTGTGAGTGGGAACCAAAGCCTAGGACAGGGACATGGGAGCACCTGGGGTCTGCACATTCGCAGCCTGTGTATGGGAGCGGAGGCAGGGAAGCACCCACTGGGAGGCCAGAGGCTCATGGGAGCTGCTCTGTTGAGGCCTGCCAAGTGGGTAGTGAGAAGCCGCTGGCTGGCGGGGATAATAGAGGAGTTCAGAAGGTAGGTCACATCCTGCCAAACTCCCTGTGCACATTAGCTCCGTTCAACCTCCCATGCTTGGATAAACACAAAAGACTCTGGAAGTAGAGAGATGGATGGGAGGAGGGACTCACCAGTGTAGACTACCAAGTCCTGGAAACATGGAGGTCACAAAAACTAGAAGCGAGCCTGAGACGGGCAAGGCAATGGCCACTGCCTCCAAAGAGAGGGGTGTCCCTGTTGTGATCCCCAGGTCAGAGTGAGGGGCCAGAAGGAAGGAGGCGCATACGGGGGTGGAGGATAGGAAGGAGAAGCATGCCTCTGAATTGCAAGGCGCGGGCAGAGTCTATTTATATTGGGTTTAATTAACTCCGCTCCCTGGTGCCACTAAAGCAGCAATCACACTGCAGACGGCACTGATTTGATTGGCAAGAGATGCGCCAGGCAGAATATTAAGACACCAGGCCCCTATAAATAGGTCTAATCACAGCCCCTCACTGGAAGACGGTGAGGAAGACATTAATCAGACCTGGCACCCACCCCAGACTTCCTCTTAGGTGCCATATCAGGCCCCGTGGTTGCAAAGGAGGTGTGAGTGGGGTTGGGTTAAGTGTGGCAGGAAGGGCTAGGAGGCTTCGTTTGGGCTTCGGGTGCTGTGCGACCTTGATGCAATGCTCGCCTTCTCTCCGCCTCTGAGTCTGCCCACCTCCCGTCCTGCACACTGGGAGCTGGCATTGCTCTCTGAGACGCTGTTAGCCCCAGCAATACACATGCATGCATTATACAGAGCATCATATACGCCACCTTCACCAAGCAGGAGCCTGTTCTTTCTCCTCCTGAACCTTCTTTCTTCCTTTTGTGTTTCCAGCTCCTTCCCATGCTCCTTAGGGTGGCATTACCCTGCCCCCCGCCCCCCCACCCCCGTCTGATTTGATGAGTCCGGCTATCAACTCTGTCTCAAGGGCAAGCTCCCCCTCAAATTATCATTTCCAGAAACTTCTTGGGTTCCAAGTGCTGTGAACACCAAATCTTTTCCCTTACTTCTTGTCACCGAGGTGGAGCTAGCTCCCCAAACATCCAAGGTGCCTAACTCCCTGAGACCAGAGACTCAGACAAGAACGTCCATCCTCGCTGTCCGCCATTATGCCGAGCCCACTGCAAACCTGCCCGGCTGACACAGTTCGTGTCTCACGTCTCAAAGCTATACGGTTTGGAAGGGGAAATGGAGGGGACTCTCTGTAGGTAGCGTGTCTCAGGGTGAACTTGTTAGCTACCTTATCTGGGTATGTGTAGTCAACCAGGCTCACTCAGCAATGGGGCACAGCCCCTAGACCCGGAAGCAGCAAGGTCCTCGGAGAATTGATGGAGATACAGCTGGCCAGTGGTTTACCATTCTGTCTGTGCGCGTCACTGCTCAGCATGGTCTCCACAGGCTGAAACAGTGAGGGCACCGGGAAGGCAGAGCTGCTTGCAAACAACTCCCTCTTGATAAGCATTCTACTGGAGCTCAGAGTACGGAGCTGAGGACCAAAAAACTCTCCTGGGGTGAGGGAAGTCCAGAAAGCCTCTTACCATAATCATTGCCTCTCCCCAAGGCCCCGGAAGAGAGGATACAGAGAGCATTCTGGGTAAGAGGAACTGACGTACTCCTGCCTGCATGGTAAACGTCCGCGATCTGCATCCCAGCATCTTTGCAGAAGCCTTGGTGAGACGCAGTGAACATTAGACAAGGAGCTTGCCACTCCAGTCCTCACAAGGCCTGTGGTGCCCGGACAGTGGCCCGAGCTGCATCTTCAGTGCGGCTTGGGAAGTGTGAACGGACAGAACTGGGGTTTCTTGGTTTCTTTTCCCACTCTCATGATAAAATACTCTGGCAAAAGGGCTTGTTTTAGCTCACAATTCAAAATACAGCCCATGGTCAAGGCAACAGGAGCTTGAAGCAGTGGGTCACATTGCGCCCCCAAACAGGAATCAGGAAGCTGTGAGTGCCCAGGCTCAGCTCACTTTCTCTATTCCCTCCAGTTTAGGATTCCCACCTGGAGAAGGGCGCCACCTACAGGTAAGATGGATTTTCGCACATCAGTTAATTCAATCAAGATGACCCTCCCACCCTGCATACATTCGGAGGCCCATCTGCTGTCTAGACAAGAAACAGAGCCATCACAGAGATCTGTAAATATAAATGCACACCTAAACCCAAAGTTCCATAGTGCTCGCATCTCGCATACACACACACACACACACACACACACACACACACACGTCAATCAACCAATAAAATATAAAAACAAAATTTCAAAACTGCTGACTTGAATACTTCATTGGTGAGAAGTAAATGATCATTTTAAGCCCTTATCTCTCTAGCTGACCAATCTACTAACATATCTGCATGATAAAAATGTGCTTCCAATCACCTCTTCTCCCCCCCCCCCATCATAGCGCAAACCACACTCCAATAGAAGAAACAAGGCAAGCCCTGAGTGTGTGTGCTGAGAAAGTGGTAGCAAGGGAAACCAATGTGGCCTGAAGTCACAGAGACTATCATGATGCAAAGGCCCAGGCTTCAAAGACGATGGACCCGGAGAAGCTGGGCTCTGCTTCCTGTCCCACGGTACCAATTACTGAGATGAGCACTCAGCAGAGGAGAAAGCAGATTTATGAGATGTGGTTACACGGGGAAAGGGAACAATCCACGGGTCCAGCAGCCCCGAGTCCACCTTGCCCGAGTTGAGATGAGGTTTATGCAGAGGGCAAGAGGTCTGCATAATTAAACAGTCCTGTCCAGGTGTGCCACCACCCCACCCCCACCCATCACAGACCCATCTGAGCTTCAGCTCCAGTCCTGACAGGTCATGTGATACATCATTTCTGTTAATTACCTGAGGTACAGCCTCAGTCTCAGCCTCGTGAACATCGTCGTCTTCTGGGATATGGGGGTCTGTCCTGTGAGGCTTTTAGCTCTTTGACAGAGGTTCAGAACAACAACTTGCCTTCGTGTCTTGAGCCAAAATTCAGACCCAAAATGAAGGCAGAGGTGGCAGGCTATCCTCCTGTTGCCCTGTGGGCCCAGAGGAGGGGTTAATGGTTTGTAGCAACAGCAACTTCAAAGTATCTGCGTCTAAACATGCCTCACTCCTGAGGGAATCGGGGTGCTGGCCAGTCTGGCTTTGACGGTCGCCTGGTCTAGTGTTGTTACACAAGAGAAGAAGACAGGCCGAACTGGCTGAAACACATTGGTGCAAAACAAAGGTGTATATTCGAGTGTGCAGAGCCACTCTAACGTGTATATTATGAAGAGGAAAGCCAAAAGACACCTACTAAACACACTCGGCAGAGGGCCTCCTGCCCTGCTAGGTAGCTCTGCGTATGCACACTAGGAGTCTAGCTCAGATGCACTTTCGAGCTGCCATACACAAGAGCCATCTACTAGTGACCTCTCGGCTCTAGTCACGTTTGCAAGGGCCAACACAAAGGGCTCCATTTTCCTTCTTCACAACGAGTCAGTCTCCTTGTGAAGCCTGGGTCTATAGCAGAGAAAAACTAGTTTGAAAATGGAGTACGTGTTAGAGCCACGTTTTATGACCCGCGTGTACGCTCTCTAGAGAAGGAGCATAAGAGAAAAACAGAAGACTTTGAAAAATCAGTTAGAATTCTGCAGAAAGCTGAGCAAAGCGCAAAGCAGTGTAGTTTCCTTTTCTTGAAGACAATGATCGTGGCACAGTTAGGAGCACACAGCACCGGGGGAGGAGAGGTCAGGATCACTAGTGGTTTTCAGCTTGGAGATGGCCAGCTTGGTAAAGTGTTATATGACAGGACCTAGAATTACGTAGAAAACAAATCTGTGGGAGTGTCTCTAGACTGGGTTAATTGAGGTAAGGCCTACCCTAAGTGTGCAGTGCTATTCCGTGGGTGGCGGGCCTTGACTGAATGAATGAAAGGGGGATAACACCCCAGGATTCCGCATTCATCCCTCTCTGCTTCCTGTTTACACAGCATGACCTCTGCCGAATGCTCCTGCCCACATGATTTCTCCTTCATGGTGGGTGGGCCTCCAAACTGTGAGCCAAATAAACCGTGTAAACCCCTTCTTCTTCTTCTTCTTCTTCTTCTTCTTCTTCTTCTTCTTCTTCTTCTTCTTCTTCTTCTTCTTCTTCTCCTTCTCCTTCTCCTTCTCCTTCTCCTTCTCCTTCTCCTTCTCCTTCTCCTTCTCCTTCTCCTTCTCCTTCTCCTTCTCCTTCTCCTTCTCCTTCTCCTTCTCCTTCTCCTTCTCCTTCTCCTTCTCCTTCTCCTTCTCCTTCTCCTTCTCCTTCTCCTTCTCCTTCTCCTTCTTTTGGTTTCTGGTTTCTGGTTTCGGGTTTTGGTTTTTGGTTTTTGGAGACAGGGTTTTTCTGTGCTGGGATTAAAGGCATGCACCACCACTGCCCGGCTCCCTTCCTTCTTTAAATGAATTTTGTCAGGAGGTTTTGTCTCAGCAAGGAAGAAAAATAATCAATGAAAGTGTTTCCTTAACTTCTCTATTTATAAATGTTTATATGTTCAAGGGGCATGAATATGTTCAATTTATAAATGAGTCCACAGTATTAGCAACACAGCTAATCTCTCTCTCTCTCTCTCTCTCTCTCTCTCTCTCTCTCTCTCTCAATATTTGGAACCTTCAGTCAGCAGGACAACAGGTCTCACTGGCAGATATTGGGCTTTCTAACTTCCATAGGTGTGTACAGTGCACTAACCACAGATAAACTTGCTTTTGGATATACGAGTGTGTCCCACATACACAATAGCAGGATCCCTAGTTAGTCAAAGTGGCAGGATGTATGCCAGACTCCAGTAGGACTGCCCAAGGAGCCAGTTTTCCATTCCAGTGGTACTGACTACAAATATCAGAAACATCCTAAACTTAGTTGGCTATTTTCTAACTCAGATGTCCACACGCAGAGCAACACATCACATAAAAGGAAGCCGCGTTGGTCGTGTTGTATGTATTAAACCGTCATGTCTTTTACTCAGCCAGCCTTCACACAATGGCTAGACAAAATGTGGACACACGGTTTTACATGATTTAGTCACACATACATAGACTATTGAAAGCACTAAACCACTTTAAAATAATAGTTGTTTGTAGAATGGCCATGTAAAAGACTTTAACATAAACAGATCCTTAAATTAACCTTGACTTTGTACAGACTCGGTTTTCTAAGTAGTCTGACCTAACCAGAAGAAAATGTACAAAATTGCACAGTTTGTCCTCTAAACCATTTTTGGGCAAGTGTTACTGAGCTGTGAGAACATGTCAAAGGACACTCTCTCCCCTAGACACAGAACTGGATTCTACCTCTGCTTCAGTACACTAAGCTTAGCATGTAGAAAGACCCTTAAATAAATTTACATTTGGAAATATTCCTAATGTGTTTATAAATAGAACCAATGACCTTAAAGACTTATCAACTAGTCCATAAGTGGGTCTCACAGGTGACAGCCTTCTTCAACTTACGCTATAATGTGGCTACTGAAAGCTTTCAACCTTAAGGGCTGGCAAGATGACTCGGCAGCTGAGGGCATTTGCCGTGAGTTCAATCCCCAGAACTCACACGGTGTAAGGAGACAACTGGCCCCCAAGTTATCCTGACCTTTGACCCCTGGCCTATGAACATGGAAATTTGACCCAAGGTATACAAACACAACAAGTGTAAATCAATCTTAGTTTTGTCAAAAGACGGATAAAATGAACAGAAAACAAAATGTTAAATTGTTGGCTTCTAAAATTAACCCTTTTATAAAGTATATTTAGTCAAAATTGTTAGTAAATACAATTGCATTGACTATAAGGCATTTAAAAAACACTTTATCAACATTTTGGTTTTGGTCAACTAAATCAGACCACACCCCACACCCCACACCCCACACCCCACACCCCACACCCGCCAGAAAAAGAAAAAAAAACTTTTTTAACTTTTTTTATTTTTCATGAGCCTCTGTTTCTACAATTAACCTTGGAAGGCACTGGGTTCTAATTATTCCACCTGAAAATTAAAAATGAACATTTATATTTCGGTTAAGCCTGGCTGAGAAGTGTTCTCGCACAGCCAGTTTTTCTGGGCACAGGAAAAAAAAAAAAAAAAAACCACACAGATGGGAAACAAACCCTGGCCGGAGTCCCAAAAGATCACATTTTAAATTAGGCATGTCGAGAATAATAATTTTAGCATAAACGGGTCTTTAAACATGCAAAAAATTTAAAGTAGCTACGGGGACATTAGTCAGTGATCTTTAGGAATTCTGAGGGCAGAGCGGGTTTTAGGTTCTTGCTCACCTTTTGGCTGAATGGAGAGTGAGTGCTGGGAAGTGTGTTCTGGGTCAGTGGCGTGTGGTGCTTAGTGGGGACCCTTCCAGGGGTGCTGCCAGTGAGCCAGCATGGTGTCCTCCATCGAGGGACTCGGGTAGGTCTCACTGAGGCTCGACGGACCCTGATGCGTGCCTCCTGGGTGATGCTGGAGTTTCTTCCGATTCAGGAGTGAGACATGCTCTTCTTCCTTGCTTCCCTGCGGCCCTGCTCCTTCTGTGAATACTTGGTTGATCTACACTCGAGCAGGATGTCCCACAGGGAGCGTCTTCTCTTCTCTCCAGGATCCAGGTGGATAGTGTTTAAATCACGTCTTTCTGGTGGGGCTATCGCTACAGTCATCAGATTTTTCAGTCTCCACCAGACCAGTCATTATAAATGCAGACAAAATGACACCTGAAAACAATTAGACTAAATCAGAGTGCATCTTAGAGAATCCCTTATACACTTATAACACCGGTCAGCCAGAGTTCTTCCTAGCCGGCGCCAAAACATGCAGAGTTTATCTTTGTCATGATGGTGCCAGTGGACTCTCACTCTGGACTCCTTCAGGTCACTGGGTCTTGTAACCCCATCAGAAGAGTTCTGATCTGACACACACAGTGCAGAGTCACGGACGGGTCCATGTAATTTGTAATCTGTCCTTCCCCGGCCAGGTACGCTCACAAAATTACAGAATTCAATTTATAGTTTATTACAGAGTAGAATATTCTCGAGGGGTAAGAGTGGACGAGGGACAAAGAGGCCATTGTGATAAAAAAAAAAAAAACACTTTGCTTCCATTTTGTACAGTTTCTAAAGCTTCTAGGGAGATAGCCCCTCCTAATGGGCAATGCCCTTCCCAGATGACTGCTAGGCAGATTATGGATGACTTTTATGGGAAGGGAGCACACCAGGTCCTTGTTCTTTCCTACAAAGCCTCCAGCGTAGGTTAGAAGGTTAGATGGTTGTGACAGTTCGTTTCAGTTGTCAATTCAACTGTCAATGAGATGTTGTCTAGATTAGGTGGCCCTGTGGAGGTGTCTGTCTCGACTAACTGATGTGGGAAGACATGGTGACGTCATTCCTGGGGCTTGGGTGCGAGACTATTTAAAAGGAAGGACGTGAGCTGAATATTCCCGTGGATGTGACCAGCTGCCTCAAGTTCTGTCTTCCCTTCCCCACAGTGATGGGCTGCAACGTGAAACTGAAAGCTGGAATAACCACCACCCCCGGTTGCTTTTTGCCAAAGTCTTTTATCACAGCAACAGGAAATGAAGCTAGTCCAAAAGTCATGTATTAATGACCGACTCAGCAGTTTGGAATGTCATTCTCTACGCGGGACCAGGGATGGAAGGCAAATTCCATTCTTCCGAATAATAATTCAAGTCCTGTCATTTCTGTTGCTGGTTGTACCAACTGTTAATTATAAAAGAAGGGTCCATCCCCGGTGACCTTCAAGCCTGCTACTTTGCTTCTAGGAGTTACACAGATCATTCTTGCGTGTGCCTCACACACTTTCCCTCTAATTATCCACACAAAATTGCAGAAGTCAAGGTTCCCTGTTACACTGGCAATTTCCCAAATAATTCAATAGAACAACAAATTGGTTAAAAAGAAGTCCTAAAGACAAAGCCTGTCACTCAAGAGGCAGTTGCCCAAATGATTCAACAGAACTCTCATAGCTCAGAAATGCCCCCAAAAGGCAAAGAATCCAGATTTCCCATCAAATAGCTTTTAGAAATTCAACTTAACTCAAAGAGAACACAAGCAGCTCAAAAGATGCCCCAACTAGCAAAGAAAAGGAAAGTGGACTTGGGGGAAACTTACTGGGTTGAAACATCAAGAACTGTAGAGTCCAAATGCTTTCTGCCTTAGCCAATGCTGGTAGAAAGAAGCCAACACTGGCCAAAGTGGGAAGATAAGAAATAAAAGTGACTCTGGCAGTTACGAGAACTGTCGGTCTTTAGTCTCCACCTGAAGTTGACTTGCTGCAAGTGCACTAAAGGACACTTTTTTTTCCTGGCTGCATTTAACAAAGCTTTTACTGGAGCTTTTAAAGTGGAAAAGTTGTACAATGTGTCCATATTAGGGCAAGAACTAAATAAAGGGGTCCTTTGACCCTCAATTCCATTTGTTTTCTAGTATTGATGCAAGGTGTAGGCTTAGGGGCTGGGGAAACGGCTCAGCAGCGCCCCTCTTGCCGAGGGTGTGAGCTCAGTTCCCGGCACTCCCTGGGATGGCTCACAACTGCCTACTACTCCAACTCCAGTGAATCCAATGCCTTCCTCTGGCTTCTGAAATAGAAACTGAAGGGTTCTTTGGAAAATCAGTTAGATGGTGTTTTGCTTGAGCAAACACAGGAAGGAATGCTTTGTTAAAATGGACACAGATATGAAAGGCTAAGGCAGACTCATGAAGGAAGGTTTCACTGAAGCAGACATAGAGGATGTTCTGCTAAACAAGTACATGAAAGGACACGTGATGAAGGATTCTTTGCTAATGACACACGTGTATTGGTCCGCCTTGCACTGCATAATTGAGCTCCATTTCTCTCTATGGTCGGGACACCATAGAGAGAAATGCACCAAGAAAAAAAAAAAAAAGTCTGGTGATGCACTGCACTTGCAACTTCCACAGATTTGGGCTGATGGGATGCACGTGCTGAGGCAGACCTGTGCTGAGGCCAGAGCCATGCTGGGCGAGGCATGTGAAGAGCACGTGGTGTTTGAGGGTCTAAGTAGGACTCCACGGGGTGAGGGAGGCGGAGCTCGGCTCGCAGGCACAGCTAGCTGTGCACCGCTTGTGGGTCTCGCATCTTCGCTGATCTTCACTTCCCTGAGAGAGGCACAGCTGAGAACTCCTGGTGTCCCTCCTGGTCCCTCCTCCTGACTGGAGCTGAGGCTGAGGGCTGGCTGTCACCCCTGTCGCTAACCCAATTCTACCCAACTGGACTGCTGGTATATCCGTGAAGTGTTTGCGAGTGGATCAGGCTGCCACTGCCTGCTAACCTGTGAACTGAACTGCCGATTTCCAGACAACACAGACCGAAGTTGCTCCAAAGAACCTTTCTAAACAGGTCCACTCGCCCCGTATGCTTTCTCTTCCACTACCTCTGCTGGGTGGTGGGCTACGAGGGAGGTTTAGGAGTTGAAGAGCCATCATTAAAAATAAAGTTTGAAAACAATTAAAGTTACAGGCTTGGACAGGTTCCTAACCAACAAGCACACACCACACACAGATATATACGCATATAGACAACTGAAAATAAGCCTTGAAAGAGAGATATTTAGGTTTAAATAAAGGGTAAGATGTTCGTATTACCTCTCGGTGCTGATCAAAATGTAGTCCTGCCTCCCTCTGACCCACTGGCTCCAGTCCTGAGTACAGTCACTCCCACGGCAAGGTGCTCTGCTGACTTGTCATCCGCACCTTCATCCAGAATGAAGGCAGAGATGTCTGGCGTTCTTCCTGCCTTTAGTTACCTCGTGCACCCAAATGACATTTGGGTTGTGTTTTGTTTTGCTTCAGAACCTTGAGAACTGGGTACAATGAGTTCTGTGCTCACCCTCCCTCTCCTAATCCTTCCCAGAATCACCCCTGCTCTTTCCTCCACTCCTGAGTTTAGGTCTTTTTCCCTCCATCAAGGCCCATTTGTATTGCCCAGATATTCTGTGATGTGTGGCCTTCCAATGGACAGTGGTTTGAAAGGAAAACAGCTTCTCACATGCCTTTCCACAGAGATTGCTATCTGCCTGGAAACAGACCCTACCATGAGAAAAGCCTGCAGGGAGTTTGCAGAAGCCTGCCTAGAAGCAGCAGCTGCCTCTCTTACCCCTTTTCATTGGCTACAGCTTGCTTAATGGCTACTTCCCACTCCAAGGGATACTGGGAACTGTAGTCTGGCTATGGACCCCCAAAAGAACTAGCCATTCTACTACAGTCATCGACTCCTGAGGAGGTGATGAGAGAATTGAGCAAGTGGTGTGGGGTGGGAGGAGATGAAACTGTAGTGATGAAGGCAGACATGGATGGGAACCAGACTACTGTGCTAGATAACTGCTGGGTAATCTTAGTCTCCACCAGAATATGCACTGGATGATTTACACAGGATGCCAATCACACTGAAATCAGGTGTCCGCATTGTGGAAGAGGTGGGCCATTTATGTTCACCAATTTCACTAATTACCTAATTTCCTAACAAGCTTGATGTAACAGTGTCTCCAGGCTTAGAAAGAATGGACCCAGGGGTGAGAGGGGCCTCAGGGAAGTCTTCAGGGAGTGAATAGGCTGTCACCCGGCAGCAGAGGGGGAGGAATTGTCTCGCAGGAAGAGATGTCACAAGGCTCTGACTCACAGCTACACTGTACCTATTTCCTGCCTTTTGCTTCATCTTTTGTATAAAGCTGTAACGTTCCTGCAGGAAAGGCAAGAGAGACAGACTTTTCTTTCCCCCAGTTCTCACACCGACTGTAAATAAACCTCTCTATCTGCCAGTTGTCTTTTGGCTTTCCTTTGATCCAGCAGTAGTCTATGGGCCTCCCCACCTCTGGGAGTCTGGAGCTTGTAGAGCCTCTCGCGTGTTAACTTTGTATCCTATAGCTTCAAGAATTTGGTAAGGAAAACATTGTCTCCATTCTCTTTTCAGCTGGAGAAAAGCATGGCTTTGAGATTTAAACACATGGCCAAGGTCAGCATCTCTTTGTTTATTTCCCCCTCCTCTCTCTTCTCCTTTCCCTCTATCTTTCTTCCTCCACCCCACCCCCTTCGCTCTTTCAGATAAGGTCTCACCATTCAGCCCTGTCCGGCCCAGAATTAGTTAAATAGACCATCATTTCCCAGGCTGAGAGGCTCATCTTGCCTCTGCTTCCTGGATGCTGGGATCAAAGGCAGACACCAGCAAGCCCAGTCTAACTGACTTTATTCTTCTACTTGAAAACAGAAACCGTGTTGCCCAGGCTGGCTTTGCAGTCCTTACATCCATTCATCCTCCTGCCTCAGATCTACCTCTTAATAAACATTCTTGTCAAGTGCACTGCCCCGGTACTTAAAGAGGAGGCTCTCCTGTGCTCTCAAAGGGTGTTTGTACTTGGTTTGGAAGAAGCCGTGCCTCAGATCTGTTCAGACTAACTGGCATGTGACAGGGAGGGAGGGAGGAAGGTGGACGCCACAAAGCCACGTGGCAGCCTTCTCTGCAGTGTCTGGCTTCCGCAGGCACCTCCTTTTAGATACCTGTCAAGGAACTTTGCCACCCCTCTCCGAGCCCAGCGTGACCCAGTTGAGGACCTTAGGGGTCTTCTGCCAGCTCATTCCCACCTTCTGTACACGAGCTGTGGAATTAAGCAAGGGCCGTGGGCCAAGCTGACTTCTCCAACAGGCACGGTGCCTGAAGCCTGCAGCAAGATTTTAATTAATAACAGAAGAAAAAGCAAGCTTTGGAAGCAGAACGATAGCTCAATACATAATGTTAATATACACATATGCTATCATAAAATATAATTTTAACGGAATAAGTCATCAGTGTCCATTCCATGAAGTCAGAATGAGGTTTGTGGATCAAAAGTTAATGCAAAACAGGAGTACAGATGTCCGTATTTGTGCATGCACATGCATGCATATCCAGGCAGAGATGGGGAATCCACGGTTTTGCTCTCAGCTCTAAGACTTAAGGTCATACCCACTTGCTGGCAGCACCCATCTTGCTGTTCTGCATGAACCCAGGAATCCAGAACTTGCTCCCAGAAGCCTAGTACCCTGCCTAGATTTGCATTACAGGTGCTGTGCCCGGCTCTTGCTGGTTGTGCCCATAGTCCTGAAATCCCACACAGGCAGGAGCTGGGCACAGGGCAGCCGGATTAATCCTTGCAACAGCTCAGGGAGGATTAGCTGAGCATCATGAAGCACAGGGCTCAGCAACAGCATGAGCCCCTTCCCAGTGAGAGAGCTGGACGGCTGCCTGGAGAGGGCAGGGAGACCGCGGGTGCCCAACAAGAGCCGCCTGGCAACTGACAGAGCAGAGGCCCTAAGGGGTGGGACTAAACGTCAGAGGCGGGATTATGTAAATGAAGCCAACTCTAGCCAGTGTGATCTGAAGCTTGAAAGAAAAAAATACCAACCTGAAGGAAGGAATTTAAATGATGAAAAATTTAAAGTGTGAAATGCGAATTGATGCCTCAAGGCCCGCATTTAACAACCAGATTGTTCTCACAGAGCGAAGCGCGCGTGTGGAAAGCTGCCCCCCACAGGCACCCACGCTATCTAACTCATTTATCGGAGGCTTTATTGTACTCCTCGGTGGATAATGTGGTCCCCACCTTGTATGTCGAGGGGACCTTAAAAGACCTCCATTCTCAGGACTGATGGAAATCAAAATCTGGGATTTTGAGGTATTACTAGGTAAGAAAGCAATTGTCTCTGACTCTGAAAGTTTGATTTCTGGAGCATGAATAGTCAGTAGGAGATTTCCCTCCTTCGTGCGCACGAAGTGTTTGGCAGTGCAAGTGGAAGGTGGAGGGTAGGAGGATGACACCAAAGCTGGGACGGAGCCACAGGGGGCCTCTTCTGTATGGCCACGTGTCACATGTATGTGCTGAACACTCAAAATGATGGCCTTGCAATGAAGCACCTGAGCCGTCCTGTTAACATGAATAATTCTAAAATAAAAATTAAAACTAATACTCAACTGCGTTTTTGGGAAATTCATATGTATGGATGAGACCATTTAAATCCGCTAATCTACATTTCCAATGTAAACCTGCAGTCTAAGTACGGAGCACGTATTTCCAATAAAAACTCAACATATAAACTGAGATGTGCGATGATTCTAAAATAACCCAAACTTCTAGGGTTTAATATTTTTAAAATGTTACTTTTCAAGTCCTTCATTAATATTTTCCTATGATGATGTGTTGGAATGATGATGTTTGGGCTATAGTGGGTTAGATTATTAAATTTAACTTCACTTAAAATTTTAATGTAACTACCAGGGAATTTAACTACACTCATTGCTCATATCATCTTTATATTGGGCAGAACACTTTTACCTGTGAAGACTGAATAGAGGGGCACAAGTCTAGCCAGGAATGGGGGAAAAGGATTAGCAAAGCAGAGAAAGGATCGCTAGGTACATTGGCAGGGTGAGGACAGATCCAACTCCAACCAGGACAATGTTCATAATCCTCTTACATGGAGCAAGCCACGGCCTATTATGTGAATGGCTCTGAGGCCTGTTTGCATAAAGCCAACAGTCCGTGGGAGGTGTTCGTCCTCACGTTCCCGGTATCAGCACCATGTTCTACTCAAAGAAGGGTCAATGAGTGTTTTGCTGCAGTATTAGTTATGGTCTTATTACTCTGACAAAGTACTGACGGGAAGCATTTCAAGGGAAGGAAGCATATTTTGGTTTATAGTTCCGGGGATGCAGCCCATCACGGCATGGCGGGCATGGCGGCAGGAGTTGGAGGTACCTGATGGCACTGTACCTACAGTCAGGAAGCAGAGAGATGAATGCTGGAACAGTGGTCATTTTCCCCTTTGCCCCATTTCATCCAGCCACTCTATTGAGAGCGTTTGCTCACTCCAAGACATGGAATGGTGCCATACACATTCAGGGTGAATCTTCTCTCACAGGCATAGTATGTCTCCTTTATAATAGAATAGATATCCTCTCAAGTTGATAATCAAAATAACCGTAACAGCCTAGAAGCATACCCCTGGCCAAGTAGGCCCCAGATTGGGAACCCTCTCCGAAGCATTAGTACCCTTAGTATGTTCACAAGGTTAGGTGACAATCGCCGCTGGATGAACCCAAAACCTGGTTTGGTTTTTGAGACAGTATCTTGCTATGTAGCTAAGAGTGGCCCGGAACTTGCTATGTAACCCAGGCTGCCCTCAAAGTTATAAAACTCCCTCCTCAGCCTCTGGAGGGTTGGGCTCACAGGTATATGCCACCATATTCTGTTTCCAAACCTCACCGCCACAGATCTTTTCCCCCTACCAGCTCCTAGCATCCACAAGTCGACTTTCTTTCTTAAGGATATCTTTATTTAAGCGGTAACAAGGAACCAGCTAAGCCACGATCCATCTCCTGACCTATACAGAAACAGTGAGAAAATAAATATATGTGACTTTTAGCCTCTACTTTTGTGGTAAAATCAATACGAGGCGGCGAACACAGAATCTAGATTCAGTCTTTCTGCCCTTAACAATATGGCACTAGCCTTGGAGTTGTGCAGGGAGTGGAAGATTTTTATCTTGTGTATTTATAGGCTTTTGGACACAAGGTCTCAGCCATATAGTTCTGTCAGCCTTGAACTCATGATAAACCTGCCCCAGACTCCCAGTGGCCATGAGGTGCCGCGCCTTCCTTCACCGTGGGACAGTGTATCCATTCCGTTCCTCAGTGCTGTGACCAAGTACCGAGCAAGGATCAATTGAAGGAGAAATGGGTTTATGTTAGCTCATGGTTCCATGCCGGGGGAGGCGGGGCTCTGTGTCAGTGCCTGGGAGCTGGCAGCCTGTCACATGATCACAGCAGATGTGAAGTAGAGAAAAGTTCCTACCCAGACCCAGAACCAGACCCAGTTGCAGTATAACTGATCAGCCTGTGCCCAGCAACCCACTTCCGTTACCCAGGCTTCACCTCTTAAAGGTTCCACGATCTCCAACACAGGGCCACAGATAGGGATCAAGTATTTAAATAAAAGTGCCTATGCGGGACATGTTATGTTAAAACCATTACAGTGGCTTACAAGTGTGTGCACTGTGCAGGCTGCCAGTGGAGGGTCAGTGGAGAAAGCCTAGATCATCAGGCCAACCTGGACTTGTCGGCCTTAAAGAACTGACAATTTTAGTAGAAGCTGGACGGGGTAGGGGGGAAGCGAGGGGGCCGATTCCTGTTAGGTAGAAGCAGAAAGCTTAGAAAAGGTGTCCACAGCACTTAGTGAGAATCTGGCCCTTTAAGGGATACATTAGTTATAAAGTTAAAAGACTTTAAGCAAAGTGTTGAAGGTGCTACCCGATTTCTGGGCTTGTTAATTATAATGTGAGAGGACAGAGATAAATTGAAGGGAAAACCAATTTTTACAATTTTTTTTTTTAAAAGAGAAATCAGGACATAATGATGTTGAAAATCCTCCGGCTTCCCACATGACAAAAGGTGCTCAAATTAAGAAACAGCTTCTGAGCACATGACATGGAGAGAAACCCTGTTCTCAGCAGCTGCAGGATCTGCTAAACCACGGAGGGGATCAAAGGGCCAGAAGGATACTGAGCCGCACGAAGGTCTGCTTCGAGAGACTAAGTCCTTGCCCACTCCTCATCGTGCATGAAAAGATGTGCAAAGGCAGACCAACCCCTCATAGCACTGACCTCCCAGTCTGGGAGCTAGAACAGGGGGCCCCCAGCTTCACTCTGCAGGGAGGCTTTCTGAGGAGCAAGCTTGGGACCTGTTATTGTTCATCAAGCTCTGTTGTCCACTTGAGATGTAGAATCCCCTGGAATACGGGCCTCTAGGCATGCCTGTGAAATGGGAAGGTCTGTCTACTGTGGGTGGCACCATTCCCTAAGCTGGGACCCTGGACTGGAGCCCTGGAGGAAGGGGGCGGAGCACAAGCATCCACTGTTCTGTTCCTTGACGGTGGGTGTCATGAGACCAGCTGCCCCAAGTTCCTGCAGCTGCCGCTTCCACATCACGAGGAACTGTGACCCTGAAACATGGACCCATGCAAACCCTTTCTCCCTTAAGTTGTTTTATTTAGTCCAGCTCTTTTATCACAGCAACAAGAAAGTAACTGAGATAGGAACTGTCAGTCTCCTACAATGAGAGGCGGGAGCGATGCCTTCAATCCAGCCCTGCCATGCCGCCACCAGTTACCCGATCCCTGGGCAGCCTTCTTCATGCAAAGGGAATTAACATTTCTTGGCTGGCCAGAGAGAGGGGGGAAGTGAGGGGGCTGCCATCCTCCCAATGCCAGAGGCCCTGGATGATAAGGAGGATGAGAAGTGCTAGCCCTTGGAGGAGAGGGCTCATGGAAGGTACTAGGCAATGCGGGAAAACCACAGTGACCCCTAGGTTTCTCAGCCTAGCCTTGGTATGTGCCTCCTCCTGTCTGTTGAACCTTCTTCATCCTGGCTTTCTCCTCTGCTCTCTGTCCCCACTTTCCAGGCTCCCACCTCTTTCTCCCCTCTCTTCCTATCTTCCTCGGTCCCTTTGATGTGCGTCGCTGCCCCTTTCATGCTCTCAGCTTCTCTTTCTTCCCATCGTTCTCAACCTCTTCTCCAACTCCTCCCTACCATATTCCAGAAGCCACTGGGGCCTGTGAGGACCTTCCATCGATTCTGTGAGAATATGAGTAGACTGACTGGGTCATTACCAGGGAAGCCTGAACCAAGACCCATACCTCCGAGCCAAGAATACATTCAAAGGTCAGGTCTCCAACAAGAGAAAATCAATTGACTTTCTCTGTTTCCCTTAGTCTGCTTGCAAATTAGCTGTGTGGCCTTGGGCAAGTAGCCCCACTTGCCTTATGTGCAAAATTGGAATCATAATACCCACCTCATGGGGCTATTTAAAGGTTCCTCTGAAATGAAGAAGCACTTCCTCGGGGAATCCAGTGTGCCAGGCACCGAGCCGCACACAGAGGCAAACAAAGATGAATTAGATATGCTCCCAACACCCAAGGCAGCTGGGGGAGAGTGACATTTGAATTAACCTTTATTCAAGCAGAATGAAATGTGCAAGGGTGGTGTATGCAAATGAACTGCGCGAACAGAGGAATCGGTGATGAGCTCTGATTAGGGAAGAAGCTGGAGGGTTCCAAACAGGTGTTTGCCAAATAGATTTGCAATAGGAAAAGAAGGTACTAGGAAGACAAAGGCTGGGACAGGGGCCCATGTGGAGGCAGTAGGGAGCTAGGAGGGCTGCTCTGGGCAGTCGGGGTGGAGGATGTTGGGTAAAGGGGTACAGGCAGAAGCGGGGTAGAAGAACATGGGGGGACATGCTCTGCTCCTCGTTTTGTTCTTTTCTCCTATTTCGGAATTTTAACTTCTCCCTCCCACAGTTTTTACTACTGCATCCACTGCTGTCAAACATTGCAAAGCACCGCCCTGGGAATCGGAAGTGCTGGCAGGCTCCTGAAGTGGTGCGCATGGCTTCCTGCCTGGTCTTGGGGTAACATGGAATAAAACTTGGCTGGAAGGCAGAGGAAGCCAGTGTGAGTCTGAGGACCCAGCCAGCCCTGGGGACAATCGGGTAATGCCTGCTGGGGCTGATCAAAGGACCTGGGAAAGGCTTTTCGGTGTGGTTTGTCCTCAGGTCTTCTGGAGTTCTAAAGCATCTGGGGGCCTTGTCACATGCAGCTTAGACCAGGGCAGGATTTGTTTCCTTGAAACAGATCTGACTTTGCCTCTCTAATGTCTGGAAACACCAGGACAACCTCCAATCAAGGCCGAACCTCCTTTTGCAGATGATTCCTTTGAATGAGGGGAGGGAGGGGGAAAGGATGTGGCTGGCTCAGAACAGAACCATTGGCACCATGGTCCTTATTTATACTCGGACACCAAAGCACCTTTGTGGATGAGAAGCCAAAGAGCCTCATCTTCCTACACAGGACATAGCATAGAGGTGGTCAGACCCAGGCCCGGCCCACAAAGCTACCTGCTCGACTACCACGCTCAGCCACAAGTCAGGCCTGATGGACGGAAGGGACTTCAAATTAATAGTGCCTCGTGACCAGATGGTTATGAGTTCCCACCTCAACTTTTCTCAGTAGCTGTGATAGCTTGACAAAGTCACTTCCTGTCTCTAAGCCCCAGTCTCCCCACAGGTGATATAAGGGTAATACCAGGATAACAATATCTTGCACCTGCTGGTGAGATTAACAGCCTCAAGTTCTCGTTCCCTGTTATTTAATAAATCTCTTAAGAGTATTTTCGTAAGGTATAATATACCACAGGGAAAGTTCACTCGTTTCCATGTGCAGCTCTGTGAGCTTTAATAAGTAAATCTAGCCTTGTAACCACTCCCACCAAGGTGCCGGACAGCCCCAACACTTCTCTGTGGTGACAATTCTGGAAGTTTGGTTCCTTAAAAAAACACTGAACTGCTATAAGAATGTGCTTTCCTCCCCCCTCCCCCCGGGTGTGGGGATCTGGGACCCACTTTGGACTCTCTGCAGCAGCTGACTATGATTTGCCTCATGCTTTCACAAAGGCGTGATTTGGCCAGCTGTCGATAGTTTCTGCAATTGTGTGACATTTGGAATTCTGGGAACTTTTCAGAGAGTGTATTAATGCTAGGGCCCTGAGAAGTGGGGTTGGTGGTTGTCCATCATTCAGTGGGATTGGCTGTGGTTTGTTAGTAGTCATCCTCAAAGAAGAAACAAAAAGGGAGAAATTAGATTCAGTGATCTCTCTCTCTCTCTGTCTCTCAGTCTCTCTCTCTCTCTCTCTCTCTCTCTCTCTCTCTCTCTCTCTCTCTCCCTCCTCTCATCTATCCTTGTTTCTCTCCTATCTAGTGTTAGGAGGTGAACCTGGAGGGAGGGAAAAAGAGGAACCCACAAAGTAGAAAGACCAGCAGCTATGTCTCAAAATCCAAACCGACCCAACCTTTTGCAATCACCCACCCCATCTCTGCCCCAGCAAACTCTGACCCAATTTCTATTTCTGGGTATTAGTTTTGCCCATTCTAGAACATGATCCAACTTTATGCACAATCAGAACAACCCAGGCTTGGAGCATGAAAATTAGAGCCAAAGGAACAGCAGACAGGTGAATGTGGACACCCAAGACAGGAGGAAGTTCCTGTGCTAAGCTGGACCAAAGTGGGCTTTAGCCTGCAAGACATTATGTGGCCTTTCTCAAAACCATTAGTATTCACAATGTCAGTTAAGAAATGGGCCCACTGTCAATCACTGGCAAACTACACTCAGATGATGATATTAACTTTATTTGTCCTGTGAAGTTTGGATACTTGTCAAGGTCACCTGGAGGGCAGAATGATAGTTACAGGCAAGATTGCTATAGTCATGATGCCAAACTGGTGTTTTTAGCCCACAAACACACTAATGGCGTTCTTGTTACACGTACCAGTAGTTTGCTTCTTTTAATTGGAGAACAGCATTTTGCCGCATGAACACACCAGAATTAGTTATTCTACCCATAATTGAGGCACGTCCCGGTGTTTCCATTTGGAAGTTATGATAAGGACATTTGCCGTGAATATGTCACAGGGCTCTTGTTGGATGGGTGCTTTTGTTTTTCTTGGGTAGGTGTCTAAGAGTGCATTGCCGGGCTATGCTGCAAGGATGTTTAATTTCTGCAAAACCTATCTGCCTGTATTCCAGAATGGTTGTACAACGTTTCCTGCCCATCAGGAACCAGCCAGGGCTCTGGGAATCCTGCATGCTAACCAATACTTAGTGTCGGTCCTTTCAAATGTTACCCGTTCTAGTGTGAAATGGAATCTCATGGTGGTTTTAATTTGCATTCCTCTACTGGCAAATGAAGTTGAGTACTTACATAGTTATTGGCCATTTCAATAATCTATTCTGTGAAGAGCCCATTTAATCCATTTGCATGACTATAGTTTTTATTAGCAACTTTATTTCCTCTATCCAATCCTTCCTTCTTGTTGTGGTCGGACACACCAGGGGCATTCTCACTACCTCCTTAGATGTCTCAAAGGGATCACAACTGAAGAGGAAGGCAAACTCATTGTCTTCCCTCAATCTCTGTACTGTCATGGAAACTTAGCTTCCATTACTGACATGCACTTAAAGCAGTGACTGCTTTGTCCACACAGAAGCACAGACCTCTCAAGCATGCTTTCTGATCCTTCCCTCATCTCCTCGTCCTATCCAATCCGCTTCTCTTCCTGTTTAATCCCAGGTGACTCTCTATTCCTGCCTTCACTAGAGCCAACATCCAACTTCAAATAGATTGCCACAATCACCTCCATTCTGACCCATTTTATCCCCTTCAGTGTGTTGAATGCGGAGTGGAGGCAGAACTCCCGAAATCACAGGATCCTGATCCCATTGCTCTTCTGTTTAAGATCTCAGTGGTTTCCAGTAACTTTCAGGATACGGATTAACTCCTAATGCTTAGAAGACTGGTGTCTGCTCCAGCACACTGATTTTCTCTTAGCTGTAATTCCAGGCTTTCTCTTGCCCCAGTGCCTTTGCACATGATGCACCCTCTGCTTGGAACATTCTTTCCCTCCTCTTCCCCTTACTATCTCCATGTTATTCTTCCTCTCTCAGTTGAGATGTCACTTCCTCAGGGAAGTCTTCCCTGATCCTGAGAGTTGATTAGGTTTTACCATCAAGGGACCTCAGAGAGCCTTATAATCATCCTTGTATAATTCTTGTCATAGTATATACACTGGGAGTACTCCATTATATTTCTGTCACTCCAGGAGGAAAGAGGCTATTGTATTTACCACATGACCTAAATACCTAACACCACAGATGGATACCTAGCCTATGGGGACAGTGAAGATTAAACGAGTCTGAAGAGTAAGGGAAAGAAGCATCAATGAGTCTAAACTATTCAACCTTTTCTTCCTCTCTCTCTCTCTCTCTCTCTCTCTCTCTCTCTCTCACACACACACACACACACACACACACACACACACACACACATACACTCTTCTTCCCTTCTTCCCCTCCCTCCATTCTGACGATAGTATCTTTATTTTCCTGGTCATTTTTTTTTTTTTATCACACGTATGTCAAGTTGTTAGTGGAAACAGAAGCTTTTGACTAACGCAGAACCACCTAAAACACAGAATTCACATTCCATAGCCGATTCGTGCACATGCATCTCGTTCTTCCAGAACAGTGGAGACACCGCCCAAAGCTAACCGGGTTGTTTTCATTTCATTCCTGGGTGCCCACACATTCTGCCCACACTTCCACCTCTGAGTTACCAAGAAGGAAGGAAGGACTGCCAGGGAAGGCACCAGGGGCCGTCTCTCCCTGCTCCACCTATGGTCTCACTGTTTTAGCAAAGACAGACCTGGAGGCATTGAAGGTTCATTTCCAGACCACTGCAACAAAGCAAGTGTAACAATTCAGCACGCCCGCATGAACTCTCTGGTTTCCCACACCATCTGAAAGCCAGGCTTACACTCTCTCATAGTCTAAGTGTGGGATTATACTATAGGTCTAAGCTGTCTCCCAAGGGTTCATATGTAGAAGCCATCTCCAGCTTGTGTTGCTATTTAGACTCAAGTCTTATTATAACTAAGCCACCTCTCCTGCCCTCAGTCTCAGACCCAGCAACAGGAAGTTAACACAGCTAAAATTATACTTTACAATATGTGTATCTTAATTTAAAATTGTTACTAAACTGCTAGTGACCTTCTGAACGTCCAGGAAAGTTCTGTCCACACACTTGATGCAAAGAAACTACAGGAAAATACACTCTTGGTGAAAGATAGGAAACCAGCCATGTGGTGGCACGCCCCTGCAAAGCACAGTGCTTAGGAGGTGAAAGCAAGATTGTGAGTTCAAAGCCAATCTGAACCATGTTGGAAGTTCCAGGCTAGTCTGGCCTACAAAGCAAGGTAGAGGTTAACTGTGAAAACATTGGTTAATGAAGAAAGAAAGGACGGTGGTTGTAGCAAGAAGCATTTTCTCCTGTCCTAGCTCAAGAAAAATGGTTGGTTAATGCTGCAGTGTTTCAAGTTAGAAATAAGAACATTTCTTCAAAGGCTACCATATCTTCTTTTAAGTGAAAAATCAAGTTTGGTTTGAGTGGAGCGTGCGGCCTCATGGTTGTCCAGTCCCTACTCCGTTAGTCCTAGGCCTAGTGACCTTGCACTTGAGATGAGTCTTCTGCGGGCCCTTCCCTTGTGAGCACCCCTGGAGTTCTGTCCTCATGGCTCACTGAGAAGGTTGTGTGCGAGTGGTAATGAAGGGCAGTCACCCCCACTCTCTGTCTCCTCAGTCTGGGTACCCGCTCCAGTGTCCCACCACCAGTCACTTATGAAATTTAAACGGACAGCTACTAGTATTGACCACTTCAAGGTGGCAGCAGTACAGCATGCACTGAGGTCAGGGCACTTGAGTGTAAGGCTCTGTAGAACCACACAAACGACTCTGGGATGATGGCCATGACGTACGGTAGAAACTCACTAAGTAGATGATGTGTGAGTGAAAGCTTGTCATGCAGTGGAAGATATGCAATCATTTGGGGTCTTGTTTTTGGTTTTGTTTCGCCTGTTTGTTTTGTGAGCTCTGGTCTCTCTATGTAGCCCAGGCTGGTCTCAAGCTCATTCTTCTCCTGAGTGCCTGGATCACAGGTGTGTGGCACCACACCTCAACAAGCTCACTTGGTTTTGATACACACTAAAAGCCTCCTGCTCAGTTACCTGGGAGATCCACACATGCTTCGCGTGGGTGCCCTTGCCTGGCTTGTCTATCCTGGGGTGAGACGCTTCCTTCAACATTTCAGGACAGGAGTCAGGGGTGAAGAACCCGATGAATTACTCTGTTAGCACACTTTGCATAATCTTTGTAGCCTGAATTTAAAAAAATATTTTTATCAATTCTCTAAGAATTTCATACTCTTTTGATCACACTCATCCCTACTCCTCCCCATAACTCTTCCCAGATCCGCCTATCACTTCCTCACCATACTCCAACGTTGTATTCTCTTTGTTAAAAGAAAGGTCACTAAGTTCAATTTGTGATATCCATATTTTCCTACGATCATCACTGCGGTGTGGCAGACCTACCAGGGGGACACACTCTTAGAAGAAATTGATTCTTTTTTCCTCAAAAGCTATTAACTGTCAACAGCTCCTTGGAGGTGGAGGATATGAACTTCTGCCTTTTCTGGTTAGGATGGTTTCTGGCATTGAGCTTTTAATTTAGCAATCTGGGAAGAGCACTGTCCCCTAAGTATGGCAACTCCAATTAAACCCTCTTAACATAAAGATAGATAGATGATAGATAGATAGATAGATAGATAGATAGATAGATAGATAGAAGATAGATAGGTGGATGGATGATAGATAGATAGATAGATAGATAGATAGATAGATAGATAGATATAGAGACAGACAGACAGACAGACAGACAGACATAGATATAGGATAGATGGATGATAGATACATAGATAGATAGATAGATAGATAGATAGATAGAGACATAAACATAGATATAGGTTAGATGGGTGGATGGATGGATGATAGACAGACAGACAAAGCTTATAAAATAGTAGGTTTCCCTGTAGCTTTCTCAAACATCCCTGGTGTTACCTATCCCACCTCCTGCCCTCCTCTCCCATCCCTCTCCCCACTTATGCTTCACCTCCCATTAGTCCCCTCTTCCCCATCATATCATGACTTAAGTGTGAATTAAGCATCTCAGCTCACCACTACATTGGTCCACTTCCACCCTTCTCCAAAAGAGAACTGGCATTTGTCTCATCAGCATGCAATTTTTGAGATCCATTCTGGTGGGGGCAGGCAACATCAGCTCAGCCAAGGTCAGTTCTGCAGGCTACTGGGCATGCTCCAAATCTTTGTACCTGGCCTTGATGCCCAGTCCACAGCTGAGCAGGTGCAGAGTCTTCTGTAAGTCTCGAAGACCATGAATCAGAAGGCCTCTCTTCTTCAGTCTTTACAATGCCATGTCTCTCTATGACTTTAGTCAACCAATGTCCAGACTCCAGCTCTCATAGTCCACTTTGTCAAATGAAAAAATGGGGGGGGGGTAAAGAAAGTGTCCTCATCCTAAAATTAAGTTCCTCAAAACTGTCAGAATCTCAGGACCTGAACTAGTTGGGGCAAGGGAGAATCCCCCCAACTACAGTCATGAGTAGAAAGAACTTAGCAGAGTAGCATTATAGGGCACACATACAGAGCACTCACGGCTATAGGGGTAACCTTCACCCTTCATGCAGATCAGCCCTAGCAGCAGTTACAATGTTCCTACAGGATGGCCTCAAACTACCTATTTTCAGGTAAGGAAACAGGTTATGTGACTCATTCTGGGTAATACACCTAGTAAATGGTCTAGGAGAGATTTGAACTGGTGTAGTCTGTACACTTCTTTGACTATGCTACCATTTAATTTGCTTATCCATTAACATATCCATCCATCCTTCCAGCAGAGTTTCATGTAAGCTTACCTAGCACCGACTAAAACATAAAAGAAGGTAGACAAGCGCTAGATTTCACTACTGAAAGTGGAGCAGTGCCTGAGGTAGGGTGCTGGGCTGCTTCCAACTTCCTGGGTCACCCTTAGGGTAGCTTCTGTGTGTACAGGTGAAGAGGCGTAGGCAGCACTCAGAACAAGATAATATTTTAAAAGTACTTGTCAAACACAGCAGCCCACAGACTCCGTGTGCAGACAGACGAGCCATGAGAGGCTGAGGCAGCTGGGTCGGGCTTCCTCCTCCCTTCCCTGGCTTGTCATAACTCTTTTCTTCTCATAAGGCAGAGGTAGAGAGGTGTTTGATGAGACCTCAGAGGAACTGAGGTACAGCAGAGAGCAGAAGTGAAAAGGTGGTCACAGCTCAGTGTAAAAACAACAAACAGACACAAAAAGGTCAGCTTACCATGTGTTACCCTCAAGTTTGATAATTACCTGTAAGGCAAACATTTGTTTGCCCTGAGAGGTTATGAGTGGTGTCTGCTACCCAGGGAAACTGAGTGGATGCTTGCATCTGGGAGAGTGCACAAGGGTAGGTAGTTTCTTGGTCCCCAGCATGGCTGTTCCCAGAAGTCAGAGTTGTTTGGTTTGGTTTGGTTTGGTTAAATCTCAGTGCCAGGTTTGGGATAGCTTCCTTTGAGTTGTGGGCCTGAGTAGTTTTCAAAACAATACATGCTATTGCCCTTGCTATTAATTACCAATGGTAAGTTGAGTTAAGAACTACTGCTGAAGATATCACTCACTTTAGTTACAGGACACAGAAATCAACCTGGAGCTGAACTGGACGTTCCCTCTGTGATGTTAACATTCTTGGTCCAGAAAGGTACCGTGCAGGCTGCTGGGGAAGAAAGACTCAACAGTAGCATGACTGTTTGAGGGATAACCAACCACTTTCTAAGGGGGAGGGGAGGGAGGAGAGGAGAAGGGGGAAGGAGGAAAAGAAGGAGAGGGAGAAGAAAAAGAGGAGGAGGAGGAGGAAGACTAGTCCCCACCCTAGCCCAGGAAACATCACGTAAGAGAGAGAACCAAAAGCGTAATAACCAGAGCATAGGAAGACGCGCTACGAAATACAGACCCCTGGCTAGGACAAGAGCACCACACTCAAGAACTCTGCAGCTGAACACACCCTACCCGCACAAGACCTGCACAAGATGGCACCCTTCAGCATTTCACCATGGAGCCCCATCCCATCC
This sequence comes from Apodemus agrarius, assembly GCA_964023405.1. Taxonomy (NCBI): domain Eukaryota; kingdom Metazoa; phylum Chordata; class Mammalia; order Rodentia; family Muridae; genus Apodemus; species Apodemus agrarius. The sequence goes on along the minus strand of OZ030006.1, from coordinate 151,435,967 downwards.
TGGGAGCTCTTGGTGGGGCAGAGGTGCCATTTTCTTCAGTAGTGTAGCCACTGGTAAGTTGTCCATGCTCCAGCGTCTCACCCAAACTCAACAAACAGCCCTAATGAAAAGCAGTCAGTAAAAAAGAAATAAAATAAAACAATGTGTGGAAACAGGAGAGCTATTTGGGAAGAGTTGAGGAAGGGATTTAGGGAGAGGGGCAGGAGGAGAAGACGGGGCAATGGGAGTGGCTAATCACAATAATATATATATATATATATATATATATATATATATATATATATATTTGAAGAAAATAAATGAAGAGGCAGTCTTGGCAGTCTTTTGCATTTTCCTCCTAGAATCTGTGATATATCCACACTGGACTCCACCGTGGCAGTCTTTTGCATTTTCCTCCTAGGATCTGTGATATATCCACACTGGACTCCACCGTGGAATTCCTTGGGCCCCAGAGGAAGCTTATCTTGATTCCACCACACACAGCTATGCAGACAGAGGTCAGGTCAGTTAATTTGAGTTCTCTGTCCAACCTGGGGCTCCAGCTAAAAGCTTCCCCAAACATATTTAATGCCACTCCCCAGATGCCCTTCTAAGGTCAGCATTAGAGAGTGTGGGAAAGTCTTCCCATGCTGTTCCTTCATGCTTTGCCGAGTTTTCAGTGTGTACTTCTCAGAGGCTTCCAGCCTTCTGCAAAGTCAATACAGACTACCTACTGGGACAGAAGGTGTGGGTGCAGCAGCAATGGATGTTCCTACCTCTCCCTGGTCTGAAGGTTCTGTTTGGATCTGAGTGTATTTCCCAAATCATTTGCTTGCCATGTTCCTGTAGAACAGACACAGATGGGAGCCAAAGGAATTCCAACATATTTCCTGGTGTGTTCAGAGGCTAGGAATAGGTTAACCCCGTGTTGTACAACTGCAGGGCATACTTGGCCTTCCTGTCACAGTAAATCTCCTACTCCTGCAAAGCTGAGTCCATCACATACCGTTGCCCAGGACACCATTGTCCAGGACAGGATCTGGAGAGAAGTTATGATGCTGGGGAGGAAGAGAGTGAGATTTGAAACCCATCTGCCTTTCACAGAACTTGTATTATTTCCCATGATTCTATTTTACCCCCAAGTTTAGAAAAAAATCCCCCCCAAATGGTGCGTGAGTGTTATACTCAAGCCAGAGGAACCTGGCTGCTTCAGGATGGGGAGAGGACCTGAACCAGGCAAGCTTGCATCGATCCTTCCATCAGGCAATTAGGGATGAGCAGGGCTTCCCAGCGAGATGCTCTGATATGTGTAGCCCGCAGCCCTCCCCCAAGACCCATGCTGTGAAATGCATCCTCCAGCAGGCACGGGCTCCAGCTGGCACGGGCTCCCTAGGCTGCCTGAGAGCAAGGAGGGCAGAGGGGGATTTCTGGCTGTGCTGTGCTCGAGCTTCAGGCGAGTTACCATTTCCCCCTCTACCTCTGTTCCCTTTTCTGTAAAATGAGACTGATGATAATATTCCATGGACTTTGGGTGAAGAATGAAAGAGGTGCATGTCTGGGAGAGCACATTGCTGGGGGGGGCGGGGGGGGCGAAGAGCAAGAATCCAATCCCATCTATCTGCCTTCCCAGAACCTGTATCATTTTCCATCGGGACAGCATCACCCTCTCAGCAGTGAAACTGCTCTGTACCTGCTCCACACCCCATTAGATGTTCTTCCGAGTGCTTCACACCCGTGATCACACACAGAGTTTTAGAGGAATTGCTGTCCTCACCCAGATTCTCTGTGTTAGATTCCATTGTTATAATAAATGCCGGAGGCAATCGGGTCATAAAGAAGAGAGGTTTGTTACTTGCTTCTTTCTTTCTCTTTCTTTCACCCCTTCTTTCTTTCCTTCTTTCTTCCTTCTTTTCTTTCTGTGTTAGGGCCCTCTTACCTCAGCTCCTGAGTGCCGGGATGACATGAGTGGGCTACACCCTCATTCTATATTCCGTAAGGGTCAGAGGTTCTTATCCGTGATTGGTTGGTTCTTGCTGGCTCTGGCTGTGTCTGGCACATCATGGTGGGAACACATGGTCAAAAAGGCTTCACACCAATAGAAGAGAAAGGAAGAGGAGGGGCCAAAGTTCTAACACCTCTTTCATAGGCATGCCCCAGCAACCTAACTTCTTCCCCCCAGGCCCCATGTCTAAAATGTTCCACTACCTCACAGTAGTGCCATAGGCTGAGGACCAAGCTTTGAACAACACAGGGGACTTGGGATAGCTTTGAGCTCCAAGCTGTTATCGTGTCCATAAATATATGATAATATGTGGTGTGGAGCGAGAGGGGCAGAGGCTAAATATTGGAGACTGGGGTTCGGGTGTTTTGTTTTTTGATGGTGATTTTGTTTTGATTTTGTTTGTTGTTTTGTTTAAATTTTCAATTTTGTTTATTGCTGAGTTTTTTTGGCTATGAAACTTAAAGAAAGCCATTAATTGCTTTTGAGCCTCATTTAACACTTCTGAACAACAGAAGTGAGAACAGAATGTGGCTGCTCAGGGCTCACTGAGAAGCAAATGAATATGACTGCATTTGACACCCATGGTTCCTTTACTCCCATGATGAGTTTATGTGAACGCAAGTCACCATGCCCATTTTACAGTCAAGGAAACCAGAACTGATTGAGCATTGAGATGAGATAAAAATGCTGACTGGGACCAGTGACCTTATTATTATGTGCCAGGGAAGCAAAAAAAAAAAAAAAAAAAAAAAAAAAAAAAAAAAAAAAACAACGCCCACAGAGAGCAGACTCAGCCACTCCCAGGAAAGGCTGCCTGGTTTATTTCCCCAAAGCTGACAGCCTCATTAATTTCATCTCAGCCAACAGAATCCTTATGAAGCTGTGTGATTCAGAAGTTCTGGTTGTGTTTCAGGGGGAGAGGGATTAGCTGATGTTTTCCCAGAGGCTGGAGACTAAAAGAAATGACCCCTGCTCACCCAGTCTAGCTGTCCCGCATCCATCAGATCTTCTGAGCTTCGGCAGATGCTGCCAATGTCTCCTCCACAGCTGCACCTGTTCACCTACACCTGAACGGGATCCAGGTCAGAATCCCAGGACCTTCTGTGCTGCAGCGAGAAACTTTGGATGGTGGCCTGTGGGTGGGCTGGCCACAGGCATAGGACGGGACAGATGGTTGGTACTCGGTACAATGGACCAGGATCACCAAAGGGCATGTGGTGTTTACCCAACTAAGTCGTTACAATACCCCTGTCATTACTGCAGGAGTATTACTTTTAATATGTATATTTGTTACTTTTCCAGTTGTTTGGATTAAACACCCTGATAAAAGCAACTTAAGGAAGAAGGGTTTATATTGTCTCTGTTCAAAGACGTAGCTCATCTTAGCAGGGAAATCATGAAGGCAGAACCTGAGACACGGGGTTTCCAGGTCCCTGTGCAGGAAGCAGGAAGTGCTGGTGGGCAGCGGTTGGTAGGTTTTCTCCATTTATTCAGCCCAGGACCCCAGTCTGGTTGCTGACTTTAATTTTGGTCTTCCTACCTTAACCAGCCTAATGGGGATAATCCCTCACTGGCGACATTTGAAACATCTCATTGCCAGTCGCGCATTCTCAATCTGATCAAGTTCACAGTTAACATTAACCAACACAGCACGTATGTATCCCAGCTAAGAGAGAGCCTCGAAATGGCCTGTTCTACAATCCCATTTTTAAAATTAGTTCTCTTAGCATCTCGTACAATACTTTCGAACCATGTTTACCCCTACCCAACCCTTCCCCTACCTATCCAACTTTCTGTATCCCCTCTCCTTTCCCTCTTACGCCCGTCAGATTTAATTCGCACTGCTTGGATGTGAGGCCTTCCACTGCAGCCTGGTCAGCTTACAAGGAGAAGCATTCTCAGAGACACTGCTTCTTCCTCTCCCAGCAATTATCAATTGCTCCTCGGCTAGGGGTGGGACTTCATGCCAGTCTCCTCCCTCCATGCTGGGATTTTGTCTGACTGGAGCTGTCACTGGTCCTGTGCATGCAGTCACACCCCTGTAAGGCCATGTGTGCGTCTGCCCTCTGCATCCCACCCTGTTTCACTGCAGTCGTCTGCCACCCTGTCTTACTCTATTTCTGCCACTCTGCAGGAATTCCTGAGCCTTGGCAGGAGGGAGTGTGATATAGATGTCCCATTTAGGGCTAGAAATTCCACAGTAGAGACATGGAAAATGAGAGATTTTCTGCCCATTATCCAGTTGTGGACTTTCAAGTTAATCACCATTTACTGCAAACAGAAACTTCCCTGATAAGAAGACAAGCAATAGTCAATAAATATAACAATAACTCAGTAGAAGCTGGTTAAATAGTATATCCATTAAGCAGAATACTAGTGGTGGGTTCTCTCCTAGTGCCTATGAACTATCTAGTCAAATAGTTCTTGATTTTGAAATATTTTATTGTCAATTATATATCTATATTTAGGTGTGTGTGTGTGTGTGTGTGTGTGTGTGTGTGTGTGTGTAGAAAATATAAAGTATATATTTTGGTGAATATAATATATGTGATATGTATATATTTGCACACATAATTTATCCAAATATAGTTATAATTTTATTTTCTTATTTTCTTATTTATTCACTTTGCCATCCTGGAGATAGAGTCCAGGGCCTCTTGCATGATATGCAAAGTGATCAGCACTGAAATACCTGCCCTTATAATGATATTTAGTGAAAGAGACATCCAGCTCACTGCCTGGAGTACGATTTCATATAGCTACATTCATGCCCACAATCAAAAGAGACTGTGTATTTTCTTTTGTCTTTTCATCTCAGCAACTTACTATCTCATAATTTTATTTGAAAATATTATTTGAACATCTATTGTGCCCAAAGCCTTGGACTTGGCCGGATGGAGTAATAAGTAGGCACTCAGATTCATGAGACATTCATAAAGAGTTTACAGCCTTACAGGTGAAGACAGCTCCACAGTGGACTATGCAATAGAGAGAACAGTGACAGCCAGGGAGAGCCAGAGCCGACTGAAGTGGGAATCCCCAGGAAGAAGGGACATTGGAAGCTACCCATGAATGGCCTTGATCTGACAGGATTTGAATATGTAGTGATTTGAGATAAGAACACTTTAGACAGACTAGAAAACACAGGAAAGGTAGAAGTTGTGGTTGACTTTGGGAAAGAGTAAATGGTCTAATTTGGTTGGTACCGGTTGGAATCATCAGGAAAAAGGCTAGACTTCTACAATGCTGAAAGAGAAGTGTGAAGCGAGGCAGAGGAAGACAGAAAGCAGCAGAACACCCAGGAGCCACCATTCACAGAATGGCCTAGGGTGGGATCCCAAGCTCAGAACGAAGCTGTTCTCCCAGGGTTCCCCACCCCTCACATTATCAGGAAAGAGCCTGGACATTACATTCTAAAGCCTTGGGGTCCAGTTCCCACAGTGCTGCCTTGCCGGTGAAAGTCAACACTGCCTTGAGACTCAACTGTTATGTCCAGGATGAGCGTGTGGCTCAGTGAGAGAGCATTTGCCAAGTGTGCATCAGGCCCTGGGTGCAGCTCCTGGGATGGATGGGTAGATAGATAGATAGATAGATAGATAGATAGATAGATAGATGATAGATAGATAGATAGATAGATAGATGATAGATAGATAGATAGATAGATAGATGATAGAGAGAGAAAATAGATAGATAGATAGATAGATAGATAGATGATAGATAGATAGATAGATAGATGATAGATAGATGATAGAGAGAAGATAGATAGATAGATGATAGAGAGAGAAGATAGATAGATAGATAGAGAGATGGATAGATGATAGATACATAGATAGATAGATAGATAGATAGATAGATAGATGATAAAGAGAGTAGATAGATAGATAGATAGATAGATAGGTAGATAGATAGATAGGTAGATAGATAGATAGATAGATAGATAGATAGATGATAGATAGATAGATAGATAGATAGATAGATAATAGTATCCTAAGGAGAACTAACTCCTTCACCTGCCCCATTCAGAGCATGAAGGTGGGAGTGTGCTTTACCTCCTTGGAAGGGCTCACAGCCTGGGTGTGCACACTTAGGGAGCACCCAAATCAGCAGGGAATGTAACTAACATGTAGGTCTGGGCACTGGGCAACATTGCCCAGAAGCCCAGACCCGAGACTGCACCTGTCCTCCAGCTATTGACCTCTATAAAAACATATATAGTATGCATGTATGTTTAAAAACCATTTCCCAGGCTAGCAGCTCAGAGTGATGCATGGTTTCTGAGAAAGCCAAGCAGAATAGGTGGTCCTCTTGTCACCTTGGCCATCTGACTGCAGAACCATTAAGGCTATACTGACGGGGCAAATTAAAGCAGAATGCATACGTTTCTCTGGGATGAGAATACACAGGGTAGCATGGGGTAGGTGTGAGGTAGTGAGGCGATATGTTGAACTCACTGAAATGTACCATCAAGCACGAGAGAAGAGAGAACTAGGTGTGCTGTTTAGTATTTTGTCAACTTGGAAAAAGCACTAGAGTGATCTGTGAAGAAGGGACCTCAGTTGAGAACATGCCTCCATTAGACTGGCCTGTAGGCATGTCTGTGAGACATTTTCTTCATTATTCATTGATTTGGGAGGACCCAACCCAATGTGGGCAGCAGTGCTGCCCCTGGGTATTGGCCCTAGCTTATTTAAGAAAACTGTTAGAGCAAGCCACAGACAGCAAGACCGCAGACAGTATTGTTCTGTGGCCTTTGCTTCCTTCTTGCCTCCAGGTTCCTGCCTTGAGTTCCTGTCCTTACTTCCTTTTACAATAACTGTAAAATGAACTAAACCCTTTCCTCCACATGCTGCGTATGGTCCTGGTGTTTATCTCATCAATAAAAACCAAACTAGGACAGTAGTAAAGAAAGACCTCCAGAGACTGAAGCATCCCCTTTGAATCTGCTCACAAATGTCAACAGCACCAGGGACAGAGACAGAGCTCCCTGCTGTCACTCACAGCAGCCAGGGAGGTCCTTAGCTGTAGTAGGGAGCCCAACTCAAATAAGCTCATCCTTGGCTAGATGCAGAAAAGAATTTCAGGACAAACCAGTATGAGACAGAGTTGAAGTTTATTGTTAGAAGGAGGAGGAGGAGGAGGAGGAGGAGGAGGAGGAGGAGGAGGAGGAGGAGGAGGAGGAAGAGAGGAAGAGGAAGAGGAAAAGGAAGAGGAAGAGGAAAGGAAAGAATAGAATACACCTAAGGGTGTGGTGTGGTGAGAGAGTGTGGGTGTGGCGAGACAGCATAGGTGTGGACTTCTTAGGGGAAGATCACAGTTTACTAAAAGACTTAAAAAAAAACAAACTATAGATTCTAAGCACAATTTCTAAAAAGAAAGAGATTTTCTCTGGGGAAAGAAGAAGGCATACTCAAGTGTGGGCATGGGCTTCAAAGGAGAAGTCTGCAGTGGAAACTATTCCACTCTAACGTTTATCCTAGATACCATGACTCTACTCTCATATCTAAGGTAAGCATTAGAATTAAGTAGTTGCTTTCCACTATAGAAGTCATAATTGTCTTAAAACTAGCCATATCTAGCATGTTGGTAGCTATTAAGCTACATCTTGAAGGGATACTCTTTCTGGTAAGTAAAATTACAGGCTGGCTCTGGAGGTATCTTGGTTTGGTTATAATCTGGTAAGGTGAGCCAGAAGTCACTGGAATTGCACCAGGGCGTTAGAAGACACCCCTGAACTATAGAGGGGGGTTTCTGACAAGATTTTTACAAATTTTCAAATTTTTATCTGGAAAGAGAGAGAGGACTTTATGAAATGTTGCTCCTTGTATTGGAATCCTTGATTCTCAATTGACAAAAGGCTTCGACAAGTTTCCTCCATGAGGAACTCCCTTTACCCCTCACATTCTATCTTTCTACCCCACCTCATGGTTACTAACCTGACACACACACAGTGGGACTCAATAACGCAGAGCACAGTAGGACTGCCCTGAGCCCTGCTGAGAACTTCAAATCACACACACTGGAAGAGATGACACAGAGATCAGCCCCAGAGTGGTCGTCCTCCTAGACTTGACCTACCAAAGCTCAAAATGAAGCCAGACTCAAGAAATGTATCTACCTCCTGGGACAACAGGCAATGCTCTTAAAGGAAAAAATAACAAAATGTGGACTTGGTGAAATCATAAACAAAATGTTAAAAAAAATACTACATATGTAAAGGGACAGGAAAGGGAAAACCCAAAATAAGGGGAAACAAGCATAGCAGAGAAAGAAATTGGAAGAACATCTAGAAAGAAAAGAAATAGATGAAATTTATACAGTTGAATCTTCAAACTGTAACACAGAAAATTAAAAAATGGAGAAAATGACACCAGAGACTCAATGACCTATAGAGAAACATCAGCCAATCTAGACAGTTTATGTTTGATCTCACTGATGCTTAAAACTCTTGCAATATATATCTGCTGGGAATCCCATCCAGTACAAATTTCATTTCAGATATTATATTCCTAGGGGGTGAAACACTGCTTAGAAATTCCATTTAGTTATTTTTTAAAATCACATTTCTTGCCCCATTGTGTTCATATATATCTTTAAACCCTTACACATATTTAGAGCAGCTGTCTGCAGACGGCGCCTGCGGGTTCCGCTCGCCGTGTTTCTGCTTGTCTCCTTCTTTTGAGTCATCATGGGAGTAAGAGTGTGCATAAACTTCTTGACAGAAAATGCAAGTCAAGGACCTAGGTACTGTGCATACAAGTACTGAAAGAAAATAGAAGTTGGCCCAGAACTAAACCCAGAGGAAAGGGGCCCAACAAAGAGGCACGCCGAGGCCTCAGCACTGCTTCTGGGAGCTGAAGCAGAGCCTCTGTGCAAGGTCACTAGGGAGCTTCATCCTAAGTTAAACGTGCATTTCAAACAATCCAGAATTCCAATTCTAGATTTTTACTCTTGACAAAGCTTGTCCTTTAATAATGATACCAGCTTTTTCTATACAGTCACAACAGACTGCTGATAGCCATGTTTTTATTACTACCCGTCCCATTGTCCCTTTGCAGTGAACTCAATGAACTTTTCTTTCTTAAAATAAAAGCACGACTTCTCTGCTCCCGTGTTAACGCTGTAACCCCAAGCTCATGCCTGGATGACCTATGATCTGGAGGTTTGTTTTTTTTTTTTTTCCTGAGAGTTAAAAGTTATTGTGTAACTTGCTTTTGCAGGTGCTGAACTGTGAACTGTGACTTTATGTGTGCATCGTGCTTTCTGGTGATAGAGTTATGTGGCGGTTTTCAGGAAAAAATAATGGGTCTGAGGAAAATAATAAAAAGGCTTTTGATTATGTATTATTGTATAACAAGGAAGTGTGTAACCAATAAGAGAGAGAGAGAGAGAGAGAGAGAGAGAACCTAAAACTCAGCTTCAGAACAACAGTGAGTCACTCATCAGCTTGCACCTGCCAAAAAATAAAAAATAAAATAAATAAAAAACCATCCACCAACAGCATCAGCAAGTCAGCAAGTAGACAAAGGAAAAAGTATGCAATGTCTGTTGTCAACACCACCCTGAAATAAAAAGAAATTAATGGTACTTGTAACAGAATAGATGGACCACAGACACATCAGACACAAGTGAGTATACATCATGTGACTTCGTTAATATTAAATTCCACAAGAGGCAAAACTAATGTGTGTTTAGGGAAGGCAGATGAGTGCTTAGCTGGGGCTGGGACAAGAAGTTGAACCTAGCCGAGCGCTGCTTATTACCTACGGCAGTTTCGTTTGTAATGATGAGTGATTGGGCGGAGACTGTCAAAATCCACGGAGCTGCGTAGTCAGAATGAGCACAGGTTGCTGCATATGAATTATTACACCAAATGCCCTGAGACCTCATTTCTAGAGAAAGTCCAGCACTAGCAGCCTTCCTGCCTTCATTTTCCTCCCGGCTGACCTAATATAATGCTGCATTCCGTGGATGTTATATGCCACGACTGTAGAAATGAACAGATAATTCCATGTTGACTCATGTCTCTGAGCTTCCAGGAAAGCCCTTCCTTTCTCAGATGTTAATTCTTCCAAGAAATATTCCCAGATCCCCAGACTGGCGACTCCTACAACACTCTGGTCACAGCTCTGTCGGACTATACCACCTTTCAAAACGAATTATTAAGTCTTTTGTCCGCTGCATATAAGCTTCAAGAAGCCAACAAATCCACCCTGGTAGTTTTTATTACACCATCTCCTAGTCCAGTGTTTACTAATTGCATGCACTTCCTAGATGTCAAACAGAACGGTTGCTTCAGAAGGTTCTGGAAACAGGAGCCTCGGAGGCCCTGTTCTATTTAGTTTCTGTTCCTGTTAGTGCTGTCCAAAGAGCCATGAGATCTCATTTCTAGAGAAAATCCCTGCATGGACAGCCTTCTACCTTAACTTAGCCCTGCCAGAACGAAGCAACAGTCACACGCATTGTTTTCTAGGGTCTCATAACTGTCCACAGACATCCCACAAGGCAAATTGTTGAGCATCAAAAAGGCAGGTGGGTCTCTTCCTCAGAAGGTCTTAAAAAATGGGCCCTGCCTCTGAGATGGCTAGATCCAGGAAAATGTGATGGTGACCTTTTCGAGAGCTGGGTGCCTATCTTTCTCTCTACGCCTGTGCCAGCCTTCCTTTATTCTTCCTCTTCCTCAAGCGGCTTCCTTTATGTCTTAGTTCCACAGCACTTTCCCAGCGCGTCTGCTTGGCTTGGCTCTCCCTTCTTCCCCGGTCCTACTGATCTCCATCCTGGGTTTTCATCGAGTATGATGCTCGACCCAGCCTCTTCCCCTCTGCTCCCTCCTGCCCCCCCTCGCCCCCCCTACGCCCCCGCGGGGAGCAGAGTTCCTCACGAAGCCCAGAGGTGGGAGGTGGGCCCTGGCGCCGGTCCGCCCCTCAGTGCGTGTGCGAATGCCTGTGTGGCTGCGGTGACGCGCAGGCGACGGCGGGAAGGGGAGGGAGGGAAGGAGGGAGGGAGGGAGGGAGGGAGGCCACCGACCGCCCCGCCAGAGCTGCTGGGCTGCTGGGCTCCTGCGCGCTCACGCTCCCCGCCGCCAGCCTAGGCGCAGGCAGGGCGCAGGCGGCGGCGGCGGCGGCGGCGGCGGGCGGCATGGAGAGCCTGCTGGAGAACCCGGTGCGCGCCGTGCTCTACCTCAAGGAGCTCACGGCCATCGTGCAGAACCAGCAAAGCCTCATCCATACCCAGCGCCAGCGCATCGATGAGCTGGAGCGGCGTCTAGACGAGCTGAGCGCGGAGAACCGCAGCCTGTGGGAGCACCAGCAGCTGCTGCAAGCCCAGCCTCCGCCTGGGCTGGTTCCGCCGCCGCCGTCCGCCCCGCTGCCTGCTCCTGCGGCCGTTGCTCCGGCCGCCGCCGCGGCCCAGGAAACGCTCCAGGACCACGGACAGCTCACGCCCGCCGCGCCGGAGCCGCCGCTTCAGCACCACGGACAGCTCCTGGCGCAGCCCCAGCCGGCACCCAGCAGCCGGGGTCAGACTCCCCAGTCGCCCCACCAGCAGCACCTGGTGGCCCCCGGGGCCGTGGCTGACAAGGAGAAGGAGCGTCCCTCGAGTTGTTGTGCTGCCGCGGGAGCCCTGATTCAGCACGCATCCCCCGCCGCCCTCGGCAAGGGCGTCCTGAGCAGGAGACCCGAGTGAGTGGGGCCGGGGACGAGGAGGTGGGAGAAGCGAGTGGGTGTGAGGAAATAGGGGAGATCTGCGTGTAAGAGTGAAGGACTTGAGTGCTGTGAAGTGAAGCGGGCAAAAAAAAAAAAATGCCTTGGGTAAAAATGTGTCAAGGAGAGTCCCGCAAAGGAGGGCTTGAGATCCACGTTGGAAGGTCTGTGCTGGTTGGGGCAAAAGGAAGTATCTGGACCATCTTTAAGGGCAAAGAATGACAGGAATGGGCTTTCACTGGTTGGGGATATTGGTAACTTCCAGGAATTAAAGGAGATAAAATTGGGAGGAAGTTGGAGACAAAAATTAAGCCAAAGCAGGGGACCATTGAAGGATTTAAGCTGGGAATTTTTTGAAAGGGAGTTTGCATAGTACAAGTGTTTAAATAAAGAGTGAGACGCCAAGACAGGCTTCATCAGAAGGCGTGAGAGCTTTATAGGGGCCGGGGTCCAGCAGCAAGGATTAGAGTAGGTGGAATAAAGCAAAGAACGTGGGAGGATGTGAGCAGTCGGGGAGCTGGATGCAGGAAGATGAATGGTGGGGGGCAGCGCTGCCCGGGGGAAGGAGCTGGCTCTTGATCTGATGCAGTGAGAGTCGAAGCCAGGAGTGGCTCACTTGGGGAAGCTTCCTCCCCTCTGACCCAAGTGAACACCTTTATGCTGAGTCCCCACAGTGCCAAAGGGTACGCAGAAACAGCCCTCCAGACTCCTGGGTGTCTCTGTTACAGCTTCCTGCTCACCTGGCTGGAGCTCTCCACTGACTCAGAGGCTTCTCTGGGCGCAGGTGATGGGGATAGAACAGTGAGGTCAGAGACAGCTGGAAAGCAGTTTCTTGAGTGTAATGCCTCTATAAATCTCTGTGGTGGCCTCTTATGGCAAGCCCTTTGGTTATTAGGAAACCTCATCTTGGATTCCAGGAGAAATGTTAATTGTCCCCACGCAGTCTAGGGCCTCACTATTTCTCTTCACTTGTGAGGTCCATGGTACAGGAACGTGGGAGGACGAGATAAAGGGGGCTGGAACGTTTTCTCCTCCGTACCGGGAGAGCGTGGTGATCCTGTCAGGATTGCTTCTTTTTAGACAGGCGAGGGAAGAACAGCCCTGTGGCAATCAGTACCTGGTCAGCCCTGGCCTTGATGATGTGATGCTGCAGGGGAGGGAGGGGCGAGCGAGGAGAGCCGAGCGCCTCACCTCTGCTCGCATGTGCTTTATGTCAGGAAGACACTTGTGATGACTGGCTGCATTACTTGAGAGCTCACCTCTTCTCTGCGCCCTACCTCACTTTCCTCTCCCGTCTAGGTGGAGTTAAAAGGGGGAACCAGGCATGCTTGATCACAGGGTAGGTTTGGCCAGAAACACAGGAGCTCAGGGGTGGAGATCTAGGATGATCTGGCTTGACAGACCTGACGCATCTGATTCAAGACCCAAGAAAATCCTTTGTGGCCTGTCTTTCGGTTTTATGACCGTCTTCCCCCCCCCACCCCCCACCCCCCTGCCTGAAAACCAGAGAGTCGGGTTTTCCTCAATGACCACATCTTGGCTAAAGACAACATTCTTCCAAGATATTATATGGCCTTTTCCCCCAACAGAGGGAACAATTCCACCCCACTTCCCTGGGGTCAGCCGTAGAGACCTGGCACTTAGAATTCTTCACTTGAATTCTCTCCTCGTGATATCTGGTGTCTTCTTTCTCTCCTGTTACAGCCTCAGTATCTTTGCAACTTGTTGGGAAGCTGTGATGATTAAGAGTTGATGACTGATCTTGTTCTTGGAGAAAGACTTCTCTGTGCCCCCCTCCCCAAAAGGGTCCCAGAGAGCCCATGCCTTCCATACAGATGTTCCTGCTAAGAGTCCAGAGGTTGGGGAATCACCTGGATTCTTCTCTGGCCTCACATGTCGATACCATGTGACATCCTTGTCTCTCTGTCTTCCCTACCCTGCTTCTGCTTCCCATGGAGAATAAGAACCAAGCAGCATGGTGGAAGGCAATGGAAGCTGCTGGGACATTGTACTAGGAAACTTGTGACAGTCGCTAAGGGGTTCATCATGCCATTAGCCTCTCCAGAGTCTTCAGCCTTTCCCCTTCTCTCCAGGCCTAGATTCCCAGAAACATCAAGAGCGAGCAATAGTTACCTCCCTTCCCATCATCTTTCTCCCCTTCTTTGTGAAGTAAAGCCCACATCGGATGGCTGATGGCCCCTGGAATACTATTTCTCCCCCATGTTTTTGCCTGACTTCAAGCGACATTTTCCCCCTTAGAACTCAGGAATGAATCACTGTGGCTCATTAAGTATTTAGCTCACTCTGTCCTCTGCCCACAGCCTCATGGGTGTTTATCCTCTGCGCATCTCTTATTCCACAGGGCAGGGCTAGGTGGAGCCAGCAGGTAGAGAGACACCCCTAAGTACAGAGTAAGGGAAGGGACCAGAACCAGCAGCTGTGCCCCTGAGCCCCACCTGGTCTCTATCCCATGCTTCTGCTAAGTCACTTCCCTGCTATGCAGAGGGCAAGAGATGGAAGAGGAAGGTATTCGGACCACAAGTTTCCTGCAAAGCTTTGCTTATTCCTCTCTGTCCTCATTACAGAAGGAGAAAATGGGTCTATGTAGGTGACTACAGATGGGTAAAAGGTTCAAAGTGTCAGACACTGTTAGATAGCATCTACACACACACACACAGCCATACAGTCTGTTCTCTCCTGAAGTTCTCTTCTTGCCCCACACTGGGCAGGCGCTCAGGAGCTGGGAAATGATGGGATCGTTTAGTGGCTGTCTGATGGGGATTGGTGTGCAACCTGGCGTCTCTCCCTCCTTCAGCTGGGGGGACACACCAAGGGGTTGGCTTTGGGAGCCAAGCTAAGAAAGCAGCAGTGTGGAGGCGCATGAGTACAGCCATATTACAGAAGGCCTAGGGGTTAGCATCCTTTCTCTGCCCACTTCCCGCTCCTGCTAGCGCGAGCCCCCACTGTTTACGCTATTTAATGGAAGCAGCAAACATAGCTTCTGTCTCTTCCTCTTTTTCAATCAAGGCTCACAGCATCTATGGAATTGATTATTATCTTTTTCCTGGCTGGAGCCAGGTCTCAGCCTGCCCTGGAAAAGACCTCTTGCCATAGACGCGCGTGGCCCTGTGCTGCCGTTGTGACCACGGCTTCTGTTACGGCACACTTGTCCACCTACTCAGTCACATGTTCAGTCAGGCTCCCAGGGCCTGCCCGGGTCTTCAGTCCCAGCGGCAGGTGATTGTGCACATCGAGGTTTGGGCATCCTGCTTCATGTTCAGCCTTTTCTCCACGCTCCCTGACTCAATGGGAAAGGCTAAGTGTCCTCAGTACTTACTGTGGCTGTGCGTCTTCCTCCCTCCCCCTCCTGGAGCACCCTTCCCTTCTTCATTGCTTTCCTCCTTATCTTCTTCCCCCCCCCCTTTTCTTTTCTTTTTCCCCCGAGACAGGGTTTCTCTGTATAGTCCTGACTGTCCTGGAACTCACTCTGTAGACCAGGCTGGCCTTGAACTCAGAAATCCGCCTGCCTCTGCCTCCCAAGTGCTGGGATTACAGGCGTGTGCCACTAGGCCCGGCTCCCCCCCCCCTTTTCTTGAATGTTCTCTCTCCGTCCTTTCTTCCCCTGTCCTCCCCTCTTTTTTCTTCCTAATGGAGATCATGCCCATGGCTTTGGACACACTAAGCACATGTTCTAGCACAAAGCTCCACCCCCTGGCACCACATGAGACCCATCTTCAGTCATCTCCAGAGTCCCTTAGCATCACGCCGCCTAGGGCCTGGGTACAGAGTTATGCATAAGCCTTTTAGCCGGAGTTGTCTGGGATGCTGCTTGGAGCAGATATCTCTACTGCTGAGTGAGGGTGGTCTCCCCGAAGGTGGCAAGTGTCTGGCCGGCTCACCCTGAAAGCTCTCCGGAGTGTGAAGTTCTTTGGCAGAGCTACATGTTTCAGGTGTTCCATCTGTTTAAAAGCCTGAATTCTGTGCTGTGGAAAGGCAGGAAGGAAGTGGTCCTTACATGACATATAACAAGACACATCTAGAAATGTTTAAGCAAGTGAGAGCATCCTGCAGCTGGCTAGAGCCATCTTCTCTCCAAATATCATAGAGTAGAAAGAATGGGCATACACAAAAATTTGGAACCAGATGGAAGGGTTTCTTGGCTAGAGGTGAGGGTTTGTGTCAGAAAATAGTAAGAGCCAAAGATAGCCAGAAAGGAAACTGTCTATCAAATTCAGCCCTGGGATCCATCTGTGTGACATGCAGACATCCCTCCTTCCTCTGACAGAGCGTCCCTGCCTGAGCCACGTCAGTGGGCGGGGGCAGTCTCAGCACGTCTTGAGCCGAGGCTTGCCCCGTTGCCAAGGCTCATTCCTTTGTCGGTCCACACCCTGTCCATTTTCTGCTATCAACAGGCAGAGGATTCCAAACAAACTAGTTGGAAAGTGGGGTCTGAGGAAGGTTCACTGGGGAGGGACTGAGCCGCTTATTCCCTCCCGGAAGCTGGTACAGAGCAGATCTTTATACAGTTTGCATGCCAGACCTTTGCAAAGGTCCAAAGCAATCCTCCTTCTGCCCTTTAATCCAGAAACAAAAACAAACAAACAACAACAAACCCCACAGTTTTGAGGCTCAAGCCATCCCCTATTCCATGCATGCATCTTCCTTTCCTCCCCCCTCCATCTCTTCCCATATTGTCTGGACAACACCACAGGGCCCCACACAGCCATCCTGGCACAGGTCCCTCTTGGCCCCAACCCAAGCCAAGAGGCACAGCAGTCAGTACCACTGATTCAGCAAGTATCTGTGCAGCCTGACTGCCAAAGGTTGCTTCCTGGGGAGGAAAAGGAGAGAGGTTGGGTTAGGGATGGGTAGGAAGGGAAGGAGACGGGTTGTGATATGAAAAAGAAAAGCAAGCTAGGACCCACAGCTGGGGCAAAGGTCTAAAAGAAAACCCAACTCTTGAGTTGAAACCCCCACCTAAAGATTTTTACACTAACTTCTCTTACTGGGAAACCAGAACATCCCCCCCCCACACACACACACAGGGGTCCAGACATAAACTCCATGGTCTAGCACACAGTAACAGCAGCAGCTTCAGGAGAGGTTCTGGGGACTCTCGTTACACGGGCAGGTTCTCAGCCGGGAGAATTCTGGCAGGCTCCCAACCTCAGGACACTGCAGCAACTTTCTGCTTCACTCTGGAAAAGCACCAAGTACTGGTCTCTACCGAAGCTGCAAAGGGCTTCTCATTTCTGTGCAGGAAAGGGACAGCTGGGCGTCGTTTCTGGTTCTGAAAGCCTTCGTAGAAAGAGAAAGATAGGAGGGCGGTGAGGAGACAAGCTGGAGCTCTCCACTGGAAAGCTGGAGAAGCACTGAAGCCCAGACACTTAGGGTCTAAGCATCGGAGAACCTGGGATCTCAGAGGCACACACAGGCCGGAGTTCCGGGGTAACCTCACCCCATCCCACTTCTTCTTTCAGTCCTTAGGAACTCTGAACTGTTCCTTACTTACCACTATGCTGGCCTCTTATTTAGCACTAAATACAGCACAGTATTTCAACGTATAAAGACCAAGGGAGGGTGAATGCATCACCCACTCTCAAAGAACATCAATAGACCAGAATCCACACTCGGGTTCCGTCTGGTCTATTAGGTCACCTTTGGACATGTGTCCCTTGTTCTTTTATTCCTCTACCACCAGACAACACGCACCCAGAGCATTTCAGAGCTGCGACTATTGGCTCGACCTTGTCAAGCAGCCAGGCAGGACAGAGCCACCGTGGCCTGTGATCTCTACGAGATGTGACAACTTCACAGCTTGAAAATGCATCCTATGCCAGCTGCAAGCTCTCCTGCAGCACTTTAAGATTGTCTGCCCTTCTCTTAAGATATCAAAGACATGTGGGTTGTCACCATGCCCTCTGGTGAGAAGGAACTCTACCACTTTTCCTAAAATGGGAAGCCACTTGTCTCCTCAAGGAAAAGGCAAAGTGACCTGCCAGGGACAACAGTGATCCGTGGGGACAGAAGCCGGGAAATGCCTTCCTTGTTCAGAAAAATGCAGGTCCAGTGAGTCCCTTCTGCTGACAGCTCCTACTGGGGGTACAGGGCAGAGCTTCACTATGGAACCCCCACAGCAGGGGAGACAAAGCAGGGAGAGACCAAAGAGACAAGAGGCCCTTACGATGCTGAATGACACAGTGAGGGAACTGTGGGGACCCTACTATCTCTGGTCAGACCTAAAGGATATGAGATTTCTCTCAGTTTTCTTATATGAGGTACTTCTAGAACAAAGAAAACACATGAAAGATTCTCAGATTCTCTCACAGGTGCAAAAGCCCCTACTGGCACATGTGTGTGTGTGTGTGTGTGTGTGTGTGTGTGTGTGTGTGTGTTTGTGTTTCTGAGTGCTCTGGGGACAGGCTGTTTTGTTGTTGTTCTTTGCTGGCTTCTGGAGAGTTATGTAACTAAGGCCAACACTGTGCTGCTGCGTGGTACCTGTCCCTTCCCCGGTGCAGGCTGCTGTGGACAGAGGGTATGCAGAGTCCCTTCCCTGAGAAGGTCCCGTGCTCTGTGCTGCCATCAGGTGATTTCATCTTGTCCAGAGCTACAAGGACTAAAGGACTTCATGGGGCCCTCTGGGGAATCAAGCAAATGTCAGCACTAGAAGGATGCTGTAAGGCCACCTGGTCCAGGCTTCCTCCCGGGAAGGAGAAGGTCAAAGGCAGAGGGAAGAGTCTGATGCTTCCAAACGACTGAGTCGCAGGACTGGGTGTAGAGCTCCCTCCTTTTTTAAATTAATTTATTTCTTAATTATCCTTTCATCCCAGTTGCACCCCCTCCTCTCCTGCAAGTCTCACCCTTCCAAGTCCCATGCCCCCACTACCCCCTCCCTTGTTCCCCTGGCTCTTCATGGTGAGCGATGAGAAGGATGGATGCATCTGGGCGCTCCCGTGACACTCAGAAACAAACTTGCCGCTCCCTGCTCCCTCCTGGGGTTTGAGGGACTGTGGGAGTCCACAGCGGCTGCTCTTCACAATCTCTTCCCCGGGACACAATCCCAGAAAGTGTCTTGAGCATTTTCCAGGTCATCCTGTTTTTAAGATGCCCCGTGTAGGACAGGATAAAAACCCCCCTTACGGCTTCGTCAGCCTTCCCCACCTCCATGTAGAAGTGTGTTTGTGGACAACTCCGAGGGCAGTGTTAGCCAGAAAAGTAGGCCACAAGAAGGCTCTGGCTGCCTGAAGGCCAGGGCAGGAGGCTCAGAGGCGTAGAGAGGTTGCTGAGGACCTAAGTGCCCCCTCCTTTCCACTGATGTGTTGAAAGAGTTGAAACTGCTTGAGGGAAAGGGAGAGGGCGCAAAGCTCACTCACGGTGGGGGGGAGTAGTTCTGTCATATTTGGGCTATAGAGGGCAGCCTCCCCTGTGAGGCCATCCTTGCTGCAAAAGCCACAGAAGACGGACCGAGGAGGCATCCGGGCGCTAGGAAAGCTCTTGGTCTTATCAGGGATCTTGAGATAATGTTTGGGATGGCAAAATTCTCCATGACAATGTCAGGCGTTGCTACCGAGCGGCAAGTATGGGCTAGCAGCAAGCAGGGCTTGACGGCCCATGAACCCAAGATGTGGGAGACAAGAGCGGAGCACTGAGCCAGTCCCCGATGAAAAGATGCTGCCTAAAAAAAGCCAGGGTCCACAGAGCCAAGAGGGTTTTAAAAAAAAAGAAAAGCCAGTGTCTGTAGAACCAAGAGGGTTCTTGGCTTCTGGAGTGGATGGACAGAAGGGGGTGGTGTCAGGGCTGAGGAGGAGCTGACCAGAAGACAAAGCCCCTCTCGCTGTAGTTCACAATTAGCCCAACAGCACTGAGCTGGCTATCCCTCATCTGAGCATGTGCGAAGAGCAGGTCTGGGGGCTCAGCGCTCCAGGCTGCTATGGAAATGAAGTGTACGGTAGACAGCACCTGTCCATCTGCAATGGGGCCCTCTGTTCCTGTCTATGAGCGAGGAGAGTTCACCTCTCCTCCCCAGCCTGACTAGTCTAGCCTAGGAGACGCCACCAATGAGCAAGCACGAGAAAAGATTCTGATGAATGTCTTAGTCACACACATCATACCCTTGGAGGGTGGACGAGCAGTAGAAACTGTCTACAGGATGCAGTCCTTCTCTCTGGAAGAGGCAGGAGACTGGGATGTGGCCCGTGGTAGATAGCACACAGGAAGCTCTCGGCCCCATCCCTCTTCACCCCAGGAAGAGGGAGGAAGGCGGAGGAGGAGAGACAGAGCTGGAAGATGAGGTGGGAAATCACTGCTCTGCCCGGGACACATCGGGAACCCTCGAGGCCTGCCCCTCTGCCCCTCGGCCAAGCATTTCTTGAAACATCTCCCAGGTGATGTTAAGATCCCGATGATGGAGGGTGAAAGGCATGCCCACTGTGGGGGGTGTTCGTGAGGCTAGGTGAGTGCCTTACTGAAATGGGCTTGAAGGTGTATGCATGGCTGTGCAGGCTTAGCAGTGAGGCCGCTGTCACCTCCCTATCCACCCCTAGTCCCCAAGTGAGGTCTGTCTGGTCAACTCAGAACTATCAGAAAGCCAGCTGGTTGGTTGTTGTTTCTGTTTCCCTCTCTTCATGGCAAGCTTCATCCCCTCCCTTCCTTTCTTCTCCCCTCCCCCTCCCCCTCCCTCTCTGCCTAGCTGGTTCATTCCCACCTCACCTCTGTAATCCTCTGCAAAACAGGGACCCCCTCCCCCACCCATCCTCCTGTCACTGGTGTGCTGTCTGGGAAAGGCAGGATTCCTAGATCCCCTGTCCCCCCCATAAAGTAAACCTCTGGGAGGAAGGCCCCTAGAAAGTGGGCGTTGCTGCCGCTGAGCCGCTCCCAGGAGCTCTCTGTAGAGATACAGAGCTTCAATGTTGCAGTACAGCAAAACACAATAGAGAGAAACCTGCATGGCTTTCTCTGCAGAATCTCCCCACTTGCCCTGCGGCCAGGGACTGGCACTAGCTAGCTGCCTGGCTTTTAACTTGCCAGGTCAAACCAGCCTCCTGCTTCCAGCAGTCAGGAATGCGCTCCCATCCCTGGCACAGGCAGGGAACTCCACAATTTCCTCCTTGATGAATGGTTCCAATCTACCACAATTTTCAATCAGTCCTAAAATTTAACACAATGATTATTTAAAAACAACAGAAACAAAAACTCTGCGAAGCATTTGGGAATTGTTTGATTGGGTCTAGCATCAGGATTTCCCTTACAAGAGCATACAAGAGGCTCTGCCCAGAAGCTTTGACTATTTCGTGCTACTCAGTAAGGCACACACAAACACGCACACACATGCACACGCACATGCACACGTGTGCACACACGCGCGCAAGTACACACACACACACACACACACACACAAAACCAACTCCGACCCCCCCCCTTCCCCGTCCCCAGGACTTCCAGAGTCCAGTACAGGCATCAGGTTGACAGCACCCTTTTCACACAACTGGATTCTGATCCTACAGCCAAGTCAGAGTTAATGCCAGGCCTCCTTCCCAGACCCAGTTACAGCCTTGCAGCAAGCCCTCCCCTTGCCCGGGCCTTGATTTCCCTCCTACTCCCTGGGTCAATCATTTATCCCCTTGGCTTGTATCTTCAACTCACCAAGAGTAACAAGCAGAGCCCTTAGCAGGGAACGCATCGCAAATCAAGACCCTGGGAAGGGGGTTCAAGAGACCAACTGTTCTCTTTATAGGAGTAGGGGAGCTGTGGCCGGTGAACCTTTGTAGGATGGAATGAAGGGGAATCCCGAAGAGGCTAAGAACCCTGGAAATTTCCACTGGGTCCCCTGTGGCTATCAAGGCATAAACCTAAAGAACAGCAGGAGGGGGCTCTGCAGCCAGCCCGGCGGCCTCCCTCCCTCCCTCCCTCCCGAACCTAGAGACGCCCCTCCCCTCCGCCCTCTCCCCTACTGGCCAGACCCCATAAGCTGCCTGGTCCCCAAGCCACGGGCAAACCCAGGAAAGTCCTTCCTCCTCCACCCACTCCTGGGACTCCCGGCTGGGGGCGAGAGCGGAGGCCGGGCTCGTGAGCGTGGGCGGCTGGCTTGCTGACGAACAGCACAGGATCTCCTGGCCCACGCGCCCCCTCTGCGCTGACGTCACGCTCCCTCGCGGGGGGGGGAGGAGGGGGCGGGCACCCCAGCCTCGGGGAAGCCGCGCGCCCCCGCCGCCCCGTGCGCGCGCCCGCTGCTGAGTCACGTGCGTGGGGGAAGAGCGGTCCTCACCTGTGTACTGACCCCCCCCACGCCCCTTGCTGGGCCCTCGACTGCCCCTGCACTGTGTCCCTCCATACTCTCCTGCCTCCCCAGGCTAGCCAGCCAGCCCTCTCTCCCTCCCACTCCAGCCTCCACACCCCACCCTCACTCTCCATCCCTTCATAACCCATCCCCATCCCCCATAGCATGGCGGGGGGGCCCCCCCCCCGCACCTCCTCAGAATTGGCAGTAGGTGTGGGGGCAAGGCTGGTCACCTGGTGCCTACAGAGCCCTTGCCTGACCTTTTGAGGTCTAGCCTAGTCTGCCTGGGGATTCTTTTTGGAGAAGGGGAAGTAAAGTCAGGTGTGACAGGGTCTTGGTTAAAGATGGTTTTGCCAAAGTCAAGATTTCTGCTCAGCATTCTCTCTCCCTCTCTCTCCTTCTCCCTCTCTCCCTTTCTCTCCCTTTCTCTCCCTCTCTCTCCCTCTCTCCCTCCCTTTCCCTTTCTCCTTTCTCCCCCCCCACACAGAGATAGATAGAGAGATAGAGAGATAGAGAGAGAGAGAGAGAGAGAGAGAGAGAGAGAGTCTTCTTGTGCCCAACACTCCTGCAGGAGAATCCCGGCCTTTTTGCTAAATGGTAGAATTGCAGTCCTAGACTCTCAAAGGGCCTCCTGGTTGGAGCTAAAATGTTAGGTGAGCAGGATCCAGGGCTGAGTTCGAATCCCGACTCTGTGATTGCAACCACTGACTATGGGTACTGCCCTGGTATTTCTCTGAGAGGGGAACGGTGATGAAAGTGGCAGGCCAGCCGTGGGCCAGGACTCCCAGTGTGGAACTGGTACTTTCTGTTAACTGGAGACACTTCCGGTGGCGAGAACACAGGAAGGAAGTGCTTTTGGGGGAGGGCCGAGTGCTTGTCCCACCTCCTGAGTAAACTGGAAGGCTCAGAATCTAGGGGACTCCTCCCTCCCTGCCTCCCTCCCTCCCTCTTCTATGTGGCAGCCCCTCAAATGTGTGCAGCCAGCTTCTTCCGTCCACCTCACCCCTCGCCCCGCACCATCACTGTTTTCTTTCAGACTGACTCTGGCCTGGAGCCTCCCGCCACGCATGCCTTTGAGATGACTGACTTGCCTCAGTCACACACAAAACAAGGAGTGAGCCTGAAGACCAGAGAGCCCATGGTCACATATCTGAGGCCACGTAGGCTCCTCTTCGGACTCTGTTCCAGTGCCACAGAGTCTGGGAACTGCTGAGCTTGGGCTGTGGGCCTGGGAACCCACTGACTCCCCCAGCCCTTGGCTGCAGACAAGAACCATCCGACCACACCCAGGTGCCAGGGGACTCTGGCTCTGGGTCTCTGGCCTCCTCTGCTGGTGCAAGGAGACGCTTTGCCCCCGCCCCATCCCCAATGCTTAGACTTTTCATAGAGCCCTGGGAAATTACATTTCATCAGTCCAATTATGTCCCTTAATTGTTCTTAATTTGTTCTTTTCAGATACATAGTACATTGATATAGTTTTTCAAAAGTTAAGATGTATATACAATGTTTGATGAAGTATCTCTCTTCCCCCACCACTTTATAACCAATCTTAGACACACACACGCACACGCACACGCACATGCACACATGCGCGCGCGCGCGCGCGCGCGCACACACACACACACACACACGCACACACACATATGCACACACATTCACCTTACCCCCACCACACAGCGTGAGCAATTTGCTCATCTTCTGAATGGCTTTGTCGGTGAATCCAAGCACACGTATGCACATGGTTCTTTTTGCCCTGAGTGTGGGAACCAGCTGCTGTCTGTACTTGGTTTTCTCCCCACATTTGTTATCAGAAGAACTGCCTCCACGCCTGCCGAGTTCATTGCACGGCCGTGAATCTTGGCTGCTTGGAGCCTGCTGGGAGGCAAGTTCCGGACGGTTTGCCTCCGTGTGGTCATTTAGTGTACACTTTCCTGTTAGCAGGAAGGGGGAAGGGCAGGCAGCCATTACTGGGGGCCTCCATCGGAAATGCCCCTCCCCCTCCGTGCTATGGACATTGGTAAATTGCAGATGAAGATCCAAGGAGAATGTTCCTTGGGTGAAGAGAACATGCTGGTTCAGCATGCTTTTGTTCTTTGGGGGCTGTCTTTGCCCTCGGGGTTGGAGAAGTGCCCCCAATAAAATGATGAAAACTCACAGTGTAGCTGGAGAGTTAGCTGCTCTAGAGAAAGCGCAAGTTGAGCAGACCGGATGTAAGAAATATGGGCTATGAACAGATGTTGAGAAGTCCACACAGGCACCTGGAGACAGGAGGCAGCTGCTGGACTCTTGGGGTTCGGCTAGATAAGAGTCTGCACACGCAAGGAGAGCCTGGTGGCTGTCTCCGTTTTTGATGCTGTGATAAAAATACCCTGGCAAAAACAACTTAGGAGAGAAAGGGTTTATTTTAGCTCACACTTTCAGATCACACTCCATCTTTGGGGGAAGTTCAGGCATCAGGAAGCTGCTCTTCACATTGTAGCCACAGTCAAGGAGGAGAGAGAGAGAGAGAGAGAGAGAGAGAGAGAGAGAGAGGAATGAATCAATACATTGTATCTGTGTGTCAAGCTCACCTTGTCCGGTCTCACAGAGGTCAAAATCCTCTGCCCAGGGAATGATGCCACCCAATAGTGGCTCTCCCCTCCTCCCCAATTAAGGAAATCAACATAACCCCTCACAGACCAATCTGTGACAGTTTCTCACTGAAACGACCTTCCCACGTGAACCTAGACCGTACCAAGTTGGCAAAAACCAACCATCACAGGGAGGGTGAAGAGTGCAGCAGATCTGGTAAGAGAGTCTCAACTGGGATACCACTCTACTCTGGGCAGTTTTGGAAATGCATCCCAGAAGTCTAAGTGGCTGACAAATTTGCTGGGAGATAATGTCTCTGCCAACCTTTAGTGGGTCAAGGCCCACTGTGGCTGCATCCTCCACAGGATGGGGTGGAGCATTCTGCAGGGTCCAGTGCAGCCAACAATACCAGTGCTTCTTGCATATTGTGAAGTGTTGAGAAAAAAAATGGACCCATCGGATATTTTTGAGCAAAGAATCCTTATAGAGATCCTTCAATCCTGATTTGTGAAGACATGGGAGAGAAGAGGACAGAAACAGGGAGTGCAGGTAGGAGGTTTGCAGAAATCCAAGAAGAGCGTGGTCCTAGCTAGGACTGAGGCAGTGGCAGTAAACATGCAAGGCTGTCAAGTAAGTAGATTAATGTGGTTTATAGCAGGAGCTACTGTCTCGCAGACCAGGCCAGACCTCCTGCAGTCAGCCCCTCTCCAGACACTGTTGCTAGAGTTGACAGACCACCTGGTGTGGTCTGTGAGCTGCCACAATGACTACTTGAGGAGGGAAAAAGAATCACAGGCAACCAAAATTGTAGGCACTTAAGCCAGTTGGATACTTACAATGTGGCACTGGATCCTCAGAAACCTTAAGAAAGAAACCTCACTTGGTCTGGAGGGACGGAAAGCTCTTCAGAACCCAGCAAGGCATTAGGTATTCCCTACTCTTACCCCAAATGACAATGCAGCTCGGAGCCCTTCTTAAACCTAACCTTACAGCATGCACCTGAGAGAGCCGGAGGTTGCGGATGAGTTCAAGGGTCAAGCCAAAGTCATCAGAAGGGCAGGTGTTGAAATTCAGACAGGGGAAGGTTGAAAGATCCAGCAGACCCTTGTGGGGGTTGGGGGGCGGATATTGAGTTCGCCTCTGGTTGGTCTAGAAACAGAAACTTGAGTCTGCTCTTAAGTCTTTGAGACTGAACAATAGCGGTAACTAAATGAGAAGTGGGGGAAGTGGGACCGCTACAGAGGCCCAGGGGCAGCACGCAGGCACACACCAGTGCTGGGAAAACGGGGAGGAGCTGAGATGCAGTGGCCAGAGATGGTTAAGAAGAGCTTGGCAAACCCCAGGGATTGCAACAGAGGCTGTCGCTGCTGGTGTGGCCATGCCCGGCAGGGGAAGGAGGGACTGACCAATGCCTTCAGCAAGAGTTAAGCAATTGTGACTCGGAGGGCAACCATGATTCCGGTGGGCTTCAGGGAGACAGGAAGGGGGCTTAAGAGAAAAAGCAAACCCGGTGCAACGCACAGGCCTGATTCCATCCTGATTTAAATGAAGCGACTGCAAAGAGACATTTTCAGGCAACCAGGGAAATTTACATGCAGACAAGGTATTAGCAGAGATTAGAGAATTACCATTAATTTAAGTAGGTGTGATAATGATACTGTTATTATATCTTTTAAAAGTTCTCACCTGCTAGAAATGCATGCTGAATAAAATGATGTTATTTCTGGGGTTTGTTTTAAAGGGGGGAAAATACTCCACCAAAATGCAGGGATGAAGATTAGCCAGCGGTGTTTGAAGTTTCCTGGGGAAGGAGTGTAAAAGGAAGATAGGATGTAGAGGATCGCATAGAGCGTGTGAGGCGATCTCTTTGATGAATTTTGCCGTAAAGGGTTGTGAAAACCGGGGTGATGGAGGCACTGTTCTTTACAATGGAGGAAAGTGTACTCTGTTCAGCAGCACGCCAGCCAGCCAGCTCCATGTACTGGCCACCCACCGCAGGGAAACTCCTAACCTAAGCACTGCAAAGCAATCAGCAAAGACTCCCGGAGGAAAATAATTGTTTAATCACTATAAGTGCACAAGAAATGTGAGCATGCACTTACCACGGGGTGGGCGCCACATAAATGCCCTACAGACTTTCTCTCAATATGTCCTAGTAAAATGTAACGAGTCCGCTCCATTCCACAACCCACACCACATGGGGTTGCTCTTCCAGATTGAAACCCAGGCAGAGGGCTCTGGTGTCGAGAGCCTCTCTTCTCCTCTGCCTCCTGTGGATGACTACCCTGTCTGGGTATCTGCCCTGGACTTGTTCACAAGGGAATGCTTTTAGAAGGAGTTCAGATCAAGCCCCGGGATTCCGTTGCCTCTCCCTGCTTACAAGCCATCAGGCTGGAGCAGCCGACCCATTCATTGGCCAGCACATACTCCCTAATTTCATGCTTGGAACAAAGCGAGAAACCCAGTGCCTTGCTGAATAGGAAAGGGATGTGGAGAGAAGGAACAAAGGCTGTTTCTGCTGGGGATGGACATTTTATTCATGTGCCTCAGGGAGGAGTCAGTGTCTATTGAGGTAGACGGTGTCTGTTGAGCACCTCCTGCGTGCCAGCCTCTGCTGCTTCCTTCGGCACTGGGACTCACCGGCAGATCAAAGGCCCTGCGGTTGTGCATGTGCGCATCTCCCCACGGCGAGGAGGTGAACAATAACTACAACAAGGAAACCTGTGACAGAGACATCTAAGCTCATAAGAACGGGAAGGGGATTAAAGGGTGGCTGGGAGGAGAGCTGTTCTGTAAGGCAGGACCCCCTGGGGAGGTGACATTTGAGCGGAGAAAAATTAAAACCTACAGTAGAAAACAGGTGCCGAGCTTGGCTGCCGGCATTGGAACACCCGGGCTTGAATCTGCACCAACACCTTTCTATAGGGAACGAAGTTCATGCAAAGACTCTGAGCTAGAAGATGAGCGTGCTCTCTAAGAAAACAAGAAGGGAAGGGGAGTCCAGGGACCTAGACAGGTAACAGCAGGAAAGATGAACGGAGCCGGGGTTGGAAAGGGCTTCCCGGAGGAGCTTGTGGGTGGGAGATTCATGGGAAGTCGGGGGTGGGGGGCACTGAGCAGAGGAGTGATGTCATCCAGTAGCACACTAGAGAGCTGAAGGCTAAGAGCCAAAAAACGAGAGGTCACTCACTGATTACATATTCAGTCCTGAAATATTTCATTTCTGTCGTGCATGGCATTTATGGGCATTTATTACCTCATTGATCCACATAGCCCTGGCGGGAACGCATTACTACCCCTATTCCACGGAGGTAGAGTTTGACAGACGGAGAAATTTGCGTGACCTACCCAAGGCCATAGAGAAAAAAGGAAGAGCCATCTTTCGGCCCTGCACACAAGCTCTGCAGTCTCTTAAATCCTGACGTGGCTGTCTCAGTCTTAGAGAAGAGTCCCTCTTCCCCAAGCAAAGCCCAGTCTTGGACATAAACTAGGTTTAGGGACAAAAAGACTGGTGGCACCAAGCCCATATGACAGTTGTTCATGCTGTCATAGCTCTGAACTTGGCCGTTGGCCAGCTTGTCTCTGTCACGCCAGGCAGGACGGGTGAATGTCACCCACATGAGCCACGGGGTGATGGCTTATGGGTCATCACAGAATTTTGACTGTGTCCATGGTGTGTATGGTCAAGAGGGTTCATTTAGATAATTTAAAAAATCCTTGGTTTGACCTCAGAGTACATGCATGCAGGTAACATGTAAGCACATACAATCCTGTGTGTGAAAATGTGGACATGTGAGGCTACATAACCAAGAGTGAGTGTGTGCGGGTATGTTTCTGTGTACAAGATTGTGCAAGGATGGGTTTGCTGGGCTAGAGTTTAGGTAAGAACTCTGCATTTTTATGAGTACCCTGAATGTGTGCATGAAGTTAGGAACGTGGACATGGATGTGCTGGCACCAAGAAGGGTCTGTGTGTGTGTGTGTGTGTGTGTGTGTGTGTGTGTGGTGTGTATTTGTGAATCTTTGCTCACCAAACTAGGTGTGCACAAGCCTGTTGAGTATTACATTTTGGCTCATTCATCAGAAGAAAGTAGGCCTTCCATAAGCCTACAAGGTCAATTCCTATTGTGAACAGAGTTAGTGCTTAGAGGTTGGCGCTATGAGACAGGTGATTGGCTGGGTGAGGTCCAATGTTTTTGTCTAATTCTAGAGCCTTTTTCTGTGGAAGACACAATCAAGGGTCTTCCATTCACAGCCCGGAAGCCACTCACCCCCATGCCCCACCCCACCCCCTCAGAGGCCTGGAGTAGAGGAGCGGAGTGTAAGAGACACCAGAGGCAGTGTGAGGTTATGCAAAAAGCGCAGCTGAAGTCTTAGCCGTGGGTCCTTGGGAGGTCACCAGACCCCTCTTAACTCCGGTTTCCCATCGTCCAAATGACACCAGTGCATAATGATAGTTATTAACATGATGTATTAACAGGCTGTGCTATTAAGAATATATTAGGTCTGGAGCTCTTCTTAGGACATGACCGTGAGGCAGGAACACTGCACAAACGCAGTCCTCATCGTTGGTCAGACTTGACCGTTCCTGAAGGCATGCACACAGTTGAAGGAAGGTGAGTTTTAGGTTCCTGCAGCTCTGGTGCTGAGCAGCAGGCCTCCGGGTGAGGCAGCGTCTGGAGCTGACACTGGCTTCACAGCCCGGATTCACGCTATGGAGTCAGCTTTACTCGGCAGCCAGGCTCCAGTCCGCCCAGTAACGGAGAGGTGTCCTTTGAGGGAAGCCGGCAAGATGCAGTGAAGGCTCAGCTCTGGAACTCGTGTGGGGCCGCCAGCCTGGCACTGGAAGGCCACCTAGGTCCTGTCAAGTCTGATGGGGCTCAGATTAAACCAGACTTTAAGTCGGACAGCTAACCGCCCGGGCTTGCAAAGTAGAAGCAGAGAAGGCAGCGTGAGCCCTGAACTTCTAGGCCTGGGGTAGGTGGCTAGAGGGGAGAGGGAAAGGTAGGTGAGACTTGGTGGCTCACTCAACTTGCAAACTGAGTTTCTGTTCTGAGGGAATCTCCCCAGAGCCTTCCAGATGGGTGTGAAGTGAGTGTTACACTGAGGTGATATACAGAAAGGGATTATATGCCTTGAGCCCGGGGTGGCAATGATGAATCGGTGCTTGTGTGTGTGTGTGTGTGTGTGTGTGTGTGTGTGTGTGTGTGCTTGCTTGATTCCCCCATTGCTTTCCCGACCCTCAGGAGCCAGGATTTATTTATGGATTCTGTGAGGAGTAGCGGCTGCTGTGTCATGTGCCTGGCCATGTCCTGCACTGGATGTGGAAATGAATTGGCCACAGGAGTGGCTCTGGAAAGCTCATTCTAGTGTAGGGAGCTGTGAGATGCATATAAACCTCAGCAATGCGCCAGGAATAAAAAAACTGGACGTTGCAGCCAGTTTGTCATCAGGAGAGCCGCTGAGAGCTCGTAGGTACGTGCGTGCTTCAGGGCGTCTCTGTAACAGCTGAGCAACTGGGGCCGAAGAGGTCGGAGAAGCTGCCTGCGAATCCAAAGCCATCTCAGTAAGAAGACAACATCCGAAGGCAGGGCTCACAAATCTACAGCCTCCTGCTGTTCTGGGAACCGTGCCTTCTGCTGGGATTTGAGACAAGGCCTCTGTGAAATCTCTCTCTCTCCCCATGAATGAGTAGCTCCCTCCCAGTGTCACATGACTTGCAGGCACACAGCCACACCATGCTGTGAGACTGGTGTCTTAAAACCAAGCCCCAAACCCAGCATGCAATGAAGTCTCTACTTCAAAGAAAACTGCAACCTGCCCAGGGCTTAATGGAGACAGTTCTTTTCTGTTCCACAGAGCCTGAACGAGGGAGGCCCGGCTGGGGGCGGGCAAGCCTTGTCTTTAGGGCGGTCATCAAATGGCCAGCAGCTGAGGCTGGCTTGTGGTTCCTTTCTTCGTGGGTCTCTCTGGATCAGCTGCTTGGACTTGCTACTAGTGCTGGCTACCTGCTATTACCATTTTTTGGAAAAAGGATCAGGAAGCAAAATAGCTCACTCCTCTGCCAAGGAGAGAACCTTGAATGGAGGACGTTTTTAGGGGGCTCTGACCACTGACTACCGCTAGAGCCGAGTCCACTGGGAACTGGAAGATTACCTCATTTTGGCAATGACATCATTGGGAATCCCTGTTGGGGTACTGCTGAGGGTCTGAGGAAGACCTCAGATTCTAGGGCGTGGACGAGAGAGAGCAAAGGGAAGGGAGACTCATTCAGCAACGACTCTTCTGGCTAGCTGAGGAAGAAAGGAGAGCTGACTAGTAGAGAAATCTTGGGTTTGTGACCGGAGACGTAAGCAAGTGTTTGTACCCAAACAAAATAGCCTATGAAACTAACATCCTTGAAGGCCGTTAGGAGACAGGGAAAGGACAGGGGATAGAGAGGGCCTGTTGCTCAGAGCCACATGGGGAAGGGAAAGGACGGCCTACGTTGGACACGTTGGTAGCAGCCGCCGTTGATGAAGCTAACACGCACTTAAATGCTCTGTGTTTTAACTCATTGCCGCTCCACACCGCTCCTGAATGAAGTTCCGTTTTTGCCCCAGGTTTGGATGTGGTTTGTCCCTGTCAAAATTTGTGCTGAAGTTTGGTTCCCAGTATATTTCAATCTATATAATCCGAAGGTGGTGTGGCCTTCAGTAGGTGGAACTTAATGGGAAGTGATTGGGTCGTGAGCTTTAAAGGATTAATGGCCGTCTCAGAGCAGTAGATTAATTCCCACAAGAGCAGATCAGGTCCCACAAGGGCGGCCTGCCATAACTTAGCTCGGCCTCTCTCAGCTCTCTTGTCCTCATACCGTGTGAGCTCTGTCACACACACACACACACACACACACACACACACCTGCCATCTTGTGCCTGCTGCCATGTTTGGGTACCGCTAGGGAGACCCTCCCATAGCCACGCTCCTTGGACTTTCCAACTTCTAAAATCCCAAGGCAGGACATTTTTTTGTTTGTTGATTCATGCAGCGTCAGGAATTTGGTGACAGTAACAGGAAACGGAGTGAAGTAATTATGCATCCCTTACTAATTCCTTCCACCATGAGGAAATGGCTATAAAGTCCACAGCGTTAGGAAGGACTGAATGCTCGTGGAGGCTCCTGTAGGCGGTGACGTAGGGTGGGCACCAAGGGACACTCCTCTCCACAAGAACAGGGCTGAATGAGGTGGGGCTGGTTTCTCAGTGACGATCAAGGACTTTGGATTAGCAGGTTTTAAATGTTTTATTTGAGGAAGTTGAGTTGGCTTTTGACACAGAGTCTTGCTCCGCAGCCCATCTGGCCAGGAAGTCACGACTTATTCCAGGGTGGCCATGAGCCCATGGCAAGTCTCCTACCTCATCTATAAGCAGTGGTTTTCTACCTGTGGGTCAGAGCCCTTTGGGGGTCGCACATCAGATATCCTCCATATCAGATATTTACATTATGATTCACAACAGTAGCAAATGTACAATTATGAAGTAACAACAAAATAATTTAAGACTTGGGGGTCACCACAACATGAGGAGCTGTATTAAGGGTCACAGCATTTAGGAAGGTTGAGAAGCACTGGTCTGGGGTGTTTAGATGGCAGGTGTGTATGCTTCCCAAATTACTTTTGTTTTTATTTTTGCCCCTTGAAGGAAACTTGCCACACACACACCCCCCCAAATTAAAACTAGTAAGCAGCTCTAATGCATAAACAGACCACATGATGCTTCCATGAAACAGCGGCTTATGGTCTTCCTTCTCCACTTCCCTCTTAACTTCGATGTTCCTGGAGCGGCTGGTGGTTCACCACAAGACCAGCCTCCTCTTCTTGCGGACATCTGATAAACCACAGCGTGCTCTCAAGAAGGGTCGGACTGGAGGGGACAGGCAGATGCCCACTACCCAGGACCTATCTGTCACCTATCTTTCTCCTGGTGATAGAAGGAGGAAGATCTGAGGTTACCCCAAAGGAAAGTGAGAATGCAGTGAGGGGCTCCAGATAGAGAGGCCAGCCAGGCCCTGACAGCCTCTAGCAGGGCCCTGAAGCTGACTGGGCAGTCACCATGTCCCAAGACTAACACGACGACGACGACGACATGGCTTTCTGTGCTGTGAGTGCCAGTTCCGGGAAGAGCTGTCATCACTCGCCATACTGAAATCTTCCACACCCTTCTCTGTGGCTATCAGTGTGTCACTAAGCAGAGGACATCTACAGCGAGCTGTGGTGGCCAGTCCCTGGAGTAGAGACTAATAGTATTAGCAGTAGTCATTAAAAAAAAAAAACTCTGGCTCTACACAGGGCTTAACTTTCTCTCACGGTGACTTTCCACCCAGAGTCAAATCCCCACCGCTCAGTGGAATAAACAATTTGGGGACAAGAGCCTCATTTACAACGACCATCATTGCATCCCATACAATGCAGAGTGGGCTGCGGTGCACACAGGTGTCCGTCTTCAGCTCAGGTAATTTCTGCCACACATCCCAGGGACTCTCGGGCCTCGGGCCTGGCTCTTTAATTTCTCCCATTCCACCCCTAGGTTTCTTCTTGTCCCATTTCCTGGCCCCTACACTCCTCCAGCTCAGTGATGAGCCATCTGGTCTCTGCAAAAGCAATCTAGCGGGAGGAAGCAGGAAATATAGCATCTCCTCCTGCAGCTGTGAAGGAGGTTAATACTCAAGTGACCTGGGGTTGTGGGGACAGAGAGGATTTAAAGATGAAATGGCTTAATAGGATCTGGAAAAAGTGGGAAGGGAGAAAGGGGGGCACAGATTTGGTCTTTTTCTCTTTTAAAACCAGGTCTATTCGGGTGCGATTATATACAATGAAATG
Organism: Apodemus agrarius; assembly: GCA_964023405.1. NCBI lineage: Eukaryota > Metazoa > Chordata > Mammalia > Rodentia > Muridae > Apodemus > Apodemus agrarius. The sequence goes on along the minus strand of OZ030006.1, from coordinate 151,402,585 downwards.
CACTCACGCTAACGGCATGGGCTGATATGCTCCGACAGATGCCTGTCGTTGTGTAACTGCTGTCATTATCAAGATGCAGAGCATTTCCATAGTCCCAGATGACCCGAGTTCCTTCTGAATCAGGCCTTTCCAGGGTGGCCAAAACAGACCCTATGCCTTCTCTAGACCGGCCTTGGTTTACTGGAGCACGTTGGAAATCGACCCATATTGGGGCATGTAGACTGGTTCCCCTTTACACGGCATGTATTCCACCGTACAGATCTGTTACAATTTGCTTGTCCCTTTAGCAGATAAAGGGACATTTACACTGTTCCTTTTCCCCCTACTGCGTGTATCTGCTGCTATGAACAGTGTTGTGTCCCTGCGTGTTTTTATCATGAGTAAATACAGTTGCAGGGGCATATGGTGAGAGTGTATTTAACTTCACAGGAGACTGCCAGACTGCCTTTTTGCCTTCCCACTGGAGATGTGGGCGAGTTCCAGGAACTGTACAACCACAGCGACACTTGGGATTGTGGTCAGGAATGAAAGGCCACCTAGATGGCCGTCCCCCCTCATGGTGTGCCTTTGTATTTACTGCTGTACTTGTTCCTCTTAAAAGTCCTGCAAGGCCAGATGTTGCTGGTGGCCTGGTGAAACAATTGAGAACATGGGTGTCCTAAAAGATTAGCGACTCATGAGCACACAGGGATTGGGTCCCATGTGTGGGGACTTGCAATGTCTTGTAGCTGTACCACAAGCCAGCCTGGGACAGGGTGATGACAAGACCTCGGGGCAGGAAGAAGTGTTTCATTTGGGCTCTGTGGACAAACGGGCTGTACTCAGGAACACTGGCCCTTCAGACGGACAGGCTGCTGTCACCTGCCCTAGGACAGCCTTGGGCTGCTCCCACCCTAGAAACCCCAGGAGCAAAGCTGCTGTTCCTTTCTCCTGTCTCTTGGGTTCCCTCACAGCCTCTAAAACACAGTTCCTTCAGGAAAGGATGGTTCTCCAGAAGGGTACAAAGAGAAGGATGAAGAGACAAAGAGAAGAGAGAAGCTGTGTTCTATTGGTTAGGGAACCAGGTACAGGCTTTAGGACAATGTCAGGGTAAGCGTCAGATCTGAGCAGAGGACATGACGTGAGGCGGTAATCCTTGAGTTTACTCATGGCTTCCTTCCCAGCTGCTACCACACCGGAGCTTTAGCCTTTGTTAATGTACTGAAAACCAGCCTTGTGCCAGATACTGACCTCAGTTTCCCAAAAGGGCCAGGGGCACAATCCCTGAACCAGCCTGTCGAGCTGTCATTGTACCTTAGCCGGGCTTGCGCCTGCATTAACCACTTTTCCTGTTGCCCTTACCAATACCGATGCAAACTACTTATGAGGGGAGGTGTTTATTTTGGATCACATTTTCAGTGGAGGAGGGGTCAGTCAGTCATTGGGGGGGGGGGAAGGGGGGAGGACGGAGTGGCTGGGCCAGCTCAGTTGTCACCAGCAGGAGCAGAGAGCTCTGGCTCGAACCAGAGCAGAGCAGAATCTTCGCAGGCTGGACGTCATGGCTGAAGGGTCCACAGACTGTCTTTTGGTTCCAGACAGTTCTCTATAAAGTTTCTGATTTGTCCCAGGAAGCCAGAGCTGGAGAAGGAAGTGGAGGAAGCTGGAAGATGGAGCATAGGATAATTCTAGAGACATTGTCTCGATCCTGGGCCTCGGTTCTTATTTGTAGCATAAGTGGTTAGAGACAGACATTTAGTTTTCCTCCTCCTCCTCCTCTTCCTCCTTCTCCTCCTCTTCCTCCTCTTCCTCCTCTTCCTCCTCCTCCTCTTCCTCCTCTTCCTCCTCTTCCTCTTTCTCCTCTTGCTCCTCCTCCTCCTCCTCTTCCTCCTCCTCCTCTCCCTCCTCCTTCTCTCCCTCCTCCTCTTCACTATTATTACTTGCTCTCCCTGTCCCTGTCTGTAGGGGGTATATGTTCACATGTGCACATTCCAGTGCATGCAGAAGTCAGAGGTCGACACTAGGTATCTTCCTCCATGGATTTCCTTTTGGTTTTCTGGGGGATGGTTGGAAGCAGATTTATGCAGAGAGAGTGGAAGCAGCCTCTGACTGAACATTGGCTGGCTGACTGGAAAGTCTCTGGGGATCCTCTTATCTCTGTGCCCCGACAGCTAGAGTGCTGTCTGGGTACCTGGACTCAGGTCTGAATATTTGGGTGACAACCGCCTAACTCCTGAGCCACCATCCCAGCCTCAACTATCTTCCTCATTGCCCTTTTGTTTGCTTCTTTGGCCATATTAGACATTGAATTCATGCTCCTAGACATGCCGCATCTTCATTCTCTCATTGAGCTATGCCCTCAGCCCTTGCCTTTTTATAATGCCATATTAGTTGAATAACAACTTAACAAATCTATAATCATAGGCTATATCCTAACCTATAATCGACAATCCTTTAAACTAGAAAATTCAAGATGAAACCAATATGTGATTCCTGAAGGGACGTCAGTATTCATGTTGGTTTCTGACACTCTGTCCCCACCCAAGTATATATTCAGTTTTAATGTATTTACAGTAATAGCATAAACATGAATTTATAGATGGCTTTTCGACATTCTTTTGATCACTGTCACACCAAGCGTTGCTTTCTCTCTTGTACGTCTGACCTCTTCTCTTTTTGTCTCGGCTTCGTCCGCTGCCGGGGCCAAAGCTAACAGCTTAGTTTGCACATAAGACACTGAGTGTGCACGTGTAGAATTCACATTCGGGGATGTTCTAGTTTGCATCTATTGTTATGATAACCACCGTGACCAAAGGCAACTTGAGAAAGAAAGGGTTTATTTGGCTTACACTTCACTCTAACAGTCCATCACTGAGGGAAGTCAGAGCCGGAACTTAAGAAGGAACCTGGAGGCAGGCGCTGACTCGGGGACCACCAAGGAGCAAGGGATCACCAGGCCCTGGCTGGCGTCTTATGGCTCGCTGAGCTTGCTTTTTTATACAACCTGGATCGCCTGCCCAGGAGTGCCACTTCCCACAGTAGCCTGGGCTCTCCCACATCAGTGATTAATCAAGAAAATGCCTCCCACAGACTTCCTGCAGGCCAATCCAATGCAAGCATTTTCTCAATTGAAGTTCCCAGATTTTCCAATTTCGCCCTAAGTGCGGACATCTATTTTCAGACCAAGAGATAAAGTGCTGGTTCTTTTGGACAGGCATGCAATTACAAGGTGTGGATGAAGGTCCCACAGGTTCATCACCCATTCCTTGCTGCCTGGAGTGTTGTTTCTAGCTGCCCTTCCTTCCCACAGAGCAATGCTCTCGGAAACATTTGGAATAAATACCTTTCTGAGAACTATCTGAGTCCTTGCAAGTATAAAAATCCCAGCAGTGGTATTTCTGGATGGCAAGACGTGTCCTTTCTAATTCCCCCCAAGCAGCTATAAGAATTCATATCTACTCAGGCAGAGCAAAAGCCCCTGTCTCCCACAGCCTTATAATACTGGGGGCTAGCAGTCTTGTTAATGTTTGCTCATCTGATGGATAGACTATGGTACCTCCGTGCTGGCTTAATTTGCACTTTGCCAGTTACAAGCTATGTGGAACATCTCTTCGTATATCTATTGGCTCCTTAGATTTCCTCTTCTTCCAAGAACTATTTCCACATTTTTTCCTCTCCTGGCTTAGTCTTTTCCTCGTGGATGTATTAGAACTCAATGTAAGAAGACTATTAACTTGACAGAACAGCCGAGAGAAGTCACTTGAGGGGCAAGAGGTTTATCCTAGCAGTTTTAGAAGTCACAGTTCAGCGTGGTAGGGGAGACATGGGGCCTGGAGCAGCTGAGACCGTGGTGGTGGGAACCATTCTTCTGTGGTAGTGTAGATTCGCAGTGTGACTTTATCCATATGCTAGAAGCTCAGGAAGCAAAAGACGGGACCAGAAAGAGCTCCCAGGGACCCATCTCTATCAGCCGTGCCTCTTATCCTAAAGGTTCAACAGCCTTCCCAAACAGCACCACCAGTTAGACCAAGTGTTCAAACACAGGAGCCCATGAGGAACATCAGACTCAAGTCTTAACACCTTCTGTACATGGTGCAAAATACCTTCCCAGTCTACTGCCTTTGGCTTGTAATAATATTGTTTAACAATAGGGTTTCACTACACAGTGCTATCTAGCTTTGAATGTGTTATGTAGCTCAGGTTGGCCCCAAACTGACCCGTCTACCTCACCTTCTAATACACCACAATGTCAGCATATCTTTTTCATATTTGCATCTTTGTCCTCTGTTTTATTCAAAAACATCTCCCCAAATCAAAAGCTATAGTTCTGTTTCCTTCTGATTTTTTTCTTGCTTAAACATATGCTGTCTGTGTTACTGTGTTTATCTGTTTAAGGTAGGCTCCGCTGTTACTTTCTTCCATGGATATAGATGAATGTTGTGCCCTATATAATCTCTGATCTCAGAACTTAGGAACTCTAAAGAGGTGCCTGGGTGGCAGATTCCAAACTTGGGGCTGGGGGAGGGGTCTGCAAAGTGGCACAAAATCTCTGCTCCCCAGAGACATAACTGTTCCCCTTTTGTTGTTCTACAAAATGTGCTTTAAGTAATGTGTTGGTTTGGACAAGATACTCTGGACCTAAAGGAGCTCTGAAACCCTATTTCAGAAGACCCAGGATCCATCTAGACTGTCAGGTCTAGACTTAAGAAAGGAGAGTTGACAACAGGACAAGGTAACTTCACCCAACAAGTGTAGTATTAGTTCTAAGTTGGCACAAAGCAGGTACCAGAAACACAGTGTGTTCGCAGGGAGGGCACTGTGGCAGCCTGCAGTTTATAAAGGGACCTGGTGCTTGAATCCCTTCCAGACCACATGAACTCGGAGTCCCTGGGGTGCAGAACCCAGAAGCTGGTCTATTTTAAAATCTGGTGGCTCTAATAGGCAGCTAGGATTGAGAACCTCTTCTCCAGTTCAACTTCCTAATCTCAGTAAAAGTGCAAGTTGTCTCATTAGAGCCGACAGGTGGAGGCCCACAGAGGTGAAACGTGAATCCAGCTGGCCACGCCATCCAGAGTTCCGGTGAGAACTCGCACGGCCACTGCCTCGCCTCCATCCGGCATCTTGCTGACATCTCTCACCAAGCAGCACACCCAGAACTTCCAGGAGGCAACACAAAGTCCGTTTGTGTGCCTGGAGGCTTTGCACGCGTGCAGTGGGCTTCATAGAGGTTTACAGATGCCGAGTCCTCGGGTTTAGGCCTTGTTCTTCCTTACAGAGCTTCTAAGGACCAGGATGGGAAAGAACTAGGATAAAAGAGGTCCCCATGAACAGAGAATCGCGGGTGGGAGCCTCCTGTAGAGATGCACTCTGCAGTACAAGAGTGGCAGACCAGGGACACTGTGCTAAGGGCCCGTGTTTGAATTGGTCCGGGAATGACTGGGGAAACCTGCATGTACAGACAGTGTGTTCTGCAAACTCTTCCCAGAGCCGAGTTTGGTTGTGGGGGGTTTCAGATAGGGCAGCCAGGTTTGGTGTGTGGAGAGGGATGCTGAGGGGGTCTTAAGAGCTGGGCTCAGCCTGCCTTACACTCTGACCTTCTCCCCTTCTCTGCCTGCAGGAATGAGACCGTGCTGCACCAGTTCTGCTGCCCCGCCGCTGACACGGAGCAGAAGCCTGCCTGCTCCGACCTGGCTTCCCAAAGGTGCGAACTGGACCTTCCTCCGTTCCCTGCCACCCTCCCTCCTCTCTGAGCCCAGCATCCAACATGAGCTGCTTTGGCCTCCTGTTAGTCCTGTGTGGTCCGTTCGCTTTTCTCTGCCTTCCCATCCTCCCATTCCTCTTTCCTTCCTCTGGTCCTACGTGAGTGATCCCCACTCTTCAAGGTCATTACACCCCTTTGCTCTCTACCCAGCCGTATTCCTTCCTTCTGATCAGCTTGTGTAAATTATGGATTTGGCAGACAAGAGAGATGATTTTAGCTTTACGCATGTGGGTGTTCCTTTTGACGGGGAGGCTGGACTCAGTGGATGCTTAACCCATGCCTTCCCGTGACAGATTCCGTTCTCCTACCGATATTTCTCCTTCCAAAAAGGGGCCAAGGAGACTGGCTTTAATTGTAAGGATTTCTCAACTCTCACTGGGCTGGCTGACAACCTGGAGAGGAAGGGCAGTGGAGACACGGCCGGGCTTGCTGTCCCTGTCCTGTGCTGTCCTCATTCTGTCTAAGCCAGTCACACTCCCTCTTGCCTCAGTCACCTTTGCTCGCGGTCCTGTCACCGGGCTTTCGCCACACCCCCCTGTGTGTCTCTCCTTCCCTGACTTGTGTTTTTAGCAGCCCTGCTCCTCCTCACCCACATCGCTGTCACCTCCATCTTTCCTCTTCTCAGTCTCTGTCCATCTCTCACGTTTCTCTTTCCTTCGCACCACCTGTTTTCTGGGCCCCATCTCGAATCTCCGAACATGGAAATGACATTAATTCTTTAACCTCCCTGGCCCTCAGTTTCCTCATCTGTAGAGTACAGGGCTGGGCCTGTCTAGAACGTAGTAGCATTTACATGTAACGTCACAGACCTCTGAATAGCAGCTCCTGAGGCAGAGCAGGCGCGTGCTCCTCCCTGCTGTGCACCGGTGGAGAGGGAGGCTGACTCATGGCTGGCCAGACGTGGTCAATACCAACACCTGGGCCTGACTTTGGGGGCCTGAACTCTCAATACTTACATTTTCATATTTGAGATTCCATGATTCTCTAATTGTGTCCTTTTCACTCCTTGGGAAACAATGAGGAATATAGAAAAGCACAGACATACAGACACGCGCGCACACACACACACACACACACACACACACACACAAAACTCATACACACACATACACGTACACAATTCATACACACACAACTCATACACACAAACACACACACACACACACACACACACACACCCTAAAAGGCATTGCTACTCAGATGTCCTTAAGAGGAGAAGACAAGAAAAAGACGAGACTCTGGGGCAGAGACTAGGGGCTGACACAAGGACACATAGTTAAATCCAAGGCTTAGGAAGAGGTGGGGGGTCCCCTGAAGGTGGCCAGCATGGAGGAGGGGAGACAAAATGGAAGGGCTAGGTGTGCTCCATTTTCCGCCATCTCTCCCAAGTTTGGGGGCATAAGACACACAAGGCGCACTTGGCCCCTTGAGAGGCCCTCCGCCCCCATCCAGTAGGGCACGGAGATAACAAAGTGAAAGCAGCTCATCAGGAAGTTAGAAAGAGCAGCAATGGGAGGAGCAAGAGGGGGGAGGGGAGGAAAGGGGAGAGGAGTTCTGCTGGGGCGCGGATGACACCGCAGGACACAGGATGAGACAGGGCACTGGCTCCTTCCTTTGGACGGTCACTAGGCAGAGGAGGAGAAGCGGCCTCCTGCCCAAGCAGTCAGCGCCATCTTCTGTGAACAGTGAGCTGGCACTGCCCAAGCCCAAGACTCCTTGGGGAAGGGTGAACTCGGATGCTAAGACCCGGGCAGGGCAGACTCTGCCCTTGCTTCTCCTCCACTCTCACGGTCTTCCGTGTCCCGCTGCATGGCTCCCCTGGGCCCACCGGACCCAGCAGCATCAGGAAGGAGTGCAGTACCCCATGAGGGTGAAGGTTTGCAAAGCTTGGAGTGGGTGGTGGGAAAAACCCTTCTCCTACTTTCCAAAGGTTTGCTGTGTCTCTGCTAGAAGTTCAGGCAATAGGCTTCGAGACGGGGAAGTATTTGGGAAGGAAGAATGAGAGATGTCTTAGAAATGTTCCAGAAGGGCCTCTTAGGCCCCTGGCATGGAACAGAGTCATTTCTGCATGAGACAGGCAGATCGGTAGCCTGTCTCCAGATTTCCGCTCTAGTCCCACCTGTCTGTCTGCTTCCTATAGTGTCTTATCTAGTCGTCTGATGTCAGCTTCTTGGATCCTTTGGGAGGACGGCTCAACAGCTCATATGTCTATTGGTTTCTGGGAAAACTCCAAACGGAGACAAATCTTCTCTCATTAGAATCCCAACATCTGCTCCCGGGCCTTACCCGGCCCTTTGTCCTGTTCCTTGGACCAGGTATCCCACCTCCAGAGACAACAGACTAAACTTACCGACAGCTCATCGGGAAGACCGTGTCAAGGCCAAAGAGCAGACTCTAGGCTAGCATGGCGTGCCGGAGGCCCCGCCCTGCCCTTCAACATCTTGCCATGGCCAGACTCGGTTTCCCACTCTCTCTGTCGGTCTCCAGACAGAGGACTCGTGGAGACAAACTTAACTGGTCTCAACAGAAGATTTTGAGTGACAAAGAATCGAAAAACCAGTCAGTAAGATCTTTTATCCAGTTCTGGAGTCTCTTCTTTCCCCTCTGCTTTCCAGCTGAGGTCAAGGTGAACACAAGTTTGTAGCTTATCATTCTCCTATTGCAGGGCTGAGTCAGGGACCTACCTGCTTCTTAATCCTTGGGCTCTTCTCTTAGGGGATGCAAGAGTTTACCTATCTGTGCGATTGTGTTATCTTGAGGCCAACACTGTAGACAGAAAGTCACAGAGGTCTAGAGGGACCCCTATTGGCTCCCAAAGAAGGAGAGAAGCCCAGGGAAGAGAGGGCAGCCTCCCCGGGTCCCCAGCTGGTAGCTGTGTCAGGAATGACTCTCTCTAGACCTGGAGCCTGCCAGCGAGCGCTGCTTGTTGGAGAGGGAAGAGCTGGAAGTGAGCACATCTGAAAGCTTGTCTGTGAAGGGGAGGCAGGGACGGGCGGGCACCAGGGAGCCAGGTGCAAAGGAGCCATTGTTGGACTGGCAGAGGCTGCTGCAGCACGATGAGGAGACTGACTCCCACACAGCTCGGACAAACGGCCTGTGCCTGCTAGCCAGGGAAGTGAACAACCCTCCAGTGAGAGCCTGGGGAGCTAGAGGAGCCCCGCTCCTCAGCGGCATCAACGCATTGCATCCCCGTGACCAGGCAGGACGCGGCTGCTATGTACCAGCTTCTCCTTGTCTTCCCACTGCTGGCTGGGGACCTGGTACTGGCCCCCTCCCTCCCTCCCTTCCTCCCTCCCTCCTCCTCACTACTGTGAAAACAGGGCTGCGCTCTGGGAGCTGAATAAGCTTGTAATTGCAGCTACCAGTGACATTCAGAACAATGGATGACCCAAAAGCTGGCCAGCCCAGCGCCTCCCAGCCTGCCTCCCAGCACCTCTCAGAATCGCAACCCACTTCTCTCCGTGGGTGGTAATAGGACTGAGGTGAGGAGGACGCTTGGCTTCCATTAGAGTAATGGGAGGTGGGTGGCAGGATTGGCATGTGGCAGAGGAAACCCAGCAGGGGGAAGAGGAACTCACAGCTGGGAAGCCTGGAGCCCCAGCATCCAGGAGAGAGTCCTCCCTCGGTGCCTGCTCCATCTCCCTTACCTCGACCCGGTTTCCAGGCAGTCCTCCCAGCATACCCGCGTCTGTGAGACAGATGTGATGGCCAAGTGCACACAGGGACTCGTGGCCAGAGGACCACAGCCGGTGAGATCTAGTAGCAGAGTCCTCCGATCTTAAGTCACATATATTTCCTTTTGAAAGTCTAGTGGGTGCAGAAATAAAAATGACAATGCTCTCCAGTCATACAGTATGAACTACTGATAATATTTAAATGGACAACCTTCTACTATTTTGTTTGAGGAGGAGGGAAAAGAAGAGGAGGAAGAGGAGGTGAAGGAGGAGGAGGAGGAGAAGGGAAAAGAAGAAGAGGAAGAGGAGGAGCAAGAGAAAGAGAAAGAGGAGGAGGTGGTGGAGGAGGAGGAATTTGTAGCCTGCATCCTCCTCTGGTCTGAAGCTTTATGATTCCTCCTGGGCCTCCGGTCCTAACCAGGCTTCCCTGGTCCTACCCTGCCTGGCTTGGGTAGTGACTTCCATGCCTTACCTAGTAACCAGCTGACCAGCGATTCTTACAGCAGGTCCTAGAGATCTGCAGGATGCTGAACCAACTCAGTACCCTCAAGGCGGGATCGTTCTGGGAGGACTATCAGGCACAGAGAGGTCCTGCACTGGCCTGGGGAAACCCCTAATTCACCCACCGCCAGACTTCACCCAGCTGGCTGTAATGGGCCTGAAGTAGATCAATGGGCCAGCTTGTGTTTACTAGACAATTACAGTTTTCACATGCCTGTTCCTGTGGTCACTGAGGCCCAGAGACTGCCTGAAACTTATCTCACCCACTGATTTAGACCAGCCAAGGAGGTCATCCAGGCCACACTGCTAGGGCATCTTCCCATGGTATCCTTCAAGATACCTGGGGCAGCCCGCTAGCCTGCCAGGCCCCTGGCCCTGGAGCTTCACTGTCCACACACTAGGGAGGCAATGTATGGCAGAGGAGATAAAAAAAAAAAAAAAAAAAGGACCCCTCCTTCCGGGATCCTGCAGTGTCCTGCCCTGACACTGCACAGCTGACCCACGAGTCCTCAGGTGGGAACTTAAACCTCCCATATATAGAATACGGGCCTGAGTGGCTCCTGCAGAAAGTGGGGACAGAACAGGGAAGTCTAGCCTCGCTCCTCACTGGGACTTCTGAGGACCCTAGAGACAGCATCCGTCTGGGTCTGGGGTCATGGAAAGGGTCCAGGAGTACCAGGTCTTAGAGGGGAAGAAATCTGACCCCGAGAAGCTGTGCAGCCTCTCCCTTCTGGTCCCATTGAAAACCCATTCGTGGACTGCCAGAGCAGAAGGAACCGTACCCCAGGAGTACCTTGGGGCTCCCACAGTGCTTGTCATCAGCACAGACAGCCCCCTTTTCTAGTGAAGCGGTTTTAATTTTATTTACTGAAACTGTCTTAGGTGAATCCTTCCAATGTTCTTTTCTGGTTCCCATGAGCACCATCCTCTCCTCGAAGGCCTGAAGAGTTTCCAATCCACACCTTCCTGAGCCTTGTCTTATTTCCCTCTGAAAGGTACTTTTACTACATCATCATTTAATCTATTGCCCATCCATAAAAATAATTTATAAATTCCACAATGGCACCCAATGTTAGACCAAAAATAAATAAAAATATTTTTATTAAAAAAATCAAATCAAGAGTTGGAGAAAAGAAATCATTTATAGTAAGACTGTTTTAATCATATCAGGCATTCCAATTTCCTTTTTAGTGGATAAGATGCTTTGAGATAGGAGGTATCTAGAGATCTCTTTTAAGATCTTTTAAAAGGACAAACAGTAGACATAGTGGCAATATGCCTGTGATCCCAACATACCAGAGGCTATGACAGGGTCATCAATAGTTCAAGGCCAACCTGGACTCCAAAGGAAACATTAATAAGGCAAAGACTGTTGATGAGGAGATGGAGAAGGCCAGTGTGTGCGGCTGTCTCTGGCGGGAAGAGTCAGAGGAGTGAAGAGAATGTCTGCCCAGTGTTGTAAAAGCATGGGGCGGGAGGGGCAGGGGGCTCCACTGGAAGAGGCTTGTCATCTCCACTACAGCTGAGGAAGCTCGGGCTGATGGACTCTGGGGCCCTGAGAAGCCCAGAACTTTTGCCAGCACAAGAAAGGGAGCACCCCCTCTCTGTGCCACCGTTTCTTCAGTATGGTCTGAGGGATGCACTGTCAAATCCCAGCTTTGTCCCAGACTTAGACACTCTTCTGGTCCTCATCCAAGAACCCATGTGATTCAAAGAGGCCTGAGGAGGTTGGCTCTCACCTTCATCCTCACCACACAGCATCAGCTGCGCACTTCTCAGTGCGGAACTGGCAGCCTGGGAATTCTCCTGACCAACCTTGGGAAGGAATTTTGTGTCCCCTTGGAGAAGCTGGTCCAGGAGGGTAGAGTCTGTCAGAGGTGAAGACCAGAAGCCAATCAAAGACAGCAACAGCCAGTGGTGACTGTGAGGCCTGCTTCTTTTACTCATGTTTGAATGTCTCAGCTTGGTTGGGCCACAGGTACCAGCACCCACACAGCCCGGTAAACTCTCAGTGTGGTCATCATGTTCAGGTTTAGGGAGTCAGTGAGAACTCCTTGAGTGCCCAGGGAAGCAATATTACCAAAAATATTTGTAGGAGATTGATGTATCTTAACAGCATGAGTTGGCTAATTCATGATGGAGAATCAACTTAGGGAGTAAGATTCTGTTTGTACATTACTAAAAACATGAGTCCCCTTTCCCCTCCAGGGATCAAAGGATGGTGCCCAGAGGGTTTTGGTGCCCTCCAAAGGCGAGGGTGGAGTGGGGTGCTCAGCAGGAGAGAATGGATGCAGGGGGACTTCACATCGGCCCAGTGTGGAGCAGGTGACAGTAATGACTAGAGTAATTCAAATTCAAACTCAAATTTAGGCATGGTGCTTACAAACTTCACCTTTATTAAGTGACTTAATGGGTCTCATCTTCACCAGTATGGATGCAGGGACAGCAACAGCTCTCACCTTTGGGATATTTGGGGGGGGGCACTAAATATGTTGATGAGTTGGGAAAATGCCCGACATGTCCTAAGAACTCAGTGGATGTTAGCTTCTTGAAAGCTGGACTTTCTAGGAATAGCTTGATGGTAGAATATTTAACAAGAACATATGAGACTCTTGCTTCTACTCCAGCACATGTGCATGCACACACACACACACACACACACACACACACACTCAAGGGGTGGGGGAGCAAGATTTTCAATACAACTGAGAAGTGTTTAGATCAACAGCCACAGGTGAACCAGTGGAAGACCACTTGGAGTGTGCAGGTGTATTTTGGCTCACAGTTTCAAAGGCTGTAGTCAATGGTCATGCAGTTCCATTGTTTCAGACCCCTGGAAGTACCACACACATATGGTGGGGGGAATACATGATGGTGGAAGTTTCTTATTTCAATGCAGCCAGGAAGGAGAAAGAAGGAGAGATGGGCTCACAGGGAAGAAAGAAAACAGAGAAGAGGAGAAAAGGTTAGGATATCACTGTCCCTCTACAGAGCACATGCCAGTGCCCTGACTTCATCCCACCAGACCACATATCCTAAATGTTCCTCTCCTTCCTAGTAGAGCCACAGATTAGCCACCAACACATGGTTTTTGGGGAGCACTTCAGGTCAAAATTCTAACAGTCACTATGCTGGGCCCCTCAGACAGAGCTCTTCTTCTTCTTCTTCTTCTTTTTATTTTATTTTTATTTATTTATTTATTTATTTATTTATTTAGGTGTGGCAGGACGGTTCACCAGGAGGGACTCTCATCCAAAGAGGTCTGTTCTCACTGTGTCAAATACAGTACTAGCTGAAAAGAGCCTGACATTCAAGACAGACTGAATGGATGGTCTTACTTAAGGCAGAGATCATGAAAAAGATTGTCTCAGATGATTGCCATGCAACTAGAGCAACAGATTTGGGGGATTTTCTAGACATCAGGCAGGAGATGGAATGTTTAAGCCAGAACTGGGATGTCACCGTGGAGGCTGTGATGATATAGAGAGCCAGGCATTATATCAGAAAGGTCTCCTTGCCAGCCCAGAGCTTGCCTGTCTGCTCCTCGGAGAGGAGATATTAATTTAATCTCAAGAGTGAAGGGTTTACGGCTCAGTCCTGCCCCACAGCTGCTGAGCAAGCTGGGTTCTCCGAGGCTTCCTCCCAAAGTCAATCTGTAGCAGAGAGGCTCTGGCCGATGCTCATCTCTGACGCTGCGGCAGGCTGGCGTGCCTTCCTACTAGGACTGGGAAATCATGGAGCCAGTCTGATAGCCTAACGTGTTCTCTACTGGAGCAAAGAAAGCCAGCAGGACTCTAGAAAAGCCTCGTGGGAGGAAAACTAAGGGGGGCTCCAGGGATGCCATAAGGAGTTTTGTTCCATAGTCACTGAGAGCATTTGAAACATTTACTCTACTGGTGATGCTGCTATACCCACCTCTGAGTTCTTCAGTAACTACCTTCCATAATGACCACAGTACCCAAGAGAAACACTTCAGGTTTCCAAAGGTTTCAGTTCATCATGGAGGGGACAGCATAGCAGAACAACTTCACAGCAGTGGAAGCGTGTGGTGGAGGTTGTCCAAATCATGGAGAGCTAAGGAGCAGAGAAAGAAGCAGGAAGCAGAGGCTGGGAATGACCTCCAAAACCCTGCTCCTGGCGACTCTTCTGCAGGCTGGGCCCTGGCTCTCCCAGGATCCAGAACCTACTAACTTGGTTACTTTGACTGCTCTTATAACAAAGTACCTTGATAAAAGCAACCTTAATTTGAGGTTAAGGTCTGCCATGGCAGGAAAGTCTCAGCAGCCGGAGGTTGAGGCAGCCGCCATATTGCAGCAGCAGTTGAGAAACAGAGAAACACAAATGTGCATCCAGCTTACTTTCTCCATTCCATAGAGTCTAGAACTCCAACCCAGAGAACAACGAGTGTATCTTCCCATCCCCCAGTTGCTCTAACAAAATAATCCCCAACAGTCCTGCCCAGAAGTCCCACCTCCCATTTGATTCTAGCGTTTACTACATTGACAGCTGAGAATAACCAATCACCACAGCTCCAAAAACAGTACCACCAGCCAAGGGCTAAGACCTCAGATCATGAATCTGGGGTGTCACTAATAAATCAAGCCAAAGTAGGTACCAAGCTACTGTTTTCAGCAAGTCCCTAGTCCATGTCTTCCTGAGGAAAGACCTTCCTGTGGCATGTGGTCATACTGAACCTGTGAGCAGCTTCTTTCCTTGGAACTAGCTCAGGGACAATGACAAAGAAGCAAGGTGGGTGGGCAGGGTTGGAACAGGACAAAGGCACAACGATGGGACTCTACAGAGGTGGGAAGACACAACCCTGCCCTGTCTCATGGAGGAGTCACTAGCACAAGATTTGGGCAGTCACTCTAACAAGCCCTATGAGGGTTCCTTGTAGATGGACAAGTCTTCAGCCTCAAAATGCTGGGGTCACACACAGTGCTAGTGCAGCTGGAAATTCTAAGTGCTGCCCAGACCAGGTACAAGTATGTTCAGGGAAGGTTCTGGAGGCTCATCATAAGACTGAGGGAGACAAGGGTGTCTGAAGACAGGAGCTTCCTAGAGGACTGGCTAACATGAAGCAAGACAATGCCAGTGGCTCACAGTGCTCCTCAGCTGTCTACCACGATTTGAGAAACTGAGTTGTGTGGTGGCAAAGGGCAGAGAAGGGTCTCGGAACTCAATTCTAACATCAGAACTCCATCATGCTTGTGGGAACATGGCATTCTTGTCAACATGAAGACATCACAGATGAGACAGTTAGGTTTGGGTTGGGATCTAGAAAGATACTGTCCATAGATGACTGAGACAAGCCACCTGGAGAGTCTTGGGACCTGGCAGATGGTGATAGCTCTCATTGCATCTATAAAACAGGAACTGCCAGCTCACCACCAGGCCAGCATCTCTGACCACCTCTATGACCTCAGAGTGATAAGGTGAGGGCTGGTGCTCAAACAAGAAGCTACCCTCACTTTGACAGGAAGCCTTGGAGACAAAGCAAGCTCAACAGCCCCTTGTAAGACAGCTGTGAGGCCAAAGCTTCTGTAAGGCCAATAGGAAAAGCAAATAGCATCTCAACTAGGGCCTAGGGAGATGCTGGGGCTGGGCTGTCACCACCAGAGGGACTGTGGCTTGAAATGAAGGACCCCTCCTAGGGCTTCCATGGTAGACCTAACTTCCAGATTGGGTCATGGCAGTCAAGGATCTGTGGGCCAGAGAAGCTTGTGTTAAATGCTCTTGGGAAGACATAGGAAGCTTCTGCATAGGGATCTGGGGTGTGCTGAGGGTTGCCAGCAAGAGCTGGGGTGGGAGATTATGGCCTCTGGTGGGGCACAAGGTTCAAGAACTAGAAAGTCAGCTTCTCTTTCCTTCCAGATATTGAGGCATCTAGTCTAGAATGCTGCTGCATGGTGACAAAGCAGAGTCCACTAAGGGAGGATGATGTCCCAGCACCAGAGAACATAGAAGGAAGAGAGGCCAGCCCTGGCCTTGTTCTGCCCATCTTGTGCAGGACTTTTCAGCCTTCACCCCCACCTTTGTTCTTGTCTGTCACTAGCAATGGTCTTCTCTAGTCTCAGCCCTTTCCTGGTCCCATTTGGGGCCTGCGAGGACACTTGGCTTCCTATGCTCATTCTGGCCATCTAAAACTACTCCATTGATTCAAAGAAAGGAGAAGAAAAAAAAGAAATGTGTTTTAGTAAAGGATAAAAATCTTGAGGGGTTGTGAAGTGTGCTGTTAGCTTTTGTCTAGAAAATGCTTTGTTTCTTTGTCCCAGAAGAGCTTTGAGAACGAGTGGCAGAGTCGGGAATAATCTAATGTGAGTGTCCAGGCCCTCGGAGGGGAGTCCTTCAGCTTTCAAAACCCTTCCAGCAAGGTCTGTGGTAATTATTGTTGTAACTACTGCAGTGGTATGAAAATATACACATCTGGCCCTTGTAGAGGACAGCATCTGCTGCCACTGACCCCTGGGGTCTGTGTGCTTCCTTATTACCTTATCCCAACAGTGTGCAAGACTGCCAGATAAGCTAGCCGCTGCCTAGGGAAAGGTGGTCAAAGCCCCCATTCCCTCTCCTATTTTCAAGTTGCCCCTGTCTCCTCTAGTTCCTGAAATTGCAAAGTATGATCTACTAGGGACTCCTAAGGAGCCAAAAGGGGACTGTCCCTTCCCAAGTCAGCTTCCTGGTAGAGCTTTATGCACACAGTTTATCTGTGAGTTCACTCCATCTTCATCTGACCTGGAAGGGAAGTATTCACATCCCCATTTTTTTTTCTGATGAGAGAGCGGGCATTGGGTATCTGGCTGCTCAGGAGCAGAAGCAGGAACCTACCCCTCTCAGGCTTTCTGACCTTTGATTAAGCATTCCATTGGCACTGAAGATAATGATGAGTTATCTGCACAGTTACGTATAGCCTCTTCTCTAAGCATCTTCTCTGTCTCTCCAGAGATACCTGCAGCCTTTGCCACAGAAACTTCTCCGTGATCATTGCTCCAAATGAGTATTCTTACTTGGATACATGCATAAAGTCCCTACAGCTCAACATGCTAGATGTGAGAATGTAGGTATTTCCCTGGAAGAGAACCCAGAGATGTTAGCAAAGGCACTTGGGTCTTGGAAATGACCTGAGAACAAAAGACAAAGATAATCCTAGCCATCCAGTAAAGAGGAGGAACAGCAAGCTGTGCCTCCACCACAAGTTTGGTTAGCATACTGTGACCTTTATGTGACAACTTTTTACTTGCATTGCAATTGGGTGACCTCCATAGGGACATGAGGGACATAGCAGAGGCAAAGTCCAAGTGCAAAATGTCAACTAGTCTTAGACAATCTGTTATAAGCATTGGGGGTGAAGGAGGAGTCCCAGTGGATCTCAATGGACTTTTAATTGTTTTAGTTGGTCTTGTGGACATTCCTGAGGATGATGACTTGGGGACAGATACTCTATTGCTAATGTAGTTTGTGGTAGGGACAATAGCATCCATAGCCAAAGAGAATCTCCCATAGCAACTCTCAGTAGATGGGCAAGAAACCAATCCTTGGGCAACAATTAAAATGCCACACACCGAATCATACTCTAGTGTCTGTGCCCTTAGGGAAGTAGTAAAGACAAAGCAATATATATCTGCCCACCTGTCAATTTATCCAACCATTAACATTTATTATACACATCTTATGAGCCATCCCAACGTAATAAGTACCTGTAATTCAAAGGTGGGAGTGAGCATGGAAGTCTAGTGTAGAATAGAGGCACACTTACAAATAATTAGAATGTCACTACTGAAAGAGAATCGAGTGTCAAAACATATCTGTCCAAGCTAAGAAGTGGGACACAGGAGGAGGATCAGCTCTTCCCACAGGCACTAATTGAGTCCCGAAAGAGTTCACAAGAAGGATAACGGTGTGGGTGGAAGGGTCATGCAGGAAGAAAAGGATCCTGTGAGATGTGCCGTGACCTGAGAGGGCTCGGCAGACTTGGTGATGGTACGGATGAGTGGAGAGGTCATTCACGGGGCTAATGATGAATGGACTTCTTCCCCCAGCCCTGGAATCATTGAGGGATCCTGGGCAGAGGATTACATTTCAGGAAGGTGGTTCTGACAATGGACACGGTGGACAGCATGGAGAAGTCACAAGAAACCTAAGGAAAGACTTATCTACGCCGACATAGGCCGGGGTTGGGGCATGCACAGCAGACATCTAGAGACCCTCAAACCATAGGCCAATTTCCCATCTGAGTGACCTTCTTCACATGTGATGCTTAGTTCCGACTCGTGGGTCATCTGTTATTGGGCATGTGTGATGGTCCTCTGAGCAATTGAACGTTCCTCAGCCTCCCAAAGACCTTCACTTCCTATATGAAAATTACTGCACTCTCACGGATGGGCTAGACTTATTGGTGCCCTGGGTCATTGTAGACATGTAGTCACACAGGCAGACTCTAAGCTTTCTCAGAGCCCTTCCTTTCAGTGCCACCATAGCCTACTTTTTTGCCTTTTCAAGTGGTGGCCCAAGACCAAGGAAGAACCCAGTGAATAGTTCCACTCACCCGCTAGCAATGTCCAGGGCAAGGGCATCGTCCCTGCGCCCAAGGGAACGGAAATCACCTAGACACCCTCTAGACTCTCGGAGGCAAAACGGTAAGGAGGCTATCTTGTTAGCAGAATGAGTGAATGAGTCCCATTTACAGAACCCCTGTTACAGCTAGGCTGCCTAGAACCTGACCCATTAAGGAGCTGTAGAGACACAGCCTATGCCCTGGAAGAAGCATTGTTCTGGGTTCAAATACAAGGGGCTATGCACCTAAGATCATCACCTCTAGGTTGGAGTAGTTAGTCCTCCATCTGCAATAGCATAACAGGATAGCTCCAAATGAAAATCCCAGCATTTCTTTAAGTATCTGTCTACACAGGGCATAGGGCCCATTCTGCTGGTGCTTAGACACAAAATAACGGTCCTGAGCATGGAGAACTCTTCTGCTCCGTGGCCAAGGGTCCAATTCACAGGTTTACGCAATGGACTCTGGACAATGCCTGTCCAGGGAAGGTCACGTTGTGATAGGTGCCTGTCCAGGGAAGGTCACGTTGTGATAGGTGCCTGTCCAGGGAAGGTCACGTTGTGATAGGTACCACCACGGAGTCTGCACGGAGGCAGTGAGCAGAGAGGAGCCTACAGTGCCACAGGTGGTAATGCTCAGAACCAGGAGCTCTCCTCTATGCACAGAACAGGGGTCAGGTCAGCCTCAAGGAAGCCAGTCTATCTGGAGGGCTGGTAAGGCTGTATGCTATATGGAGAACCTTATTATTCAGTTTGGTGAAGGCTAACAGAAGTCCAAATGTGGGGAAATGCCTTCTAGTTCAGAACAGTTCCCGCTGTGTGATTCTGGCTCGGAAACAAACCAAACCATGCCCTCTATTTATTAAGGCCCAAGTGCGCGCTAGGCCGTGGATCTATCCTTATCTGTTCCTTACAGCAAAGCCTTGCAAGGTGCTTATCCAGTCTGTAGATGAGCAGATAAAGTTGCAAAGAAGGTGGCTAATGGACCAAGGTCACCTAGACAAGAACAGAGCAGAATTATAATTCATACTTCGTGATAGTGAGGCTATGATCATCTCCCTCCACTATCTAATCTTGACCGCACTGGGAAGAGCAGTTCAGGTGGCTCATGGCCGCTTCCCATCACCGTCCCGTAGGTGAGCCCAGGGAAGGAAGGCAAAGCCGAGCTTTATTTACCAATCTACAGCTTCGTGGGCAGAACACGGCCATCAAAGGATAACAACTCCATGAAGCCGCCTGACAGGCACAGGTCAACAACTTTAGTCTATGGAGCCCTGAGTGGTGCCCAGTTCCCTAGAGGATCAAGTAGCTCTGGGTGTCAGGGCCGGGACCGAGGCAAGGACAGGCTGGAGAAAAGAGGGTAAGAGTGTGCTTCTGCCCAGCCCTGGAGGCAGGGTGGCCTATTTGTGGGTGAGGGACATTTCCATGCACTTGGGAGTAAGAAGAGACATATGCTATAGCAAGAGGTGTTCAAGTAGAGTGGCCAAAAGAACTTTCTGGTGATTGTAGTGAGAAAACATGGAGGATGTCTAGGCTGCCACACCCCAACATGGGGCTTGTCCGGTGGCCACACGGGGAGCGATAGACCGGAGTGTTTTGTTGTGGAGCAATGATCCTTGTGGCTGAGGCACACCCATGAGCTCTTC
Source organism: Apodemus agrarius (assembly GCA_964023405.1). Classification (NCBI taxonomy): domain Eukaryota; kingdom Metazoa; phylum Chordata; class Mammalia; order Rodentia; family Muridae; genus Apodemus; species Apodemus agrarius. The sequence continues at coordinate 151,382,474 of OZ030006.1, read as the reverse complement.
TTCATCTGTGGGGAGTAAGGAAGGTGGGGGCGGCTGGCAGAGATGGGGACAAGAGGGTCCTTCACCCCACCTCTGGGTGTTGGGAGACTCTATAAGGAGTATCTCTGTTCCCCAAGGTCAGAGAAAGCACAGCAAAGGTCCTTCTAGCAGAGTTTAGAGGACCTTTGGGGGGTGCGGTCTTGGAAGAAGAAACTCCTGAGGTTTCACATCGCTCCGGTGCCAGCGCCCCCCCTCACTGACCTCCCTGCCCCTCCTCTGTCACAGTTGAACAGGCATCACTGTATGACCCCAAGGTCTCCTCCAATCCTGACTTTCTATTGCTGTCTGCTGCAAGAGCGTCCTGCAAACCCTTGGTTCACTTCATGTCATACATCAGTAACTGTGTGCATTTATCATCTGCTCAGCTCTCAGCAGGGAAAGAAGCATCAAACAGAACCCAGGTCTTAGCCTCTAGGAAGGGACAGCATAGAAAGAAAGAAGAGTTCACTCGGCACGTATCCTGTGCTAACGCCCTCCCCCCACCCCCATACACTAGACCCCTGTGATCCTCACTGTAACTCACTGAGGTCAGAATTGCTCTTATATCTATGGATTCTTGTGTTCCTTACTGTAACTCACTAAAGTCAGTATTAACCCTGGTTATGCAGACAAGGAACCCCAGACTCAGAGGCAACATGGCCAGCGCCACACAGTGAGGGCTGGACTGGAGCCGCCTGGTAACTACACCACTGTTCTCCATTGTGCAGTCTACAACGACTCTCTGAGGATGGCTCTCAGTGTTCTAAGACAGAGCGGGGAAAGCTACAGTCATCCCGAGGAACTTCTTAGAGAAGGGCTTAGCTCTAGGCCTTGAAGTCGAGCACAGCTTGGAGGCTAGTGGAGAAAGAAGCAGCCCAAATTACTAACTCCGGATCTTCTTAGGGAAGGCAAGCAGAAGGCAGTACCAGCTCACCCAGCTGGGGGCTCCATGGAAGGAAAGGGGAGCCAGCAAAGTACAGGGGCCTCTCTAAACCCAGCAGTGCGAGCTCCCTCCTCCCCACAGGCCCAGCCCCAAGCTTGGCCTCTATTATCATTCCCTAAAAGCCGTCTAAAGGTATATATAGCAAGTCCCAGTAAACCTTCCAAGTGATGGCCATGGACCCAGACCGGTGACGACCCCACCGTGTTCACAAGCCCGGCAGTTTGAAGATGTGCAGTAACTGCACCTTTCCACGTCCCATGAAGCCTGCACAGTTAACATGGCCGTTTCCAGCCCGGGAGCAGGTGCCAGGTCCTTTAAGTTACCTGCCAGGCTAGCCGAGATGCTAAGACGAAGGTCCCGGATGTGAGCCCCGTCACTCTTCGCCATTCTGCTTCTGTTCTGACTCCTAGCCCCAGGTGCTCTCTCTACCTAGTGCTCCCTCCAGATCTCAGGTTCACCCCTGCTGCTGCGGCTCTTTCCAGCCATAAGAGCCCTTCCCTAGAGGGGCAGCAGGAGATATCCCATGAGGCCCTCCCAACTGGAAAGGACTAGCAGCAGGCAGGTCAGGCCACATGCGCCATCCCCCTCTCCCCCAACCGAGCACATTGCCTTCTGTTCACAGTGATGGCTCCTGTGCCCAGGCCGGTGGGGGCATGGAGGACTCCGTGGTGGCAGCGGTGGCAGCCGGCAGACCCAGTGCCCATGCCCCGAAGGCTCAAGCCCCGGAGCTACAGCAGGAGGAGGAGCGGCCAGGGGCGGTGGGCTCCCCACGGGCTGGCCCCCTCCGCGCGGCCTCCCCTGGCCAGCAGCAGCCTGCCCTGGCGACGGCGCTCTGCTCCCACACTCCTGCTGCCTCCGAGTACGAACTCTCCCTTGACCTAAAGAATAAACAGGTACCCAGGGCCTCCCAGGGGGGGCGTGGGGAGGGTGGTTGAAGGGCCCTGCCTTTTGGGGACTGTCCAGGGTGCCAGGGACCCGCAGGTACACTTTCTGTCTACGTATCTCCCCAGCTGAGCTACGTAATTGCCCCTCCCTAAAGACCAGTTCCTCAGGAGGCCATGCTTAACCCCCTTTCTGGCCTTTGTGGGGCATCCTGCAGCACCCTGCCTGTAGCTAATGTATCCAGGGGCTCTGTCCTTTACAAGATGCAAACCTCTAAACAAGCATCTGTCATCAGGGGAGTCCTCACTTCCACTTTACCCGGAAGAAATAGTTTTATTTCCATGCCTTTCAGGGGAAAGCCCAGTTCTTAGGCATACACTAGCAAAATAAGGTACAAAGACGGTGGCTATATATATAGATTGACAGAATGTCAGTTTAAAGACTGATCCGTTGTGGGCATTCAGAACCTCCCCACAGGGAGAGGGACACATGCTTAGAGGGAGATGCAGCTATTAGAGTCTATCAAAAAGAGATTTGAACTGGAGAGGTAGATCTGGGGCCCAGTCCTCACGGTTTCTTCGGGAATGCCCTGGAAACACTCTGGGTATTGCTTCTCTTGTCGGGAGATTGGGTACTAGGCCTTCAGTTCCTGCCAACAGGCTGGCTAGCTCTGTAATGTGTAGGCCCTGAAGAACACAGCCTTGGCCCGTGAACAAGGCAAATCTCCGTAAGCCAGGAGGACTGAGTAAAGCCAAACTAAGTTCTTTCCTTCTGGGGGACATTGATGCCAAGCGACCACCCTGGGCTGGGACCAGCAGTGGGCAATGGGCCCGACTTTTAGTAAAGCACTTTAGCAAAATCCTTCATGTTATCGACGTGACAAGACGGGATTATGTGGATCAGATGACAACACAGACAGGTGTGGCTCTTTCCAAAGCAGAACTTGTGAGACAGAAACAAAACCCAAATCATCAGCATTTTCTATCTGGTCGACATCTAGGGAACGTGATCACTGTCCTTGGTTCTGCCTAGCTCCCCGTTTTGAGAAGGCACTGGATAAAAATATGAAAGTTATAGTTATCAAGCCTTCTGATAAGGCTGAAGTGCAGTAGCTGAAACATTAACAACTGAATCCGAGATTTGGGTTTTTTTTTTTAATGGATGGAAAGATGCTTCCAATAAAAATAAGTCAGAGAAATTAGGAAGAATTCTAAAATTCTGCTTTTAGTCTTACAGTGCCCAAAGCAGCGGTATTCTATGTGTTAGGTGAGAACACAGCCTTGGAGCAGGAGCCCAGGGCTTCGGTTGAGGGTAAGCTCACAACTTCCACCGTTAGTGAGGTTGGGGCACACAGCACTCAGGGCCTCTTCCTAGGGCAGGGGCCTCAGAGCAGACCCCTTAAAGCCCTAGGGCAATGGGATGGTCAACCAGTACTCCTCAACGTCACACTCCTTCGGTCCTTCTGCATTCCGGATGCAGAATGAGAACTCTGGAAGTCCTGAAGAAGGAAAACAGAATAGGTTATGGCCACACGAAGAAACCATAGACTAGAAGACAAGTTTGAAATACGGAAGGGCTGAGGTATGAAAAAGCGATGAGATGTGTTTTCTGTCCTTCCAGGAACATACAGGGATACTGACATACGAACACTAAGGATGGAGAGCATTTTAGCTTAAGGATTGGGTGCAGATGCCTGGCCCCGTGAGGGCCTGCGCTCTTTCTCACTGGATGAAGTTCTATGAGGATCAGGACAGTGTGGCCTGGGGCATGGGCAAGCTGTGAGCACACGCCATTATTCTCTCTGCCCCTCTGGGACAGGAGCCATCTTTTGTACCCTCCCCTCCCCCACCCTCAGCATCCAACAAAGTGTCTTGGATGTAGTAAGGACTGGTAGGAATGGGTATCATTTTTAGTAACTATGCATTGGGGGACCAGAGAGAAAAGTCAAGGGGGGGAGGGGTGACCACAATCACCTTTAGAGTCCCATCAACCAAAAGAAGGCCTGGCTTGAGCAGGAGAGATTAGACCAAGTGTGAGCTGATGTGCTGAGAGATGGAGAATTGTGGCAGGTTCTGATTGGTGACCTGTTAGCGGTGAGCCCGATTCTAACAGGTGGAATTGCATTTCAGGCCACTAGGACTGGGTCGGTATATCATGTGAAGTCAGTCCGGGGAACAGCTGGCCTGCCCTGAATTTTGTATCTTTCTAGACCAACCATAGGTAGGGCAGGCGGGAGAAGTGGGCAAATGGGGCACCGAGGAGGCCAGAACAAGCTGGCTGAGGCACGGCACGCATTTACAGGAGACTGAATTCCCCCACATTGCTGTGTGGCCCTGGGCAAGCTGTTTACCGTCTCTGGGCCTCAGCTATCTCCCACATGTGTCTCTGAGGCATTGTGTGCTGCCTCTGTCTTTGAAGTTCTTCCTTTTCCCAATGCTCCCGCCCTTGGCCTCCTAATTTCCAGCTTGTTGGAGGTGTCTCCTCACCATTCCGGAAGCTTGTCCAGCCTCTCAGTACCGCCCCCCTCCCCCCAGTGCCCAGTTCAGCATCTGGTATTGAAAAGATGTTCTGTGGTAGAACACTCTTGTCGCTTATGGGGCAGGCTTTATCCCCAGCCTCATAGGGGGGGTGAAATTAAACCTCGAGGGGAGGGCCTCTTATTATTAACAAGACCCTAGTCATTACAGAAGGAAAACAAAGTATGAAGCGTCACAATAAATATCACTGTCAGCCAACTTAAAAGTTAATTTAAAATGTATGAAAATATCAGAGATATCAGGGGAAAAAAATCCAAAGAAAATGTTTGGAGACTGAAAAAAGAAGGAAGAATGATTTTGTGACAAAGAGAGACGGGGCTGGGCCTGAAGCCCAGGCCGGGTGCTACCTGTTCATAATTCTTTGAGAGAGAAGAATTAGTATTCTGACCCTGTGGCTACCCACAATCACACAGAATCCAGCAGTTCCCAGGCGTGGGGGTGTGGGTAACTGTGGTCTCTCCTGTCTTCCCCGACCCAGGGTTCCCTGCCAGCCAGTTGAGACCTCGAAGCCTTTCTCTCACTCCTTGTTACCTTCTATTATCTCTGCCCTTAACCCTTGAGACTGCCTCTAACTTCTCTCCAAATCCCACCCTTTCCACCACTACCCCCTTAAGGCGGGGCTAGTCTGCCCCTTGCCTGCACCCCTGGGTCCCCTCCTGCCAGCTCCAGCTTCAGCTGCGCCTCCCCACCCTGGCCACCCCAGCACTGCTGAGTCATCCCTGCAAAGTGCCCTTGTGATCACACTGCTCTCTGCTGGAAACCCTTGGTTCAGGCTGCCTTTATGTGCAGTACTAAAGTGTTTTGGCACGCCCCTGCCACAGACCCAAGCCCACTCCAGGGTCCCTACTGTTCCTTTCCACAGTCCCTGAATGCCCCCCCCCCCCCCCCCCCCGCCTAGCCATTGCCTCTGGTTCTTCAGGAAAGCTGCTCTCTCCACTGGAAGTGTGGAGCCTGAGCGGGCTCCACTGTGCTGGGCTTATTTGTACTTAGGTCCGTCCAGAAGCTCCAAGCAGGGTGAGCACGGGTAGAGTTCCCACGACTCGCCCGGGAGTCGCCCCACTCACACAGACAAGGACCATGGTGTTCTCTGGCTCTTGCAGAGCTGAGTGGATTATACCTTGAACGCTCGCGGAGTGGGGGCGGGGCAGAGGTTGTACTTCATTGTACAGTCTACATGGACAGCTTGTGGTCCCAGCGCGGTACACTAGCTGCTCTGCTCTCCGCCACAGGTCTCCCGCACCCAGCATAGTTCCTGGACTCTAGGGAATGCTCAGCCTGGGATGACTGAATAGAAGGCATCTGCACCAAGTTCCCCTGCACCTCACTGACCCCTTCCCCAAGACCCTGCCCCAGGAAGAGGGCCCCTTACCCAAGTCCAACGCCCTTTACCCCTTCAGCTCTGGTTTGTTCACTTCTGGTTTGCAGAGAGACAGAGCAAGCATGTGTGTTCCCCATAGCCTTTAGGAAAGCATCTATACCCTCTGTATTACAGAGGGCCTGGTGTGATTCCCAAATCCTGCAGCTCTCCAAGGAGTGTGCGCCCTGCGCTCTGTGGCGGCTGCTGAAGAAGCCATCTTGGCTGGCTGTCCAGACTGTAGAGCTCCCAGATCTTACCAAACCTCGGGGCATGGAGCTGTGGTCAGCAGCATCCAGGCATCGTCCCCCAAGCCAGGATCCATACCTGTGACATCTGGTCCCCTCCTTTGGCACACCTTCAAGCTTCAGAGCCCAGCCTTACCCTGAGGCACCTTGCCAAGAGGTGGTTGGCTGTGTTTCCAATCGCCTTTCCTCTCTGAACCTGGTTCCTCACTTGTAAACTCTGGAGTTGTGCTGACGCATCCCTAGGTTCTTTTTACTCTGAAGGAAGGTGAGGTTTTCACCATAAGAAGGGAGCCAGAGAACCAGGCTGTGGAGTGTGGGGTGAAGACAAGACTGCACAAAAGTGGTACCCCACTTGGCTTCGTTCACAGAGAGGCTGTTACCCTGCCCCTCTCTGCTCACTGTGAGACCTGGTGACACCACAATGCAAAACACACACTCACTCTTGCCACAGAATTAGTCTTCCTGTGGTAGACAATGGCATATGGGTGCATCTAGGGCTACCTGAGACCCCATTATCTGTTAAGCATAGTGCAAAGTCTTCGCCCTACACTGTGTCTCCGATCTGGATCTTGTTACTGTACCATATCATGGATGGAAAGACTAAGTAAGACACAGTCCATGGTGTTAACCTGGTTCCTTCCCATCTCTGGTCATCAGAGTAAACTACTTGGGTCCACAGGTCAATGCACTCAGCCTGACCTGCTGTTCAAAGTGGAACATCTTTGCACATGGGGGGGGGTCTCTACTGTCCACCTGATGTTGGAGCTTGCTTTGCAAGGTCCAGAAACTCATATATGGCTTTAATGTTCTCCATTGAGAAATTCAGCCAGAGGAAACCCTCCCTCATTTTGAAAGGAGACCCCCCCTAACCAGCCCAGTCTCCTCAGCACTGTGCCCCTCCCCCAGCCAGCAACTCTTTCTCTACTGTGTCCTGCTGCCATGTCTCAGGCCCCTCATCAGGCTCAGCTGGCCTGACCTCTGAAAAAGGGGAGCATGTTCTAAGGACTCTCAGGGCCTCCCACTTCTGTTCCCGGCAGAAGGTGGGAGATAGCTCTCTTGGAAGCAGACAGGGTCACAATTTATTACCTTTGAATCATGGGCTCAGGGAGATGTGAACAGACATGTTCCTTGGCCATGGGTCCAGCCACCCCCTGCCCTTTCCTGGGCACTCTAGGCTGCCACATCCCCCCTTAGCACTCCACATGACCCTGTTAAGAACAGATTGAAGTGACTGGGTAGGCCTGACCTACCCAGGCACTGCAGAACTCTTCAATCCCATGAGAATCTGTCTGGAAATAAGGAGGAGGAGGAAGAGGAGGAGGGGGAGGGGGAGGAGGAGGGGGAGGAGGAGGGGGAGGAGGAGGACGAGGAGGAGGAGGAAGGGTGGAGAATTTGGCTCCTAGTCTAGACCAGAGAGAAAGTCTGGGTTTTTATTTCCCCCAAGCATAGGGAAAAGTTCATTTAGCTCAGGGCCACACTCATGTACTAGTCTTCAGCCATGGGTCTAGCCCAGCACCAGACACAAGGGGCAGCATGGGAGCGCTGAGGGTTCAGAGCCAGCAGAGGCGCAATCCTCACAGGTGGCTGTAAAGGACGGGAAGGCAGAACTGGAAACAGCTGGAGCCAGCAGGGGCTGGCTGTGCAAAATGACTGGAGCAGAGGGCGCGGAAGTAATGATGAACTTCTGTGCTTTCCGTGAGCAGCTTCTGTGCGCAGGGCACTGCTTGAGTATCCAGGGTAGTGGAAACGTAGCAAATGTCTCCAATAACTGATGCCTCTGCTCCTGCTGAGTCTGGGGTAATCAGAATAGACAAAGAGAGGGGTGGGTAATCTAAATACACCCCAAATCATGGAAACACAGTGTCAGAGGCCAGTTTGAACAACATTCCATCCTGACTGGCTGGCTCATTAAGAAAGCTTTCTGGAAGAGAGAGGCACATTTGGGGCAGGTCTTGGAGAAAGGGGAGCATATGTACCTGGAGAAGAGAGGCTGAGTCAGGGCCCAGCAAAGAGGTTCGCGCGGCGAGGGAGAGTTAGCGTGGGGCTGACTGCCATCTAAACTGCGCGGAAAGAACAAGACCTGGCCAGAGGCCCTGGGTTGGAATACAAGGGAGAAGACTGTCCATTTGCTGTGGGTGATGGTTCAAAACCAACAAAAAATGCTTCCATCTTAAAAAAAAAAAAAAAAAAAAAAACAACAACAAAAAAAAACAACAAAAAAATGTAGATTAGGTTCATAGGTTCAAAGAGTCAGAATGAAGAAGCAAAAATGATCCTGCCTGGAGGCTCTTAGGGTGGCCCAAATTGTCACAGGCGGCTCCTTTGGTGACATGGTTACAGAAAGATCAGGCGTGGTTGCAAAATGGTGAAGTGAGGGCGTCAGTCTTACAACTCAGAGGACAGGGCAAAGTGGGACACAGGGCACACACAGCATCCCTAGCCTGGATGGTGTAAGAATCAAAGTCCTAAGAGGCAAAGGAAGAAGGCAGAGCCGGTCGGGGCGAGGTGAGGCAGGACAGTGGCTTTGCAGCATCAGACAGAGAGAGAGAATCCGAAAAGCTGTTGAGCGTGTGCCTCTAGGATCATGGGTCAGAATGGAGATGGATCTGAGGCTTACACGTATGTCCACTATTGTCATGCTCAATTAATTACCATTCGCTAAGCACACACACATGTTGGGAGCCTCACAGTCTCATTTAAGCTTCACAAGCCTCAGGGTCAGCAAAATTGGCCCCATTTAATGCATAAGAGATGTCAAAAACACGCTCAAGGTCCACCAGCACAGAAGAGGCAAATCTGAAAGGTACTATTTTCTTTTGTGGCGTTCTCTCACCAAGCTATTAGGGTGGTATTCTGACAGTGGCCCAGGCATGACGATAGCCACTGGAAAATGTCTCTGGAGTCCTGAGAATGGCTCTCCCTGAGATGCTTCCCCCCCCTCTCAATTGGTTGCTAATTATCAGCCATCAAATGCTGCTCCCTTAGATTCCCAACAGAGAAAACATGGAAGATGCTCTAAAATGGATTGGGGGAAAAGGAAAATGTGTGTAGAGAATTGAAAATAGTCACAAATTACATTTGTGACTGGCATACACGGGATTCTATAGCTAGAGTCTAGGATTGATAGTCTGGCTGGGGACAAGGGTTCTGAGTGTCAAGGAGTTTCACAGGAAGAGCACCAAGAGTTGCAGAAAGGAGGCAAGAGGAGGGGTGAAAGAGGAGGGGTGCTGACGAACCCACATAGCTGGTCTTCGTGGGCATCCCTTGGAAGGACCTCAAAGTTGTAGGGTACGTAGGACAAGCGAGCACGGAGGTGGAGCAGGAGGAAACTCCTCAGGAGTCTGGCTCTTTGGAAAGGAGGCTGAGTCTATGCTAGTCATCCACGAGGTTCAGTGGGAAACAGTAAGCTGCTGCCCTGTGCACAGGAGAGTCAAGTAGAGCCATATTTTCATCTTCTAAGGATAGGGAGAGGGTCAGAAAGCAGGAGACAAGCAGCAGATAGAAGAGTAGAAGCTGGAAATGCTGATAAGAAACGGAAGGATGAGGGAACATCCATAGGAGACAGATGCTGTGGGATCCTTTGTTCTGGATCTAATGGATAACCGGGGTTGCAGGGGGGATTTTTTTCTATCATGTATTCACTGCATGGGATGCTGACTGTGTGCTGGGTGCTGCCCAAAGACGAGGGACCAGACCGTGAAAATGGCAAGCACAGCCGTTGCCTTCGCAGGGCTTTGTTTCCGTTCTGTCTGCATCACTGGGATCACCCAGCTCTCAGAGAAAAGAAGTTTCGTCGTTTCAGTTCCATCACAGCAGGCAAGGCATGGGGCAATAGGTCAGTCCACAGTGGAAGGAGCCTGTGGTAGGGCTCTTGGCAACACTGTAGATGAGGAACCAGAGACTGTGACAAAAAACCAGACCTTCAAAGATCCACCCCTAGTTACCAGCAAGGCTCCACATACCAAAAAGTCCCAGAATGATACCAACAGCTCAGAAATGAGCCAGTGGGGCATCTTACATTTAAGTCAAAATACTCCATCTGTGGCTATCGTAACACAAAATGCATTTTGCCCAAATTTAAGCATATATAGGCCCAAGTCTCAGGGGAGTGGGAACAAGAGAGGAAAGAGCAGAAGCAAATATGTCAAAGTGCATGATCTATTTGAAAACAACTGTCTTTATTAAACTGAGCACTATGAATAATGAATGTATTCCCCCAAAAGTTGAGGGGGGATCTAAACAGCAGGGTCTTATGAAGACTCACAGCAGTCTCTTAATTGTGAGCTTCTGTTTTAAAAATAATGAGTTACATAATTCTAATGTGCAATAGTAAAAAGTAAGTATTCTCATTACAAAAAAAAAGTTGAAATGAAAACATACAAGGTAGAAAGGTAGAAAGAACTACTTCAAAACCAAAACTCAGCAGAGAAACGTCACGTTTTCTCACTCTGTCCCTGAGAACTGGTGGCTGTGACCTCATCTGAACTTCATCAAGCATGGGTGGTCTTGACATTTTCAAACCACATGACCTCTTTTTTGGGCTGATTCCAGCAATGCCCACAGGTTCCCTTGGCAGACAGATATTCTATATCTCCGGCATCTTGAGCTTTCTGAGGTCTTACTGTATCTCAGGTTTGTATCCTCAAAGTTTTACACATCTCTCTGTGTCAGGGAATCCCTGAAGTGGGGCTATGGCCCCATTGACCTTCCAACCCTTCCTTAAAAATATGGGTCCAAGCCTCTGTGACCTTGTAACACTTGTATTCTGGATGCCTACAAAACCAGCACCATATAGATGAGGCCAAGTTCTGCCCAGACCTTCAGTGGTAGCCAGACTTTTTAGACCACAGCTACAGCAGCCTCTGAGTGCCTGTATGGTTCAACCTGGGAAAATTCTTCTCTATGAAGTCCTTTACAAGTGGAATTCCCAGTGGCACTCTCTTTTTAGAGGTGAGTCTTTTGAATGAGTTTGCAGTTTTACATCCAGAGTCTCCAGCGGGCGGTCTTGCCACTTTCAATGTGCTGCTGTCTTAGTTAGGGTCACTATTGCTGTGATGAAACACCATGACCAAAGCAACGTGGGAGGGGAAGGGTTTACTTTACTCACAGTTCCATACAACAGTTCATCATCAAAAGCAGGGAGGGCAGCAACTCACACAGGGCAGGAACCCTGAAGTAGGAGCTGATACAGAAGCCAAAGAGGAATGCTGTTTTCTAGCTTGGTCCTCATGGCTTGCTCAGCCTGCTGTCTCATAGAACCCAGGACCACTAGCCCAGGGATGGCACCACCCACAATGGGCCCTCCCCCATCAATTGCAAATTACAAAAATGCCCTACAGGCTTGCCGACAGCCTGATCTTACTTTCTCAATTGAGGTTCCCTCCTCTCGGATGACTTTAGCTGGTAGCACTGACATAAAACAATCCAGTGGAGCCGCTATTGTGGACAGGCAGCATTTTCATCTTTCTGTGAGGTTTTTTTGTTCCAAATTGTGACAACCTACCTGACTGAAAGCATGCAACAAAAACTGTATCACAATTTGAATGCTATGCTGTCTTGAAGTTACTTTTTAATTCTGTCTCACTTAAAACTTCAGAGTGCAAGCAGAACGCAAGCAAACTGTTACCAGGCTGTATCCAAGTGGCTGTAGCCTCGTTCCCAATAGAGTCCTTGTTCCCATCTGAAATGTCATGAGCACAGTCTTTACTGTCCACATTTTTTTAATCACCATTCTAGCCTCCCAAGCTTCAACTGATCAACCTCTGCTTATAGCATCCTAGGGTTTCTGAAACTCCTATCTCCAAGGTCTTCCAACTTCTTCCTAGTTGGAAGTTCAAACTAGTTCCAAAGCCCTCATGGGCAGAGTTAGTTACAGTAACAACCTCTTCTGTGGCACCAGTTTTCTGACCTGGTTAGTGTTGCTGTGACCACAACACCTAAGGGAAACAATTTAAAGCAAAAAAAAAGTGTATTTTGGCACTCAGTTCGAGGATGTTTGGTCCACCATTGCAGAGAAAGCATAGCGTAGCATCTCGGCTCATATTGGTAGGGTGGCTGTTCACATCATGGGAAAACAGAAACTGATCGGAAAGGCTAGCTATAACCTGTCTTTTCTTCTTATTTCCACCAAATAGACCCTCACCTCTTTAAATGCTCAACACTCTCCCCACAAAACAGTGCTACAAACTGAGGACAAGTATTCAGAGTACAGTGTTGGGGTCTTGGAATTGCTGCACAAACCACTCAGATACTGATCTCAGCCAAATAGGGATGGTTTATTGGACACCACACCCCAAGACTGACCAATCAGGGACATGGTCCAGATTCCTGAACTGAACCATGACCCTAATTTAAGATCTTTACAGGGCTTTTTAATCCTGACATCTACAAATATCTGTACCAAGTTGTCATCTGTACCAAGAATTTAGGGAGAGGGGGGTTTCCTTAGAACATGTCTTTGTTCTACACTTACCCTGCCCCCATCGGTTGGGGTATTCAACTGTGGCAGGGGACTTACATTGTCTAACATTCATTTCTTAACTTGCCTACCAGAATGGGACTTGTCTAACATACATGTCTTAACTTGACAACCACAGTATAATTTACTCACATACATGTCTCTCTGCCAAGTAGGATGTCAGTTCCCAAGGAGGTCTCAGGAACCTAAACTTTACTCGACTCCTACTCAAAATGGAAGTCTAATTTTAAGTAGCTTCTTATATCTTTATGGTGGGGTCCATCCCAGTGGCAGCTTTCTTTTTTATATAATTTTTTAAGATTTATTTATTATTATATTTAAGTACACTGTAGTTGTCTTCATACACACCGGAAGAGGGTCTCAGATCTCATTATGGATGGTTGTGAGCCACCATGTGGTTGCTGGGATTTGAACTCAGGACCTTTGCAAGAGCAGTCAGTGCTCTTACCCGCTGAGCCATCTCACCAGCCCCCCATGGACAGCTTATAAAGGCAAATACCATAAAAGCCTATACACAGGTGCAAAAAGTGCTGATGGGTTGTTGGTTCGGGTCTAAGCTTATTGTGGATAACTAACAACACAAAGGAGTTCTACTGACTGCTATCATGATTGGAACATCACAGAATATGTAATAAACTTGGCATTAAAAGTTTCTAAGTAACAGCAGAAGCATATGATGTATTTTCCTTATAATGGCGGGCTAGCCGGGTAACAGTTACCTAGACCTTAGCATTTTACCTTGACCTTAACATGGGTCACTATGAGACACTTCAGAGTGAATCATAGTGTCGGAATGATCTGGTAAGCCAGGGACAGGAATCTAAAATTTGGCTTTTTCTAACAGTATAGGTATTGAGCTTGAAGACCTCTTAGAGTCACCTTGCCCAGTCTTTGGCCACTGAATGTGACAATAACTCTCCTAGTTTGCTTTCAATTGCTATAAGCATCTTGACCAAAGGCAACTTGGGGAAGAAAGGGTTTGTTTGGCTTAGAGTCACAGTCCGTCATTGAGAGGAGCCAAGGCAAGAACTTGAGGCAGGAACTCGAGGCAGGAACTCAAGGCAGGAACCCGAGGCAGGAACTCAAGGCAGGAACTCAAGGCAGGAACTCAAGGCACAAACCTGGAGGCAGAAACTGAAACAGGCCGTGGAAGGAAGCTGCTCTCACTGGCTTTCCTTTTCATGGTTTGCTCAGACTGCTGTCTTACAAAATTTAGTACCATCTCCCCAGGGGTGTGGCACTATCAGAGTGGGCTAGGCACTGCCAAATCCATCAATTATTAATCAAAAACATACCCATAAAGGCTTGCCTACAATGTCTTGAAGAAGACATCTTCTAAATTAAGGTTTTTCCTTCCCAGATGACCCTAGACTGTGTCAAGTTGAATAAACAAAACAACAACAAAATCACCTTAACCAGTACAATACCATACCAAAACAAATAGATTCTATACCGTGTTGGAACTATGTTAGGCAATGGGTTTCCACAACTTCCTCTTTCAGTTGCTTATGGAATCTTATCACCTGTCAAGATTCTCTTAGGTCTTGATTTCTCCAGGAATTAGAAATGGGAAAGAGATATGGAATCTGGGCCTTGAGTGACTCCTCATGGGGATAAAATGATGTCGGTAAAGAGGAGTGTTGTTCGTCTTACTCTCCACAACATTGGCTGTTTGAGACTTGCAGGAAATCATCCACCTTAGGTTTTTTTCTTATTTTAGAAGGTTTGCCCAATTGCATCAGGCCCATCAGGATGATTTTCCTTTTGGTTAACTGAAAGTCCGTTGATCAGAAACATGTTTCTAATATACTGGAAGCTCCCGGGAATAATGTCATTATGTTAATTAGGCCAGCTCAGATTCAAAGGGAGGGAATTGCATAGGGTGAGGACAACATTGGGGCCATCTTGGAATTCCATCTACCACTCAGCTGGAGAGTAGTCTGCTTGGTTTCTCTGTGTAGCTCCTTGTGTACCTCTAAGAAACCTGGATTTCTGCCTCAGGACATCTGTTCCTGGTCTTGCAGACATTATTCTAGAGAGAGAGAAAAAAGAATTATGGCTTGGTTGGTTCTCAGTGCTGAACTCTAGCATGTCCACTGAGGCTTAGAATGGAGATGCAGCCTTGACTCCGGTGGGAAAGCCCTCCAAAGATACTGCCCTGCGTGGAGAACCCAGTAGAATGGTGTCCAGACTACTGATGTAAAGAACCTGAGAAAATAAATGATGTTATTTTAAGCTGCTGAGTGTTTAGTAATTTGATAGACAGCATACTTGGTATGATTATTTTTAAAGCATCATTGGGAATGAAACCCGTGGCCTTACACGTGTCAGGCAAGACCTCTGTCACTGACCTATGTCTCCAAAACCCATCCTGCTATGCTTTTAATATCACCTTAAAGACTCCCCTGCAACCCACAGGTCTAACACCACTGTAGTGCTTCCTCGAGATGCTTAGAGCCGTGTGTATCCGCCATCCCAGACACTCGGCCTTTGATGGGTTGAGCGGATCAGGAAGCAGGTGAGAATGCCATATGGAGGGATGGGCATGCCTGTCCATCTGCTCCGTGGGTAGCAAATCTACCTATGCGCCAGCCCCCCCCCCCAATCCTGACTCCTGGAGAATGTCGGAACAGCAGCCAGTGCTAGAGTGACCCTCAGCCTGCCCATCCAGACCTTTAGTTGCAGAAGGACAGTGTGTAAGTGGAAGGCAAGGATGAGTGAAGCCGGCTTCAGAGTCCTGGTTTGCCTCCTCACTCACAAAGGATTCAAGGGACATACTGAGGAGTCCGCAGTACTGATTAACCCTCTTTCCTTAGTGTTAGCCTGATCTTTTATTTAAATACAAAGCCTGCCAAGGGGCAGGATCAAATGGTCAGCTGCTCTGGGGGCGTGGTGCAAGGGGGAATGTCTCTCTTGTCACTTTATATCCCAATTGCACCTTCCTGATCCTCCTCTCCTCCCAGTCCTATCATGGATCCCCCCCCCCAATATCGCCTCCCCCCTCTCCTCAGAGAGAAAACATCCTCTCCCGCTGAGGCCCAGCCAGGCAGTCCAATTAGAGAAACAGGATCCAATGCAGGCAAGAGTCAGAGAGACAGCCTCTGCTCCAATTGTTAGGGGACCCACAGGAAGACCAAGCTGTACATCTGCTACCAATGTGTAAGGAGACCTAGGGCCACTCCCGCATAGTTTTTTAGGTGGTGGTTCAGTCTCTGTGAGCCCCCATGTTCCCAGGTTAGTGGACTCTGTAGGCCTTCCTGTGGTATCCTTGACCCCTCCAGCTTATTTGATTCTCTCCCTCCCTCTTCCACAAGGCCACCCGGGCTCCGCCTGACGTTTGGCTGTGAGTCTCTGCATCTGCCTCCATCTACTGCTGGATGCAGCCTCTCAGGAGACAGCTGTGCTAGGCTCCTGTCTGCAAGCACAGGACAGTATCATTAATAGTGTCAGGGGTTGCCTCTCTTACAGGTGACATCCCTAGACCTTTCTTGAGAAGTCTTGATAAAGTAGAGAAAGCAAGAACACGGCACATAGGAAAACAGAAATTCAGAGATAGAGAGCAGAGCCGGAGATGAGGCAGAGCCCTGAACACACGAAGCCATGGGGGCTCTCAGGTTAGATGCTCTGACCAAGCCTGCACAGCTGCTATTGATATAAATCAAGGTGATGTGAATTATGATGCCCTGGGGATCCTACTCTCAGGCTGTGGTCCATCTCATTATGTTCACATTTACTGAGCACTTCCCATGTGCCAGAATCTGGACTGGGGCTGGGGGCAAAGCCTGTCAAACCCAGAGCCCTACTGTCGGTGTCTCCTGGAAAACATAAGCACCCCATGCAGTGAAGTGAGGGAAAGTGCCAGCGGGGTGAGCCGGGATCACAGCAGGGGTTTTGTTTGCTTGCGTGATTGATCTTGACATCACTGTTTAATTTTTCATTTTTAATTATTTTTTAAGTGTGCATCAAGGCGGAAACAATAGTGTAATAAACTCCCATACAGCCATCACCAAGCCCCAACCATCGTTATTAATGTTTTATTAATATTAATATTAATATCATGCTAGCTAGTACATTTTACTGTATTTTAATACAAATTCAAGATACGTTTCTTTACTCATAAATACTGCATGCGTCTCTGATGTAAGCGTTCTTTAATAATCAGGAGATCAGCTAAACGGGGCGTCCATCCTAACACCTCTGTCCACCGCCACAGGGGACATTACGAATCCTGAGTGGAATATTCCATCTTACCCCTAGTTATCTTGCCAAGAACTTGGCATCTCAGGAATGTCGGACTTGGGGTCTTTGGATGTAGGCTTCCTGTAAAGCTGTGCACTTGTGCACTGGGGACCCGAACCTGGGTCTCCTGGTGGCCTGTGCTGATCTAATCAACACTACCTCCATCCTCCCTAACTGAGCCCTTGTCTCTGTCCCTGCTGCAGATTGAAATGCTAGAACACAAATACGGGGGCCACCTGGTATCCCGCCGCGCCGCGTGCACCATCCAAACCGCTTTTCGCCAGTACCAGCTCAGCAAGAACTTTGAGAAGATCCGTAACTCGCTCCTGGAGAGCCGCCTGCCTCGGCGGATCTCGCTGCGCAAGGTGAGGGCTCCCACGGCAGAGAGCCTGGTGGCAGAGAAGGCGCTGCTGGAGGGCTGTGGGCTCCTGGGGCTCCCGCTGGGGCGCTCGCCCTCGCTGCCGCCCACCTTCGCTGGCTCGCTCACCGAGCTGGAGGACTCCTTTACCGAGCAGGTGCAGTCCCTGGCCAAGTCCATCGACGACGCCCTCAGCACCTGGAGCCTCAAGACGATGTGCTCGCTGCAGGAGAGCGGAGCTTACCAGCTCCACCAGGCGCTGCACCCGAGTGCGGGACAGCCAGGCCTGGAGAGCGAGGCAGCGCGGGAGCCGGAGAGCGGCCCGGGGTCTGGAGATGAGGCCGGTGGCCTGCCACAGGGTCACAGCGGCACCCTCATGATGGCTTTCCGGGACGTCACGGTGCAGATCGCTAACCAGAACATCTCTGTTTCCTCCTCCACCGCCCTGTCTGTGGCCAACTGTCTGGGCGCACAGACTGCTCAGGCCACAGCCGAGCCTGCGGCCGCCCAAACCGAACAAGGGGACACCACCGCGGCTCAGGAGGTCTCGGAAGTCCCAGCCTCGGAACAGATGGCCCCACCCAGTGAGGACTCAGAGGCAGCGGAGAGCCGCGCCCAGAGCGCACCTGAACCCACGGTGGCGGTGGCGGTAGCGGTGGCCGGGACTGTGGTGGAGGAAGCAGTGGCTACAGAGGCAGAGGAGGAAGAGGAGGGGGCCAGGCAGGCAGGGAAAGGGGCGGAGGCCGAGGGAGGCGACGTCTCTGAGCAGCTGAGCAGCAGCAGCGCTTCCACCAAGTCCGCCAAATCTGGCTCAGAGGCTTCTGCCGCCGCCTCCAAGGAGGCCCTGCAGGCGGTGATCCTGAGCTTGCCGCGCTACCACTGCGAGAACCCAGCCAGCTGCAGGTCCCCGACGCTCTCCACCGACACCCTGCGCAAGCGGCTGTACCGCATCGGCCTCAACCTCTTCAACATGTGAGTGAGCTTGGAGTCCAGGGGAGGACAGGAGGGAGGAACTGTTTCCATGATTTGCCTAGTTTAATACCCTCCCCTGAGCCCCCTAGGCAGTGTCTAAGAAACACACACGATATTTTTCCAGATGACCCACACATTAAACATAGGTTTTCACAAGTGTTGCTTCCTGGGGTGAAATGGTGGTTTGGAAAGTGGGAAAATACAGAGTTGAGCACAGGCAATATAGAGACTGAGCAGGAATCACTGAGGTCGAAAATGATGTTAGGGAAACGGTGTTATTTCACTGGGATCACAAAACGAGGAAATGGCAGAGACAGAAGACACGCTATAAAAATTAGATAGAGTCCTGATGGAAGGCGCTCGGTCAGCAAGCCTGAGTTCTGTCCCAGGAAAAGACATAAGTGTGGAAGGAGAAAGAAGACCCCACAGAGTTGTCTTCGGACCTCCTGTGACGGCCATTCCCTCTCCCCGCAAATAACAATTTATTTGAAAATACTTTTTATAACGTAGCAGGATAGGTAAGAGGAGAGAAAGACAGAAAGGGACTATAGAAGAGAACCAAGCGGATAGAAAAGGGATTAGGAAATAGGAGAGAAAGTAATGCCTTCCGCAACTCAGAGACTCAAACAAAACTGTGCAGCAAGAATGCGGGCAGGACCACCCTGAGGAAGGGAGACATTTGTGTCCCTGTGAGATTCTCATTGACACTCATTAACCCTTCCTCCCTCGTAGCTACGGGCACAGATCAGGACTCCTTCCTGTGCTCATTCATTCATATAACTCTCACTGTCAGGCCTTCACCACAGAGATGAGTGAGACACAGCTCCTGGCTTCATGATGTGCCTGCGGTCCTCCCAGCAGTATCTAGAGATAGGGACCGTCCTCCTATTTCCCAGAATAGCTAGCAGGCTCACGGGAGGGTAAAAGGTTGCACTCCGTTCAACCTTTAGCGAGAGGTAAACCTAGGCGAGGCCAGAGTCATCCATCCTTTTGTAGATCAGGCTGCCACCTGGTGAGCACAGCTCCACCCTGGCACACCACTGTGACACACACACACACACACACACACACACACACATCACTTCTGCGTGCATGTAAAGTCAGATACCTTCTCCTTGGAGACTGTGATTCCCAGCCTATCCCTAGTGAAGAACCAGCTGTATCCCCTCCCCCTACGGATGGGAAAATGATGCCTTTGCAAAAACACAATACAAATTAATTGCTAGGAGAGAAGTCACAGGGTTGAGTGTCCTGAAAATGTCAAACAATTGAGGAAAGGTTTCTCCTGATTACTTATCTCCTCTGACCCAGTGAATGGCAGCTCCAGGAGCTGCTGAGGTGGAGGCTGGGGGAGGAGCCCCTCACCCCCACCCCAGCCTCCTGGGGACTACAGAGGCTCTCCAGAGCAAGACAGGGACAGAGAAGGGCGCTGCTCCACTTGTTCTGGCTTCTTGTTGAGTCAGACTGCCTCTTCTCAATTCAAACCACATACCTGTCCCCAGCCCCCACCTCACCCCCAGCCCCACTCCCCATACCTCCCCAGTATCCTTGCCCCACCCCTCTGTGATGGTCTGGTGACAGTTACTCCCACAGGGAGCCCCAGGGTGGGCCTGGGACATAGCTATGGCAGGGCATATGACAGCAGCCCCGAGCAGCCTCCACTTCCTCTCTCTCCTCCCAACTCCAACCCTTCTGCAGAAATCCGGACAAGGGCATCCAGTTCCTGATCTCGCGTGGCTTCATCCCTGACACCCCCATCGGCGTGGCCCACTTCCTCCTCCAGCGGAAAGGCCTCAGCCGCCAGATGATTGGGGAGTTCCTGGGCAACAGCAAGAAGCAGTTCAACCGGGATGTGCTGGAGTGAGTGCCCGTGATGGCGGCCCCGCCCCCTCCCTTCTTTCATTCATGCCCTGGACAGGAATTCTCATTGTCTCTTGGGAGGTGGGAATCCTTGCTCTGGCTTCCTGTACAACACTGGGTGCAGTCATTCATTTGATGGTAGGATGAGCCTGGGGCCTTTGGGTGCTCCAGGGACACCCTAGGCGTGGGACAGGGGCATAGAAACAATGAGTTGTGCAGCTCAAGCCCACTTCTGCTCCGGGCGGCTCCTTGGCCTGCCTTCTCTCTGCACCTGCCCCAGCAGCCTCGGGACGCCCTTGCCAAGGCTCATTTTCATATTGGTAGAGGCAAAACACAGAGAAATTGGGGGGCGGGGTATTAAAACAGAGAAATACTAAGATTCCATAAAGAGGAATCAACCGACAAAATCGCCCCCGAAAGAGCCTGTGTCTCAAACTCCAGGAAGTGGCTGGGGAGCGGGCTCAGGGACTGCCGCGGCCATGTGGTCTCTGGGCTGCTCAGCAGCATCTCCAGAGGGCAAGCTGGCACTTCTCTGGCTGCAGAACAGAGCCTTGGAGCCTCCTCTCCCCTGGGAAAGGCAAGGAGGGCCCATAGGTTCTGCTCTGGGCTCCCGAGAAAGCATGCCCTTCTTGTTCTTGTGAAAGGGACACAGGACACGGGGCTGGGAGCTTGGAGGATTACTGTGTTTCTGGCCAGTGCTAGGAAGATGATCAAGGAGATGGCTTCTCTTATACAGCAATCACAGTAAACACAGCACATGCCCTCTGTGTCCCAGCCTGTGAGGATGGGAGGGTTTGGCCCTGTAAGGATGGACCAGTTGTTCTTTGAGTATGAGGTCAGGTATCCTGGAACACCTCATGGTGTGAAAAACCTTAAAGGCCCAGATGGTGGCAGCTCCTTGCATGCTATGGAGTCAGTGATGATGACAGGAGAAGGAGGGGATGACGGGGAGAGGGGAGCGGTCTCAATGCAGGTAGGACAGCAAGGGCTGAGTCCTGTCCGGAAGAATCTCTGCCTCCCTGGATGGCGTCCATAGGCAGAACCAATGCTTTGCCCCTGCTCTCTGGGAACTGGGGCCTGAGCCTGCGGTGTCACACTAGAAGAGCAATGAGAACTGATAAACTCCAGAAGTTCCCCTTTGCTCTCTCCTTCTCCGTCCTCCAGCCCCGCCCTGCCAGCTCTGTTAGGTGGTGTGTCCTGAAAGGATGCCCAGGAACCGATGCAGGGACCCAGAGCACGCCAAACAATTCGAGAGGAGAAAGGCCACACCTCCATCCTCTCCCCGCCCCATCCTGACCCCCCACCCCACCCCGTGTTCCATCTTTGGCCTTCTGTCCCTTTCCCGCTAACTTCCTTCTGTCCACCTGGCCCATGCTCCCAGGGGACTTTGATTGTCTTCCCCCTCTGGGAGACAAGTGTGACCCTGCTCCCCTCATGGCTTCCTCTGGTTTGTCTGTCTGTCTGCGTTTTCTGCCATGCCCCATCACCATGCAACTTGGCCTGTGTTCTAGAGCCACGCCCACATTTGATCCGGAACATGCGAGACACAGGTTTTGTGTTGAACAGTGCAGGGAAAGCTAATCACCGCCCTTCCCTGGAGACAGGGCACAGCAGAGAATGGGTGAGCCGGTGGGGGGATAAGAGCTTCAGACCTGGGCCTGCTGCTGTGGCCTGCGCTGGAGAACACCAGGCTAGGGAGAAAGCTGGCAACCTCGGCGCCCAGGCCTGAGCCAGAGCCACACCGGCTAGTATTTCTGGTGAGAAGGGGCTGGTGGGTAGATTTTAAGAAAAAGCTATTTCTGCTTCCAGGCGCTAGGTAGCTTGGGGGAAGGTGCTTGCCTGTGTCTTGTTTCTTTATCTGTAAGATGAGAAAGTTGAGCTGTGTGAGCTCAGAAGTCCCCTTGAGTTCTGTGAAATCTGTCGTCTCTCCTGTTCCTTGGAGAGGTTTGCTGACGCATTAGGGCAGATGATTCTCCGCCCTAAGTGTGGGGGCCGTGCTTGGTCAGCCTGTCAGAGTCTCAGAGCTGTCCTTGGGCTCGAGGGCAGAGCTGGGGCTTACAGGGAAGACTGAGATGACCGTTTATTACTCATTTAGCAAACACTGCCTGTTCTGTGTTAAGAATAGACCTGGACTGGGCATTCCGTATGTGTATGTGGGAACAAGTAGGGCTCGCGGTCCCAGGAAATGTACACACCTAAACACAGATGGGGACGGGAGAGATGAGAGAGAATATATTTTGTTTTAAGCCAATAAGAAGACAAGAGCTTTTCTGCTGGCATCCCGGGTATGGGGGAAAGGGTAGAGTACAGACGAGGGGCATGGCACTGTGCCCGCAAATATCTTATGTCCCGTGCTTTATTCTGCAATACAAATCCTGCCCCAGAATCTGAACTTCTGACACACTCAGCCCCCTGGATAGACTCAACCTCAAAAAAAAAAAAAAAAAAAAAAAAAAAAGAGCCCTATGCCCCAAGTTCATAACTCCCTGTGCCTGAGAGAGAAGGTAGCTTCTTCCTACAAAGAGCCAGCAGGACGTGGAGAAACACAGTCCGGTGTCAGCATGGAGAGCCAGGACACTGGGAGCATCGGTGGCTCCCTGCCACTCCAGCCCGCTACCTGGAAGCATTAAATAATCGGCTCCTCCCTCCCTGCTCCCACTGGACTCAGCACCGGAAGGCACAGCTGTCAGGTGTGGCTTTGCCCAGGCTGGAAAAGCTTCGCTGGGATAGTCTACAGCCCTGGCCTCCCCTGCCCCTGCATGAAGGCATTCAGCAAGTCACATCCAGTCCATACATAGCTGTTTGCCAAACAAAAGGACATGAATCGACCCTGTCCTCGGAGACTGAGACATGCCAAGCCACAGAGTTCTCCGGCGAGCGGCCGTGGGAGGGAAGACAGAGTCGGAATGACTCCCAGAGGGGACATTCTTATTTCAGAGGCAGCGTTCAGACCCGAGAGGGAAGAGAAAAGAGCAGGAGCTGCCTCCGATGCTTGCCCAAGCCTGATCACACTACCACGGGGCCCTGATCCCAGAGTGCAGTCCTGGGCGTTCTTGGCGGCTGATGGTTCTGGGCTCTGGGCTCATTTTCCCAGAAGACACATTTCATTTGAATGAGAAGCTGATCCCAAGCTGGCTTTGTTCTCATAGAGGGTTGTAGAACCTTTTCCATCTGCCTGGTTTGCAGATACAGGGTGAGGAAGGTAAAAGGTTATAAAGCCAGGCCCTGGTCCTGACCCTATCTCTGCCTTCTGACCCTCTGAGATGTGAGCTAGTGTCCCAGCATTCTCTGTCTTGAAGCTTCCTGACCAAGCTTTTCCAGCCATACCGAACTGTATCTCCTCAAACCGTGAGCTAGAACAAATCCATTCTCACTTATGTTACTTCTTGCTGGGAGTTTAGTCACAGCACTGAGAAAAAATAGCTAATCCAAAAAAATTGGTTCTGAGCAGTGGGGCCGTAACCCTAACAAGGCTGACCATGTGGCTATCGGGCCTTAAGACCTGGTAACAGGAAGAGAATATGGAAGAGTTTGACGCTTTAGGCTTGAGAAGTCTTAGGAGGCTGTGGATAGAGTTATCAGTTATTGATTAGAAGAACATGATGCTGATTGAAACACAGACGATGAAAGGTCCAGCTCCTGAGGCTACAGAAATGATCAAAACTCTACCAAGACCTGGACTAGAACCAGATGCTTCATCTGTCAAAGCACCTGGCTGGATTCTACCAAGATTCTGAGGTTTGAGATTGGAGTTAGAAGTAATGGACCCTGGATTCAAGGCAGCGTAGCATTAGAGGAGCCTGGCATAGTTATGACTCACAGACGCCGTCCTGAGGCCCCTGTGAACCCTGGATGCTAGATAGGGTTGGCACTGACCTAATTGAGCCTCAGTGTTGTGTCTTCCCATCCTTCCTTGCCGGAAATACGTAACCTGTCTTTAGATTTCACAGGGGTTCACAACTAAGAGACTGTCTTGAATCTCAGAAGGGATTCTGGAATTTGGAATTTTGGGCACTGTTGGAACCATGAGACTTTGGTAACTTTTGTGCTTGGTTATACTGGATGGATGCATTTGGCATTTTGAAAAGGTACTTACTGTGGGCTAGAGGTAGGATACGATAGTCTGAGTGTGTGAGATGTCTCCCCCCCCCCCAGGCTCATGTGTCTGAACACTCGGTTCCCAGCTCACAGTGCCCTTTTGGAAGATTGCAGAACCTCTTGTACTTGGTTCTGCCTGGAAGACACGGGGCTCTAAGGGCAGAACTAGTTGGTTATAGGTCCTGGTTCCAACCTAAGCTCTCTGCTTCCTGATCCACTAAGATGTGAATAGGATGTCTGAAGCTCCCACGATCACCAAGCTGCCCACTGCCGTCCCCTACCGTGGTGGACTGTGTTCCCCCAAACTGCGAGCCAAAATAAGCCCCACCCCCCTCAAGTTGCTTCTTGACAGGTATTTGCTCACAGTGCAAGAAAAGTAACCAATATGGAGTGAATTCTAGTAGGCTTATAATCAAGTAAGAATAAAGCTATCAAAGGGCTGTGCCTGCTCTAAGGCATTGGCTGTTTGGCCTTTACATCCATGTTTGTTACATAAGAATCATAGTAATCTGCTCAATTTTGTCTTCTTAAGCTCAGGTGATGTGTTGAACTGCCTGAGACTCTGGAGGATCTCTATAAATGTTAGCTGTTTCCATTTTTATTTCCCTACCTAAAACCAAGACATATGAGAACCTTTCTGCTGCTTTTTCAGAGTAGAAGAGCTTGGGTGTACCAGTTCTGGTTTGATGTCAGACCCACTCATCAGATGAGAACTTGCTAGAATTTGCCCAGGGAGACATGGGAAAGAACAGCATGGGACTGGCTCGTTCCGGGGACTACCCCGTATCCTGAAGACATCCCTTCTGGATGTACAAAAGAAACACCTTGCAAGCCCAGGTATATACAGGAGCCAGGCAGGACCTTCTAGGGATAGCTGCACCCACCGCTCTGCCCACCCCCAGTTTTCACGCGGCTGAGAATTTAGCTCTGCTCTATTTCCTTCCTGAAGTGTCTGCTTCAGCGGGCTTGAAGGCCAGCGGATGGGCAAATGTTCTGGGCCAGCTGTGAGCAGTCTCTCTTTGAGCATGGATGATTCTTTCCCATGTGAATCGCATGCATGAGGATACCCATGCCTAACATTTCACTGGGAATGCTCTAAAGGTGGCTCCAGGGTATCGCTCCAGCAGGAAGTTTCTGGCATGTTCCTTCCTCCCACTAGTCTTCTTGGGTCCTGGATGAAGTTCCGGTGCATACTAATTAGCATTTCATGTTGGAGTCAGATTTCCATGACTTCATTTCCAGCATGTGTCTGTTGGCCAGAAAGTAACAGACTTGTTCTTCTCGGGACATTTTTAAATGAAGACAGATTGTCTGTCAATACCCAGCAGTCTGGAAGGCGCTGGCCTTTCTGGCTAGCAAGAAATTCTTCGAGAACATCTTGCCCACTCATTGCTGTTATTTCAGAGCAGACCCTTTGCCTGAGGAATTCCCTTGTGGAGAGGACGGTGAGGCTGTGACTTGGGGAGACCCTACCAGGGTCTAGAGAAAAGGAGGGAAAGAACCGTGTAGGAAAAGGTCTTAGAGCTATTTCCACGGCTTCAAACGTTCTCTTCTACCACCCAGAGGGGCAGGAGGGGGCTCTTTTTAAAGTGCTGTCTTGAGAAAATATATATCATAATGGTAAGGCACTTAACTTAGCATGTATAAATCCCCAGGTTCAAATCCTGGCACTGTTAAAGAACAAAGGAAGGAAGGAAGGTAGGTAGGAAGAAAGGAAGGAAAGAAGGAAGGAAGGAAGGAAGGAAGGAAGGAAGGAAGGAAGGGGGAGGGAAAAGGGAAGGGAAAGGAAAGGAAGGGAAGGGGAGGGGAGGGAAGGGAAGCAGTGGTGCCTTTCTGGATTTAAATCTTGACCTGACACCTCTCTGGGCACCCTACTCTATCCCTGACGTGGATAGATAAAAACTCACTTGAACAGTAAATAGTATTGAAAGTTGTGGACTCCCTTATTCCCAAAATTGTAGATTTCATGGACCCCAAAGATAGGGTAAACAAATCTAGACTTAAGGCATATGAATTGGGCTTTTAGGCAAATGGATGTCTCCAGCCCGGCCTCTCATACACCAGCTCAGTGGGGGCCATTCCCACCCTCTGGGTAACATTCTATTGGAAGCTACTGCCAGCCATTCTAACACGAGACTTGTAGGAGGGACTTCCAGGGAAGTCATCCTATCTTGAAGATTTCTACAAGAATATCCATGAAGCACAATAGAGATCACACACCGTTTCAAGTATTCGGGATGTGCCGAGGGTGTGCACAGCTCCAGGAATCTCCCATGCGAGGCCTTTATTCCATCTCAGCGGCAGCGACGGGAGCACCCGTTTCTGACAATGCAGGAAGCGAGGAACAGAGAGGTTAGGGAGCTTCCTCTCTGCCACACAGCTTATGGATGGCGGAGACCTGCAGCCAGGCAGAATGAGCCCACAATCCAGCAACACACCACTGTCCGTGCCCCACTCCACAAGAAGCACGCTCTACGGCGTTCACGGTTCCTGCGACCCTCTGATTCTAAATCGCAGCACTGGAAAGCCCAAAAGGGGCTTAGCTGTAGCTAAGTCATCTCATCTTGCCTGGGTAGAACAGACCCAGAGAGAAGAACTGGCCTGTCCACTGGCCGGCAGAGACTGAGCAGAATCGGGTTCAACGCCATTCCCTCTACTCCGCTTTATTTGCTGTGCTCTGATCCTCTCGTCTGAGAAAGAGCAGAGCAAAGGATGTGATTCCCAAGTCTCACGAGGCCCGCACTAGATCCAGTTTCTCCTGCTTGGTGTGCGTTTTCAAGTGCCCTCAGACACCCGGCTGACGGCGCCGTTTCGGGCAGTCAGCTGCTGGTATCAGAAGGGGTATTCGCGGCACCTCAGCTAAAAGGAGCTTCAAGCCATCCACTTGTTAGCCTGTCAGCACAGGCTGGATCCGAAGAAACACAGTAAACGCCATTACTTACCGAGTCCCGCTCTGCCAGGACCCTTGTATAAGTCATCTTCTTAAAGCTCACACCAGCCCCGCCCAGAAGACAGGACAGGCGCCGTGTCCCTTCTGCAAATGAGGGAACTGAGGCACACTGAATCTCAGTGGCTTGAGCCAGACTGCTGCACAGCAGAAACAAGACTCAAACCCAAAGGCCTGACCTCTTCAGATGCCCTGCGTTGTTACAGGACACAGTCTCGCTTCTCAAAATGCGGCGCCCCAACCGGCAGCATCAGCATCTCCTGGAAACCTGCCAGTGACGGTGATGAAACTCAGTCTCTGCTCCAGGCCCACTGAATGAGAACCTCTGGGCCCAGTGACCCAGGCGTGGCACGAGGACCAGGAGATTCTGAGACCTGTTTGGGACTCACGACCCCTGCCCACCAGGATGCTGCCAAGTTCAGCAAGAAAAAAAATCTGTTCTGGCATCCACCAGGACTGCCTATACATCTGGGTAGTTACAGGGGAGCGCTCTTGATTCCTGGGTCTGGACCTGGCAGTCATCCTGCTGGAGGTTTTGTGTGTCCCAGCGCCATCACGGGAGCACTGCTCGGTCCCCGAGTCACCATCCCCTCACTCTGTTTTCCTTGGCCCCATTCGCGTCTCTAAAAGGCCTTCACAGAGCATGTTATGAGTTCTAACCAGAAAAAAAAATAACCCTCCAGCGGATGAGAATATTTTTAATTAAATTGTGTAAGCAAGCACTGCAGCATATAAGCAGGGTCTGTGCGCCGCGTGCCCTTTCCCCTGAAGCACAGCTACCTGCTTCCTCCCCGGCCTCAGCTGGGCCTCACTGACAATATCTTTACCGTCTCCTCTGGCCAATTAAAAAATCCCTGCTGTTGCTATTACCTATTTTCAGCTCCCAAGCAGTTCCTTTGTCTGCCAGACACTGTCTTGCTCTTCTTTTTAAAAAAAAAAGAAAGAAAGAAAAAATCCTGAGATGACGCAATTCGTTTTGATCACAGTTGTGTAGGATGCTTCATTTCCCCCGCAACACGAACTGATTGCGTGAACAGACCAGTGTTAACAAGCAATTTGATGCAAGAGTATATTGTTCATACAGATGCGGGAGCAGCTGGCTCTCTGCTTCCGAGCCCTCCTGAGCTGTTTGCTGCAGCCCCCCACCCCACCCCCCACCCCCCACCCCCGGAAAAAAAAAAGCCATACAGGCAAGAAGGAAGCCCAAGCAGTCCCTCTTTCCCCTCCCCCACCCTGACTCACTGGCTGATCCATCCACAAACCTCCCGAGCAGGTCCAGACTCTCCTGAAAGCCGTCCAATCAGTGATGTCCACACACTCCCCGTTCTCATCACACACTTAATTGCTTCTGCAGCTGAAGGAGGCCAGAAGTGCACGTGACCCTTGCGGCTTCGTCCCTGGGCAGCCTCAGCGATCCTCCAGAACATCTCCCTGGCAGGGGTCTGGGGTCAATTCCAGATCATCTTGACAGAGATCCTAGGCCCTGGGAGGAGTTCCCACCGGTCTTTGAGCTTCTTCTCCAGCTTACCTTCAACAGCTTCTTCTAACGGATTTTCACTCACTCTTCTAATCATCCCGCAAAGGTTACGGCTTCCTACCTACTCTAGAGACGCAGAGCTGAGAAGCACCATATTCTAACCATGCAAGGGATATTTAAAGTAGACAGAGGACAAGTCCGGAAAAGCCATGGAGGCTGTGGGGAAACCACAGACCTTCGTGGTTGGGGTTAAACAGTATGAAGGCAAGACTGCAGGAAGGAGGCAGGAGGGAGAGGCACAAGGAGCGGGGTGCGTAGAGCCTGCTCTGCTGGGGAGCATCATGCAGGGATGTGGACAGTTCTGAAGAAAAGCACACGGGGGAGCCGCTGAAGACCAGGCAGGTGTCCCAGGAAGATGGTTCTCAAGGAGGGCCTGAAAGCAGAGAGTGAAACAGGGCCAGGTCACCAGCCACGGCCTCGGCTGCAGCCGGACAGAAGTGGGTGGATCTCAGAGCCTGTGGCAGGTGTGAGAGGAAAGCAGAGGGCTGTGTCACTTTGAGCGGCCACCCGAGAGGGTGAGAATTCAGGACGCTCATCTTTGCATAGAGCCGGCTGTGCTTGTGTCTGGGCTCATTACGTTGGTGGCAGGTATCTCCTGATACACGCACATCGTTTCACTTTAAAAATGGCAGGGCGTGCTGCACCTCAGGACAGCTCATCTGCAGAGCTGATCAAACTTGACACTGCCAAACATTTGCTCAGGCGAGTCAAACTGTCAAATAGCAGGTAAAACAAAGGGTGCCCAGCCTGTCGTCTATTGAAGGGAAGTCGGGACAGCCTACATTCTCATGATCGTCACCCAGTAAGGATGTTCAGACCTCCGATGACTCAACCAGAAAAAGAGGGTACCACTGATTGCTCTGCTGGGATGTGGAGGTGACAGTGATGCAGTTGTCCTCAGCTTGGTAGCACGGTCATTGACTCTTATAAACAATGGAGATGAGCATTGGAGACCCAGAAATAAGAGGACTTGCCTGATGTAACAGGTAACCTAATGAATTCCGCAAGCTACGGGAAGCAGGAGGAGACACTGGAATCAGCAAGGCCTCCCGGAGAAGGATTTTTAAGACAGGGAGCAAGGCCTGGAGTCCACCACTAAGACAGAGGTCAGGTAGAGGATGAGTACCTAGAAAGAGTCACCCCAGAAAGAGGCAATGCTCCCCATACCTGGGGGCACAACAAATCGAGTCCACTGAACCTGGTGCCAGCGTGACCAGTGGGGGCCTTGACAAGACACATGTAACAGGCTGACAAGAACATACACTGGACCGGAACGTGATAAGCAGCCAGAACACAAGACAGCATGAACCCAGATGTTCCAAACAAACGCAGCGGCAAAGGGAGAGCCTGGGCAACAGGGAGCCGTCGGCACAGGGTTTTCCATCTGTGCACTAAGAGACACACAGTGGGTCTTCATAAAGGTTTGCAGGGCTGTGGTGTAACTCAGTGGTAGAGTTGAGTGTAAGGCTGTAGATTTACTCCTGGCTTTGGGAGAAGGAAAAAAAGAAAAAGAAAGAAGGAAAGAGAGGAGGGGGAGGAAAGAATTAGCAAAAGAGAAATACACCTCAACACCTCTTTAGCTTAGGGTCCCAAACTAAAGCCTCAGTCCAGCCTCCTGCTCACCTTAAGTGCTGTTACTGAGTTATGGGACTCAGCCTGGGCCCCTCCTATGCATAGCCCCTCTACCCCTCCTCCCTTCAGGCCCAGATTCCTCTGAACAGTATCTCAGACCCTGCATTCACCACCACCATCCTCAGCCCTCGCACTTCTAGCTGGGACCCCTGAAGTAGCATCTTGACTAGGCTCCCTGCCCCCCCCACTGCTCCCCCCTCTCATTTCTCCCTGCCCGCTCCCCCCCTCACTGCTCCCTCCCTCTCATTTCTCCCTGCCCCCATCCCCAGCAACCAGAGAAATCTTCACGAAATCTCGCAGTGCTCAGGATAAACTCTAGAAACCTCGTAATTAGCAGGTGAAAATCCTGTTGGCTCCAAGTCTCCATGTCCTTCAGGTTCCCCTCCTCTCTGCTCTGCACACTCACCAGCCTTTTCTAGATGCTTGGAATTCTTGTCCGCCACAACCTTGGTGTATTCCCCGGCCTCCTCGGCCTCCTTGGCCCACCTACTTCACCTCAACAACACAACCCATCTTTCAGACCTCAACTGAGGCGGCATATCCCCTAAGAGCTCTTTGTGGCCAAAGTGATATAAGATGTCTTCTTTGTCTCTGTGTGGAACTTGTCCTTTCTCTACATAGAACCTGTAATGGTGTATTAGTCAGAGTTCTTTAGAGTCACAGAACGTATAGGTCATCTCTATATAGTTAGGGAACTTGTTGATGACTTACAGACTGTAGTCCAACTCCCCAACAATGGTCAGCAGCAGCTGTGGATGGAAGTCCAAGGATCTAGCAGTTGCTCAGTCCCACGAGGCAAGCAGACAAGGAAGAGTGAGTCTTCCTTCTTCCAATGTCCTTATATAGGTCTCTAGCAGAGGGTGTGGCCCAAATTAAAGGCGTGTGCCATGCCTTTAATCCCAAATGATCTTGAACTCAGAGATATCCTTCTCTTAGTCTTGTAGAATTCATAGCTACTATGCTTCAAGATCTCCATGCCAAGATCCAGGTCAGAAACTTGTATCTCTAAGCCTCCAGATTGGGATCATAGGTGAGCCTTCCAATTCTGGATTGTAGCTTAT
This sequence comes from Apodemus agrarius, assembly GCA_964023405.1. Lineage (NCBI taxonomy): Eukaryota > Metazoa > Chordata > Mammalia > Rodentia > Muridae > Apodemus > Apodemus agrarius. The sequence goes on along the minus strand of OZ030006.1, from coordinate 151,351,310 downwards.
TCGATATATAGTCAAGTTGACAACCTGGAATAGCCACTTCAAATGGGTGTGAAGAATTTTAGAAGATGGAAAGGGAGAGCTTCCGTTGCCCTTGACCATGTGATCCCCCAACCCAGCCTTCCAAGTCCTGAGATTGTAGATGCTTGCCACTACACTCAGCTACAAGGAAAGAGTTTTGACCCAGCTCTTAAAGCATGGCTCCCTGTCATTGTCAGGGTTTCTATTGCTGTGATAAACCCCATCCCCCAACCCCCACCAAAAAATAATCTGTGGAGGAAAAGGTTTATTTTGGCTTACAGTTCCAATTCACAGTCCATCACTGTGAAAAGTCAGGGCAGGAACTCAAATGAGGCAGAAACTCAAACAGGGCAGGAACCTGGAGGCAGGAGCTGATGCAGAGGCCAAGGAGGTGCTGCTCACTGGCTTGCTCCTCATGGCTTACTCAGCCTGCTTTCTTATAGCACCCAGGTCCACAAGTCTGGGGATGGCACCACCCACAGTGAGCTGGGACCTCCCCCATCAATCATCAATCAAGAAACTGCATTACAGACTTGCCCGCTGGTGGGAGAATTTCCTCAGTTGACTCTAGCTCATGTCAAGCTGACATAAAACTACAGAGCCTCACCTCAGAACAGATGCAGTTTGCATCGCTAGCCATTCTCGGCAGGTCCTTCGCCCAGCCTTGTACTCAGGAGCCATTTATTGCGTGTGTTGAAAGCAAAACAATCAGCCAGCCATGCCCAGAGCACTGGGAAGGGCTGGAAGTGTGGGCAGGGAGGGGGATCAGAAGCCAAGAGTGGGAATCCCCACGTGGGATGTGTGGCGGGTGGGCTCTGAGGTGGAAGGTAAACCATGCAACCTCCCTGACAACGTCTGACAATCAGGAGTCTCCTGGCATATCCCTGGTTACTGCCTGTTTAAATGCACCCGGATGTCCTCCAAGGCACCTCCCAGGCCTCCACTGTGGATGTGGAGGAGGTAGAATCCCCAGGGAGAACCAATTAGCACCAATCACTGGGAGTCAGGGAACACTGAGGAGACAGGGAAGGTGGCCAGGCTTACCGGGAAGTGTTCCCAGAGTCTGCTCGGTTCCCCTACAGGGCCAGACTCTTCTGTGACAATGTTATGAAACTTACAGGTAATGGTTAATATCTTATACAATCCAGAGGATTAGATTCTTCTTTTGGAGACATTAGTTACTTTTCTTATTGCTTAATAAAATACTTGACAGAAGTAACTTCCAGGAGACATTTACTTCAGTTCATCCAAGCTGGAAGCCACGATGGCTGGGACAAGCTCATGAACAGCAGGACAAGTGTGAGACAGTAGCTCCTGATGTCTTGGGGATCAGGAAATGGAGATGTAGCCAGAAGCGGGTTGCCAGGGGCTTCTTTCTGCCAGCTAAGTCCCAAGCGTCAAAGGTTCCATAACCCCTGAAACAGGGCCACCAGGTAAGACCAGGCACTCGAGCACATGGGATTGTGGGAAAGGGTTCATACTCAACACAGAACAAGCCCTAAAATACCCTTCGATAAGCACGGCTCCAGAGGGAGCCTCCCAGATGAGGCCCCATGAGCACACGAGGAAGCCCCGTAGGAAGGAGCCTCCCAGAACCACGGGAAGCTCGAGGCAAGCCTCTAGGCGGCCTAAGAGGTGCACTGTGTAAAATTAGATGAGAAGAGCCGAGAAGACTGTTGGGACACTAGGGACTCGAGGTGACCTGCCCTGGGTCCCAGCAGCAACAGGACTTGGCAAACTGATCAACGGTCTGTTTGCTCTAGCGATTCTGGGAGACAGAGAAAGATGGGGAGGGGGATTTTAAGCACTGGCAGACATTACAAAATACACGTATGGAGGAGGAAAATGAGGAAAGGAAAAGGTGAGGAGGTGCCAGCCAAAATCTACACCGAAGGAACCCGTGCCGTTAGGGTTATGGTGACGGTCTTGAAGATGAGTGTCTACTGGAGCAGACTGCTGGGAGACACCACAGCCGGCCTCCCTCCCAGTCAGCTTTCCCAGGAGGACACGGACCCCACCCGGAAAGCATGGACTGACTCCCCGAACTGCAGGCGGAATAGTCAGTGCTCATCACAGGGAGACGGATTCCGTGTCAGCCAGAGTGTCATGTCCTTGTTGGCCGCTGTTGGGAGCCTCCGTGGTACTTTAGGGGGTATTGTTCTGTGCTATCGTGGTGAGCTGGGAGCTCACCCTGCTTCTGTGTCCTGCTCAGGGAATACCAGGGTTGAGATGAGGGTGGGGCAGGTCCTACAAGGTCAACGTGACTAACCCATAGCTATGTGAGAGGCGACTTGCCCTTGTGCAGGAGCGAGGGCTTTCCCGTGGCTCAGCCCATTCTTTTCCCTTTCCCTCTGAGGCTTTGCAGCCAGGAATCCAGTAGGATTTCTCCCCAAGTTCTAAGAGTTCCAGGAGTGCACCTACTACTACCAAACACTGTTGCTGTTGTTAAGAATACCTGCTGCTCTTGCAGAGGACCTGGGTTCAGTTCCCAGCACCCAATAACTGCCTGAAACTCCAGCTCCAGGGGCATCTGACGCCCTCTTCTGGCCTCTTATGGAACTGCATAACAATGTTGCATATACAAACATACAGGCAAAACACTCATGCACATAAAAAATAAATCACTGATGTCTCAAGGTGCCTTACAGGGAGGCAGGTTGAGGATGGGGGATGTTGCATCTATCTGTAATCCTAGCCCTCTACTCCTTCCTGCCCCCACACAGAGTAATCCTGACAGCCTGGGCCGGTGGAAGCACCTTCCCCTGCAAGACTGGTCCCTGGGACTTGGTAGTAGCAGACTCACATTTCCAAAGTTCCCAGTGGGATGAGCTTCCTCCTACTCTTTGCTTCAGCTCAGCCCCTGGTCTCCCCCATTTTAAGCATCACTCAGAGAGCTGATAAAGAATGCAGATTCCCAGGCCAGCCTCCAAATGTCCTAACTCACTGGATCCAGACAGGGTCCAGAGAGCTGCATGTTAACTAATACCTTCTCCATCACAACTCAGGGCTGGCAGAACAGCCCGGAGGGTTCTGAATCAGAGGCAGCCTGGCCCCATGGCAGTCCTCCCACCCCTGTCTTGGGATGGGAGCCGCGTTTCTCTGGCTGCCTCTCCTGAACAAGGACAGTTTAGACCCTCAGCTCATTACTGGAGTCCTAAGTCACAGCACCTGAGCCAGTGAGCCGGTGAGCCAGCAGGCTGCATGTCACCTGAGCAGAGGACTGGAAACTAGGCCACTGCGCTTGGCTGGGCACATCCCATCCCCTCAGGGGCCACTTCCTTCCCTGTAACCCCCTCTCCGTCCCCCCGCCCCCCAGGAGACCTGCTTCCAGCAGCTACGTCTGCATCATGTAGGAAACAATCCTGGCCTGGAGCTCCAGGACCAGAGGAAGACGGAGAGAGGCTTCTGAAGAGACACAGAAAGGGAAGAGACTGCTTAGGAGCTCACAGTGGGGGGGGGGGAGAGAAGGATAGACCGACCAATGGCCCAGGCCTGGCAAGCCACCAGAAATCAGTCTATTATGGCTGAGGGCCAGCGTGGGCCTTGGAGGAGCCAGGGCCTCTAGTCAGTGTCGGCCTGGCCGAGCCCACAGACCTCTTCCTTGTCCTTGTAAGGGTCCTCATCTCTGCAGTAAGAGGGCACAATGTGATCACCCTCTCAGCTCCTGTGTGCTCAGGCCCCTCACTCAATACATGGAGTCCTCCTGGCCCAGCATCACCTCCACCTCACTCCTGTCCCTTCCTCTCCACCCTCTTCAGTCTCCTCCTTTCTTCCCTTTGTCTGCTTTCCTCTTGTTCTCTCTGCTCTTCTCCAGTCACCTCTTTGCCTCTTTGTCACAATTGGGTTCTCTGTTGGCCTCCCCTGGCCCCTTTCTCTGTGGCTCTGTCTATGGGACTCATACCACAAAGGCTCGGGTCTCTGCCCGTGTCTGGCTCTGGCTTGGGTTCTGTGTCCGTATCACACCGGCTCTGTGCCTCCTCTGCCTCTGTGTCCCCTGCTAGGGCTCTTTCCTTCTCCAGGATAGCAACACTATACAGCTCCACACCTGGCTCCTGTCTGGGCTGAGCTACGGGTGCCCACCAATCCCATGATGCTCCCTTGCAGCTCACGCCAAGCTAAGGGAAGTTCAGTGCTGGAGCAAACTCAGATTTCCATTGAGAAAGTGGAGTGGTCTCTACCTGGGCAGACATGGAGGTTCTGCCATCCAGGCGGCCTTCTCCAGCACAGACTCGTTTTCCAGCTTGGCAAGCCTCTTGCCTCCACGGGCTTCCTGCTCTACTCACTAACCCACCCTGACAGGCCTGAGAGGGCCCCACCCCCACCCCACCCCCACCCCGACAAGCTCAGCTGGGGGATGGCTATGGATTTACCGGGGCAGGGAGAGGAAAGAGGAAGAAGGGTCCTGCTCCCTCCCAGCCTGCCCCCCACTCCTGCTTCTTTGCAATCTCTGGGCCTGACCCCTCTCCCTGCTTCCACAGTAGGGCGACAGAGCCCACACACCTTCATGTCCAGATCCCCGCTTTATGGCACCGTTCTTTGTTTTCTCCTGACAAATGGCAACAGGATTGAGGGACTTAGGGTCTTCCGAGACCATGGAGGAGGTGGGTCCTGCTCAGAGCCTGTCTACACCTCAGCTGGCTGCGCTGTAGATGCCTGATACATCCTTGTTGGGAGTGCTGGGAGTACCGGCCTGACTCATAGCTGGGAGCAGCCTTGAAGGACAAGGTGACTTATGCCCCCACATTGTTCTGGGATGCTGTCTGCCAGGAGACCCAAGCAGACAACGAGGGGCAGGCTGCGAAGGAGCCAATAGGGTACCCGGTGACTAGGATGGGGTTGTGACAACTGACACCAGCTCTGGGCACCTGAGGGCATGTGGCCGCCATGTTGCGATGGCGGCCATATTCTCTTGGCTAATGGAAGGTCTGATGTTGGAAGTATCATGTCTGCAACATGGCCACACCCAGATTCCTGCCACCCCGCACAGGACCCTGGGAATAGAAGAGCCAAAAAGAAACTGAGGCAGAAGGATGGGGGTTGGCTGAACAGAGAGAACTCTGCAGGCATTGTCCTTTCCAGGCAGCCTAAGAAAAGGGTCTCTTAGTTAAAGTTTGTATTGCTGTGAAGAGACACCATGACCGAGGCAAGTCTTACAAAGGACAACATTTAGTGGGGACTGGCTTACAGGTTCAGAGGTTCAGTCCATTATCATCAAGGCGGGAGCATGGCAGAGCCCAGGCGGGCCTGGTGCAGGAGGAGCTGAGAGTTCCACCCCCACAGAGACACACTTCCTCGAACAAGGTCACACCTACTCCAACAAGGCCCTGTTTCCAAATAGTGCCACTCCCTGGGCCAAACATATTCAAACCACCACTAAGGGGGTCCAGGAAAGACTCACCCACTGGGAGACCCTGGTGGGGAGAAAGGAACTCTCCATCCACCTTAATACAATACGATATATGATATTTATCTCCACCCCATTTTTTGAGGTAGAATCATTATGGTACCCAAGGGATCCTTCTGCTGCAACATTCTAAGTAGCAATGACCATAAGTATGCGCCACCATCCTCTGGGGCTCAGGGCGAACCCGGATCCAGAACAGAGAGGTGTGATCTCAGCTTTGCCTACCCTTGGTGGTGCGGGGCAACAGCTCGTCATGCGGGCCTCAGGTATTTGACTGTGGAACAGATACAGGCAACCAATAGCTCGCCTCCCAGGGCTGCTGCGTGAGATGAGAGGTGGCAGAAGAAAGATGTCCTCCTGGGTTGTTCAGAGGAGACCCCAGAGGGGTAAGCCAGGCTCCAAGATTCTTCCTCAATTCCCTCCTAACTAGAAACAAGCCAGGTCTCCTCACCCGTCCAGGGTGGCCCCACTTCACCCCCCACCCCCAGCTCCAGAGGTGTTGACAGGGACTGATGTCCCTCACACACACACCCCTTCTGCTTACCCTCAGCTGTGTGGTAGATGAAATGGACTTTTCCAACATGGAGCTGGACGAAGCCCTGAGGAAGTTTCAAGCGCACATCCGCGTGCAGGGGGAAGCCCAGAAGGTAGAGCGGCTCATAGAAGCTTTCAGGTGAGAGCCCTTTCCCGGCTCCTCTCCCTGGCCTCCAAGCCTCCCCGATTCCTGGGAAACAGAAGTAGTGAAGAAAAGCTGCCATGTCTCCGGGCACCGAGAGACTGCTCAGTGCAGCCCTTCTGGTATAGGCGGGAAGGTGGGCTGAATGGGACAGAGGAACAGAATCCTTTAGTGAGACCTCCAAGTCAGAAGCCACATGGGACCCTCCCAGTGGATGCTCCTTGCTTACCTACAGACAACCTAATTTACTAAGCACACGTGGGAGGCAGGTACTGGAGGGTGGGTAGCCAGTGGCCTCCCTGACGCCAAAGTCCTTCAAGAGCCGTGCCGGGGGAACTCATGGTCCTCTCCCCTCCCCCACCAGCCAGCGCTACTGCATGTGCAACCCCGAGGTGGTGCAACAGTTCCACAACCCAGACACCATCTTCATCCTGGCCTTCGCCATCATCCTGCTCAACACTGACATGTACAGCCCCAACATCAAGCCTGACCGGAAGATGATGCTAGAAGACTTTATCCGGAACCTCCGGGGTGAGGAGGCTGGACTGGGTGGGTGGGGTGAGGGTGCTGCACAGTGCCACTCAGTCCTGTGCCTGTTCGGTCTGTGGATACGAGCCCTGTTTGTTATTTGTTATGTTATTTGTCCCTGAGGACCAGGCAATCCCTAGCAGGCTGGGAAAGTTGCATACTTTTCAGAAAACTGAGTACCCAGGTGCCATAGCCCTACTGAAAGCAGCAGGGCCCTATAGCGATACCTTCTGCCTTTTGTGTGCTGCGGACCATCCCCACTGGGTGACCTCAGGGTCATTGGTACTAGCCTGGTGTCTGAGTGGGACCACACCTTCTCACCTCGTGACATAGGAGAGAAGAGATTGAGAGTAGAGCTTCCGGGTTCTGAGTTTTCTTCCTTCCTTCCTTCCTTCCTTCCTTCCTTCCTTCCTTCCTTCCTTTCTTTCTTTTATTTATTTATTTTGGTTTTTCTTTTATTTATTTATTTTGGTTTTTTTGAGACAGGGTTTCTCTGTGTAGCCCTGGCTGTCCTAGAACTCACTCTGTAGACCAGGCTGGTCTCAAACTCAGAAATCTGCCCAGCCTCTGCCTCCCAAGTGCTGGGACTAAAGGTGTGTGCCACCACTGCCCGGCTAAGGGTTCTGAGTTTCTTGAATTCAGCCTTGCAGTTGCCTGATAGCATCCAGCACAGAAACCTTTCTAATCGACCCGTTGCACCTCTTACGTGCACCAGGCCAAAGCCATCAGCGTAGGATGCACGTAACACTGAGTCTGGGCATTAAAAGATTCAAAGTGCTGGGTGTGGTACTGTGCCCCTGTGAGCCTCAGGTGGATTGCTGCTTGTTAGAGACCAGCCTGGGCTGCAGCGTGAGTTCAAGGCCAGCCTGGACCGTAGAATGATACGTTGTCTCCAAAACTGAAACAAAAGAACAAAGTTATGCATGCATGTATTTAATAAAGTAAGATAATTCTACAAGGTTTATTACAGAAAAGAAGAGCCTGCCCCGTCACCTGCCAGTCCCTCAAGATGCACATTCGATAGTTTTCAGTTGCTTATTGATTTGTTTTTCGGTGCTAGGATAGAAGCCAGGGACTTCCGAATGCTCGACAGGCCCCTTTGCTGAGCTGAACCCCAGGCCGTGACTGTGTGCTCAGTGCTCCCTCCACATCAGTCAATGGCACGGCGTTTCTTTCTCCCCGCCCCTTGTTATAAACACAGACCATATAATATGCATAAACACGACGGTTTGTATTCACAGACACCATGGGGACACTCCTGTGTCTACAAACGGGCCATTCCATCACCCGGGAACCTTCTCTCTCACACCATGTCACCCGAGACACTTGTCTGGTCCTACCACTCTCACGCCTTACAGTGGCATCCAACAGCCTTCTCACTCCCTGGGGTATAGAAATGACTCACCCAGTACATATCCTGTAATGTTTGGGGGTTTTCATGTAATAATTTTTTTTTATCTGCTTTTCTCACCCACCACCACTAAAACCAGGATAAACACAGCCTGCAGCAGACACTACAGAGTGTCATGGCTACGGTCCTCTGTCTTCCTTAGACTGGGGTTTCCCTTTGTTCTCAATTTGGCTCCTGTGTTCCCACCACTAAGACGTCTTTCCTTTGGTGGGAGCGTGGAGCCAGTTGGTAAAGGTCAGCGGCAGAACTCACTCAAAGCCGCCTCCCTAGTGCTTCAGCGTGGGGGGGATTCTGGTCTGAGGCTCTGACCCCCTCCACGTTGGTAGGTGTGGATGACGGCGCGGACATCCCCAGAGAGCTGGTGGTGGGCATCTATGAAAGGATCCAGCAGAAGGAGCTCAAATCCAATGAGGACCATGTCACGTATGTCACCAAGGTGGAGAAGTCCATCGTGGGCATGAAGACGGTAAGGGCCCACTCAGAGCAGCTCTCCCTGAGGCCCGCCATCTTCCACTTCCTGTCCTGTCTTCCTTCCTGAAGTCCCCCCCCCATCTCTTCCTCCCCTTTCTGTTAGCCATGGATTGAGCTCGTGCTGTGTGCCAGGCAGGACATCCTTTTCCCCTTTGCGTAATCTCTTCCTCCCTTTTGCCCCCCACGGCTGTTACTAGGGCGAGATGTCAGAAAGGCCTAGCCAGTGATCTAAGGTTGAAGCATGTGGATGGCCAGTCAGGAAGGTTCAGGATACCCTTCATGAGAGGCAGTGGATAGTAGGCATGCCTGGATGGTCCCGGAGGAGCAGACAGGCAGAAAATGAACTGTGGAGACTGAAGGTTGTGGCAACCCGGGCCCAGGAAACATGTTCTAATGTGCAGTGAGTCTGAAGCTGGCATCCCCCATGGCTCTCTATGTCACTGGCACCTTACACTGAGTGCAGGCAAGTCAAGAGAATCTTTGTGACCTTCCCACTGGGGGATGCCTTTGAGCTCTGCCTGTGAACTCCCCCTCCCCACCCCCAATGCAGGAAGGATATTACTGAAGAGCCTGTAAAGCAGAGGGCTCAGCACTTGTCTGCTCTGCACGCCAGTTGACGTTTTGGTTACTGGAGTAGATCCCAGGGTCCTTACAACCCCCTCGCCCTTGCACATTTGCACTGGGGTGTGCAGTGGAGAGACAGGTAAGGATTTCACACATGTGTAGTCATAGAGGGGGAAAGGCTGGCGGTAGATTTTGAACACTCTGAAGCCTTATTTCAATTTCTCTTCTTCATCCCTCCATCTCATTACACAGTCATGATGAATCCTTTCTCTGCATAGGCTGCCCTAGAGGCTTCATGAAGGGAATAGATCTGCCCCCCAGATGAGAGGTCGAAGGTCAAGTGTTGCCCTCCCCATAAGAACAGAACCCATCCCCCCCCATCCCTGGGCCTCCATCTCTTCTTCTGGAAAATGGTACCCTTGGCTGGGAGGAGGGCCCTGGGGTCTCTTGGGGCTTCACGGTAGAGCCCTATCTGGGTTCCAGGTGCTGTCCATGCCACACCGCCGCCTGGTCTGCTGTAGCCGGCTCTTCGAGGTGACTGACGTGAACAAGCTCCAGAAACAAGCCGCACACCAGAGAGAGGTGTTCCTCTTCAATGACCTGCTGGTGGTGAGCAGTGCAGGCTGGGGAAGGGGGTAGCTGAAGCTGGTACCGTCCTGACTCCCTGCCTACTGGGACTGGGCAGGGCAAGGCTAAACAGGGAGGCACTGGGCGGGGTGGGACCAAGACTGAGGTTGTGGATATGCAGGCTCCTACCTGATACACCATGAATTTGAGGCACCGGGACAGGTCAATGTGAAAATGCGCCAGACCCCAGGCAACCTGCCTCTCCGTGATACCAAAAACCTGCGGTGAGGCATACAGCATTGTGCCACAGTCCTGCCTTGGAGGTCATCAGAAGGCCAGCGTCCCTGGGCCCAGGGAGAGGCTGGATAGCATGTGTATGTGTGCTGTATTTCTCTCTGGAAGCAAGTGTCCCATCAGTAAATCAGTAATCCCTCCCACTGTGCAGGGACTTGTCCCCAGTGTCAAGGGTGAGTGGCAGGGGTGAGTGAGCTTCAGAGACTTGTCCTCTCGAGCCTTGTCCACAGGAGAGTCACACGGAAGGAAACCTGTGCAGGATCCCACAGAGGCACCTCGCGCTCACCCTGCCAGTCTGGCCCAGCGACTCTCTCAGGTCCTCCTTCTGTAGCCGGAATACCAGAGCAGCCTGGTGCCTGTCACTCAGAGTCAATACGAAGAGGTGGAAACTGAACCCTACTCAGAGAGGGAACGATCTGAGAAGACAGTGGATTAGCAGCTCAAAAACCTGCCTTCCATATCATCCCCTCCCCGAGGGTTAGAGCGGGGCAGGGGACACAGGCAGTGAGTCGTTCCAGAGTTCAGTTTCGCCCCTCAGTCAGGCCATCATCTGGGGGATTTGGGAAGTCCACACACCTTCTGTTCCCACCCTTGCCCTGCCCTGTCGTACAGTGGAAGTCTGGGCTCCGGCACTTGTTGGAGCCCTGAGTCTAGTAGTGATGTTAGTGAGGGATAACGCAATGCTGTTTGTATTAAGTAGCTCTTTATTCCTGCAGGAGCATTGGGTCTAGGGGAGGGACTTAACTCAGAATAAGCAAATCATTGACAGTGCATGTGGACAGCCAGGGATAGTGTGTGTGTGTGTGTGTGTGTGTGTGTGTGTGTGTGTGTGTGTGTGTGTGTGTTTGTGTGTGCTGGTTCCTCTTTGTGCAATATGGGAGTACAAATGGGCCCGTATTATGCAGGATGTTAAAATGTTCCTCTCAGTCCCTCCTGTCTCCTATCACGCCCACACAGCAGCAGTACCTTTCTGGGGTGCACATCAGGGCCTACCCTCTGCCAGATTCCAGTGCAATAGCAAAGAGCCCCCATCTTCGCCCCAGGCTCCACCAACCGCAGAGGTCTCAGAGCTCATTTTCTGCCACACGCCTGGAGTGCTCTAACCCTGGCCCCGGGAGCCGCCTCCCGCTGGCCAGACCTCTTTTCAGATTGCTCCTTCCCTTCCCTTCAAAAGCTTCTCCGGGTGTGGCCACCTCCCTTTCTTCAAGCAGGTCTTTAATTAAATGTGGCCTTCCCGGGTGGCCTCTTGCCCAAGCAAGGCAGTCTGCCCGGGCACTTTCAATTTCTAATTTTATCTTTACTTTCATCAAAAAACATCCAAGTTCCTGAAATTACCTCATTTGTGCCTCTCTTTGCTTTGCTTTTGCTGGGCAGGGAGAGGGGTTTGTTCCTCCCTGATCACCTGAGCCCCTCAAGGGCAGAGCTCTTATCACATCTGTCCCTTTGCATCCTCCGAGCCCAGCTCATAGGAGGGACTCAATAAATGTAAGTTTATATATGAATCAACTGGTGAGATGATCTTTCATTTTAGGCAGAAACAAATTTTTTAAAAGAAGGAAAGGAAAGGAAGAAGAAGGAAGGAAGGAAGGAAGGAAGGAAGGAAGGAAGGAAGGAAGGAAGGAAAAAAGAAAGAAGGAAGGAAAACACATGAAGCCGTATCTGATGGGAGGGGTGCTATGAAATCTATAAAATGGGGGTGGGACAGAGGGACAAGGTCGCAAAGGGGACTTGGGGCTTGCTTTTAGTTTGTGAGTTTAAATGGATTTTGAAAGGAAACCCTCTGTCAGGCGCATCGGGGTTGACTTAAATGAGCAGAATCTGGCCATGCAGAAAGCTGTGGGGAGATCTGCAGAAAGGGAAAGGCTAGACTTCGTAGGACTGGGCTGGGCTGTGTCAAGCTACAATGGAGGCCACTGGGAGGCCAGCGTAAAGCCAGCCTGGGGCAGAGGCTAGATGTGGGAGGGCTTACAGGCCAGGGCTTCCAATGCAGAAGTAAGGGGTTCCGGTGGGTGTTAATCAGTGACAGCCCATGTGTACACCCTCCTCCTCCTCCTGGGAGGGAGGTTCTGTTCTGATGCGAACAGGTGTGCATCTTTGTCTACTGACAATGCTCACAATGTCTCTGGGTGTCGTCGCCTGTCTATGTGCACACATATTTACAGGGGCCCACTCGTCTGTTTCTGTCCCTCCCCGGGCAGATTCTCAAGCTGTGCCCAAAGAAGAAGAGCTCCTTCACATACACCTTCTGCAAGGCGGTCGGCCTGTTAGGCATGCGCTTTCACCTCTTCGAGAACGAGTGTGAGTCCTGGGGCCTTGCAGGATGGGAGCTTCCCCAAACACCAGCACCTTTCCCGCACCCAGCTGCCCGAGCGTCCCTGCTGCAGGGAGCTCACTGGTGGGGTGTCACTGGGTTCCAGATTACTCCCACGGCATCACCCTGGCAACTCCGCTCTCGGGCTCCGAGAAGAAGCAGGTGCTGCACTTCTGCGCCCTGGGCTCCGACGAGATGCAGAAGTTTGTGGAAGACCTGAAGGAGTCCATCGCTGAGGTGACGGAGCTGGAACAGATTCGGATAGAATGTAAGGATGGGCCCCGGCTCCCAAGGCAGAGAGATGGAGGTCGTCACAGGCAGAGGCAGTCTGCATACACATCTACCCTTACCTCCTAGGATCTGTCATGTCTGCACTGCCCCAGCATGAACCCCACTCCCTTTCCCTGCGCCCCTAGGCCCACCACAACACCCTGGGCAGGCGACAGGATCTATTATTTCATTCCTATAACTCCCCATGTGCACAAATTGTTCCCTCCCTAGTGCACGCAAGGAAACTGAGTCTGGCAGAGCTTAAAAAAAGGGAATCCAAGTTCTGACAGTGAGTGACAGGGAACATCACGCCCAGGTCCCTGGACTCCTGTGTCATTATGGCGCTAATTCTCCCAAAGCCAGAAGGGCCCTCTGAGGATCAGCAAGCAGCTCGCGCTGAGCCGTGTGAGACTACCCACACGTGGGATAGGATGGTTGCGGCAATGCGGGCAAACTGCTGGTGTGGACACTCAGTGCTCGGTGTCCCTGGATTCGAGACAGCCAGAGAAACAGTAAATGGAACCCGAGTGGATAGTTTTAATAAAGGAAACTCGAATCGTGTCCCATGGAACCAAGAAGCCGAGAGAACGCTTTAATAATACCTGTCAACTCGACACGGGTGGCCACTGGCCTTTCCCTGGAGCCACTGGGAGAATAGGCAGTATAGTTACTAGTGCAGAGAGGCTCCAGTGGGGGGAGGGGCAGCCGGGACCCCTTGCTCACTACAGCCGGGGCTGTGAGCTGTCTCTGTTCACATTTCTCCCTTCCCTAGGGGAGCTGGAGAAGCAGCAGGGAACAAAGACGCTCTCTGTAAGGTCCGCTGGAGCCCAGGGGAACCCGCAGTCGAAGCAAGGATCACCCACAGGTGAGCCTGGGCTCTGTCTGCCCTTACCCTGCCCGTGCAGAGGTCACCGCAGTCCCACAACCTGGCTCTGGTGGGCTTTGGGTGGGGCCACGCTGTTTCTCCCCGTGTTTCTTTTCGTGGAGAAATTCCAGACTTGTGTCTTTAACCTTTAGACCTTAGCTCGGTGTGGGGAAAAAGGTGACAGAGAAATGTATCCGTTTTGCAAACTGTCCCAAAGTGCAGGACTGTATATGAAATGTCACTGCTTGCCCCTGGAGTCAGGCCAAGAGCCTGGCTTCAATCCAGATGAGCCTCAAACTCTATTTAAGTGGTTTCTTCAGATTAAATTTCCCCTCTAGCCAAGTGGAGTCAGAGAGAGCTTAGGGTATAGGATTCCTTTTGCTCGGCCCTTGAAGCCTGATTACGCCTGCCCGACTCTATCCTGTCTGCCAGCCGCCTCACTCGGCCTCACCCACTGGTGGAGAGTGAGGAAAGTGGGCTGTGCGTCCCCCTATGACCTCCAAATATGGAGAAAGTAGAGAAGCAGGATATATTCAGAAGCCCCACCACAGCTCATGCATTAGCCGAGCCATTCTGTCTTGCCTCGCACACTCAGAGTTTATAGTGCGAGCACAGAGTATCCACAGGCACAGGACAGCTGCTTGAGCCAAGAACGCAGTGGACTCCTACAGTCCCAAGGCCTCCATACCTCCCCAGCTGGTCCCAATGCCAGATTAGGGATAAACAGCATCCCAGGTGCCGATTACACCCACCAAGGAATGCTATTCCCTTTCCCAGCAAGGGTTCGGCTCTCCGCGCCAGGGAAGGCATCTCTCTGAGATGTCGTCCATCTGCGTCTTGTGTCACCACAACTAAATGCCACCCAACCAAACCAATAGCCCCCTTTACTTTCTAAGGGCTCGGGATGTGGGTCACTGCTCACTTCCAGGCCTGCCAGGATTTTGCCAGGAGATTACTCGTCGCTCCAGCTTCTCTGTGGGAGCTGCAAACCCCTGTCAGATCTGGATGTGTATCTCCAGGGACTTGCCCATGGCGGCGTCCTTGACTGGGCAGTTTTCTTTGTACTTGGGGAAGCAGAGGGATGAAAATTGCCATCCTGGGGGTGGGGGGGTGAGAAACTCAAAGGGCACATGTCCGGAAGACCTTAGCTAGGAAGCGCCATCAAGCCATTCCTGGGAGTTCACAGGGTCCCTGATGCATGTCCGGTGGTGAGAAGATGCAGACCTAATTACAGGTCGTTAGCCGCTCTGTGGATGGCAAGCACCATGGTGGACGTGCCGTGGGCCTTTAGGTCCTCAAAGCTCCACAATGCCACTAAGTCACAGTGACTACAGCAAACGGCAGTCCCTCTTTCAAGGTTTATACGGTGCCTACAAATCAGGGCCCACTCAAAAGCCACCTTTCCAGATCGTACTGGCAAGGATTTGACGAAGAGAAAATGACTCCCCAGTAAAAACGTCAGAAATTTCCTAGTCTGTGGAGGCCCAGAGAGGTGCAGCGCCCTACCCAAAATCACAGAGCTCTGAGATGGCCTCGAGAGGCTCCTGATATCCCGCATGCTAAGCCAGGCAGTTCCCCAGTGGAGGGTTTGTGGCACCTACAGTCTTGCTACCCACGCCTTCCAGAAAGCGGAGATGCTGGATGGGGAGGAAAAGGGCCAAGGGTTCCAGGCAGGGCTGGTGGAGAATGAGTCCTGTGCTGTTTGTATTCAAAGCCAAGAGGGAGGCGATGGCAGGAGAGAAAGCGGCAGAGAGCTCGGGGGAGGTAAGTGGAGGCCTGGTGGCATCCAGGTGAGTGACCCTGTGACCCCCTGTCCCTCTTCTCACGTCTCTGTTGTTTCTCTTCTCAGGTATTAATCAATGCCTCCCCAGCCCGACTCACCATTTTACCAATTTCAAGAGATACAATTAAAAGTTACTGCTAGCATGGGTAACGCCACTCTTCCTAGTTAAGCCGCAAGCACTGCCAAATAGCTCCCCAGCCAGACGACCCGCCCACTGCCCTCCTGGGCCTAGCTCCCAGCCCAGCCCGGGGAGATGAACCCACTAACACTAGTGGCCTGCCCTTCCACGCTCTTTGCACACCCACCCACCCCCCATACACTGCTCGCAATGCCCCAAATATGTGTCGTATCAGAGACTCAATGGTCCCTTTCTAGGTCCTCTCATTCCTCATACAGGGAGCCTGGGCTCCCTCTCAAAGTCATCCCCAAAGCTCAGTTCTCCATGATCACTCCTGGGGACATCTGGATACCTCCTGGGGAAACTGGAGGACCGGGGTTTGAGACAGTGAGAAGGAATTTCTCCCTGGAACAACTAGTCTCTGGAAAGCTGGCCATGGGGCGGGATGGTCACAGGAGAAGTGGAAGCCAAGCAGGACTAGGATGCCTCAAAGGTTTTCCTCGGGGATGAGCTGATTAAGCTAAAGACCCTCCTCACTGGAGGAGAGGATGCCATCTCCAAGCCACAAGGGAAAGGAACCGAGAAGCTAACCGCTGGCTTCTGCCAGCCCCAAGGCAGCCCCTAGAGGCAGCATCCACTGCCTCCCATAGAGACCTCCTTGGCTGCCAGGCCTTGAGGACCACCAGCTGCTCATAGTCAGTCCTCTCCCGTGCCCGCCAGCAGGAGGGCTCCCCTAGATGTAAGGGAGATGCCCACCCAGCAGCCTGCCAAGCCCCGGGGAGCCACAGGATACCTGGGAGTTCAGTTTCTCTCTGTCCCTGCACCCCATCCCCCACGTGTTTCTGGAGGAGGCACCTTTACCCGGAGGAGCTTCCCGCCCCAGCAGCTGAACAGCCCCCAGGGTGGGTATTTCATCCCCTGCCCCTCGCCCGCATCTTCCCGCAGCTGCCCATTCTCAGCCTTGCAGATAACCCTAGTCACAAGCCCTCCGGCTCATCCTCTCGGGGCTGCCCGGGGAGGGCCAGCCATCTGGTGCCCCTCTTCCCGTCTAGGTGCCCAAAGGGGCCACGTGGCTATCTGCAAGGCTGCCTTGCCCCTCCAGCTAGCTCCAGGGATCCTGCCAGCCTCCGCTTCCCTAAGCAGAGGGCGATCTGGCCACCCCACGGCCTCTCGGCTTGGCCCTAGCTCCCTCTCCTCTGGCATTGCTTGGCCAAGCCCCTGTGGCAGGCGCACCTCCATCTTCTCCGAGCTATTGTGACTGCTACTCATGTGCATTCTCTCTCTCTCTCTCTCTCTCTCTCTCTCTCTCTCTCTCTCTCTCTGAGGTTTTTCACTTACTGAGTCTTAAAGGATCTGAGCTGGTGTGGGACTGTGGTGCAGATGGAGGGAAATGGAAACTGCGTGCAGGCTGAGGCTGTGGCTTACGTGGATGGGATGAGGGGGAAGGAAGGCTCACTGGCCCTGGCCCTGGACTGGGTAGCCCAGCATCGGTGCGCCAGGCACAAGGATGCTGTGAGGAGAATCATTCGGAATCCTAGGAGATCTGAGACTGGCCTGTGCCCTGTGTTAGCAGTGGTGGCACGCCCTTCTGCCTAGGTCAGCCCCAGAGGGGACAGAGATGCTGGCCACGCCCTCTGCAGGCTCTGTGTCCCAACAGTAACGAACTCTGACCCCTCACCTAGGATGATTTCTGGCCTGGGCAATGGTGCCCAGGAGCAGGGAGGGGATGGAGACAGTCTTGTAACTCACTGACTTTGGAGCTGGGGCTTGAGAATCTAAGAGACGTCTCAGCGAGCCTTGTGGGAGACTAGGAAAGGAGGGGGTTCTCGGGAATTACCCTTCTAGACAGTGAACAGGGCTGGTAAGTGCTGCTCTGGGGCCCTGAGAGAGTGTGAGCTGGTCTCGGCCAGGCCTGGAAGAAGGACTTCCGCCTGCAGCTTCAGCGTGCCCCTCTGTGCCCGGGGAGCTTGGCCCTACGAGGTGGTACCTGAGGACAGACATGCTCAGGATAAAAGCATCTTCAGAGAGAAGGGTCCCGGGCACCCCGGAAGGCCCGTGTGTCTCATAGTTAGCTCTCATCAACTAGGCAGATGAAGGATGAGGATAAAGAATTGCATCATTCTCATCCCCTCCCCTCCCCCCACCTCGGGTCCATTTCCTCTACGGCTTCTGCTAGCAAGAGGACACTAGATGTGTTCATACTCCTAGGTCCTCGTAATGGGTCTCAGATGCAGGTTCAAGAGGGACAGACTATTGTGGGGTAAAGAGTTTATTAGAAGAGTTATTAAATCTTGGACAGAGACAGACAGACAGACAGACAGACAGACAGACAGACAGACAAGAACATGGCATGTCTCTAAGGAGAGGCTCCAGGTCTAAAGAGAGGAATCAGGGCCCACATGATAGAAGTGTCTTAAGAATCTGAAGAAACATGGGCCTGCCACCAGGCTCTCTGATGCCCAGGCAGGAGTCGAGGATGTGTAGTGACCACCAATACCCACCCTGATGTTAATGCACTTCTCTGGGTGAGAAGCCCTGGCACCCGGAAGTCTGTTGTTTAGAGACTCGGAGGCAGCGCCCTGAGGAGGCACCTCTCAGTGTCTGTGCCGCAGTAGGTATAGCAGCCTGAGCAGCAATTCAAACATTACGCTCTTATGACGCGTGCGTCTGCCCTGGCCACCTGCTCCTGACCCATGCAAGGAACCAAGACAGGCGCTCTCCATCCCTCTGCAGTGGGACAGAAAAGTGATGGGGCCTTGACTCTGCTCTTGACTACCTCGGCATCTTTCCAATGCACAGGCCATGGCCTCAGGGAGTTTAGGGGGACAGGGCAGCTTAGGTCCCTGGGACCCCTTCAGGGTTCTCCGGCATTCTGGGCTCAGGCACACCCTGGGCCTCAGGGAGGACGGCTCTGCTTCTTGAGCTCAGCGGGTAGAGAGAGTGTGCAGGGAGGACCTTGCCCTGCAGAATCAGCTCACAGGAGATGAGACTCTCGCGTGTGGAGGACCCTGGCAGTGGCTGGTATTCTCCGTACTTCCAAAGGAGAGTGGTTGGAGGAGCTGCTTCCCTGTGCACAGAGACAGAGCAGCATGGGGGCGAGGGGCGGGTCAAAGCCAGGGTGAAAAGCATCCTGTGGACACCAGGCAGGAGGTGGTCTGAAGGGAGGCTCCGGGAGGCCTGGGTGGCCAGCCCCAGCAGCTGGGAATTAGTGGTAACATTCCGTGCTTCTCTGACTGTTTCTAAACTAGGTGTCAATTCACAACAGGCTTCAAACGTCCCAGCACAGCCCCAAGTTGGGGCTCGAGAGGGGAGCGCCAGCACCATCACCACCAACGTCACCACCGCCGTTGCCGCCAGACCCACAGCCTAGCCCCTTGAGGGAGCAGCCCCCACCACCGCTGCCACTGCCACCACCCACACCCCCAGGCACCCTGGTGCAGTGCCAGCAAATTGTCAAGGTCATTGTCCTGGACAAACCCTGCTTGGCCCGCATGGAGCCCCTGCTGAGCCAGGCTCTGTCCTGCTATGCCTCGTCCTCCTCAGACTCCTGTGGCTCCACACCCTTGCGTGGCCCAGGCTCCCCAGTTAAGGTCATCCACCAGCCTCCACTGCCCCCACCCCCACCCCCATACAACCACCCTCATCAGTTCTGTCCCCCAGGCTCTATGCTGCTCCGACGCCGCTACTCCAGCGGCTCCAGGAGCCTGGTGTAAGCGCTACCCTTAGCGCCCCGATATCCCAGGGGGGAGGGCTGTCCTTCAGGAATCTGGGCTGCTCCTTGGCACTCCTCACATCTTGGCATAATGCCTCCCTGGCCACCAGTCACTGCTGCGGAAAGAGAATGCCCTGGCAAGAGGCATTGCTTGACCCATTCATCCTTCACTAACTGATTTGAGTACCCCGCCACCAATATGTACCTCCTTCTCACTATTCTGGGGGTCCCACATGGCCAGACGGGCCTTCTCCTCTGCATTCGCCATGCTCCCCTAATTAGATTGTAGAATGAAAGAAAGTGAAGCCAGGGGGCGGCTTGTGGGCTGATGGGCTTGCTACCTTGGTCTATTAGTGTCCGAGTCTTGGGCCAAGAGCTAAAGGCTAAACCTGATAGCAGCACACCCCAGGACAGGGGCAGGCTACCCCAGCATAAGGTGGATCTATGGCCAAGTTAAATCAAGGAACGCTATCCCTGGCTCCATACCCAGGCCTTTGCGTAGTAGAAGGGAGCTTTGTCTGGCGTGTCTGTTAGCCAAACCTATAGTCAGGAAACTGGTTCTTACCTCCCTTAACCGTGTCTGTCCTCCTGCCTCCCCCAGACCCAGGAAAGAGCCAAGAAACAGACGGGGGCAGGGTGTTCAGTTCTGTCTGGCTCAGTTCAACACAGCCCTGTGACTGTGAGGTCATGTCTGCAAAGTGCACTTTTTAAGAACATTTCTTGGTTCTCTAGCCTTAAGCGCTCGGCCAGTCCCGAGTGTACACACAGGCGGTTATCCATAAACACATGTGAGAACCAGGTTGACGACTTCCGTGTGGAACCAGAAGCAAAGGGAAGGGGGTGCCGGTCTGCGCAGCAGAGGTCTGACTTGTCCCGGAGTCGGGGATTCCTGGTATGTGACTCTGCCACCTCTGTGCACACAGACAATCTGTGAAGCGGCGGGGTTCCAGAGTCACTGTGGTCACCCCTGTTGCCCTAGCCTTGAAACAGTTCCTCCCTGGAAAATGTGTGCTGGCCTCCAGCAGGGATGGCCTAGAGTCCCGGAACCTTCGAAACCGCACAGCAGAGCAGACCAGGGGCAGCGCAACAGCTTCCTGGGCCTGCCAGCACCAGAGGCAGCACAGGCAGCCCTGGCCCTATAGAGCCCCAGCAGAGGAGGCAGCCCCAGAGACAACAGGGTAGTGTCGGGGGCCGTCACGTGCATGCTGTTTTCAGGGACCACCTGCCCCAAGCCAGGCCGGCCTCCTTCATCCTGTGTCAACAGCTACTTCTGGCCATCCTCAAGATGGCCTTCTACTCAGAGTCTGTTTTTTAAAGTTTCCCAAGAGGCAAGAGGCACAGTGAACACGGCCATAGTCGGAAGTGAATTGGCTTTTCCTGGTCCCTACTATACACCCCAAGACTCAGTACTCTGAGCCAGATAGGAGGCATGGGCAGCCCAGGCTTCTAGAGGGGCCAAAGGACCCCATTTCACATGCATACATGTTATGTGTGTGTGTGTGTGTGTGTGTGTGTGTGTGTGTTCACCCAAAGGTCATTATGATGTCACCCAGGGCATTTTGGGCCTATTCCTGTAACTTTTGGCCTATATACTATCTCCCCAAAGGCTCCCTGCCTGTGTTTTTCTGAGTTGGTCACCTTGGGCCCTTCAGGAGCACCCGTATTTTAGAAAATCATCAGAATCTGTCAGTCTGGGGCAGCTGACAGATAGGTGCCGCGCTTAGACACCTCGCCCATCTGGGCCGGGGCACAAAGGGTTAGAGCCCGGGGGCAAGCACAAAGCTTTGACTGTGATTGGATGAACGCTATCACCGAAACTAGAGGGGAATTTATGACTACCGCGGAGGACGTGAGGTATGAAGGAGAGTGAGTTCTGGGTGTGTCTTAGCATGTTTCTGGAGTAGAGGTCATGCTGCTGAGTGCTGGTGAAGAGGGACAAAGCCCCGATAGCCCAGGTCCCATCGCCACGCCTGCGCCCTGCTCACATCTGGCTTCGTGCTAACTGCACCCTCTGACCCTCCCACCTCAGCTGAAGCCTGGCTTTCCGGAAGAGCTCCAGCATCAGTAGAGGTTTGGAGCCCGGCCTCCCTGTGCGGGCTCTGAGAACCCAGAGTCTCAGTACCCACTGTGCACCTTTTCTCCAGGGAGAGGCTTACCCAGGGTTGCTGCCCCGTAGCTAGCCTACACCCTGCTAGCCAGAGCAAAGTCCTGCACAGGAAGCCACACTGCTTGGGGTCATGGCATGGAACAGCCCTGAGCTGGCAGGGCTTTGAGCCCCCAGTAGGCCAGAGCAGGAAGGAACTGGCCCATCTTACTGATCCGGCAGAGTTAGAGCCCCGACACCCATCCTCTTATCGGCCAACCTGCAAGTGGTGGAATTCACCTGTGTTTTGGTCCATAGAGACCTGGGAGATGCCTCCTCCCCCTCCCCATGGCAGGGCCTCCATTTTTTGTAGAGGCCCAGAAAGAGGCTCTTCAAAATCAAGGGAGCAGAGGAGTGCTAGCGGGGCTCCCAAATTTAAGCACCCTAAGATGCCCCACCCATCAACTCTCTAAGCCTTACTTTGGGGAGCCTGGGCCCCTCTTTCAATTTATCCATTTGGCCCCAACCCCAGAACCAAGTGGGAGGTGGAACCAGCTTTCTTACCTCCGCTTAGGCAATCCCACCTAATGTAGACCCGTCTCGGCAGCCTTTCCCGGAAACTGGCCTGTCTTTCTTTTCGTCTGCAAAGATGTCTTGCTCCCACACCTATGTATCGGTCCTGGGTCTTCGATCCCCCCACCCCCATGTCCGGAGTGTGCCAGGATGTCTCTGTCACCTGGGAGAGGTTCCCGATGTCATCCACCTGTCTGTCTCTGCATCAGCTGTCCATCTTCCAGCTGTTCTCCTCCTCCCCTGCTGACCCCTCACCAGATGGAGTGACAGCTCTCTGGGGACAGGCAGGGTGGCTGCACTCAGCAACTAATCCAAATGGCAAATATTTTGTAACAAAATAGCCCAGAGGTATTTTATCTGTTCAATTCCTAGAGTTTTAGAGATTCTATTGAACCGTGTCACTTGAGCAAACGTGTGTCTGTTGTTTCTTTCACCTTGATGGGGGTGTTGGGTGGGGGTGGGGAAACCACCATAAGTTAAACTATCTCCCTTGCTAGGGTCCGGAAAGACGATATCCTGCCCCTCAGACCTTGAGGCTACTCAGCTCCTCTCTGGCCGTGGCAATCCTTCTTCTCCCCAGGACAGACAATGTCTCATGGTGTAACTCCATTAGGAAGCCCCGTCCTAAGAAACTGAGGTCTTGGTGGGTGGGTGGGTGGGTGGGTGGGTCTTAGGGCCTAACTAAGGTAGAAAGGCCAGAAAAGTTCTTTGCAAGTGCAGCCTGCCTCTCTCCCAACTAACACACGTGTGCGTCCAGTGGGGAGCACGGCCTGACCACCTGCTTCTGACTCTTACCGACATTCACACCCAAAGCCTGACACCTGATCTAAGGGATGAACTAACAAAGCCAGAATAACAGACTCCGGTGAGGGAATTGTGGGACGCTGTTGGGGCAAGAGCCACTAAGGACAAGTAGGACAATATTTCCAAAGCCCTTCCTTGCGTCAGGCCTCCCACCGGGAGCTGAATGAGAATCCAAGGTTCTGGGAAGAAGAAGAAAAGAGCCAAATGGCTCTGAGGTGGGTCCAGAGATGAGCGCAGTAGCTTACTTCAATAACCCCAGCACACAAGAGGCAGGAGGATCGCCACAAGTTTGAGACCTACCTGGGATACATAGTAAGTCCTATGTCAGCTAGAAATATATATGGGATCAAGTCACAAACAAAGGATATGTCTAGGAGGCCAGAATAAAAGCCAAGCAGAGAGGGCTGGTGTGCATACTGATAGCTGAGGACGGTGCACAGCTGAGCTCCGTGGACAAGGCAGGAGGTCACTGGGGGTGATTTCTCCTGGCAGGAAAGGACTTCAGCCATGCACCAGAGAATCTTTTCTAAGAAGGACAACGATGGGTACCTGCTAAGAAGATGCCCAGCTTTCCAGGTGACCAGAATTCTGATGACCCAGACATCTAAACCTCTCCATAGGTTATCTCCATGGTCTTTCCTCTATTAAACCCTTTAGGAACATTAGTTCACCCTTTCCCAGGAAATGGGAAATTCCAGAAGAAGCAGATACCAGCTTGGACCTGTCCCATCCTGGGAGTTCTCTGACCCTGAGAGCAGAAGACTGGTCCCTTGAGAGCATCCTTGAGGGGTTCAGCTAGGGTTAGGCCTGGGAAAGGGCCTAAGGCCAGGAGGATTCGAGGCCAATGACGTAAGTGGGCTAGCAGGCAGCTCCCCTCCCCCAACATCATGGCCCCCCGCAGTGTGGTCCAAGACAGAGGATCCCCTCCAGAAAGAAAAAGAGACCAGAGTGTTCGAATGGAGTCTCTGGGTCCATCCGTCCCAGGCCAACGTCTCTGATGACACTTTGTAAATGTGGGACTGTTTATTGGTTATTGGCTTAGAAATCTTCCAGGGGTCCCAGGATTTATGGGTTTCTGACTTCGAGTGACTGGTCAGAATAAGATGCTGGATCCGGAGTCTCCGGGTTAAACAGTAAGCTTGCTCACAGCTGGCAGGCAGTGGGTGGGCGGAGCACACAGCACTTCCGCCAAGCCTCTGCTCGCAAGGCCCCCGCAAGGCAAAGTCCACAGCAACGAGAAATGCCCAGCTGTATCCACACAGCATGGTGACTTGGGAGGGGTGGTGGAGACAGGTGTCAAAGTGGGTATTCCAACAGAGAATGTCGGAAGAGGACGGCTCATTCAGGTCAAGGTCAGAGGAGCAAACTGAAACAACATCTACGGGGAAGAGTAGACGCATCTTTTGGAGGCAGAAGCCGAGGCGATCTGCCAAAGGTCTGTGTTGATATATAAATTTACCTGCGTTGAAAAAAATTCCACTACGGTGTAAACATGAAACAAACGAAAACAAAACAAGCAACAACAACCAAAAACACCCTCTAAGGAAACCATAGGATTGGCCTTTTAGAATATCCAGATCAGATGATTGCCAGAAGTCCGGACCAAAGAAAGAAGGGTTTGAAGGCAGGTGGGCACATAGCTGTGGGGAGGCGAAGCTGGGGGGTGAGCATGCTGTGGGACTCGGACTGCCCCTGTGGAGCTGGGAGGCAGACCCTCGTGGGGTGAGGCCTAGCCAGAGCAGGAGGCATCCCCATGAGTCTGACACCTGATAACAGAGAGTCCTCATGAAAGAAGCTCTCTGTCTCCCCAGTGCTCCAACCCTCAGAGGGTCACAGTCATCCTTCCTGGCCAAACGTACGTTCTGACAGCCTGTCAAGAACCCTGTCCATTGCCCCTTCGTTCTCCTCCTACCGGCTCCTTTCTCTGACCCACAGACTCTTATGACCATGGAGGTCCTGACTGTGGATGAGTCAGGGGACTCTGTGAGAACAGCCCATCCCAGGGCACACACATATGACTGTCTGAAGCAAGGTCCACTCCTCATCCCTCCAAGCAGGCCCTTTGGAATGTGGAGAGCTCTCCCCTCTGGAAGGACTGAGGCCCCAGGACAGGGCATCAGAACCAAAGCAAGGTCACGCTCTTAACTGTTCCCCTGCTCTTCCTAGGCAGGCGACCAGGTCCAGAGCTGGACCTCTTGAAGCAAGAAGGGTTAAATGATCTGGGATGGGAAAAGGGACAAGTTCAAAACTGGCCCCAGCAGAAAAACTTCACCCTGGATTAGGCCAGAAAACACAGGCACTGGATACAAGCAGGAAGGATGGAAGCCCTTCTGAACCCTCCCCCACCTACCCTGCTCCAACAGGTCTGTGGGGTTTGCTCCCTAGAGAACCAGCCCACCCCTTGCAACTCAGGGCTTCCTGCTCTCACGACCTCAGGACTGAGTGACCTCGGGCTCAAGCTAGACTCTAGGAAAACTACAGCTAGATGCAGGGAAGGCTAGAGACCCGACTCCCTCACCCGCAACCATCCCCATCCCCCTATCCCACTCCCTACCCTCACCCCTAACTTCAGTGTTTCAAGCCTCCTGGGCAGACATGCCTTACTCTCCTTTCCTAATAACCTCATCTCCTTTATCCACAAGACGTCTGTGCTTTGAGCAGTGAGTGACCCGTGGGACGTAGAAGACAGGGGTGAGAAAGCTGGGTCCCCTTTCACACCAGATCTTCTGGGATACTTACTTTAACTAACTAGGTTAGCTAGCCTTCTTTGTATTACTTTGTCAAAACAAGGTTTCTCTGCATAACCCTGGCTGTCCTAGAACTCACTCTGTAGACCAGGCTGGCCTGGAACTCACAGAGATCCACCTGCCTCTGACTCCAGGAATGCTGGGATTAAAGGTGTGTGCCACCGCCACCTGCCTAGCTATCCTTCTTGTGGACATGATGGTAAAAGAATAACAGAATCACCCAAAATAAGTGGAAGGAAATGCCTAAGAAAGACAGAAACAGAGACGAAGTAGAAAAATATATATGCAATAGAAAAAGCAGTAGATCTGAAAGCTCATTTGATGGCCCCGGAAGCTGACAGACTTCTAAGGTGGGTCACAGCTGAGCCAATGAGTGAGTAGGGAAGTTAGAGCTGCAAGCAAGTGCCACAGAGATACTGTGATCTCATAACCACCAACGTGTCTTACCACAAGGTAAGGCCAAATAAAGCCAGGTGTGGCAGCGCATGCCTTCAATCCCAGGACCTCTCGGAAGGCTGAAGCATGAGATTTGTGAGTTCAAGGACAGCCTGGGCTACATGGTAAGACCCTTTCTCAGAAAACCCAAAGATTTTCCTCATACCATGACCATCTTGGTTAGGGGGCCATTCTACACCCAAGGCAGAAAGATGGCGGCCACAAAGAAAACAAACTATCTCTCTGGAGAGGGCCAACTCTAGGCTCCAACTAGTGAGCAGTAAAAAGTACATGCTGGGCTTTAAACAGACTCTGAGGAGGATCAGAGAGAGCAAAGGACCAGCAGCTCCTGCTCACCAACTGCCCAGCTTTGGGGAAAGCCAAAACAGTGATTGATCAAAGACTTTGCCCATCAACACAGCGGCAGTAACATTGAACTGGGCGGAGCATGCAGACGATGCCGTAGCATGTACACCCTGGCCGCCATTGACTGGGGGGGGGGGCTCTGATGTTATTAGAAGCATACTGGCACACACTGGACAAAGTTAAGTAGGAAACATTCTTTTTCTTTAATAAAACTTGCCAGAGTTTGTTTGTTTGTTTGTTTGTTTGTTTAACCCTAAAGAAAGAGGATGGAAAAGACATTTTGAGACAGGTGACAATGGCAGTGCCTTTTTTTAAAAGCTGCTGTACATGGTCCCCAGGCTTCTACCTGACACTGGGTCAGGTGGGTGACTACATTCTATGTACGCTCAGGGAACAGAGAATGCTAATTTCTCACAAACCCCTTAAGAAAAGACAAAACGCATCCCAGCTTCTGCATTTATAAGCCCAACACAACCTTAAGAACAAAAAGACCCTCGTTGCCCATAAGGAAGATTTGGAAAGGAGAGTTCGGGGCCTTCTGAGCCTACATACAAAAATTATACGAAGAGTATTAACCATCTGAACATGGCATCGAGTGGCCAAAAACCAGCATTCTGTGACCAAGTCGGGTTTGTCCCAAGAATAGAAAGATGGCTTACTATTAAAAGAATCTATTCATATATTTCAGCACGTCAACAGAGTAAAAGATCATCTAACAGATGCAGAAAAAGAAGCAAGCTCAAGTCACCTCCTCGTCTCCTGTTTTCTTTTAGTGTTTGATCTTTGAGACGTGTTCTCACCTGCAGCCCCACTAGCCTTGAACTCACGATCCTCCTGCCTCAGCATCCTCATTGCCACACACCCACACCCAGCTCAACACTTATAATTATTACTTTTAAATAAGACAAGAGTGGAGCCAATGAAACGCCATCACTTAATAAATACTATCCATCAGACATCTGTACCGACAGTCTCACTCAGCGGCGAAACGTTAAGATCGTTGTCAAAACTGGGAAGGAGGCAGGATCCTGCCTCGCCACCTCTTCTAGGCACACAGTGATGGAAGACAAGAAAAAGAAATTAGGAGCCTTGATTGGGAAAACACGATGACTGGTTCCAGACTGCTCATTTGTCTGAGCGAAAACCCCAAAGAATTCAGTTGAGGCCACCAGAAGGCAGAGAACTCAGATCTCTTGATGGCTGGCTGCTCCCAGCCTGTCCTGACAGATCCTGTGTGCCCGAGACCCTTCTCTCCACAGCCGAACAAATGCCACCTCTCCCGTAGCGCCCTGACCTAGCCGGGAGAGCGTGAGGGCCTTTGTTTTCTCCCATGGATGAACATCCTGCCAGGACAGACAGGTCTGTCCCAGTCACGAGGAGTGGTCATGGGGTCTGGCCTCAGGGCCAGGCCTGGGGTGCTAATGTAGCTTCTGTCCTCACGCTACTGGGATTGAAGTGGACAGAGCGAGCCTCAGGAATGGGACTGGACACGGCTCCTGCAGATAGACCTGGCTCGGGCTTTGGCATCCAGTCTGTCTGTGGCAATTCTATGCTTACCTATGTGACCTACAGACAGACCCCTCAGACCAGATGGGAGACCCCACCCACTTATCACAGGAGGCGGAACCAGAACGCTGGCCCTGGGGCATCCGCCCATCTCAGCCGGACATGACCTGCCAGACCTGCTTTGCCGATTATATTTGTTTCCCGAGCTCATGCGTCCCTCCTGACCTCTCTCCATGGGTGGTTAACAAGCTTTTCATCCCTGTCAGATCCAATCTGCCCTCATTACCTCAGTGAGCAGCTAAGTCAACAAAGAAGCCATGTGCACCCGGCTGGCCACCAGGGACTTCGATATGGGAGAGCCGAGAGAGTGGCAGAGGCAAAGGCTGTCGTCCCTCAGAGTGAGGCGGAGAGCAAGTGAGTCAGAGGGCCCTGGAGGCACCCGAGACAGGGAAGAAGAAAAGGAGAGAGGCCAAGGACAGAGACCGGAAGAGACAAAGGAGCAGCGTCCACACAGACTTTACCTTCCATGGCCCAGGCAACAGACAAGAGTGCCAATGAGGTGCCCAACCTAATTTCTAAGGGTGTTCTCTAGGCTTTACCAGCAATTAATAATTAATTAATTAATTAATTTTAAAGGGAATTCTGCTTTTCTCTGCCACAAGGGGGCAGAAAGGAGCTCCATACGGGCCCAGAAGCAGGATCCTGGACTCTGTCACAGCACCCAGCTGCAATGGCAGGGTTCCTAAGAATTCCTCTTATTGTCCTCACTAGCTGATCCAATGAGGATTAGCAAGGTACACAGAACAGTCTAGAAGGGACACGAGACAGGCTTCCAGGAGCCAGGGCAACTGAAGTTCTTGATGTCCACAGATGCACCTTCTCAAAAGGAGGTGGGAACGCTCGGAGGTTATCTGAATGCAACCCGCACAGGACCGGCCGTGGATTATCGCTCTAACCACTGGACATTGACTCCGGGTGTGTCTATCTATGTGTTCTTTCTTGGGAGTAGGGTTCTGGGCCGAGGACCGTGTCTTCAGGACCCTAGTCCCTTCCCTGCCCCCCTTCTGAAAGTCTGCTTTCATGGAACTTTCAGGAACCAGAGGCTGTGTTGTATGATTTAGCAAGTGAGAAGGAATGGTTGGGATGGGACCAGACAAAAAAGAGGGTAAGGAAAAGAGGGGTGCGTGCGTGTGTGTGTGTGTGTGTGTGTGTGTGTGTGTGTGTGTGAGAGAGAGAGAGAGAGAGAGGGGGGGGATGATGGAGAGGGGGAGAGACAGAGAGGGGAGGAGGGAAAGAGGGAGAGGGGTAGAGAGAAGTGGAGAAAGGCAGAAAGATGTAGGGAGAGGGAGGGAGAGGGGGAAGGGAAGGAGAGAAGAGGAAGAGGAAGAAGAGAAGGAAGAAGAGGAGGAGAGGAGGAAGAGGAGGAGAAGGAAGAGGAGGAGGAGAGGAACAAGAGGAGGAGGAGCAGGAGGAGGAAGAAGACAAGGAGAGGAGGAAGAGGAGGAGGAGGAGGAGAAAGGACATCTGCCTACAGACCTACCACCCAGGAAAAGAAGGTGGAGAGCTGAGAGAAGTCTGGTAGGTAGACGGTAGAAGGCAACACAACAAGGTATGTCCCCAGGCCCAGGTGCCTGCATGAGGTGACCTCCCGCCCACAAAGCATCTGAAGTGGAGCGAGACAAGGAAGAGACACGCACGCAGGTAGTAGCAGGTGATCCATACAGGCTTGTTAGCTGCAGCAGGGGTGAGGCTGAGGCGCACAGGCCTCAGAAGAGAGCGGCAAATCCGAGGAAGGCCTAGGGCTCTGACAGGCTGTGTGACCTTGAAAGTATCACTTTGCCTGTCTGGCTCTCAGTTTTTTAATCCAAAAAGTCAGGATTTTGAGTTCAAAATACTCGGCAAACAGCTTCCTAGAGCACACTTGGAAAGGCCTGAGAGGTGACGAGCTGTTCCAGCTGAACAGAAGGGTGGCTTCCAGAAGACTGGCAGGGGTGTCCGGAGACCTGGGAGGTCTCAGCAGGGTGGAGCAGATGTTATCCCTGGGAGGAGCTCGCCTTGACCAGGCTCCTGGCTCTGGAGTCCCCTGGCCTCTGACACTCCCTACAAATGAGTCTCCTTCTCCCAGGCAATGAGTTCTTGCTTGGCTGGAGAGGGAGAACAGTTCTGAGCAGAGGAGCCGTCCTGAGGTGGACGCCGTCCTGGCTGGGGAAGGCTGGGATCCGGCGTGATGAGTCTTTGAAGGCGCTAAGGGCAAGAGAGGCAGGGAGTGAGTAAGCACTGGAGTGGGCAGGGGGACGCTCTTAGTGTATCACTGGGGTGGGCAGGGGGACACTCTTAGTGTGTCACTGGGGTGGGCAGGGGGATGCTCTTAGTGTGTCACTGGGGTGGGCAGGGGGACACTCTTAGTGTGTCACTTGGGTGGGCAGGGGGACGCTCTTAGTGTGTCACTGGGGTGGGCAGGGGGACACTCTTAGTGTGTCACTGGGGTGGGCAGGGGGACGCTCTTAGTGTGTCACTGGGGTGGGCAGGGGGACACTCTTAGTGTGTCACTGGGGTGGGCAGGGGGACACTCTTAGTGTGTCACTGGGGTGGGCAGGGGGACGCTCTTAGTGTGTCACTGGGGTGGGCAGGGGGACGCTCTTAGTGTGTCACTGGGGTGGGCAGGGGGACGCTCTTAGTGTGTCACTGGGGTGGGCAGGGGGACACTCTTAGTGTGTCACTGGGGTGGGCAGGGGGACACTCTTAGTGTGTTAACCGGGGTGGGCAGGGGGACGCTCTTTGTGGCTATGTCCCCAGAAACAAAGTCAGGCACTCGGGACTAAATGAGGGATTAGTAAGATAAGAAGGGACAATGAGAGGCAATTAATAGTATGAACTGAGCTCAGTTCTAACTAGAACAGCCTAGGTGGTCTCAGGCAACTCGCCTGACTCTTCCATCTCTCTGTCCCCTCACTCTCCTCATCTGTAAAATGGAGGCAACGAGACACCTTATGAGTCAGTTCTTGGCACAGGGCAAGGGATAAATAAGTGTTCTGATTCTCCTCACTCCCCTTCTAACTCCTCTTGTTATGTGCTCCTTTAAGCGTTTTCGTAGTTATCTGTAATGCTACTGCATCATTTTTTTGGCATGTCAACCCCGTCCCTTTGGGCCTTGAACGTAGCTATGGTGATGGGCATCAGGAATCTTGACAGCCTCGCTATGACCGCATGACAATGAAGACCATGACATGCTCGGGAGGTAGGTATGAGGACACAGGAAGAGGCTGGGCCTCAGGGGCCTTTCTGCAGCCAAACCAAATGCCGGCGGCTCCCGTCTCTGACCTCCCTGGTATGTAAGAATTCAAGAAGCCTGTTTGCTTGAACCACTGTAGATCGGCTCTCCGTTGCTATTGGACAAATCTGACCTTGACAGACAACATTGATGTCTTTATGGGTCATTGGCAGTGGTTTCTTCCAGGAAGCCACACCTCAAGCTACACGACAACCATCTGCTGTATCCCGGTTGGGCACAAGAAGCCAGGAGGCAAGGTCCACTTGGTAGTTTTCCCAAGCCAGAACATGTGTGTGCCCTTTAACCCCTGCTGCATCTGGCCCCCGTTTGATCCTTGCTTTCCCGTAGCCACTAATCAGTTTGCCTTCGAGGTCAGCCTGATGTCAGATTCTGAGAACCTGGGATTCCAGAGGCCTGGTCTTTAAAGGCCTTTCAGATCTCCACACAACCCCAGGGTTTTCCCACCTAGAGTAGCTGATGTGATCCTGCTTTAAGATTCCTTCAAGGGCCTCTTTCACTGGGTCCTCACCCCACCTCCATGGCCACTTACCTTCTTGAAGGAGCCCTGGGTCTTCAGAAGGGTGATGATGATAAAGAGTGGGACACAGGCCATGGAAGACAGAGCCAGGAGCCAGCCAATGGAATATCCCCAAGAAGGGTACATGTAGACATTGTTGTATTTGAGAGGTGTGTACTTGCTCAAGGAGAAGAAGAAGGTGGCCTAAAAGGGAGAAGGGGCAGGGTGAGACAGGAGCCACTGCGTCCCTGCGCTGGCTACACCGCCAGCCAAGGCCAGAGGAGCACCCAGCCACACTGAAGGGTGTCCGAGGTAGGATGGTTCTGTTGAGCCACCTGTCACAGGGACGGAGGCAGGTGGCGAGCATGGGTTTAAGGAACTCAAGACAGGAAGAGGCCTGTCAGGAATAAGCAGGGCTGAAGCGGACTGCGGATGTCACCTCCACATTCCACAGGCGAGGCCCAGTAGAAAAGGGAGAGTGTGGGGCCAGCCCCTCTGCTTAGGCTGCTAAGAGCCCTCAGATACAGACAAGAGGGAGACGTGGCAGTGGGTAGGTGCGTACCAGGCAAAGACCAGGAGTCAAGAAGAGCCAGGAGATCTTCACCAAGGGCCATGGCCGATAGCCAATCATGTCCTCCACGTTGTCATAGAAACGGTCTGCCCCTGAGCCAGCAGAGTAAGAGAGAAAAGGTGAGAACCAGAGGTGAGGGCTTCTTGGCCTTGGGAAAGACTCCTGCTTCTCCACCAGCCCCAGCTGTGATACAAAGGGTAACTCCGTGGATGAAGACATGTAACCCGGCCTCCCAGCCACAGAGGAGCAGCGGCAGCAGCAGCGGCAGCGGCAAGGGGTGAATAGCGTTTGTCCTACGCACACAGGAGCGTACAGGCATATCTTTACTGACCCGTACTGTGGAGGGAAGAAAAGCCAGACAAGTGGAGTGCTCCTGATTCCAGGGCTGTGAATTCCTCACACTAGGCACTGCCAGGTCTGGTTGTGCTTAGTGAAGGCACTGACTGGCTTTGCTTATGTCAACTTTCACACTGGCCCCCTTTCAGGCAGAACCAGTCTCCTTGGATGTGAAGACCCATTCACTGGTGGCCACGACTGGGGGATTCCTCTAACCCAGGCTCAATGCCTTCCCAATGACCACTGACACTTGAATGCCAACCCTCAAAGGGCCACAGTTTTGACTTCTATAAAGGCCCAAGCTCCAAGACCAATATTGCCAGGAGGAATGCCCGCCTCCTTGAGTGAGTGTATTCGAGTCTTTGAGAACAAGAGTTCCAGGAGAGCCAGACAGATGTCTCATGCTTAGGCTGGGAAGAGGAACCAGTTCCAAGGACGGTAAAGGGTATCATAGAAACACCAGGGTTGTGAAGTAAGAACCTTCCTGGTCAGGCTTCCTCCGAGACCCTAATAGGAGATATCTACTTATTCTCTCTGCTCTAGGCCTTGTGACATTAGCATTGTGCTCCCAGCCTATTGCTGAGGAGTCTGCAGACCTGGACAGGAGATGGCACCTCCATTTAGCAGCTGTGCAAGCTTAGGCCAAACAGTCGCTGTTCTGAGCCTTCCTTTCCACTGCATAAGGCCAATATGTAGGTCTTGAAATAGTATGGGACCTGTGCAGTGCCGTGCCTGGAACCCCAGCTGTCGCTAAGCATGACAATGGCCTAGACATTGAGGCATTGGGATTGCCGTGATCTCAGTGTTGAGCGGCCTAGGCCATCCCTGGAAGTCCAGACACAACATAACCCACCCCCCTGCAAGAAAGACGTGTAACAATAACCACGGGGAAACTGCTTTGAAAGCATGAGGACTGTCCATGGGGCATTCAATGTTCAACAAAGCCGGCACAAGTGACTTGGCTGTCAGAAACACAATGACGGAATCTGAGGGTGCGCATTGGGGAAAATGACAGGCCAAATGGCCCTAAAGGTCCCCTCTGACTGGAATTTCACTGATGGAAGAAGCCTGTTTCATCCTTGACTTAAGTCTAAGAGACACACTGAGCCTCCAGGAATGCCTGACAGTCCTAGAAAAAGGAATCAGGCCACCCTGACCAAGACGCCCATCCTGGACAGAGCCTGCCCCACCCCCACCCCCACCCCTGTCAGCCCTGGGGCATCCTGTTCCACAGCCCCCTGCCGCACTCACCGTACACCCAGCCAATGCAGATCACCTCAAACAAGGACAGGAAGAGCAGGCATATGCCGCTGGAGGCGTAGTAGTCGAAGAGCTGGAAGATGTACATCCCGCCCTGCGGAGGAGGGGGGAGCTGAGCATGGGCGGGGCTAGCACCTGCGCCCAGAGCAAGGTGTATTGCCCTGCCCTGCCCAGAAGAGAGGTTTTACAGTTACCAGGAGTCTGCTCAGCCTGGTTCTGCCATCAGAAACTACCACCAGCCTCGGGACAATAATCTCTAACACCCGAGAGGTGCTGGGGGTACGGGACCTATGGCAGTGTATCATTGCCCAGTATCCCATCTTGGTGGAACTGGTACCCCCCCCCCCCCGCTCCATTCCTTTTGGGTTGTGGCAGTCCTCTCCAACACTGTAAGCCTAAGGAAGGAAGGGTCGTAGCCTGACTCCTGTCAAACTCAAGAGGAAGCTTGATTAGCTGAACGGGAAAAGGTACCAGGAGCAGAAACAGCCTTCCCTGTTATCACAGAGGGAACTCAACCTGGGGCCAGCCAAGTGGCCCGAGGAAAGGGAGGTGGGACACAGAGAGGAGCATGCCCAGCGATGTTAAGGTAGATTCATGCATTTCATGGAAGCCAAAATAGCTCCAGATACTGCTGTCACCTAATCCCGTTCAGTCCTCTTTGTCCTTAGGACGTGTGTGTGTGTGTGTGTGTGTGTGTGTGTGTGTGTGTGTCGTTGCCAACATTTAGATCTCAGTGAGTGGGACCTTTAACCTCACCATGAGGGGCCGCAGAGGAGATAAGCCCTTGGTCAGAAGGAGAGGCTGGTCCTAAGGGTCAGCAGCCCCACGCCGTCCTCTCACCTCGGTGACCAGAAGGAGCCCCATCAGATAGCACACAACAGCAACGGCCAGGATCAGCAGCTCGCGCCGGCCACTCTTTCGGAGCTGCTGAGGGAACATGTCCATGGAAGCAGTCACCAGGCACTCCATACAGACGAACTGTGGGCCGAGAGAGTAGCGGAAAGAGGCAGCTGTGAAGCCAGGGCACGGGGCTTGCCCTGCACTGCCTCTACATGACCTTGCTAAGGATGCATCACCCTGTCTGCCTGGGTCAGTGTTGGGGAGCAGAGGCAGTGGAAAGCCAGCCCTGCCCTCAGCTACAACTTCCTATCAAGGAATCCCAGTAGGGAAGGTTGGAAGAGGGGAGGTTCTGCACCCCGGGGCTAGGAAGAATGGGGCTGGAGCATGAGGCTGGGGATGAGCTTCCGTGGAGCTTAGTGGGAGCACATTCACAGCCGGAGCTCTGGAGGCCTGGGACCACCCATCAGAACACCAGGCAAAAGACTTGAACCACAGTGAGGCCTCTGATCCGTGGTCAGGGAGAAGGCGCGCACGCGAGGAAAGATGCCACCAAGAAGAGCAGAAGCTGCAAGAGGGACCCCAGACAAGGGTGCCATACCTGGCTGTCCAGCCCTAGAAATAGGAGCATGATGAAGAAGAGGCAGGACCACAGCTGCGACAAAGGCATCATCGTCACGGCTTTGGGGAAGGCGATGAAGGCCAGCCCAGGACCTGCGGGAGGCACACAACACCGCTGAGTGCGCTCCAGACCACTCACTACCTGAAGACGAGCCTTCTCCTTAGCGCCATGTGCACCCAGGAGCGTGTGGGGACGCCCTGTGTGCATCCTGACGAGCCTGTGCGTGCCATGAAGGTTTGTGTGGGTCTGTGTGCTGTTTGGCATCTATGTGTGTTTGCATCAATGTGTGTCTGGTATTGTCTGAGAGCATTTGCGATCTTCTCTGAATGTTTGTGTGAAGCTGTGGACATCTGTCTACAAGGGTCTCTGTGTCTCCGTCTGTGAACATCTGTAGGGTCTATATGATTCTGTGCACGTCAATATCTCCATATGCCCTGACCTTATATGAGGATCTGTGGGTATCTGTGAGCACCTGTGAACGTGGATTTCTGTGAGTTTTATGTGCTTCTATGTTCATTTATGAATGGAGGAGGGAGAGGGAGAGAGAGGGAGAGAGGGAGTGAATGTATACATAGAATTCTTTACAAATACAACCATGTGCTGCTGTGAGCATCTGTGTGTGCCTGTGAACATTTGAGTGTGGACTTCCATGATCTTCTATGTGTATCTCTGTGTATCTGTGAACGTTTGTGTGGGTGTTGAGCATTTTTGAGTGTCTACATGAGTATATGTTTGTAAGCACCTATGTGTGCCTGCCTATGTGTGCATCTAGTGTATCTGTGAGTTTCTGTGTGTAGGCAGGTGGGTGGAGCTCTTTAAAGGAAACAGGTTCAACTCTATGCTCTTCCTTGGGACACTTGCACACGTGTGCACGCGGGGACACACACACACACTAATCTGATTCTTTCCCTCCCTTCCTCCCTTCTTCTGCTTGCTTCTCTCCCACAGTTCTGAAAGCTTTGTTTTTTAACAAACACACAATGCCCCCCTCAAACCCCAAGAGCTAAAAAGGTCCCTAGCTCTGGTTCGGGGACTCTTCAGGACGGATCTGTCCTCTGACGATCGTTCCCTGGAGTTCCAAGCAGCTGTGTGTTAAGTGTCCCTTACCTGACTCAGCCACTTCAGAAATGGGCACGCCCTGCTCCTGAGACATGAAGCCCAGGATGGAGAAGACCACGAACCCAGCCACGAAGCTGGTAGCACTGTTCAGGAAGCAGAGGGCGATGGAGTCCCTGTGGGGATACGTGAGGTCAGAGATGGAGAAGAGAAAGGAGAAGAGAAAAGGCGATCCAAGAAGGAGAGAGAGAATCCAAGGAGACGGTAAAGGAGGAAGACGGTGAAGAGAAATGGAAAGACACACACGGAAGAAAAAGTCAGGAAGCAGGGAGCAGGGTATGGCACAGGCAAAAGAAACGCCAGACGTCAGGACAAGAGGAGACCAAAGCGGTGGGGCTTGGGGGGCAGAAGCTGGGTCTTGGTAAAGTGTCCACACAAGCCCTGCTCTGCTCGGCTCCCGTGAAGGCAGGGCTGCCCTCCCCTGCCACACCAGAAGCTCTCACCTGTAGCAGTTGTTGTGGTACTTGTTGTAGCTGCCCAGGGCTGTCAGGCACCCCTGGCAGATGGCAAAGGAGAAGAAGATCTGGGTGCCCGCGTCCATCCACACCTACATGAGGCCCAAGAAAATGGGTAGAGGCAACCAGGACCTCGAGCTGTGTCGAGCGGAATGTAGCTCCTCCCTATAGCACAGCCCACCTCTCAACAGTCCGCACAACATCACGCCTGCATCTTACCACCCGGTAACTTGCCCCCCCTCCTCTGAAGCCACCGTCCCATAGGCAGGACCTGTTTGTGGTTTGGCTCTGTGGGTACATGAAACATCAAGTGCCTGTGGGCTATTTCATTCCCAGGTGGCAGCTACAGACGCAGGTAAAGTGAAGAGTCCCTGGCATTCATTCAGCCAGTGTGTCTACCCGGCGCCTTATGAACTGTGACTTGGTACACAGGCTACCTCCTAAAAATATAAAGAAATCCACCAAGGTTTCTTGGTGGAAGCGAAGAAGGAGAAGGAGGAGGAGGAGGAGGAGGAGGAGGAGGAGGAGGAGGAGGAGGAGGAAAGAAGGGGAAGGGGAAGGGGAAGGGGAAGGGGAAGGGGAAGGGGAAGGGGAAGGGGAAGGGGAAGGGGAAGGGGAAGGGGAAGGGGAAGGGGAAGGGGAAGGGGAAGGGGAAGGGGAAGGGGAAGGGGAAGGGGAAGGGGAAGGGGAAGGGGAAGGGGAAGGAGAAGGAGAAGGAGAAGGAGAAGGAGAAGGAGAAGGAGAAGGAGAAGGAGAAGGAGAAGGAGAAGGAGAAGGAGAAGGAGAAGGAGAAGGAGAAGGAGAAGGAGAAGGAGAAGGAGAAGGAGAAGAAGAAGAAGAAGAAGAAGAAGAAGAAGAAGAAGAAGAAGAAGAAGAAGAAGAAGAAGAAGAAGAGGTGCTCAGGCAAGCCTTAGAGGAGGAAATGCAAATGGCTAATACATTCATGAGGACATGCCCAGCCCCACCTGTAGTGAACAATGAAACAAAGTATAAAGTGCTACTATTGAATTTAGAGTGAAATACATCCTGACTGGGGCTGGGGTGTTAGCAGCAGCCAGAGGAGCTAAGCTCACTCCCTATAAGCAGGTTAAAAAGCCAGGCGTGGTGGTCCGCACTTGTGAAGCCCAGTACAGCTTCCTGGAGTTCCCTGTCTGGGCAGTCTGGCCTAAGTCCCAGGCTGGTGAAAGACTCACTGGGGACGGAGTGGGGGGATGGGAGTGGGGGAGGGGGCATTAACCAACCCTCAGATGAGTAATAATAGTCAGAAAAAAAAATTGTACCTTTCCTAACAAGGACCGACTCTTTTCTTAGCACTGTTTCCTGTATGGACACAATAGAGCAACTGTTTGTTAAAAACAAAAATCCTGATATTGTGGCATTATAAGCAATCTATTTACAATTTACTATGTGAGGAAGAAGAGCTTCGGTCAGGCACAAAGACTGCACCGTTTCTTTGAGAAATGGTGAGAGACCTGAGAGTCTGGGTATGGTGTCATGACAATCACCCCCAGATACTGACAGACATCACCTCAGTGTCCAAGGCTGGGGCTCGGGGCTCAGCAGGGCAGAGAGATGGCCCATTTTCTCCACTGTGCTAGCCCTGGCACCAGGCAGTACCTAGCCGTTAAGAGGCCCTCAGGATATTTTTATTAAATAAATTAGGTTTGGCGGGAATATTATGCAGACACTGAGATGACATTTAAAGATGAATTAATAGCATGGAAAAGTGCATAACATGATTTCCTGTCAAAAGGATCTGTTTCTCTAAATGAAATTACCTCAGTCGTGTTAATATATGCATACCACCTGGGGGTGGTGAGAGGAAGCAGACTAATATGGTAATGGGGGGGACGGGGAGAGGGGGTAACGGGGGGGGGGAGGATTTCAAGGTCCCTCCATTCACGTCTCAAGCATTTCTTCCCCAGTTCTTCCCTGGTAAGCATCTATTTCTCTTAAACCAAAGGGAAAGCAATAGAAGACTTTGAAAGTTCGGGGTAGTGGGGGGGGGACACGTATCCATTAACAATCGCCTCGTGGTGCCCACCTGGGGGTCCTTGAGGCGGAGCAGGTCTGGCTTCAGGTAGAAGATGATGCCCTGGTAGGCTCCAGGAAGGGTAACACCCCGGATCAGGAGAATAACCAACATCAGGTAGGGGAAAGTGGCTGTGAAGTAGACAACCTGGAAGGCAAGCAGGCGGAAACTCACTTCTGGCCTCGGTACACAGAGGCAGCCAGAGCCAGGGAGCCTCCAGTGGTCATCGTGCCCTGCCTCTGCCTGTGCCCGGGCAGAAGATCACATCACATCCATCAGGGGAGCTCAGACCTCTGACCTCATGCAGTCAGCTGATGGCGAGCATTTGAAAGTTTCCACACCTCCCTTGATGCATTCCAGTGGGTCTTACTCCCCCAGCAGAGTGCGATACACATCATCAGGGAGGGGGGAGGGGAGCGTGCAAGTGGGGAAGACGGAGGAAGAAGCTCCCAGCCCTCGCAGCATTCCTAAGAGGACTTTAAGTCCAGAAGCTGGTCCCTTCCATCTACCATCCTGGGTGCAGGAGCAGTGGCCTGTGAGCATGCCTGGAGACTGAAAAGGGAGTCCATGCTGCCCTGACCAGGCTGTGTCTGTCTGGGTAGCACCACCACTAACATCATTCTTATCATGACTGTCCCTGCCTCTTTGGACCATAACCCAGGGAAGGAGTATCACCATTTAGTTGTGAAATGTTCCCAGCAGGCAGTGTCTAGGAACACTTAGTTCCTAGCTGGGGGTGCTGTGCTGGGAAGTTGTGGGACTTTTGGGCAAGGGTGGAGATTGTTTCAACCCAGCTCTGTTTCCCACCCGAACCCTCTGACTCCTGGTCACCATCATGTAATGACCAGCCGCGTCAAGTTTCTGCCGCCGCAGTCGTGATCCACACGCTCCACCGTGACGACTGCACTCCCTGAGACCCCCACGCTGAAATCAGCCTGTCCTCCCTTAAGGTGCTCCAGCAGAACACTCAGTACCTGCCAATCACGTTTTTTGAGAAGCAGGAGACATCCTTCCCCGTCCTCCAGACCGGAAGTGAAGCCCAGGTCTGAAGTCTCACTACAGAGCAAGCCCACTGCTGCCCACTCTCGGCTTAAACCCTTCCCTGATTGGCACTTACCCCCAAAGGTGGTTCTGTTTGCTAATTTGTATGGGAACTCTTCTTCGTGTCTCATTTAAATACAACAGGCATGTCATAATATGTGACCCTGTCGTACATAATGGAGACAGAAACACAGATGCACACACGAAGAGAAGAGTAGGAAACACCCCGCCCCCATATTGCTAATGCCTTGGAAACCAATGAGCTCCCAAAGTGGGACTCTTATAGTTTATTTTGCTCTAAATATTACTTAGATAAACAGGTCTTTTGAAATCCGTTGGAGGATTGGGGGGGTCTCCCCTTGTTTTGAGCCAAATCCCTATGCTCCTGCCATTCGCCTGCTCTTACATACATATGTCTCTCCCAGATTGCTCTTTCTGCTCTCCTGGGGGCCTCTTTCAAGTGTCCCTGGGGACTCTGTGATTGTACGTACCCACAAAGAGCCAGGATCCCTTACCTTGCCCGTGGACTTGACCCCCTTCCAGATGCAGAAGTAGCAGATGATCCAGGCGAGCAGGAGGCACAAGGCCAGCTCCCAACGCAGGGACCCCAGGTCATGGATGCC
The DNA here is from genome assembly GCA_964023405.1 of Apodemus agrarius. Taxonomy (NCBI): domain Eukaryota; kingdom Metazoa; phylum Chordata; class Mammalia; order Rodentia; family Muridae; genus Apodemus; species Apodemus agrarius. Next base: position 151,311,123 of record OZ030006.1, on the reverse strand, counting down.
GGATGTAATACCCAAAACCCGTCTCCTAAGGGATTGGTAAAAATAAGTAACCAATTGAAGGCCCACAGGGGACAATCTGTCTGTCACCATGTCCCCTGATTCAGAGATGACCCAACAGATAACTACTCTCCAGGACTGTCTCACCCCTGCCCTCCCCAACCTCCCCATGGTCATGCCATGCTCCCACCTGTGGTCTGAGTGCCCCTGGCTGTTAGAAGACCAAACCACTGTGGTCCCACAGCTGTCTGTGTCTTTCTAACTCATCCAGGTCTCTCTGTTGTACAGAGAGGGGAGGGGGGAAATAGTCGTGTGCATGCCGAGGGAAGTCAGCGATGACCCAGGAGCAGAGGGAGAGGATGGAAGTGTGCTAACAGTTAAAGATGAGGGTGGAGATGTGTTCACCTAGAGCTCAGATAATGCAGAGGGGGCAGGGGAGAGGGCATGGGTAGACGGGAGAGTGCTGGATGTGTGCAGGGTGAAACGGTGTGAAGACACAAGTAGACCACAAGGAAAAGCAGTTCGGATACATGGCCTGAGGGGGTTGGGGGTGTGCCTCGTCCTGCAGAAGAGTGAGTGGTGAGCACATCTGTGTGGTTCAAGTACTAGTCAGTGTCAACCTACCAACTGGGTGGCCATGACTGCCGTTCAGAAGAGCCGCGCACAGCCAGCCGCCAGAAGAGAACAGAGGCGTTTTCTATGACTCTGTGGACAGAGGTCCTGGTGTGTGGGTGCGGCTGGAGTAAGGGGATGGTATAGGAGCACTGGCATAAGAATGAGTGGGTGCAGATGGGAAAATGCAAGCAGACATGTGAAGCCTTGGATAGGTATGAAGGTATAGGTAGGTCGGTAACCAAGGCTGGATGTGAAGGTTCCCTTATCCCTAAATGATAACTGTCCAGTGGGTGGAGGTAGTAATAGAAAGTATGCAGGGTCCTAAGCATGCACCACCAGTGTTGAAGTCTGCCCAATCCAGACACCCAGGCTCCCTGCTCTTAGGGCCCCTGGCGTGTGACGGCAGCCAGGCCCAGGACCTACTCCCAGAATTCCATGACGGGGGAGGTGAAGTTCTCAGAGTAGCGCACTGCTCTGGCCGATGAGTGATTCAAAAAGTCCACGCAATGCTCTGTAGGGGACAGCGTTGGGAATGTACATCAGTTAGGGACCAGAGGAGGAAAGATGCCTTTGCATTTATCCTCTGATCTATCAGCCAGACCTTCCCACCATTTCTAGGCACAAGAGATTTCCTCAGGAGCTAGGATATCGGTGGGACCAGCTCCTCCTCCCTGTATAGCCCGTGTCCCCGCACTTGTTTTCAGTGAGTCTGACCATTCCCGTGAAGACACTGAAGTCCTCCAGAGCAGTGTGGACCAGAGACAGGCGCAGCCCACGTGGGCAGCTCCCATCAGTAGCCTGCCTCTGGCCTGCCCATTGTGCTATGCTGGTTTTTCATCCTACAGACAAACAACCTAGACTCTGTGCCAACCTTCCCCCCCCCGCCCCCGTCCCCATACTGTTTTCAAGATGGACTCATTCATCTCTCATTGTTGGTAATTACTGTGCTTCTTCTCCACCCATCATTGGGTCATCTTCTTCTACCCCAGCCAAGCCAGACCGTGTGCAGTCCTACCCGCCCTTACCCAGTCTTGACAGCGTTTGACTCGGGAGAGGTGCCCAGGAACATTTGCTAAACAGAGGCATGCTGTCGTTTTACCACACAGGCCCGTTGCTTCCAGCAGTGGCTGCTCCATAGCCACCCGGAAGGGCCAGGCCAGGAGAGCAGAAAGCACAGCCCACACAGTTCAGCTCTTAGGCAAGGTCTGGGATGCGCTCTGTCACCAGCCACCATGGACCAACCCTCCTGAGCCAGGTGCAATGTCAGGGCTGGCGCACAGATACCTGTGTTCCAAGAGTTGCTGCAGGTTGTCCAGGGAAGCTCCCAGGTGAAGGAGCTGAACAGGTAGAAGAGAGCCCAGGCGAGGATGATGATGTAGTAGATGTTCAAATAAGACTCGATGACCACAGAGGCCATGCCAATGCCTACGGGAGCAGAGAGAGAGAGGGTCAAGGAGATGGGCATAGGCAAAGAAGAATTTCACAGAGGGCCTGCCAGTCACATGTGCCCCTACACCAACATTCATATCATCTTCTCCGGAAAAGTGGGAGAAGTTCACTATCTTACATACTGCAGTGCTAACATCTCCTTCTCCCCTCCCCCTCTGGGTCTATCACCGCCCCCATCTCTAGCTCAAGCTCTCCTCTATTCTTCCGTCCTGTCCCGTCCCTGTCCCATCCTGTCCCGTCCCGTCCCATTCCATCCCATCCCACTTTATTCTATTCTATTCTATTCTATTCTATTCTATTCTATTCTATTCTATTCTATTCTATTCTATTCTACTCTACTCTACTCTACTCTGCTCTGCACTCTATTCTTCTGTCACCACCCTACATCACTTGTAAACTGAAAAGTGACAAAGCAAGAAGGAGCAGGGCGAGCTTGGCATGCACATCTGGAACCACTGGAGCAGTGGCTGAACCTGGTCTCCTCAGGAGAAATGTGCTGTGGAAATTCTCCCAGGGACCTTAGCTGCAGTGCTCTGCTGGGCTGCAGCCCCCTTAGAAGTCTCCCCGACACTACAAGAGGCCAGCCAAGGCCCCGAGAGGTGTAGTTTACACCCAGCCTCGCCCTTCCCCTCCCCCCCACCCCCGTCTCTGGTCAGGTGTCCAGGGTACCCAGTTCTCATCAGGTACACTCAGTTTGGTTCCTTTCCGGGGCCTGGCCCCTGGTGGTCCTTTAGGGACCAGCATGAAGGATGAGCCCTCTCTGCGTCTGAGGTGGAAGGGATGCCTCAGAGCCAAGGAAGCTCCGAGTACTCTATTGCAGCCCCCAGAACTGGCTAAGCCGCTACGGAAGCTGGTAGAAGATACCCCAGCTGCTTGCGTCCACACTATAGATCTACCGAGAAGAGTGAGCTGTCTCTAACAGAGGCAAGGAGGAGAGAGCTCAGAGGGTTTAAACTCTCAGTGAGTGGCTCTGCTTTCTTTATCTGTGGAACGAGGTCAAGGGAGTGCCGGAAGGCCTGGGTAATGGAATGCACACAACGTGCACACATGGACACTGACACAGCCGGGCTGCGCGGCCGCTGGCTATCACCATCAGCAGCGTTCCTGTGCCCGGGAAGTCTTTTGGAGCCCGTTTGGGTCACGATATAGAGCGAGAGACATTACTTTCCTTGGGCCAGATGAAGGTTAAGGTTCAGATTCCTGCGACTTCCAACAGCCACATCTAATTTGGCACCTAAAGGTCTACGCTGTTTCTCTCGACACGTCCTTCTCCCTGCACATCTACATTTTAGCCTCAAGAGGCTGATTTCACATAGCCCAGGTCAGGAGAGCTTGGCAAGGGAGTCTGCATGGACAGCGAGCCTAGGACAGGAAGGCAAGGACAGGGACGATGAGCAGAGGTGGACAGGATGGTAGGTCCCCGGGGCAGAAAGCGGGAGAATGTCACTCACCTTGGAGGAGGGGACAAATCTTCCTCCAAGCAGTAACACTCCCCTGGCTGCTATACTGGCCCAGTGCCACCTCCAGGAAGAACACCGGGATGCCACAGCTGAAGAAGAAGATGAAGTAGGGGATGAAGAAAGCTCCTGAGAGGGAGGGAAAGGCAGAGTATGAGCCACCTCCTGCTTCCGGACTTTGAACACCGCCCCGCCCCCACCAGCATCTCTACCCTCAGCCTCCTTTCTCACCACACCCAAGACCTGCAGTGTGTCCCTCCGCCTTGTGCATGCTGTCAGGGGTGCCCAGCAGAAGACCCTGACTCAGCCCCCTCCCCCCGGCCCCCAATAAGCCAGGCAAAGTCTTTGGAGGAAAAAAATTGACTCTAGAAATGGAAGCTCAAATAAATGAACTATTTAGTGTGCTTTACAAATCAAATCATGTATTGGTCTTGAAAGAAAAACATGTGTTCTGCATAATTTGATATGCTTATTAGACTATCAAGATGGCTACGTTTTAGAAACAAACAGACAAAGCCAGCTTGCGAGCATTCTTTTCTCACCAATCATTTTCAGAGGATTTCCCCCAATCCCTGGGGCTATCTGGTCTACCTGCCCTGCAGCAAACCCTACAGGAAGCTGCAGAGCTGCTGAGGTACTATCTGGACCCAGAGGTCCCTCCCAGGGACGGGATTCCTGTGCCTTTTGCAACTTAGCACTTGGTTGGTGCTTTCTGTGTGGGAGCCTCTTCTTGGCTTCCCCAGGGTCGAACCCTCACAAGTCAACCTCGGGGGGAGGGGAGGATACTGTTCTCACCCCATTTTACACCCGACGGCATAGATGAGGAAACAAACCCACCAGACCAGGTATCCTGACCCTGAGGCTTCTCCCTGACCATGACGTAATGCCTGCGTCACAGTGCCTCTGAAGTCGGAGGAGGGAAACCAGGGAGCACAAAGGGATGCAAGCACAGAGTACTGTATATCCTTCCAGAAGCTTCCCCGCCTGCCTCCCTCCCTCCACCTATTCCCATCTGTACTGGCTGGTTCTGTGTGTCAACTTGACACAAGCTGGAGTTATCACAGAGAAAGGAACCTCCCTTGAGGAAATGCCTCCCTCCACGAAATCCAGCTGTAAGGCATTTTCTCTATTAGTGACCCCGGGTGGGAGGGCCCAGCCCACTGAGGGCGGTGCCATCCCTGGGCTAGTGTCCTGGGTTCGATAAGAAAGTAAGATGAGCAAGCCAGGGGAAGCAAGCCAGTAAGGAACATCCCTCCATGGCCTGTGCATCAGCTGCTGCCTCCAAGTTCCTGCTCTGCGCTGAGTTGCAGTCCTGACTTCCTTTGGTGAAGAACAGCAATGCATCAGCCAAATAAACCCCTTCCTCACTCACTGGCTTCTTGGTCATGATGTTTTGTGCAGGAATAGAAACCCTAAGACACCATCTTTTGTGGTTTGATGCTAGGTTGGCAACCCAGGGCCTCACGTGCACAGCGGGTCAGTGCTCAGTCAGGGAACTGTATCCCAGCGCTTCTTTCAGAATCTGCTTGGTTCTGATTTGTTAGATAAGGTCTCACTATGTCATCCATCTGACCCTGACCCTATAACTCTCCTGCCTCAGTGACCCAAGTACTGGGGTTTAGGGGCCCTCTCTCGATTTCTTTTCTTTTCTTTTCTTTTCTTTTCTTTTCTTTTCTTTTCTTTTCTTTTCTTTTCTCTTCTCCTTCTCCTTCTCCTTCTCCTTCTCCTTCTCCTTCTCCTTCTCCTTCTTCTTCTTCTTTTTTGGCTTTTTGGATTTGGTTTTTTCAAGACAGGGTTTCTCTGTATAGCCCTGGCTGTCCTAGAACTCACTCTGTAGATCAGGCTGGCCTCGAACTCAGAAATCCGCCTGCCTCTGCCTCCCAAGTGCTGGGATTACGGGCGTGCGCCGCCACACCCGGCTCTAGATTTCTTGTAAGCACACACATTTCTTCTTCACAAAAATTACGATGTTATTCAACCCCCATTTTTAAATTTATATCACAAACCTCTTCATGTCAATAAATACATGACACCACTTCAGCACCTCTAAATGTTGTAGTCTGGGGACAGTGGATGTCATAGTGTGGGGGACGGTACTTTGTTAGTATTTTAACACTGGACTTTTAGTTTGTGTTTAGTTTTTTGGTACGGTGAAAAATGCCTGCATCCTAACATACTTTTCCAATTTTGCTGTACCAATTTCGTTAGGCCTAATTGCTAAGGAAATCCACTTTTCCTGGTATATATGCGCATGTTAATGTATATACAATGTAAGCATATACATTTTTCACGAGCGGACACTCCCACAGCAGTGCCGTGTTCCCGGCGCTGTGTGTGCGCCTCCAGAGCGTTTCTGTCACCCTAAACCGAAACTCCCGCGTGCATTCAACATGAGCTCTGCCTCTGCTGCCCCTGTGGGTGACTCTTCCTGTCTCTATGAATCGCCTGCTCTGGGCACCTCACATGTAACGCCCGAACGGAACCCTAACATTTACCCTGTTGCATTTGTTTCATTGACCGTATCTTCACCCTCACTCAGGCCTTAGCGCGCATCATAATTCCCTTTTAAAGGCCAACTAATGAGGCTGGAGAGAGATGGCTCAGCTGTTAAAAGATGCACTGCTCTCGCAGACGACCTGGATTCAGGTCTCAGCACCCGCATGGCAGATCACGACTATCCATGAGTTCGTTTCCAGGGGCACCCTCTTCTGACCTCCGTGTGTTCCAGGAACATAGGTGGCGCATAGTCATACATGTAGGCAAAATAGTCACTCGCGTAAAATACATTTGAACGAATTTTTAAAAATAAAGACTAATGCCCCTTGTGTACAGCCTCCACACTTTGAAGGAGGGCCCTTCACCGGAAGTCCATGGGGACATGTGGCTCACAGGCCCTTCCTGTCAGCTGCAGGAGTACCTTTCCTGTGCCCTGAGATGTGAGTTTTCACCCCACAGGAATGCAGAGTCCTAGAGACCCAGAGATAGGCTTTCCTCGGGCCCTCTGGGGCTGGATGGAGGCTGGGCCTGAGTCTGGAACAGGAAATCCTCGTCACACGGCGCTGTGGGTGATCTAATCCCAGCCTGGGAACACCGCCTGGCCACAGCCTTGCGGTGTGTATCCGGCTGTGTACATAAGCGGACTGACAATGTCCACGGGGAACTTAGCCACTGGGGATTCAGCTTGAGGTTATTTTAGACTCTCCCTCCCTCTGCCCCAATCTACTTTAACCAACGGCCCGGCCACCGGCTCTTCCCTGAACCTCAGAGTCAGCAGCCCCACTTACAGAAGGCTCTGGCTGGATGACACATCTCCTGAGGATGCTTAAGTTAAGTGACTCCCCCTCTCACACCCAGAGATGACCTCACATTGTTTCATCATTATTTTTTCTGCTCTTTTGAAAGGCTATTCTCTCTGCAGAGCAGTGTTCATTAACCAATCATCAATGAGTCTGTCTACATATTTTAATAAAGGGTGAACTTCCATCAAGTAGGGCCTGCGGTCAGAGGGAAGTGAGTCCTGTTATCACAAGGAGTTAGAACAATTCTAGCCTAAAGCAAAACAGTGACATTTGGGTTCATCTTTGACATCATGTTCTCATCTAAATCTGTTCCCAGCTTGTCTGGGAAAAGGAAAGAACTAACCACTGGTCCTTTTTATTCTTCTAGAACCCCCCCCCAAACCAGTGACTCCAAGTCATTTACCCTCTCGTGTCAAAGAGGAGAGAAAAAGCCTGAGGCGCAAGCCCACCTGCCCGGTCACAGTTAGCCCCGTTGGGAGAAAACTTCCAGCATCATTTTGATGTCAAAACCCACAGCGTTCAAGCCCTCACATATAAGACAGGACAATCCTAGATATAGGACCCAGGCACAACTCCCAGCTCACATCAAGATGTTAGACTGTCCGGTCAAGGGAGTGATCTGGAAAGGCTGTATTACTCTTAATACAGATGCAACTTAAAAAAAAAAAAAAAAGAGCTTGCCTCCATCAATGCTAAACCCGTGTCAGAGGACTGGACATACCTGCTAGAGATTTACCAGGTTAAATATAAATAGGGTTTGGAGGCTTTTCTAAATGCTGATTATCTCTAAATGTGTTTCCTCTTCCTGGAACAGGTTCTGATATTTATAATAAAAATAGGCCACTTGTGCGAGAAGAACCGCCTTCCAGATCCAAGAATGAATCCCACCAGGCACAAGGGATCCCACACTCTTCGTGCCTGCTTAGATGTTGCCCCCGGATACCCTCTCCCTTTCTGTCACTCAGCTCATCACCAGGGCATGCCACGTGCGTTTCTTGCCTGTGATCTGCAGCCTTCGTCAGGATGCAGTGCACAGACCGAGTTGTGGATTGCACGTAGAACAGACGAGGCCTGCAGTCACGAGGGCGGAATCAGTGAATCAACGAGCGAACCCCGTCAGCTGTTATCATCCCTGGGGAGTGATGCAGAAGCTGAAAGCCCAGGCCTCCCTCACGCGTCTGCTCACTGTCCCACTTAAACTCACCTAGTCCTGGATATTATATCACCACCACCACCACCACACACAGTTCAGGAGGGTCATTGGAGGCTAGAGATGGAGGTGGAACCCAACAGGAGCCTTCCAGGTTCATGGCTGTGCCCCCTTCCAGTTGATCGCACTTCCGGGGAAGGAGAAGCCCAGCTGGCAGGGGACAGTTCTTCCCACCACCCCGCCTGCATCTGAACTCACCTCCCCCGTTCTTGTAGCAGAGATAGGGGAACCTCCAGACGTTGCCGAGTCCGATGATCTCCCCAGCCACCGACAGCACAAACTCCATCTTGTTGGTCCACTGGCCTCGATCCTTCACCTGGTCCTTGCTTTTCTGGTCCATTACCTCTCCCTCCTCGGGGACCCAAGAGACCACAGGATAGCCATCTTCATGGACTGCAACCTTCCTGTCCATACTGGAGAGGGAGACCCTGTAAGGTAAGGCAGGACTGTGAGAGGCAGAAACCTGGTGAGGGAAGAAGAGGACTGTGACACACACACACACACACACACACACACACACACTCACACTCACACAGACACACACTCACTCACACACACATATACACTCACACTCATACTCACACACACTCATACACACACACTCACACTCACACACATATACACACTCACACATACACACAGAGACACACACAATACTCACACACTCATTCACACACACACACACACACACACACACGTACTCACACACATACACACACACACACACACACTCACACACCCTGCACACCCATCTCCCTTCACCCTGATTTTTCCCGCCCAGACCTTCCTGCTGGCATATTACCTTTCTTCCCAAGCTCTTGATGACATTTCTATCTAAGGTGACACTCTGCTCTCAGAGTTACGAGGCTGAGCCAACAGGAAGCAGACCTTAGCGTGCCAAGTCTTCGGCAGACAAAGTGACAGACAGAGCAGGTTGTCAGGGGTCAGAGACTTGCCCAGCACCACCCAGGGGTAGAGCTGCGATTAAAACCCCATTATAGCTCAGATCCTTTTTGATCTTTACCGCCGGCCACCCCTCCAGCCGGCCCTTCTGTCCAGATCTTCAGTACGCTGTAAATAACAGCAACGCGGCCACTGGCCTCCAGACCAGAAGAGCTCATAGGCTGCCGGAGCCGCTGGGTTAAAGGGCAGGTGTGGCCGAGGTGGCTCACGGACCTTTCCCGAGCAATTGTGATCGATGGAGGCCTGGTAAACATGGGAGCTGGCTCAGAGTGGGCTCTGATTGGGAGGAAGGGAGAAGGTGGGGCCTCTAGGGGAGGCCAGCCGAGGACAGGATTGGCATCAGATCCAGCTGCAGGCCTTCAAGGGAGGCCATTTCTATGTCTGTCTGTCCTGAGAAATGCAGGAGATCCTGGGGCCAGGAGGGGCCACTTGGATGGCTGTCATTCCAAGGTGCCTCAAGACCTCAAGATGCCGAGTGCCCGTCCCTTCTGAGCTCAGCCTGGCAGGAGCTGCCCACTGTGGCTGTTGTCAGGCCCTCCCCCCCACCCCCACCCCCACCCCCGACCCCGCCCTCTAGAATGGCCAGCACTCCCCGAGCTCCCATGGGCCACTGTCCTTCTGTTTCCTTCCCTTTTGTCTGTCACTTGTCAGGAGGTCTGGAACCCACGCTTGCTTTCTTCTCCCTGCCTCTGACAGCTGCTCATCCTGGTGCCACTAGGCCTTCCTGCCAGGGAAGGAGGCGCCTAGACCGTCAGGGAAGCTCTGTCCATTGGCCCTCACCTCCAGGGACACTCGGGGAATCAAATGACCAGGTTTAGCGTGTACTCCATACTCCTCCAGGACACAAGGGAGTCTTTTTATGAAAGAAGACTCTATGTTTATTTGTTGGTCCTTTTAACCCAGGCAACAGCCCAAGCCCAAGTCCGTTAGCAAGGCGTGGGCAAGGGACCAGCTACAGTTGTGGAAAATTTTTGAAGGTGATTTGGAGGGTGCAGGCTATCCCAGGAATGAGCAAGCACGCTAGGGTGAGGTCCTGGTATTGGGGTGTTTTCAGTTTCTTTCTGCCAGCTCTGTGCAGGAAAAGCATGAGGAGAGGAGCTGGTGCGAACTCCAGGCTCCAGCCTCTCAGACACAAGGGAGGCCTGGGAGGCCTGTGGTAGTGAGGCCTGAGCCATCAGTGAGGCCTGAACCCAGACTGAAACTGCTGGCACCCTGCAGAGTGACCCCTGAATCATGTCCAAATGATAAATGACAAATGAAGACCTAATGAATGAGCTGAAGACACTTGTTGCTCAAGCGCCAGACAGGAAGTCAAGTTCACACAGACTTGCTAATTACGACAACGAAAGGTCGACTTTTGAGTCACCACAGGGACTAACGACACACAGTTCTTAACATCCGCCATCAAATCCCACCCTAACAGTCTCTGAAGTGCCTCGCACTGTTGGACCTAAGAGGAAGCAAGGCTGGGGGATGGGGGCAGCACCTGATACACAGCACATGCTCAGATCCGTGGGTCTCGAAAGGCTGAACCAGTTCACCAAAATAACCGCTCCGAGGAGGGCTCTTGCTTGGTGATTTTAGGCAAATGACTCCTCCTCGCTGAGCTTTAAACCTAGAGAGAATGACCCTGCCTGCATTGGGTATTGGCAGAAGGGGAAGATAAAGGTGAGGAGATGTGAAAAGGACCATACAGGTGGCCTTTGCCGGCTGAGTCATGGGATAGCGGGCTCACAAGCCCCGCCCAGGAGGAAGCCCATGGGAACTGGCAGAAGCCAAACCTTGCCCTTCCCCCACCACTAGCGGCCATTGCAAGAGGGTTCGACCTGGTTGATGGGAAGGAGTAGATGAGGGATGCATGATGGGAAAGATGGGGGGAGGGAGAGGGGAGCAAACCCAGAACCCAGTCCAGGCCTGAGATTGAGGGTTATCAAGGAAGAGAAGGAAGAACAAGACCTGAGATAGTGACTGGCCATAGGCCATTTTATAATTTTCTATAAATAAATATAATAAGTATATTTATACAAATTATATTTATATAAATATATTAACATGTATAAATATTATCGATAATATTGATCTATTAACATTACATAAAGTTATATAAATATAAAATGAAAATGAAAATAAATATAAATATTATTTTCTATAAATAAAAGATTGGGCCTGGGGAGATGGAGCAGCCCTGACTGGTCTTGCAGAGGATCCAGGTTCCACTTCCAGCACCCACGTGGTGATTCAAAACTGCCTGTAACTTCAGTTCCAGGGGACTCTTCTTCCAAGGGGGGGGGTGCCTCAGTTGCCAGACATGTAGTGCACAGACACACATGCAGGCAGAACATCCATACACATAAAAATAAACAAGTAAAAATTCTTTAAACCATTTTCGAGAGGAAGACTGGGACCACAGAACGAAAGCCAAGGCAGGCAAAAGGAGGGGTGGGTCAGAGCTACGGTGAGGGGTGGGGGAGGGGGAGGCTGGATCCACAGCGTGGACAGCTGAGTTAGACTCAGGGAAGAAATATCCAGTCTGACGTTAGCCGTCCAAAGACGCGGCACAGGGCTCCTCTTTTCTTTTTATAGGCCAGTATCGTGAATAGCAGATGCCTGAGAACTCCAGATCTCAGTAAAGTTCCAGACCAGACCAGCTCCACAGTCAGAGACTGTCTCACAGAAAAACCACAAACAACAACAACAACAAAAAAAAATATAAAAAAACACAGCCTCTGCCCCGAGGGCGCCCCTCTACCTCTGGTCCGCTTGCTAGGAGTGATTCTGTGTCAGCAAGGACAACTTGTTCCCCTTGGCAAGCTCTGTTACCTCCGCAGCCACAGGTCTCCCCTACAGGCTGTCCACCCCGCTTTGCCAGGCGGGGGGGGGGGGGCACTAGGGGCAGGGGAGGGACTTCACCATTCTTGGGTGCCCTTGAGCCAATCTGGGGTTCTATCTTCAAAGGACCGGAAAGTACAGTCTTAACTCTCTTCTTGGGAGCTGGGCAGAGGAGGTGGAAGCCCACCGTGGTTCTGGGAGGCCCCTCCAGAAACCCTCCCCACCCCACGTACTCCCAGGATTCAGCGGAGGCATCATCACCCCCTTCCCAGCACAGGAGAGACCCAGCCCCACGTCAGCCCATAGCCACATACCAGCACCCACCCCTGCACACGCCGGTGCCATTCCGTCACGTCCCCCTGCACACACACACATACCTGTGTGCATGGCCCCAAAGCCTGGCTGCCCGTAGCCCTTCACACCTGCTAGGCAGCTGCGCTCCACAGTGGCAGCCCACATCTGCTCCAGCCCCTCTCCTCAGACCCAGTCCCACCCGATCCGCTGCTCCCCTTCCGAGAGGAGCTCAGGTCCTGGCAGACTAGGAGGCAGACGCCCCAACCTGTGACCCTTAGATCCAGCTCCATCCACTCACCCTTCCTACCTCTAAAAACTGACCGCCCTCCCCTGGCGGGCAGAGGGCCCGCCTCCCGGGGCCAGTTCCCCATCTGTGGACTCTCCTGCTAACTCGGCCATGTCCCTGAGCAATTTCGTCCTGTGGCTAGTGAGGGTGGCATCAGACTCCCTGTGGCCTCTGGGGGACCGCAGTTCCGTGCTTCCTGCCCAGACACACAGTTCTGCCGGGTCCGGTCTTGCCTCTGCTCGGAGCCCGCAGCTCTGGAGACTCCGGGGTACAGAGCGTAGGCTATCCAGACTGATCGCTCTGCGCATGCTTCCCACTCACCTGGTCTCTCAGCCCAGCCAGAGCTCCTGCTCCCGAGTGAGTAATCGTCCCCAGACCTGGAAGAGGAATTCTCACCTTCAGTACTCCTGCTCCTCCCCGCCACAGCCCCACCCAGTGGTCCTGAGACAGATGGCCAGACCAGGAAGGGGGTTGGGGGGGGGGGCTGTAGAAAGTGAAGGGACAGAATACCACAAGCAACAAGAGAGACTGAGAAGTCTATAAGTCCAAATTACAACATCCACCCTCAGGGACCCAAGCCTCCTGACCCTGTCTCTCTGTCCCCTCCCTCCCGACTTGTGTCTTCCCAGTGGGCACTGTCCAGAACAAGCCCCTAGAGCCTGGCTGAGCGGCTGCCCCGGGCAGCCCTCCCTCCCTGGCCTCTCCTCCTACCCCTGGCCCCTCACCTCCACCCCAAACACTGGCTCCTTCGGAGGCAAGGTGCAGCCCCTCTTACCAGAGCAGTGGGAGGGGAGCCACCAACTTTCAGGCTGGCCACTGAGGACCTTGGGAGGGGAGCTGGCCTCAGTGACGAGGGCATGGGAGGAGGGTGAATCACACTCTGGAGTTTTCCACCAAGTACCTGCCCTCTGTGGCAATCCAGCACAGCTCTGGACCTTCGCAGCCACTGCCTTCTCCTTGGGATTTTCCTAGGGAAAGCTCCAGAGCCTGCAGATCCCAGAAAGGGAAATTCAGAGAGGATCTAGGGTTCAGCCCACTCTCCCCAACGCTCCTCTCCTCTCTCAGCCAAGGAAGACTCTGAGCCTCAGTTTCCCACTTTGGAAAGGTGGATAATGGGTGCTTTTCAGGGTTGCTGTGGAGGTTTTAAGCCAACACGGTTGTACTGGGAAATCGCTGTACTTAAGGACAGCTGTCAGTATTTGCTGTGGGCTCTGCTGGGGGGTCTGGGATCCAGACACTCCGATTCTGCCCAGCGCAGAGCCACACACGGAAGACTCCTGTGGACCAGCCTGGCAGCTGTCAGATGTGCATACCCATGGGGAATGTGTGCGCCCTCAGCCCTGATGGGAGGATTTTTTTCCAAAACAGGCTTCTCTGGTCAAGTCTTCACAGCAAGGAGACGAAAAAGCCTGTGGCCTCTGGAAACATCAAGATGTTTCTTCAGGGCTGTGTGGAATGGAAACAGGGGAAGTTGTGGGGAGAAAGGGAAATTTCCCTTTGCCTGGACTTCCCCTTTATCTGCTAAAAAAAAAATGTCTTAGCAGCGGAGGGTGTGAAGTGAGATTGGCCGTCTGTAATTTTCCATCGGCACCCCACTCACCATCCCTCAGGTCCCCCACCCCCACCCCACCCCTGCCTCTGTTGCCCACCCAGGAAAACCAGAATGAGTCTGGCTCTCAACCCCTTTACCTCGGTGAAACCGGAAGTGGAGCTGGGGACCAGCTCTGGAGAAAAAAGAGTCATGGCCTGCGAGACCTGCCCTGCCTGCTGGGCCCGCTCTGCGCTTGCATGCTGGGCCCACCACCACGGCCCCCAGGACAGCAGTTCTCGTCCTGTGCCTTGTGACCTCTCCATGGGTCACACATCAGACGTCCTGCATATCAGATATTTACATTACGATTGATGACAGTAGCTGAATTACAATTATGAAGTAGCGATGAACTAATATTATGGTTGGGGGTCAGCACAACATGAGGAACTGTTAAAGGGCCACGCACGGCGTTAGGGAGGCTGAGACCCGCTGCTCTGGAGCTTCCCGCACAGGAGACGCCAGAGTCTACGGAAGCGAGACAGCCAGCTTTGGCAGTCATTCCGCCCAGCGAGTAAAGTCTGATTCTACCTAATCCTTCCCTCTTTACCCAGCCACCTCAGACCTTCTCCCTCTCTCAACATCGGTCCCCCTTAGCCACACCCATCCCAACGGTCACATGTCCCCGCACCCTCCTGTTAATTCAGACAGATGGAAACTCAAGAAGCCAGGGATCGCGTCTTTGCAAGCATCTGCAAAGTACTGCAGAGCGAGGAAATGGCTACACAGTCTCCGCGGAGGAAGAGCCAGGGGCGGCCGCCATTCGCCGGCCCCGTCCGTCCGTGCATACTCCTGGGCACCGGGCATGACGCCTGCCTTCTGAGCTCCTAGCTCAAGCTCGGCCCGTGACGGGCTGCCTCCACTCGGAGCCTTGAGGTGTGGATCTGAGAAGAAGAGTTCTGGGGTGAAGAGAGGCGAAACAATTCACCCTGTGACCACACGCAGTAACTGAAGAAGCCGGGATTGGAACCTGTGCCCCTTGGTTCCGAGGGCTTATTCTCCTTTCTCGGATCGTGGACGGTTAACAAGCTGGAGTCTCATCTCGTGATTATCTGCTGCCATTTTGGCCTTTAAAAGAGTGCTGCCTCAGAGAAGACCAATGGCCTGGATGGATGGATGGATGGATGGATAGAGAGAAAATAAAGGAAAGGGGGAGAGATGACAACCCCTGCAGGAGAGACAACCATACTCCCACCCCTTTGCTAGGACAGTATGCTACTCTCTCAGATCCAGGGACCGAAGGGCCCCAGCCCCAGGGCCATTGGGCCACCACAGGCTCTTTGGGGCCACTTCTTCCTCACTCCCTAGCAAATTCACTTAGTTCAGTAAATACACATCCTTCTTCCCGAGGCTAAGGGGTGGGGTGCTGTCCTGGACACCTCCTGGGCTTTCCTGCTATGAGGAGAGCCACTGTTCAGGTGCCGCCACGGTAAATGTGTTCCCCCAGAGTGCTTCCTGGGTACCTGTTTCTGCTGGAGTCTGGCGAGGCTGGTGGGGTAAGTTAGTGGTTTCAGCATGGTTTCGAGGAGAACACTGGGGATCAGAGGTTTAGCTTGCCTGTGATTGAGTGTGAAAGCTGAGATCCGGAGTAGCCTGCGAGCCTCCATGGAGAAGGCTGCCCAGGTGGCCTGTGCTTACGTGCACACACGTAACGTAAGGGATGGCCGGGGCTGTGAGCTGTGCCTGAGTCTGAGGCTTGGGCAGTTGAGGTCTCCAGGCAGCCTAGTGGACTCGGAGCTTAGTAAGTGCCTTCCGGATGCCATGGGCATCTTCTCGGCTGCCACTTGCCCCTAAGCCTCTGCCTTCTGCACTCAGAGATTCGCTCCTAAAGCTCGCCTGCTGACCTGGCCTCGATCGCCTGCTGACCTGGCCTCGATTGCCTGCTGACCTGGCCTCGATCGCCTGCTGACCTGGCTTCTCTGAGTGGCCCCCCTTCCCACCTTGCTCTCTTCTTCAGGGAACTGCGGGCTCCAGTCTCTGCCCCTCCAGACTCTCTCCTCCACCCTTCCCTTCACCCCGGCCCCCACCTCAGCCAAAGCCAAACTCAAGCATCAGAGCTCCCAACTCTGGCTTGGCCACTCGGATCTATAATCTCAACGCTTGGGAAGTTGGGGCAAGAGGATCTCTGTGAGTTCAAGGCCACCCTGAACTACACAGTGAGTTCGAGGAGCACCTGATCTAAGACTGGGATCCTGTCTCCGAACAAAACAAAGCAACAATGAAACGGTGTTGAGGACACCAGTCACATTCCTCAAGTCTCCATCTTCTCCACCTGCCAGCCAGTGTTTATCGCCCACGCTTGTCCCCAAAACTGGACAAAAAGAACACTCGGGCCCCTGACTTCATTTGCTCCCTGTAATAGAACTGTGTGGGCGGGGTACACGGTGTTATCCACATCTGAAAAGTGAGTCCGGATTCCAAGGAGCTTCTACCAAGACAGTCCGTAGACATGGACACGAGTCAGAGAAGCCCGGACACATGGCTTTCACACCGTAGATGCCACCGTTCGGGACGCTTATAGGCGGGGCTCCCATGACCGTCACTGAGACGCCTCATTTCCTCAGCATAGCCATAAAACTCTGCCCAACCGAGCGGGCAGAGGGGCAGCTAGCATACGCTCAGCACTGCCCGCCCGGGTTCCCTCCGCCCTCGGTGACTCCCTCTCAAAGCCCTTTGTTCATTTCTCAAGGAAACTGACACAGACACTGTGGCACACACCTTTAATCCCAGCACTAAGGAGCCAGAGGCAAGTGGCTATCCTGCTCTCCAAGGCAAGCTCCGGGCCAGCCAAGGCTAATAGTGAGTCCCTGTATTAAGAAATACAAGAAATGGGTTGAATTCCGCTTCTGCCCATGTTTGTAGTTAAGTACAGCCATAAACCTATAGCCATAGGTGGTCTAGAAACATGGTCAGGTGGGTGAGGGTGTGAGGTGTGTAGAATCCTAGGTTTGGGCACATTAAACCGGCAGGACTGTGACCGAGTCTGTATCCACGGAGTCAGTCCCCTAGGAGAAAGGGTCAAGTCCCCCACAGAGTCAGGAGGACCACTGTCCCTGATTTCCAGAGTCTTCCAACACCAGGCAGAAACTGAAAAACTGGCAAAGATTTCAAAATATTTCCCTTGAATCTGAAGTGTCACGGCTGAAAAAGAAAACACCTGGGGGAGGGGCAGGGGTGGAGCCTGGACAGCTCAGATAGTAATAGGACACTTAGTCAAGTCAGGTAGCAGCAGAGGATCCCCGTGAACCCACAGGGACCTTACACTAGCTGGGGACAGAGGCACAATTCATCCGTGTAGACCACAGCAGCTGGGGTTTCTCCCATCCCCTTAGGGGCTGGTTGCTAAGGCATGCCTGGGGCCTGCTTTGACCTCCAGGCAGCATCCTAGACCTTTGCCCGCCTCCTGCCTGCGTCTCTTGAAAGCTAGCCCTTAAAGGTTGATTCATCCCTGAAGCTCAACCCTGACACTCAGGACTGAGGACATGACAGTGCCGCCCCCTAGTGGCCATATCTGGAAGTGACTGTACCCCATATCTAAATCTCTTGCTAGTGAGAGATTGAGGAGTCCCTCTGTTGGCAGAGTCCAGGCAGGACCTCTTCTGTAAGGCCCCTCTGGTCTGGCTGGCAACCCTCTCTCACCCTGCATCAGCCCCTCCCCCGCATCAGCCTTTGGATGCACACCGGACAGGGTTGACAACCAGGGACACAGCAGGGGCCATGTGAACAGAAAAACTGCAGCCAGTCCTCTTCCTTCTTGGAACCAGGGCCTGGTCCCTTTGTCCTTCTCTCCATCTCTCTCTTTTAATCCCGTGATGAGGATAGGGGAGAGGAGCGTGGAACAGCGGTGGCAAGTGGAGGTGGGGACCGTACTGGACCACACATGACCCTCTAGGGAAGAGTGAAGAGAGGGGACCAGCTTCCTTCAATCCCAATGTGTGGCGGAGGACAACGGCCTGGCCCCCTCATCCGCCTGCCCTCCCCCACCGCGGCAGCCTGACCTGCTAGGTGATTCCTAAGAACTTGGTAAGAGCGAGGGGACAGGACCCTAAAGCCACAATGTTATAATGAACAGGGGACAAGGTACAAACAGAGGACAGAAACCAGGCATGTTGGCAAGCAGTTGTGGGAGGAAGTTGGGTTTAATGGCATGGAAGGAAGAGGGCCCAGCAACACGCCGGGCTTTCACCTCCCCAGCCCTCCCTGGGCCTCCCAAGCTGCCTCGAAGGGGTGCTATTGATTCGGGCATGTCACAGTGTGTGGACCGCCCTGGAACGGGGCGTCAAGATAGGGGATACCCAGTTCAGAAGGTGGATCCCAAATACCCCCCTTTCGTCTTTGTGCCCCAGCACAGAGAGGTGGTTCCGCCCTCTGCCTCTATAGCTGCTCCCACAGCCAGGCTCGCAGGTGGGTCAAAAGGCCGTGGTCCTAGCAGTTAGACTCCATTTCTGTGAGCCTGAGAAGGGATGTCATGGGCGTTGCAGGAGCAGTCGGCTCTGGCTGGTTCTTCTGGGGAAGGTCTTCAGCTGGGCACACGAGCTGGCGGAGTCTCTGAAAGGACAGTTGTCGTTGTAAGGGATGGGTGCCTGCCAGCGTTCCTCGTGACAAATGTCCATCTGCCTTCTCTGCGATAGCCCGCTTCCAGCTGCCAACCCCGCAGTCCCAGCTTGGGTCTTGCAGTTATCCTGCGTCCCTTTGTAAGACTCCCAAGTCCTCTTCCTCTGTGTCCCTGGTACCCACACCACAGGGCTGGGTGGTCCCTTTCTACTCCAGCTCCCGTCGAAAGCAACCCACCTGCCAGCCAGGGAGGTTCCCATCCCCCACTGCCCTCCCCCTACCTCTCTGAGGGGGCCCTTGAGAGTCCAAAGCTTGTAGATGCTCCAGGCGGGAATGCAGATCATGGAGGACAGAGCTAGGAGCCATCCCAGGGCGTCCCCCCACCACGGGTATGTGTACTTCTTGTTGTAGGTCAGTGGTGTGTATTTGATCAGGGAGAACAGGAAAGTCGCCTGCGGTAAAACGGAAGAGGAAGAGGTTGGTGTTGGAGCCAGGTGTCATCGGCCAGCCCACCCCCGCAGCTGCCTGGTAGGGTTGTTCTCCCATGGTGCTTATCTAGGTCAGTCTCCAGGCTCCGCCCACATTCTGCTCAAAATCCACTCCTGAGTAGCATGTCCAGGGGACACCCTCTGTCACTGCAGGCTCTTGGGTCCCTCTCCTCAGTCGCTCTAGTTAGGACTGAACTGGGCGCCATCTTCGACACCAAGAGTCCCAACTCTCTGAAGCATCCTAGCTGTTCTGAGTATTTCACCTCTTGAGCCTGTGTGTCTGTAAGGTGGGGGTAAAGCTGACGTTTCTCCCGTGAGGTGCTGAGATGGCCCGTGTGTCAGGCTCTCCATGGACCGCCTGCTGTGCTCACGGGCATGATTCTGAGCAGTCTAGCATTGTGTGCCAGTCCTGTCTAGGACGTCAGCCTTGCACTGAACCATGGGTCAACTCCTGTGACAGTGACCTGAGTCTGGGCTAATCCCTCTCTGTGAAAGGGAAAGGAGGAATTTATCTTCCTATCTTATCTAGTGAGAGGATGAATGAAAAATCTAAGGTAATGTCCAAGGCCTAAGGAGCTGTGGGCCTCCACTCCACTGCACCCACAATCCCCCTCCACCCAGCACCCTGCCTTTACCCCCTTGAGAGTTCCGTTACCAGGCACACAGCTGGCGTGAAAAAGAGCCAACAATATTTGATAAGAGGCCACGGCTTGTACCCGATCATATCCTCAATGTTGTCATAGAAGCGGCTGGCTCCTGTCAGGGACGAGGAAAAAGGACAGAAGACACGCTTCAGGCTGTGAGGGGGCGGGATGGGGCCAGACAGACTAGGATGGGTATGGACAAACAGACAAGGGACGCAGCTGCCTTTTGAAATTGTGGCTGGGAGAAAGCAGTCAGCTAGGATTCCCTGGCGCACACGACAGCGGGGGAGGGCAACACCGAGCCTGTTAAAAGCCTTCGGACAGAACTGGAGGTGGACTCGTTAAGTGCACAGGACAGCTGTGACAGGAAAGGCACGTGTGAGCAGCAAACGTCTCACTCTGGTCCGAGAGTCCTAGCGTGGAAGAGTGCGCTAGGCTCTGGGCAGAAGCCACTCACCATAAACCCAGGCCACGCAGAGGGACTCGAAGATGGCCACGAAGAGAAGGCACATGCCACTGGCTGCATAATAGTCGAAGAGCTGAAACACGTACATGCCGCCCTGCGTGGGAGGAGGCAGAAGGGCCAGCCCTGTGACCCCCGGGACCCCTGGGACCCTGCAGGCTCACAGAGGGGGTGAGGCTCACAGACAGTAATGTAAAACAGGGGAGCCTTAAGCTCTGAAGCCCTGAGCAGACTAAGGCAGAAAACCCTAGGCTGGGTTTTTTGGGGGGTAGGAAGGTCGTTTTGGTTTGAATTTTTAATCATTGTGTTTGGATAGAAGATGGCGGACATCCGAGAGCTGGTGTTGTTATTGTTTCCCTGAGACTATCTAGGCTTAGACAGCAAAGCTAGCAGATAGTGTATGCAGTGTTTTAAAAAGGGTTCAGGACAGTCCCCACTGGGTATCTCAAGGTGTCTGGTTCTGTCACCTCTCTTCTCCAGCGTGACACTGATGGATGACCACCCATCCCCAAGGTGCCACTTTCCCTCTGAGGTCATTCCTGGGGAAGCAGGAGATCTCACCAGAGTCCTAGAGATGGAGTTCCCAGTGTCCCCAAGCCCCAGTCCCTTAGGCCTGCCTGTGGCTCTTCCCAGCGCGTGTCATCATCTGTTTGGCGGCTAACCCAGGCCCCATCTGACCTCCCAGACTCTCACCTCTGTGAGCATGATGAGGCCGATGAAGAAAGAGATGACAGACACGATAAGGATGAGGATCTCCCTCCGGTTCTTCTTACGGAACACCCGGGGGTACATGTCCACCAGCGCTGTCACCAGGCTCTCTACACACACAAACTGGATGAGAGGGTAAGAGAAAGTGGGGGAAAGAGGGCCCCCACAGCAAGCCCTGTCAGCCAGATCCAGCTTCCTTCCAGCCAGCGGCCTCCCTCTCCAGACCCCAAGAGCAGTTACCCTTGCATGTGGGTGTGAGCTGACCTGGGTCCCTGGAAAGGCATCCACCTCTGATGTCCACCCAGTCCCCAACAATTCAAGGTCTCATGGGGTAGAAACTCAGCCATCGCCCTCCGCAAGCATTTATCCCTCAGACTTGGAGCCACGGCCTCTGATACCTGGCTATCCAGTCCCAGGAGAACGACCATGAAGAAGAAACAGCAGGCCCACAATGGAGAGAACGGTAGCATCACCACAGCTCGGGGGTAGGCGATGAATGCCAGGCCGGGGCCTACAGAGGGAGCAGAGGAACACAGCCCTGAGCCTGAGCCAGCTCCAGGCCTCTGCAACCCCAGGGCCTCCCAGGATGGGGCTGCGGAGCTGGAAGGAACTCCCCCCACCCCAAAGTTATCACTGGCACATCCTGACACAAGCCACCCAAGCTTCCACTTGGTTCCCAGTTTCCAAGACACCACCCACTGTACCACTGGCAGGAAGAGAACCTAGAGAAGCTAGCAGTGAAGAAACCTGGGTCTAACAAAGGTGCCGGACACCCAAATGTACTGCCTCAAACACAGGTCTCAAGCTAAGAAGGAGGTCCGGGAGAAACGGGCCAAACAAACCCAAGAAGCTGACCTGAAGGAAAGTAAGAGGGTGGGGAGTGGCGGGGGAGGGGGGGAGGGGGTTGGGGGGAGAGAGGAGGGGGCTGCTGAAAACCACTGCAGGGAAGGGCGGTTGTTTCACTGTGCTAACAATTGTAGTAAAGGATGCTCCTCCAGAGCTATAATTGGTCTGGGCCTACAATTCACTCTGACCACCCAGAAGCCTTTTCTGTCCCCACGATGAGTGAATTAGAATTCCGTTTTGAGTCCATTGACACATTTGCTGTTAAATAACTGCTCTTCAGCTGATTCAAGTGGCAAGAACAAATTCTCCTGTCAAAGCCCGGTTAAGCTATAGGAAGCTTTGGTACCCTGTGACCTTGGACACGGTTCCCACGCTAGAGCAGCCGGGAGAGTGTTGGTATCAGTTTCACGTGGTTTACACCACATGCTACAGGCCAGACACCCTCCACACAGCGTGTGCCAGATACTGCTTCCATGCCCTGTATAGACAACGCTTAGGAGATTTTTTTTAATTATTATTATTTAGGAATGTTTATACAGACCCATACAGTTAGATTTCCCTAGTCTGAAAGTCCGAAACGCTCCGAAATTGGAAGCTTTTCCGACGTTAACCTCTGGATCCTGGTGGCCCAAAGGGCACCTGTCCTCACCCTCGCCAGATCACTCACCTGATTCGGCAACCTCAGATATGGGCACGCCCTGCTCCTGAGACATGAAGCCCAGGATGGAGAAGATGGCGAACCCGGCCACGAAGCTGGTGCTGCTGTTGAGGATGCAGAGGGCGAGGCAGTCCCTGTGGGGTGCGGGTGGGAGAGGGAGGCCTCCAGCAGGTCGGAAAAGACCTTCCAAGAGCCCCGACTTCCTGTCCGGGAGCTAGCAGGGACCCCCGAGGAGCTAGCAGCCTCCCCCACAGAGGCCGAGACTGTTCAGAGTGCACCCCTCTTCCATCCCCTTTAACCCCTGACTAGCTCATGTGTGGAATAACCATGGCGGTCCAGAGAGGAGGATGCCAGGTAGAAGAGCAACAGTAAACATCCCAGGCACTCGTCACCTCCAACCTGGCACGCTCGCTGCTGCTATACTTGTAGGGACGCAGTCACTCTGGTATGAGCCCATGAGGCTTGGACACAGATAATCACAAATGACAAGCAATTCTTGGGCGTCTCGATATGATCTTGAAACGCACAGTAGAACCTTGGGCTGTGTTTCAGATGACATTAAAACTGGCTTAAACTCTTGAGTATGAGCCAGGTCAGCAAGAGAGAGGGGCCATAAAATGAAAACGGGTGTCTGGGAGGTGGGTTGGGGCACTGAGGTGAGAACGTGTTCCGGGCACACATCATTTATCTGCTAGAAGCAGTCACCAAGGCGGAGTCGTCGTTGCACGGCTTTCGTAATTACTTCCCGGCCTTGTAGGAATAGAGCTCTTGCTCCTGTGAACCTCCGTGATAAGCCAGGGAAAGTTGGGAACCCCATGTGGCCTTCCAGCCAACCACAGCCATCCAGACCTTTAGAAAAGCAATCCTCTGCCCACCCTATATGGCCTTTCCATACCCCCGGGGGCACTAAGGTAGAATGCAGATGGATCAGGTGCATGAGCTAGTGTGGTCCACCCTGGTCTAGCTTGGCAAGAGGCAGGAGAGTCACCTGTAGCAGTTGTTGTGGTACTTGTTGTAGCTTCCCAGGGCCGTGAGGCACCCCAGACAGATGGCAAAGGAGAAGAAGATCTGGGTGCCCGCGTCCATCCACACCTACACAAGGGAAAGGAGGAGGATGAACGGTACAAAAGGCCGCGCAAGTCTCCATGGGAGAACACAGGCAGCTCTCAGCCCCAGCTAAGGGTTGTGGCAGAGCTGTTCCCACTGCTCAGGGAAGTGGCTCTCCACCTCACTTCCCTAAATGGGCCTTTTTAGGAAAGCCTCAAGATGGAACAGATGCTGGGCATTCAAAGAAAACGAACACAGGCTTGGAGGAGAGGAGGAGAGGATGCTCAAACCCAGACCTGGGTATCAGGTTTTCAATCCTGGCCACAAAGCCCTTGGCTCTGCCTCCTGTCCTCCTCTTAGTTCCATGGCAGTGAGGCCCACAGTGAAGGCATGTGGCTTTGTTCCACAGTACTCCGTGTCTTGGAGGCAGGGAGAACAGTCCTTCTCTCACGGGGGTCCAGAGATTGAAGTGGAAAGCAAAAACTTCCCCCATCCTAGCCTCGGCACGGCGGTCACTGTTGTCTCAGCTGGCTGACCTGGCCTTGCATGTTGTGTTTTAGATCTAACAGCTAGAATAATATCCCAGTGAGGAAAAAACATCAAGGCTCAGGGCTAAGCCGTTCGCAGGGTTGCGGGAGATGGGCTCCAGAGGCTACGGCACTCTTACCTCCCACCATTTCCACAGATAACAACCTCCAGGGCCCCCTCTGGCCCCACACAAGGCTCTCCAGCCCCTTCCTGCCCATCCCTAATTCCTTAAGCATAGTCACATCCCCATCTCCCTGCTCTGGCTGCACCCCACCCTCCACTCTCTCTGATCACATTCAGTCCGTCCTATCCAGGTGCCCATCTTCCTCTACATCCTGGGGGTCTAGGGGACCTAAGGCAGCTGACACCTCAAAACCATTCCAGGTCCTCAGGCAGCATCCACGGCTGAGACTCTCAAAGGCTGGCGGAGAACCCAGAATTCGCACCTTTTCCAAAGCTCCCTAGTGATGCCAAGAGGCACTCTCATATAGTCCTTGAGAGAAGACAGCAGAAGTAGACCAGTTACCCCTCCTCCACAGGCAAGGGGGCCAAACAGGAAGATGGCAGAGGACAGGGGAGAGCCTGAAGCCTTCTGTCCTCTCTGTTCATTGAGAGCCTCTTCCAGGAAAACCCCAGCAGCAGAACAAAACAGCAGAGAATGAGGAAGAGCCAGAGCTCACCAGACAAAAGCACGGGAGGTAGAAGATGCCAGAAAACCATGAGGGGAAGTTGCAACAGGGCAAAGCAAGGGCCCACGCGTTTATGACCAGCTGGGCAATAGAGGGCCCAGTTGAGAAGGAGGCCACCAGGACAGGCGAGGGTACTTTTGGAATCCAGAGTGATGTCACCCACGTGTAGCTGTTCCTTTAAGATGTTTCGCATCCTCTGCTCTCCAAAAGCTGCCCCAGCTATCTTAGGGAAGCACAACGGCTTCTCATAGGTTAGGTCCTGGTTCCTCCTCCCAGCTCCTAGCTCCCTTAAATCAGAATCAGACTCAAAATATATTTACAAATACTTGGCCATAAGCTAGGCTCTTCTCTGACTAGATCATAACTTATTATAGCCCATTTATTTTCACCTACATCCTGCCACACGATTGGTTACCTGTGCTCGGGTATTGTGCGTCCCATCTCTTCACATCTTCCGAGTGAGTCACCAGCGCCTGGCTCTCTCCCAGAATTCTTTCTGCCTCTTGAATACCCCACCTTCATTTCTACCCTTTCCTATAGGCCATAGGTTTTTTTTTTTTTTTTTTTTTTTAGTTGACAGGTGATGCAACTGTACAATATACAAGATAATCTCTCTACACTCATATTGCTCTATCCATATTCTCCTTAGGGTCCAGGCCACTTAAAGAGCAGAACGTTGAGGCAAGAGACATTGAGTTTGGACGGAGAGGGCATCCCTGAACTGGAGGTGAGAGGGCTGAGTTAATGGGTTAGCTATCACGATACCAGATGCTTTTTCCCAAATAGGCCATTAAGGTCATGGCTGTGCACCCTGCAAACCTTCCTAGCCTTGAACTTTTGCCCCATGCCTCACCGTGCATTGTCCCTGTGTTACAAGGTCACCCCAGTGTGCCTACCGAGACACTGGGGTGGCCCTTAGGCAAGTAGTGGCTCTGTCCCATGTGACCATGCATATTTGTGATCTTAGATTTGGGAAGAAATCTTCAGAGGAAACCATGACTTGGCTGTTTGCCTCACCTAGCAGGGGTTGGGGACAAGGGAGCAGAAAGGGCCATGTCAGGAGAGAGGTTAATGAGAACAGAGACGCTGCCACAGGAGGGCCAGCCTTCCTAGCTCAAGGGTCAGCTGTGGCCTTTGACGGGAGCCCTCTGGCTGTGAGCTTGGCCAGGCCTGGCTTTGTGCAGCTGCAGCCTGTCCTGTCAAGCCTGCTGGAGGTGGGGGGAGGGGGCTTCAGGAGCACACAGAGGGAGCTGTTCTGTTCCCCACCACGGGAGACCCACTGGCTGACCATTCCAGGCACCCTGGGTTTCAGAACAAAACTCTGATGTGTCTCCCACTGGGCCAGAAGATTGTCCCAGAAAAAAAAAAAAAAGGAGTATGAAAAACATTTGGTAGGGTGTGGGTAAAAAGAGGCCTTTGGGGAAGACAGGAACCCCCCCCCCCAGGGACCTCAGCAGACCCAAGGCTGATGTCTCTATCCTCCATATTTGTGGATAATTGCCTCCTATTCTGAGAAGGGTGATGGCAGAACCATTGGAATCAAACAAGTCATTCCTGGCTGCTTGACTGAACCTCTCTGGGCCATTCCATTCTCACAAGGAAAATCTGTACAATAACAAATAAAATAATGTATGTGAAATGCCTAATGCATAAATAAATTCTAAGTCCCTAGCTAGAGTAATTCAAATGTAGGCCTTAGAACTCAAATAATTCACCGGCTTTCAGCTGGCCCTGCCTGATGGTGCATGCGTCGTAATTCCAGCACTGGGAGGCAGACAAGGAAGGAACAAGAATTCAAGGTCATTCTTAACTACAAAGCAGATTCCAGGCTAGCCTGGAATACACGAATCCCTGTCAATCCCTGTCGTTAAAGTGTGT
This sequence comes from Apodemus agrarius, assembly GCA_964023405.1. Taxonomy (NCBI): domain Eukaryota; kingdom Metazoa; phylum Chordata; class Mammalia; order Rodentia; family Muridae; genus Apodemus; species Apodemus agrarius. The sequence continues at coordinate 151,284,633 of OZ030006.1, read as the reverse complement.
GTGTGTGTGTGTGTGTGTGTGTGTGTGTGTGTGTGTGTGAATTCAAGCCCAAGCCAAGCCTGTCCCTCTCACACACTAGCTTCTACTGCTTGCCGAGCCTCTTGGGTTTTCTAAGCGTTCACTTCTCCATCTATAGAGTGAGGCTGATACCTGACTCAGGATGCATTTGATGATTACAACAATCCAACCATGTCAGGCCGGACAAGATATAAGCACATAGGAGCAGCTCTTGCTTTTAAGCTCACAATAGATAACACCAAAATACAGACCGAGTTCTGATCTATGGCTACAGCACCCCACTTCATAAGAACTGCAACGTGGGGGATAAAAGTTCCCACGGAGCTCTTCGGATGATCCACCCCCACTCCCTGCCCTCATTAGTCAGCCAAAGTTCAATAGGTTAGGGTGCGGGAGAGATGCCTGGGCTGTGCAAAGCAGGTGCGCTGTTCCTAAGAGCCAGTTCTCAGCGTGAGCCCCGGAGCCTGGGAAAGGCAGGAACCCAGCCAGCACACAGCAAGCCTGGCAGAGAGGCCGGAAATGAGAGAGGAGCCCAGCAGCCTCCCCTGGCTCTCTGCCTCTGCTCCTGGCGGGGGAGAGGTGCCTTTCATCTTTGTGTTACCGAGTGGGGATCCTGTACCTTTTTCAAGTGCCAGGCGAACACCAGTTGGAATTCTCCCACTCCCCAAGGAGTGCCAACTACATTCAATTAGGCCCTAGCAGGATGTCCCACCCTGCAGGCAATACTCAGCTCACTGATGACAAAATCTACCTTCAACCGAGCCACCCCGGGAAACTGCTCCCTGCCCACAGCCGCAAAGCCTACAGAACCTACAGCAGCCTGCAGATTGGATCATGGCAACAGGAGCTCCGTGTTCAGTAAGCCTTCCTCTCCGAGGCAATTAAGACACGGCTTCATCAGCCCTGGAGTTGGACGTTGCCTGGCCCACACTCTCATCCCCTGGAAACATACGTAGCAAACACTGCATCTAAAATGGGCCTGGCTCAACCCAGACTTCGCTGAAATGACTTGCACAAGAAGCCAAGGTGAACAGACAGGGACCGTGCCCTCCAGAAGAGGTCGGAGAGCTTGTGGGGGGGGGGGGTTGTCAGCATCCGGACCCGCTTCCAGCTGCCGGTGTGGACACAAACAGCCCTGAAGCCCAGGGGTGAGAGAACCTGCCTGGCTTCCATGGTGCCCTGTCGCCGTCATCTCCAAAACCGCAAAATCTTAAGGGTCTCTAGGCCTCAGTTTCTCTATCTATAAAATAGAAGTGGCTCATTAATACGCTGTGGGGATTAGCTAAAGTAAGACACGGAGACCTCTCAGTAGTGCCAGGGATAGACGGGTCATTCGCTATAAATAGCTGATTAGGACCAAACCGCAAATATTGAGCTCCTTTGGTCTTTCCGTTTATCTGGCCTTTCTGCTCTCAGCCGTACTGACAAATAAAAGTGAAAGTCCCCACAGATTCATAGCTCCGTTGTTCCAGAACCTCAAGGGGTCCCTTTAACAAGGTGGATCCAAGCCTGACTTTACCTAGCCTGCCTACACTGCTGCCCCCCAGAAAGGCCCTGCTTACTGCGCACTGTCGGTCACAACCATTCAGTTCCAGGTAAAGACAAGGGGCTTCGGAATCACGGAATGGAAGTGTTACTTAAATACTGTGTACAGCCTGGGGCACAGTAGAGCAACTTTACAGTCTGAGCTCTAGAGTTCTGGAAACATCAACAGCTCTGCTCCTATAGGTTGGCCCTAACGTTGTGTGCGGCAGTTTGACAGCAGCCTGCATCTCTGGTTTCTGTGGACCCAGGCAGGAGGAGGAAAGGTTCATCTCCCACAGGAAGACTCGAGACTGCTGGGGTTTGTGAGGAGAGTCTGACCAGGGCTGGCCTGGCTGCCTGAGAAGACTTGCAATTCCTTCGGGTGAGGCTAAAGACTTGGGAATTCTGGTCAACCCAAATTCTGCCTAAAGGAGAACAGAAGGGAACTCAGTGGCCTTGGGCCCATCCCTCGCCTGTCTGTTTTCCAGCAACTTCACAGATAGGGCTTGTCCCTTGCTATTTTTAACCACTTGGAAAGCCATCTAACAGTCTTCTAGGTATTGGAGTCACTTACCCTCAATTCCTTGTGGGGGGGGGCTTACACTAATACAGAGTCCCTCCCTCAAGCCAAGGGGAGCCTTGCTGACTAATACACAGTCTCCCCTCTGAGCCAAGGAAGCATGGGCAGTCTGTAACACTAGGCAGCAGTCTCCTCCCTGTGCCCTCCACTTGACCACCCTTCAAGATGGCTGCCAAGCAGACCCCTGCCAGGAGGAGGAGGGGCCTCACAATCAGACTGCTTTGTGCTCCCTCACTGTAAAGTAGCACAACCCTCCAGCACTGCTCCCTGGACACAGTGATGATAAAGGCAGTGCGGACCGCAAAGGGGGTGTGAGGGGGGTGCTGAGGTGCTGAGGAAAAGAAACAACTGACAGGAAATCTGACACCAGCCCAACTGCTAGGGGAGGAGTAGGAAGCAGAGGCTGGAGGGTCGGGTCACTGGGCCAGAGAGAGGACACCACAGGGCAAACTGAGTGCTGCGGGCTGAGAGGGGGAGAAACAAGGGAGGAGGCTCAGAAGGGCGCATGGGATTTGAGAATGAGAGGAAAGGGGCGTGGCCTGCCCGTAAGGAAGCTTAGCCCCGACAGGTCATTGCCAGGGACCCAAGTCTTCTGGGTTCCTTGGGGCAGCTGTACACCAAGAAGGAGCAGAGGCAGGTGACATATGACCATAAACCATTGCTGGCCCATATCTGAAGAAGGGAACACTCCGGCCCCCAACTACCACCACCACAGATGCACTGGGGACCATCCGGGATGCTCCATATAGCTCAAGTGCCCCCTTCCCCCCAGCCCTATGGTGGGCAGCTTCCTACCTGGGGATCCCACAGACGTGTGATGTTGGGGTACAGGTAAAACTGAATTCCTTGGGCTGCTCCGGGCAGTGTCACTCCTCGAATCAGCAGGACCACCAGCATGAGGTAAGGGAAAGTGGCTGTGAAGTAGACCACCTGGCCCCGGCCCAGGAGAGACAAGCAGAGAGTGAGGAAGTTAGGTGCGGGGCGGGGCGCTCGCTGTAGTTCCCGAACAGAGGAATGAGGGCTGTCAAGGAGCCCTGATTCCACAGAACAGGCCAAGGGAGCTCCCTGCCTGCTCCTCCCTCAGCTCCATTGCCCCCAGCTCTGACCACAACTCACCTCTCCTTCCCTCCAGACCCTCCCTCCACTCTATTCAGTATTTGTGCAGTGGCCAGATGAACGCCAGCATTTGCCCACACAAGTGCTTAGGGCTACAAACAACAACGGTGTCTGGTATGCAAATGCCTTGTGATCGGTCCTCGGTGGGCAGTCAGATTAGTAAAGAAGACATAGGAGGGGCCTCCAGGGCAAGAGTCCAGAAGAGCTCAGGATGTGTTTGTGTGCATGCACACAGATAGGTATGCGTGCATACACACGCATGCACACACTCACATGCACACACACATGTGCATGCTCCACCTCAGACTCTCTAGGGTAAAGAGAGGCCAAATCTCCTAAACTGACTGAGCATCACTGTGAGGTGCGTGTGGTCTGACAGCATTCGCTATCCCACTGTTTTATCTATGAGCTGTTTTATAAAGTGGGGACCAGTGGCTCTGCTGAACTTGCAAGATGCTCCCGAATACCGTGGATTGCAAACTGGAGTTCCTCTGGTGCTGCCCCTCCTCCCCCTCTCCTTCCATTTATCCCCCAGGAGTGCATGGGTGGAACCCGTGAGAGGCCCAGAACCAAGGAAGGAAGCCACCATAACCGCCGTGGTATTCCCTTGTGTCTGGACTCGGCTAAGCCAAGGGTGGCAGCACCCCCCCACCCCCCCCACCCCCCCGTGAAAGGCAGGCTGTCCTGGGATGGGAGAGAGCAGGAGCTCGCCAGCACAGACCTTGCCCGTGGACTTGACACCCTTCCAGATGCAGAAGTAGCAGATGATCCAGGCGAGCAGGAGGCACAGGACCAGTTCCCAGCGCAGGGAGCCCAGGTGCTGGATGCCATCGGAGAGCTTCAGGACTCGCCTCCTAAGAGAGCAGGTAGACCCTGACCTCTCCCTTGGGTTTCTTTCCTTCCTTCCTCTCCCTCCTTTCTGTATTTTTGACTCTTTATTTATTTTGCGGTTTTTCTTTTCTTTCTTTCTTTCTTTTTTTTTTTTTGTTCTTTCCTGTGTAAGCGTTAGAACCCAGGGCTATGAACATGCTTGGAGGGTAGATGTATGAGCAGCAGAGCAGTACCTCCAGGCTCTTGACTAAGGCTTGCCAGCTCCTTGCACTAAGACCTGTGACGCTCTCCTTTGCACAGATGCGGGCGTAGATCTAAAGTGAGGCTAGCATACACTGTGCCCAGTTCAGTTTGCCCGGAGGGTTTGCTGACCATGGGAGAGGGATGCAGACATGGACTTTCTCATCCATCTGAGGATACTGGATGTCAGGGATCAAGCCTTGGGTGAACGACATTTGGGGATCGGGTCTGGATGAAATGCAACACTTTCAGCCAGTGGGGAGGGTAGTTGGGTGTGTGTGTACTCACTACATATATGAACACTCTGTAATATAAGAATTAAAAAGTTCATCAGAGAACAATCCTGCTCTAGCCATAGTAAAGGTACTACAGAACTAAATCACACAGAGCTGCCCGGGACGTCCCCTGCCCAGGCCCTTCTGTAGAATACACAGCGGCATACAAAGGGAGGAGGGCCTGACTTACTCCCAAAACTCAATGACAGGGGAGGTGGCATTCTCAGAAGTCACATTCAGGGAGGCGTTGGTCTTCTGGAACTCCACACAGTTTTCTACCCATAAACCCCAGGGAAGGGAAAGGAAAAAAGAAAAACTTCATCAGTCAACATTATGCATGGCCAAAGAGAACAAGACCAAAATAAGGTGTCTGGTAGGCCCTGGGCTGGAATCCTGTGAGGCACACATCTTCTCTGGAGCAGAAGCAGCCCTCCACGCGGCAGCCTGCCTCGCCACTTACACTCCCACTGGAGATTCCCTACCCTTGGTTTACAGATTCTCATTAAAGTGTGGCCCAGCCGAACTCCAGAAGAGGCTCTGTGTGCTAGGTGTTTCCAAATGTATGCTCTCCCTGGGAAACTGCCCCAGGCAGAGCCCCAGCCTTGGAGGGATGGTACGAATGTCTTTTAGGAGGGCAACATAGCCAAGGACGCAGCTGCGGGGAGAAGGTCAGAGTGCTAGCGTGAACACTGACTCTCCAGGTCCTGTCTGTGCGGCCTTGGGTGAGGAGCAGTTTGACACCCCAAGCATCAGATCCCTGATCTCTAGAACATAGATGTCAGTATGGGGGGGGGGGCTAATGGAATCGTAAGTGAAAATATAAGCGTGAAGCAATCGAGGGTCTGTTACCTGCACGCCACTCTGGAATCTTACAGAAGGCGGACACTCTTTTTAATGTTTTATCGGCAATAGAATATTTCTGAGTGTAAAGACAGATACTTTGGGGACCAGCAAGAGCGCTTAGTGAGTAAAGGTGCTGGCCACCAAGCCTGACATGGTATACTGCCTCTTTCTATATTCCTGCCCACGTTGTTCACAGTGTGCGTGCTGGCTGGCTTTGGGTCAGTTTGACCCAAAGAGTCATAGAGAGGGAGGAGTGAGAATATGCCTTCCTAAGACTGGGTCGTAGGTTACCCTGCACAGCATCCTCTCAATTGATGGCGGATAGAGGAGGCCCCAGCCCATTGTGGACGGTGCCATCCTGGGCTAGAACCCTGGCTCTGAGTTCTATAAGAAGGCAGAGAGAAAGTCATGAGGGGCAAGCCAGCAGCATGCCTCCAAGATTTGACAACGATGGTGGAGTGCAGGTGGTAACCTAGGATGGGCAGGGGCTTGCCCGAGAAGGAAGTGTGAAGCACCGGGCCACTGGCTGTCATGGTAAGCTAGGAGGAACAGGTAGACACCAGATCTGGAAGGCATAACCAAAGCCAATGGAAACCTGGCAAGTCAAGGATTCTTACTCCAGTTCAGAGCCAAGTGACTCCTCTGCCAAAGAACTCATTAATCCTTGTCACTGCCACTTCCTACGGTCTGTGGACAAGCACTCCAGGACACTTGGGTGGTGACCACGGCATGTAGCAGCAAGAAGAAAAGCACAGGAGCAGCAAGCACCATGTTCTGTGATAACCCAGCAGGGGAGCCACAAAGCCCATCCAGTGCTTAAAGGTAAGATCCCATCGTTCTGATCCTCAGACACCGCAGACACGTGTCAGGGGCTCAGTACCCACGGGCTGCACAGAGGACATGTCTGTCCTCAGGCTGGGCGACTGAGAGGTCCCACCCTGGACAGCGGTGCTGTGGTAACAGTTCTCAGTATATCAGATTGGATAGTTCTATTGTTCTAGGCTGTTCGCGTGGCTTCGTCAACACAGAAGCTAATTGCCATCGTAAATTTCACTACTAGTGGGCAAGACGGCTCATTGCCAAGTTGAGCCCAGATAATTTACAAGTCTGAAAAACTTAACATCGTATCAAATGTGAAAAAAAAAAAAAAACAAATAAATAAGCTGACAAACCAAACAGGCCGTGTTTCAGACAAAAATGAACAAGTGGGTGGATGCAGAGGGAACTCTCTGTGCAAAGTACACAGATAGAGTATACCGTGGATTTTTAAGTCCATGACATTTTGTTCTCACGGCTGGTGACGTCTCACATATTGGGAGAGTGTTGGGTGAGGAAGCCAGGGCCTTGTCTTCACCCCAAACGTGTGTCCCATCACAGAACCCTTCCCAGCTCCTTCCTCTTTTTCTTGATCTATTTGGCTGATTCTGAGTTTAAAACGTGAACTGGAGATGAGCTGCCTAGGATACGGTGCGCTCCCCCTCCTCGCTAACCCAGCAAGGCAGGAGAAGGGAGTGGGCTCTTGAGCAGTGATCTTACCTGTATTCCACTCATGGCTGCAACTTCCCCAGGGGAGGTCAGTGGTGAAGCTGCTGAAGAGGTAGAAGAGGGCCCAGGCCAGGACAACGATGTAGTAGACATTGAGGAGGCTGACGATCATCTGTGAGGCATAGCCGATGCCTGGGGAGGGGGGAGGGGACTGAAGCTTTGGGCCAGGACAGTGCGAGAATGCTCACAGGACAGTGCGAGAATGCTCACACACCACCCATGCCTGTGCAGGAAGGGACTCGCTTGCCACTTTCAGGGCCCAGAGCGAGAAGTGTTAGGTCTAGCCTCCCGGCCAACAGAGTCGAGTTGCTAAGCTCCGATGGTCTCCTACGCTGGTCCAGCACTTTTCTCTCATCTTCTGCTGGTAAGGCTGAACTTTTTTGATATTTATCAGATTCTGAGTTATCTTTTAAATGCCTAAGATCAGAGCTAGGCATAGCAGCACATACCTGGAATCTCAGCCCTCAGGAGGCAGTTTGTTCAAACACAGCCTGGTCTACATAGTGAGGCCCTGTTTCCAAACGGGTAAGGCTAACTCTACCGTGACACTAGTTTATTTCTCCGGAGTTAAACTCACATGTCTCCGAAACAAAAATACACGAGCGGGGATGAAGGTAGGGTCCGGTCGGCAAGTCGTTTGCCTTGCAGTATGAGGACCTGATCTTCATTTCCTCCCCAGAATCCATGTTTAAAGAGAAAAAAGGCCAGCTGTGGTGGCATGTGCTTCTGATCCCACATCTGGGGAGGCACAGCCAGGCAGATATCTTTAAGACTCCCTGAGCAGCCAGACCAGCCTATTTGAAAAGTCCTAGGCCAGGGATAGACTGTCTCCCCCCAAAAAAGAAGTGGACAATGCCTGGAGAAAAACACCTGAAGTTGATCTCTAGCCTAGACACACACAAACACACACACACACACACACACACACACACAAACACACACATACACAAACACACACAAACACACACATGTACATGCACATCCAGGCACGCACCATAGACATAGTCACATACTACACACACAGGCACATAATCACAAAACCACAAAAGCAGAGACAGGCGATTCACATAGAAAAAAATACAGATACTGAATAAACACCTTAAGAATAGTCATCATCTCTAACAGCTAGCAGAGTGTGAGATAACACAGCAAGGTACCATGTTGTAGCTACAATTTTGGAGATGTTTTTAAGGTAGTGTCTCAGATAGTCAAGGGGGACCTCAAACTTGACAGACAGCCCAGGCTGGTCTTTCACTCCCAATCTCCTGCTTCAGCATCCCAAGTGCTAACCCACACAGGTGAAGTTTTTTTGTTTGATGACTGGTTGGTTGGTTGAGCTTACAAATGTTGTAAGTCAGTGATCTCTGCACTTGTTTAGACATTAGGATGTTCTACAGGACTAGGGATATAGTTCAGTGACAAGACATGTATAAGGCTCTGGGTTCAATTCTGAGCACCACAGGAAATGTAGAGAATTGGTTTGTTTACAAAAGGAAGAGAATTTTCAAAAACTTTAAAAGAAAAAAAATGCTACTAATGTCTTGTGACATTGTCTGTCAGTCGGTTAACACTTCCACAGGACAATCTAATGAACCAACTCAAGAATTTCCAACTTGCCTAGCATGATAGCACAAGCCTTTAATCCTAGCTCTTGGGAGGCAGAGATAGGTGGATCTCTGTGAGTTTAAGGCCAGCCTCATCTATAAGGTAAGTTCTAGGACAGCCAGAGCTACACAGAGAAACCCTATTGGGGGAATTGAAGGGGCGGGGAGTGACCAACTTGGTATCTATTTGATCTAATGATCCTACTCCAGGAGTTTGTCCCTAAACAAATAACTTCAAAGCAGGAGGGAGCTGTGTAAATAGACAGAGGTGCTAGCAGAATATGAAAGTTTTATGAGTAATTGAAAATGAGCACAATGCCTCATGCAGAGATCGTCTGAATTATGATGTATGCGCTTGATGGAAAGTTACAAACCATCAAATGACCACCGTGCAGAAAATGGAAAACAAAACAAACTGAAAGCCAGACCCTAAATCATGGATATTGCTTAGCAGTGTGTTGTAAGCACCACAGGAAGGAGAATAAATAGAGAAATAAAGCCCCCTGCAAACTAGAAGCAACCCAAATATTGCTTGATGAGTAAGCGGCCGAAGAGGTGTACATCAGTGTTGGGGAACGCCACCCACCGAGGAAAAGGCACGGATGATTAATACACAAGGCGGCCTAGGTGGACGGCTGGAGGCAGAGGAGATCACACTGAGTGAGAAACCCAAGCACAGAAACGCTTCAGACAGACATTAAATGGCGACCTCAGAATGACAGAAATAGAAAGAATAGGGTGTGGCAGAAAGGGGGCGGGGAAGGTGGGCGTGGCCATGTCATGGGGATCGGCATGGTTCAGCGGCCCTGGGCTCTTGGTGGTGGTAATAATGGTGGTGGTAATGGTGGTGGTGGTCAAACAAATCCTCTCGGGAAAAGTCAGAACCACACACGATTAACAGGAGGTGGTGAAAAGTCACAGGCGCTGTGACTTCCATTCTGCACACAGACAGTTCTGTGGATGACCCCAGTGTCAGTTTCTGGGGTTTGCTGCTATACCTTGTAGTTCTGGACAAAGTCACTGTTGGGGAAAACTGGGTGAAGGCCCATGGGACTCCCCTGTACTATCTTATAACTCCCTGTGAACCTGTATTTATCTCAAAATAAAAGCATAGATTAAAATCTTATCTTGTAAAGAGAGAAGATATGAAACAAAGCAGTGTAAATTTTAAAGTTATATCAATAATCGATGAAATGTCCTTCTCATTTAAAATTCTCTTTGAAGGGGCTGGAGAGGGGGCTCAGCCCTGCTCTTCCAGGCTCAATTCCCAGCACCCACGTGACAGCTCACAACTGCCCCTGGCTCCAGTTCTAAGGGAACCAACACCCTCGCCTAAACACATTCAGGCAGAACACCAGTGCACATAAAAATGTTTTTAAAAATAAAATAAAATTCCCTTTTAAAATGTTTTCTAGCTGATTAAGTATGTTCTGTTCAAACTAAATCACAATTATATATTTAAAACACACAGTAAAACAGCACTGACTCTGCCCACTTAATCCAAAGCCCAAATTTGTCTCCATCATTTGTCCTTGTTCCATTTGATGGACAGAGACCTTAGTCTGAAGATCACAGAGGAAATGGAGATGAATACGGAGATTCACCACGGTCCTGTTTTAATCTCTGAACCATTGCTCACCGCTTGGTCACCCTAAATAAGGGTTACAAGCACCAACTCATGACCCTGGAACTGGACACAGAGTTGATTACTCACCCTCAAAGATGGGACAGATTTTCCTCCAGGCTGTGATGCCTCCCTGGTTGGTGTACTGGCCAAGCGCTGTCTCCAAGAAGAAGACAGGAATGCCACAGGTAAAAAGGAAGATGAGGTAGGGGATAAAGAAGGCACCTGTGGGTAGAAAATCGGATGCCTGTTACCTGGCAACCTTCCCCTCGGGGTCCACACCCATCCCCTTTCAGTACCGCCCCACTCTGCGGGTCAGGATCTTGGAGGCAGGAGGCGCACAAACTGCAGGTGACACTGTGTAGCTATCTGTTACCACAGCAGAGATCAAGAGGCACCAAATTATGTGGGAGCTGAACGGGCCCACGCTTCGCCTTCGAGGTGCGGTTTGATCAGAGCCTGCCAGGTCTACTCCCCCTGAGCATGGATTACTGCCTAAGTGACACATCACTGTGGGAACAGCAGGAGGACCACTGAAGGATACATGCCAGGTCTCCTCAACACAGACTGTCACTCTTCATTCTTTTCAAAGAAGTTATTATACTAATTTCAGTCTTTTTATTAAAGACAAATTTTGAGACAAGACCTTGCCATATAGTTCAGGCTATTCTCAAGGTCATAACCCCCCTTCCATGGCTTCCCAAGTGCTGGGATTATAACCAAAGCCGTTTATCAAGCCAAAATCAGTTACTTTGGTAATCGTTCTGATTCTTTCTCCATAACCCTGGGCTAAGGAAAGACTCTAGGTGTCAGACTGGTATCTTCCCTACATGGACCTCCAGCTACTGCCAAAGTTGACAGGAAAATTCGCAGTAAAGAGTAACCAGAAAGGGCCACATGGCCAGAGACCCTAGAACTTTCCACCTGAACCAGGAGAGAGGAAATGACCTAAGGTGAAAGAAAGACCCATCTAGATGGGATTGACCGTACTCAGGGTTGTTTGGCCCTCCAATGGATAGAACTATTTCAAAAGATTAAAAATAATGACGCTTATACAGTGCCTGGTCCCACTCGCCATACCAAAGCTGTGGAGACTCTCCTGAGGGTGAATAGTGTGTGTATTCCTGAGGAGTAGTCAGCCCTGCACCAGAGATAGCACCAGTGCCACCTAACAAAAGAAGGGTGAAGAAGCCAAAACCAGGGCACATCACAATCGTATTATTTAGACTATCCTAAGACTTTAGGGGGTGGGGGAGCCTGGAGACCTTAAAATTGGCCGGAGGAGGACACAATATACACATACAGAAGAATAAAGATAAGGATAACACCAAGTTAATCCTTGGAAACAAGGCAAGCAAGCCAGAGGGCAGCAACTGTGCTCTAGTAATAAGGAGAACAAGCCATCAACCTGGACTTCTACACCCAGAAAAAGATTGCTCAGAAATGAAAATGAAATGAAAGCTTCATGGGTCGTGAAAAGAACGACTCCGTCAGCAGCAAGACCACACAGCTGTGATTACACGTGTGCATCGTCATGCCTGAGGACTGTGTATTCCTTTATACTAATTAATTTAATGGCTATCAACCTCTTAAAAATTCAGAGGAAACCTTTCAAAAGAATGCCTACCTTACCATTCCACAAATTAGATTTTAGAGCAAAGAATATTTTCAAGAGTAAAGATAATTTCACCATACTAAAGAGGTCAGTTCATCAAGAGGACACAATATCATAGAGGAAATATAGGATTATAAGACTCATATATAAAGTAGTATGATATCCTTTGAGAATAAAATTTCATGAATTGAAGATATACAAAACAGGAAAAGTTGAAAGGATTCTTCAGGCAGAGGGAATGATAAAGACATATAGCAATATATATCCACAAAGGGGTATAGAACTCCAGAGAGAGTAACTCCGTTGGCAAACCTAAGAATTGCTTTTTCAAGCCAGGCAGTGGTGGCACACGCCTTTCATCCCAGCACTCAGGAGGCAGGGGCAGGTGGATCTGTGAGTCTGAGGCTAGCCTCTTCTACACAGTGAATTCTAGGACAACCAGAGCTACACAGAGAAACCCTGTTTTGAAAACCAAACAAAGAATTTCTTTCTCCTTATTAAACTCTTTTTTCATAATTTTTAGTTCACATTACTCCTTATTAAATTCTTAAAAATGCAACTAGGCTGGCCATCACGGTACACCTTTAGTCCCAACACTCAGGAATCAGAGGCAGGCAGATTTTTTAGTTCAAAGTCAGCCTGTTCTACAGAATGAGCTCCAGGCCAGCAAGGGCTACCTATTAAGCCCCTGTCTCCTAACCCTGCTCCAAAAAAGAAGGAGGAGGAGGAGAAGGAGGAAGAGGAGGAGGAGGAGGAGGAGGAGGAGGAGGAGGAGGAGGAGGAGGAGGAGGAGGAGGAGAAGGAGAAGGAGAAGGAGAAGGAGGAGAAGGAGAAGGAGAAGGAGAAGGAGAAGGAGAAGGAGAAGGAGAAGGAGAAGGAGAAGGAGAAGGAGAAGGAGAAGGAGAAGGAGAAGGAGAAGGAGAAGGAGAAGGAGAAGGAGAAGGAGAAGGAGAAGGAGAAGGAGAAGGAGAAGGAGAAGAAGAAGAAGAAGAAGAAGAAGAAGAAGAAGAAGAAGAAGAAGAAGAAGAAGAAGAAGAAAAAGAAGAAGAAACAATTGACGTAATTGCCTCCCAAATATTCATGTGTCTATTAACATAGATGAATCAGTATGCCTCATTCTTCACCAGAGAGGCTTCTCTCCTCGGCGGACAATGGTTAATGCAGAGATTCAAAACTGTACAAGACAGTGAGTGTTGAGTGTTCGTCCCTGAATGGGCCATGTATAACACACCCTCTGCCACCTAAGGTTCAGGAAACATTGTGGAAGAGGGGCGGGAAGAGCAGAAGAGACTGGGGGTGGGGAGCGGTCCCGAAGATCAGCGTCTTCTAGACATGACACAATCATTGCATTCACAAACTCACTGCAACTGTGATTAACTCCACAAGACCTGTACAGGGCTGGGGCTGTCAATATCCCATCATGCATAGGAAAGAGGTGCATGAGGCCCCGCCCCTCCCTGAAGGTTTGTGGACAGTTACTGGGTTTGGGAAGCGAGTGACACTTTCTTCGATGCTGTAGCACTGATAAGTCACTCAAGTTCCAATGAGGACAATCACAACTTAACTAAGAGAGTCAAACCCGAAAGAGAAGACCCAGAGTAGGGCAGGCCTTGCTCAGAAAAAGAACAGTTTCAGTGGGGAGGGGAGAGAAATGAGGGAGGATAGTGACAGAGTTGAAAAATAACCAAGGTTTATGGGTACATTAAATTGTCAAGGAATAATAATAAAATTCAAAAATACAACTGACTTATTAAAATTTGCAATGCAGCCAGGCATGGTGGCACATGACTTTAATCCCAGTAGTCCAGAGACAGAGGCAGGTGGATCGCTGTGAGTTGGAGATCAGCCTAGTCTACAGAGTATGTCCTGAGACAGTCAAGACTACACAGAGAAACCCTGTCTCAAAAACACACAAAATTTTTTTAAAATGTAAAAAAAAAAAAAAAATAACAAACGGGAAAATAAAATGTATAGCAAAAATACAATACTCATCAGGAAAAATAGGGGATGAGACTGTTATATATAAAGTAGTATAATATTCTCTAGAAAATAAACTTTGATGAATTAAAGTGACAGACCACAAAATCTAAATTCACACAATAAAGTTATGATTAGTAAGCCATCAAAAGAACAAGGCAAATAGAGCGATAATATTTAAAATACCCAATTATTACAGCACAAGGCAGATGAAGAAAGGAGAAACAAGGAACTAATAGGACAGGTATAAAAATAAGTATCAAAAAGTTATATTTTAACCTACCTTATGATTAGTTGTACTAAATGTAAATGCTCTAAATGATTAAAAGACTCAGACTTTTAGGTTGGCTTTAAAAGAAACTAGTAAGATTCAAGTACATGCTGCCTAAATAAAGTACACTTGAGGTTTTAGAAAAAATGAAGAGATTATAAGAAAAGCAGAAAAATATATTTCATGTTAGTACTTACTGAAAGAAGGAGTCTTGCTTTGTTTGGTTTGGTCTGAGACAGGGTCTCAGCAAGTAGCCCAGGCTGTTCCAAAACTCAGTCTTCCTACCTTAGCATCTTAGAATTACAATGTTGTGATTATAGGCATTCGTCACCATGCCTAAGGAATGTTGTTTATGCCAATTGATTTTTAATGGCTATCAATGTGTAAAAAAAAAAACCAGAGAAAAACTTACAAAAGAATATCTATTGTAACATCACACAAATTAGACCTGAGAGCAAAGAAATATTTTCAAGGGTAAAGATAATTTCAAAAATAATAAAGAAGTCAATTCATCAAGAGGACATAAAACTTAAATTCATATTCACTGAAAGATAGAGCTTTAAGGTCCGTGAAACAAAACTAATAGGCCCACAAAGAAAAGTATATAGATTTCTAGTTAAAGTTCACATGGGTAATATTCTCTCAATCATTTAAAGAACAACCTGAAGATCAATAAGGATGTAAAATATTTGAAAACCATATGTCAGCTCCATTTATAACATTTATAGAGCATCCTAACAACAACAGAAAAGTATACATTCTTTTCTGGCATGTATAGAATGTTCACTAAGAGGAGCCATGCACTAGTCCACACATAAATCTTAATAAGAAAAAACTCATTTAGGCAGATGTATTCCTGACTAAATTAAAAACCAATAAAAGGAAAACATTAGAAACCCCTACACATCTGGGGCTTTTTAATTCTTCTAAATAATCTATAGGCCAAATAGGTAACCAGAAGAAAAAGATTAGAAAGTTTCTTAAGTAGAATGAAATAAGATACAACATACTCAAACCCGTGTATTCTGTTTAAGCAGTAATTGGAGTTTCTGCTCCAATAGCACTAAATGTCTATTATCGTGACAAGAAGACAGAATCCAGATCGATAACTTCAGCTTCCTCCTTAATAAATGAGAAATAAGAGTCAACGCAGCCCAAACTAAATCAAGGTGGAAGACGAGAAAGCATGAGAGAAAATGAGCCAAACCAAAAGCTGTCTTCTCGAGACAACGAAATCAACAGACTTTCCAGAGGGCCTAAGTTACCAGCGGGAGGGCTGGGGCACTGGCTCAGTGGGTTAAAGTACTGATTGCACAAGCCGAGGAATCCAAGTTCAGTACCCAGAGCCCACATCCAAAACAGTAGACTCAGCAGTTGGCTTGTGTAACCTCAGCACTTCTGCAGTGAGTTTGGAGGCGGGGCAGGAGGACATCTCATAGCTCTTGGGCCAACCAGCCTCGAGCAAGCAGTGCAGCAGCAGAAACACAGGACTCCGCCTCGACAGGGTGGGCAGCAAGTACCTGCTCCCAAAGGCTGTCCTCTGACATGTACATGCCCACTGCAGCGTGCAAACGCATGCAAGGATGCACTCACGTTGCACATGTAACACGTATGTACCACACACACACATGTGTACATACACACTCAGAATACAAACATAAATAAGTCAGGTTTTTAAAAGTTACCAATATGACAAATAGGAGATATGTCTTCAGCACAAATTCTACAAATATGAGAAAGATGGTAACAAAATCCATGAGCAACTGTATAACTATAGAAACATGGAGAAAATGGGCAAATTCCTCAATCAGCACAGGCCCCTGCAGTTTACTCAAGAAGGACAGTGTAAGCTGCCCTCAGCTACTAGACAAATTCATCCTTTTTTATTAAAAATCTTTCCCATAAGGCAACTTCTAGATCTAGTGTGGCTTCATTGGTAAATTCTAGGAAGAAATCCTACCAGTTCTATATAAACTTCTATTGGTGTGGGGGGGGGAGTGGGAGGTTCAAGGCAGGGTTTCTCTGTGTAGCCCTGGCTGTCTTGGAACTTGCTCAGTAGACCAGGCTGGTCTTGAATACCTGCCCCTGCCTCTGCCTCTGCCTCTGCCTCTGCCTCTGCCTCTGCCTCTGCCTCTGCCTCTGCCTCCAGAGTGCTGGGATTAAAGGTGTGCACCACCACCCAGCTGAAACATCTTACACAACATTGACAAAGAAGGAAAGCGGCAAACTCACTCTATGAAGCCTGCATTTTGTGATAACCAGACAAAATACCAAAGAAAAAAACAAATTTTAAGGTCTTTTAAAGTTATTTTAAGGGGGGGGCATGTATATTTGTGTGTGCGTGAGTATGTGTGTGCACATGTGTGTGTGTGTGTGCACATGTGTGTGGAAGCCAGAGGACAGCCTCACACACACACACACACACACACACACACACACACACACGTGTTTTTCTTTAATACAGCATCCTTCACTGGCCTGAAACTCACCAAGCAGACTAGGCTGGCCCCAGAGATTCATCTGCTTCTGCCTGGCTGGCACTGAGCTCACCAGCGTCCATTACCATGGCCATATTTTTCTCTCAAACGCAGGTCCTCATTCCCACTGAACAAGCTCGCTACCATCTGAGCTGTTTCCTGGGCTCCCTAGAGGAACCTTAAGGACGAGGGATGGACTACTGAAAAGGAAACTATGGCCGAATCTCAAAACAATTATTCTGTATGAAAGAAGCCAGAAGGAAAAAAGGGGGAGGCATAGCTCCTGATTCCCCTTATATAAAACATTTTTAAAGCAGATGAATTCACAGTGGCAGAGCAGAGCTTCGTGACTGCACAGAGACACAGCGGCAGAGGCCAAGAGAAGAGGGAGGGGCTCCAGGAGCCAGGAGAACAGTTCTGAGGGTGAGTGGTGTATTCATTAGCTGGACAGTGGAGGTACTTTTGTTGCAGTGTGAGTAGCAAGACACTGCAATTTATATATCTTAAATACGCCAATTAACTGAAAGTTAATGGGAACAGCTCTCCAGTTTGTAGCCCCAGCACAATTCAGGAACTAAACTGAAGGAATACTCAATTGCCCTAAAAGTCAAAGAATGAAGACTGTGAACAGTTCAGCCTAAGAGATCCAGGGCCTGATGGGAAACTCCAGAGGACCAAGAACCCGGTAGCTGATGTGAAAGGTTATAGGGAAGCCTGTAACCCCGGTCACTCGGAAAGCTGGCAGTCCGGTTCAAGCCTCCAGATCTGTGCTGCCTGCTCTTTCCCAACAGACCAAGCCAATGTTTAACCGAGGGCCCATGGTCAGCTCTGCCTCTCAGCACATGAGCAAAGTCCACACTCGCCAGGAGACACTGAGAAGGGGCCAGTGGTTGGAAGCTGATCAAGAGAGACCTAAGCCCAGTCGAGGGAGTCCTGAGGGCCATTGTTGCTTCGGATCTCCATGAAGAAAAGACGGAATCAGGGCCTAGCATAGAGACACATGCCTTTAATATCAGCACGTAGGAGGCTGGCTGAAGAAGGCAGATTTTAAGCAGAGGCTAACCTGGGCTACAACGTGCAACCCTATAGAAACAGGAAGAGACATAGGAGAAGAAAGTTACCCAAGCCCTCATTTCACCCATGTAAGTCCCCTCCAAAATTCTAAAATGTGCTGTCCACTTCCCGTGGGGTGGGAGGGACTGCAAAAAGAGTCTTGCAGCTAGCCACCCCTCTCAGAAGAAGCACAACAGCCCCTCACAAAGTTAAAAAGCGACCGTACAGCAAAGGAAACTGGGTGAAGAAACAGAATGGGAGAAAAGCATTTGTTAGCAATCTATCTGGCTGAGGATTAATATTAGAAACTACAAAGAACAAAGCAACAAGAAACCAAGCAACCTAATCAATAAGTTATAATGACGCGAGCGGACAGTTCTCGGAAGAGGAAACACAGGAAACGGTAAACACGCAAGAGAATGTTCAACTTCACTAGCACTCAAGGGGACGCTAATCGATCCCGCCGCCCCCCAGTCAGAAGGACAGTCGTCCAAGAAACAAGTAACAATAAATGCTGACAAGGATGAGGACGGTCGGAACCTTACACACTGCTAGAGGGAATTTAAACTAGTTCAGCCATGACGGAGATCAGTATGGAGGTCCCTCAAAAAGACGCCTCTTATAATAGCTTTTCCACTTGGCATAGCTGCACTTCCCCCGAGTATTAGCCAAAAGATACCAAGTGAGCGCATCACAGAGACACTTGCATGTCACTGCAGCACTGCTCGTGAGAGCTAAATTACAGAAGAAATTACATATAAATGTACACATATATACACATATATGTATATACGCATATATACATATATACGCATATATGTGTATACATACATATGTGTGTGTGTATATATATGTATGTATATATATATGATGAAATTTTTTCAGCCGTAAACAAGAACATAGTTCTGTTTTCAGTTTTCAGTTCTGTTTTTGGTTTTTTTCAGGAAAGCAACGTAATTGTAGACAATAGCATTAAATGAATTAAGCTAGGCTCAGAAGGCTATATGCTGCTTTTCTCTCATTTGTATTAGATTTTAAACTTAGACACATAATATCATGTGTGTATACATACTTCCGTACATATGCATGTGTGCGATATGAAAGTAACTTTAGGGGAATGAAAGGGACTAATGTGAGCGAAGGAGCATGTCTTAGTGGAACGTGTATCATGTGCGCCGTGGATGGAGCCCAGGCCGTGTGCAGTGGATGGAGCCCGGGCCGTGTGCAGTGGATGGAGCCAGGGCCGTGTGCCGTGGATGGAGCCTGGGCCATGCACCGCGGATGCACACAATGACAGTTAAAACATAACAATTAGGAAGTGATGGGGAAACTGCTTCTCACTCGCTTTCTTCTTTTGTAGCTACAAACATCACACTGGCCTGTGGTTCCCTCCGGCCCTCCTCACACTGGTCTCCCTGGACCGCCCTCTTCTTACGCCTGTGTTTCCTCTTCCTAGAACTGTCCGCTCATGTCATTATAACTTATTGATTAGGTTGCTTGATTCCTTGTTGCCTTATTCTTTGTAGTTTCTAATATTAATCCTCAGCCAGATAGATTGCTAACACCGTTTGCTGCTGCCCTCCCTCCAGCCTGCCACTCCCAAAGGGTCCGTCTTGGGTATGCCATCCTGCGGCCTCACCTGAAGACTCCAGCCCTGGGTATTTTGCCAGAGAGACCCCACCTGAGATCTCAGGCCGGCGGCACCCAAGACATGGGCTGTGAAGACTGAGACCAAACTTGGAGAAGGGGAAGGAGGGGAGCAGCTGTCCTATATTAAATGGTCTTCAGCCGTGTGGATGCAAAACTCCAGGCTGCCCGCAGCTCAGACTTAAAACTTAAACGAGAGATCGCCAGTCAGAACTGAGATTGACAGGTCGGTAATTGGAATTCTCCGAGCCAGGTGAAATGGTATTACCTCTTCTGCCCTCTCCACCTGTCCCACCACGTCTCTTGAAATGATCAGAGTCTCTTTATGCTCTTGCCTGAGGCCTGTGCTTGGACAGGCCTCGGGAGAAAGCCATCTTTATTTTCTCTCCAGGGAGCTGAGGATGAAGGGCTGGAAAAAAAAATAGTTTAAGCTTACAACCCCAGCAAGTTCTCCGGCTCAGGGACCGGTGTCACAGCTGCCGGACGCGTGGGCGTGGCCCTTCTCCAGGTGCTGGCGGGCTTACTTCCACCCAGGAAGAAGGATACTGAAAGCGGAGGTGTGCCTTCCTCGCTGGGCGTCCGCGGGTCCGTGCTTATGGTTTGCAATGTTCTGCCCATCTCCCCGGTTTACTTTAACCCATTCCACTCCACTGTGCTCACCCGTGACCTCCCGCTGTGGGCCGGCGATTTGCTCACCCATCACCCTCTCCACCCCTTCAAAGCACCTGCTCTGTTCGCACGCATCTTCAGCTGCCTTTCCAAAACACCTTGGTTTTTGACCTGTGTTGCTGCTGCTGTCTCCTTGTTCCCTGTGGGTTCTCTCTCTCTCTCTCTCTCTCTCTCTCTCTCTCTCTCTCTCTCTCTCTCTCTCTCTCCCTCCCTCCCTCCCTCCCTTTCTCCCATCCCCCACTCTCTAGCTCGCTCACTCTTGCTCTCTCTCTTCTCAATTTTGTAGACTGGTAATCTCTCTGTCTCTGTCTCTGTCTCTGTCTCTGTCTCTGTGTGTGTGTGTGTGTGTGTGTGTGTGTCATTCTCTCTCTCTTTTCTGAGACAAAAAATCACAATCCTCCTGCCTCAGCCTCCAGAGATTACAGATGTAAACCATCATGCCAAACTTCTTTCTTTCAATACCCTCAAAATGCTAGTGACATTTTGTGTATTTTCCAGCCAGGGCTTTCACACAGACTCCTAATTCACATATTGTACTGCCGGGGTCGGTGTTCCCCAAACTCTGTCACTTCTTTCTCTCTTAAAACCGGCAGCCTTTTATATCTCAGGAAAAGCTACTCTTTTCGGGTTAAAAGGTCTCAGGCTGGCAGCCGGGCGTGGTGGCGCATGCCTGTAATCCCAGCACTTGGGAGGCAGAGGCAGGCGGATTTCTGAGTTCGAGGCCAGCCTGGTCTACAGAGCGAGTTCCAGGACAGCCAGGACTACACAGAGAAACCCTGTCTCAAAAAAAAACCAAAAAAAAAAAAAAAAAAAAAAAAAAAAAAGGTCTCAGGCTGCTTAGTCAGGGAGTTCGCCACAAGAACTATGTCAAGGGCTCAGATTCTGATGACCTCACACAGAGACTCCGGACTGAGGTATGCTGGGTGTTGAGAAACCGATTCTGCTGGCAGCCAGGGTCCAGAGAGTTGGAGAGGCCTCTTCTGAAGACCGTGTACTGAAACGCTTTGGATCACACATCCTGGTAGAGGCAATAGTTAGGAGAGAAGGGACTAGTCTTGGATACTTTTCTGCTGTTGTGGTAAAATACCCCGACAGAAGTAACAAGTACGGAAAGGTTTATTCTGGCACATCCTTCGATACAGTCCATCCTGGTGGGGAAAGCATGCCAGCAGGAGCTTAAAGCGGCTGGCCACCTTGCATCCACAGTTGGGAAGAAGAAAGCCACGAATGCCCATGTTACACATACTCCCTTTTTATACTACCCAGGACCCAACCCCACAGAGTGGCGCCACCCCTCCCTTAAGATGGACATCCCATCTCAGTTAAACCAGCCCAGGCAGTCCCCCACAGGCGTGCTCACAAGCTAAGCTAGTCTAAAATTCGTATTACACTTATTTCGTGCATGTGTGTCTATGGGTGGGTGTGGACTGGCGCCGCAGTGTACACGTGGAGGTCAGAGGACAACTTTGCAAAGGTCAGAAGAATTGAACTCCAGTCACCAGGCTTGGCAGCCAGTGCCTGTCCCTGATGCTGAGCAACCTCAGCGGCCCCAGACCTGATCTAAGTCGGCTCAGACAGGCGTCTAGGAGGCGTCCAGAACCTGTAAGACTGACGATCATCTCCAGCCATCCTAGGACTCAGGGATGAATCCGGAATGTCTAGCTTGGGAACTGGTCTGTTCCCTGGAGGCAGCTCCGAGCACAACAGCCAGGGAGAGCATCCTAAGCATGAGATCTTGCCATTTCTGCTCAAAACCCTTTTCTTCACTCTTCCTGGTGCTACGGGAAATGCTAGCATTTTACAGCAGCCGCCAAGGTCCTGTCGGTCTGAGTCTATGCTGTGTCGCTCCAAATCTCCACATGCCCTCCTCGGGGGAGAAGAGATGATCACAAGACTTGGAAAGTCCAAGACTTTTACTAGAATCATGAGGCTCCTCTCCAAGCCAGTAAAGCAGCGGACACATTCTGAGAAAGAGGAGTCTCTGGCGGGGCTGTCTTTGAGCTGTACAGGCAGCTCTGCCTGCTGGGGAGGGCGTCTTAGTGATGCAGCCGACCCCGCCCCTGTAAACAAGCAAGCTGTGCTCACGTGGAGCCTTTTCTTGGGATGTCGTCTGAAGTGAATAGATGTTGGTTTTTGTCTCATCAACAAAAGCCACCACAAGACAATGGCTTTTCCTTTTACCACTTTGATTGCACCTTCTCACTAACACAGGCTGCTCTGGACCTATAGACCACCTTCCTGCTCTTCCAAACAGCCAGGTGGACTCTTGCTAAGGACTCATTTCACCTCTCCCTGTGGCATCTTTACCTCAGCGACCACCTGACCACACCTATCACTCCTGGCAAGCCTTTACTCAAATGTTCTCAATGAAGCCCACCATGCTCCTACACACACACACACACACACACACACACACACACACCTTTAAAACAGCCACAACCTGACACCCCAACTCCAAATCCCCTTTACTGGGGCTTCCTTATTCTTTCCCATCCGTACTTGGTAACTTCTGACAATTTTGGTAAAGTTTCCCTTCTGTTGTCTGTTTCTTTCCTCCAGAGTTTAAGACCTACAAGGGCAGGGCATGCACGGGTCTGGTGTATTTACAAATGTATTCCATGCACTTAGAACAACGTGCAGGGTGCCCAGTATTTGTTGTTGAATGGCATAGAGTCAAGGCTCCCTTGTCTATGTGCCAGCACAAGTGACAGCCTGGCAGCCCTGGGGAACCTTGGTGGTGACACCGGCACTGGGCCATAGGTCCTAGGTGACAGTAAGGGTGATGGCTTTGATACAGCCCTCCCTTAGTTCCCCTGACTCTCAGCTGGAATCTTCAACTGCTTCTCCCCGTCCTTCATTTATCTACCTCAGCCCCTCCCTGCTGTGGAACTTGCTTTGATGAGTTAGATCTGCCGAGTGTGAAAGCTGAAACCAAAGAGGACATCACTGAGCTCTGAGGAGATGCTGAGTGCTTGACACTGTCACTGCACAAATACTTCAGTGATCTAACTTCACCTTACCCTCCACCTGCCCTCCCCCACCCCAAGCACAGGCGTGACTGTGTGAAGATGTGGACTCAGAGAAAGAGTCCAGAAGCAGGTTGGTAGAGCACATTAACTAAGCATGGTGCCTCCCCGGAGCACCCGGCACCCTTCCCAGCACCTGTTCAGCACACCCCCGTCATCTCGAGGAGCCCAAGTCCCAGTCAGAGAGCAATGGGCTTAACTAGAATCGCTAGAGCAAGAGCAAAAGGAGTCAAATTGGCCCAAATGCTCTGTTTTCTGCCACCCTCTTCCCCAAATCAGCAGCGAAGCATCCCCTCGGCGCGAGGCATCCATTTATCCATTGGCTAAAAAGAGATGTGCAAAGGCAAGCCCTCCAGCTACTACCCTGGGGGACCTTGCTTTCTGTAGGACGAGCATAGCAAGAGAAAGAAAAGGGAGGGCTCTAGGCTCCTCGGCCAGTCTTTGGCAAAGGAGCCTTCTCATTAATTCCCCCAGCAGTCCCGGTCAACTCGTGCCCTCCAGAGCCAACCTGGGCATTAGCCTCTAGCTCCAAAGTCCATCAGAACTCCCACACCCCACCCACACACACCACCCAGGCTGCTGTTATTCATCAGCAAACAGGGAGGTGGCACACGAAGTCCTCAGCTACAGCAGGAGCCTAAATTGTGGGTGGCAACACTTGATTCAATCTCAGGACCCCTAAAAATATCTCAGCTACCACATGAAGTCAGAGTCTCTGTCTCAGCATCCATACCCAGGCACCCACGGGAGAGACAGAGGGCCTTGGACTGTCCCGTGTGTGCATTTCTAAGGTGGAGACTAGATAGATTGCCATGACATCCTGGGGCAAAGCTCAGCCCCCAAAGTTGCCAGGTGCAGGAAGCTGTGTGAGTCCAGCACCCCCAGCTGCCCCAGCACCCCAAGCTGCTCCAGCACTCCCAGCTGCTCCACCTCCAGTCCTCTCTACTGATGCTTTTTCTCTCCCAGTGGCCCTGAGCTAAGCTTGGAAATCAGAGCCTCAACCCTTACCCAATTCCAGAGAGGCTTGGGGAAATCTCGCTCCCTAATCTTTCTGCCCCGTGAGAAGGTAAGCTGGTTTTGAGGCCCAGCATGCGCCTTAGTCTCTTGCTCTGTCTGTGCCCTGGGCCGTCCGCATCCCTGCACCTAATGCTCTAAAGGGAAGGCCCTCACTCCTCAGCAAGCCTAGGAGTATCTAGGGCTAGGTAAGAAATGAGAAGACCTCCCTCCTTCTCTCACAGTACAGACTGAGCAAAGTCCTGTGATTTCAGGCTGCTAGCCAGAATTCCTAGGGAAAAAGGACATATTACCTCATTCCCATTCCTCTGGGGAAAATTTACAAGTTAACTTCCAACCCCAGTCTCCAACATCCACAAACCCAAGAACAAGACCCCGTGGGTACACGGCACCTCTCCCTCAGTCTCTCATAATCCCTCCGACCTCTTTCCCAAACCACTAGGACTGTGCGACTCATCCCTTCAACCCCATTTTGAGAGCTTGGCGGGCTCCGAGGCCTCTGCTCCCCTGCGAGTGGGAAGGTGTGTTGGTGTTCTTCCTCTCAGAGTCGCCTGGTGACCTGCCCGCGTTCCTCTAACTCAGGATACAGCCTCACTACAAAAACAGACCCATGACCTCCAATCCCTGGAAGCTTTATCCACCAACAGAACAGAATGGTTTCCTAAGCCACGGGTCAACTCTAAGCCCTTTAGTATCTGGGGACTCTGTCCAAGGCTTCCCACAGGGGCGTGGAAATTCCCTAAATATGGATTAGTGCAATTACCCCAGAAGACTGGGAAGGAAAATAAGAAGTGAGGGTGTACACGCGCGCGCGCGCGCACACACACACACACACACACACACACACACACAAAGAGAGAGGGAGGCAGAGACAGAATGACAGAGAAGGAAAGTCCTAAAGGGAAACAATGAAGGTCAAAGACTATCCTAGTGAGAGTTGGGAAACAGGTGGTATTGGGAATGTCACCGCACCAGCTGAGTGGTGGTGGCTCTGGGTGGGGAGGGGTGACAAAGCCAAAGCTGAAGAATCCCAAGATCCCAGAAGAGGAGTTCCGTGTCAGCAGCAGCGCCTGTTTATTAAGCACTCTATGGGTAGTATTGCCAATCCTTACAAGAACCTTGAAAAACAGGTATTGCTATCTTGATTTACAGGAACAGCCATCGGGACTCTGGGGGCTTCGGGAACTTGACCAAGGTCACACAGAGTTAAGAGCAGAGGCAGAATCCGTGGCCTGATCCGTCTGGATCTGAGCCTGTACTCACGCTTCTAGGAGAGAAAGCCCTAGGGCACCCACACGGGTTATCTAAGTCTCAGTCTCCTGCAGAGTGTCCTCAGTGACCCGCATCAGGGTCCTTCCCAGAGGGACAGTGGGTGTAGCAGACAGAAGAATTCTCCTTCCTGGGGAGACTGGGGTGGCACAGTGGCTCTCACCTCCCCCGTTCTTGTAGCAGAGATAGGGGAACCTCCAGACGTTGCCTAAGCCAATGATCTCTCCCGCCACCGACAGCACAAACTCCATCTTGTTGTTCCAGTGCTCCCGTTCCAAGGTGCCATCTTTCTCCACTGTCTCCATGACTGGGCACACTGGCTTTGTCTCTCCATTACTGGCCGTTCCCGAGACCCTGTTATCCATCCCACCTGGAAAACAATCGGAGTGCTCTGTCACTGGTGGGAAGCCCACGGGAAACACCTCCTACCTTCAGAAATTTCCAGAGGGAGTAAATTCCCTGGAAAAGGACGACTGCCTTGCCTGGCCTCTGACCAGTTCCTCCTTAGCGCCCCCCACTGGCAGAGCAGGGGAGGCGCTCCTGGGACTACCTGTTCCCTTCACACTCAGGAGAGACCTTGGCACAGAAGGGTAGACTTGGCTTCCCTGGTTCTCCGAATTCACACAGTATGTGGGTGTCTGCTCTTCCCCTGCTTGCTTCTCACAACCAACTGTGACACATTCAAAAGCGATTCGATCCCATAAAAGGCTGAGACTACCCAGAGGATGACAATTCACATGCTCTTGAGACCACTGATGTCCCTTGCACGAATTAGCCTCAAGAAGTAACTGTGGTCGTGGGGGAAAGAGCTGATATTAAAAAAATGTTGATTGTTTATAACAACAAAAAAAATTGGGAAGAATATACATGCTAATAGTGGAAGCTGAGGTCATAAGTTATGGTAGATATAGTATGAGCTTCTATACAACCATTAAAGCTGTTCCAGGAAGATGTGAATTGAAACAGAAGGGCGGCCGTGCTGTAGGAAGTGAGATTAGTGAATACAGAGTGATTGGGTTTGACAGTCACTTTACACAAGAGTTACATGCATTGAAAGATTGGGACATACACCAAGATGTTTTTTTTTTTTCTTAGTGACTGCGTCATAGGGATGTTTTCCTTATCTATGTCTTTACTGTTTTGTTCAAAGAAATGTCTCCTGAGGGACGTTGGATGGAACCTGGAACCGGACGGGAGAACTGGGCTGTCTAGGAACCCATTCCTTTCGCTTCCATTTCTTACTGACTCAAGGCACATGGAAACAAGTCTCCCTCCCTCCCTCCCTCCCTCCCTCCCTCCCTAGCCCTCCCTCTCTCTCCCGTCTCCCTCTCTCCCGTCTCCCTCTCTCCTATCTACTCTTTCCCCTCACTCTCTTGCTCCCTTCATCCATGATGACGGGAAAGGAAGTCCTACCTTCGACTTCTCACATCAGAAACGCCCTATCCTAGACTGACGTCAGGGAGACCGAGGATAAATTCGGATGTGATTTAAATTCAATGACTGCGCATTGCACACAAGTTCATTTGATTCCTACACCAACCCTGTCATTGTTGAGAAAATGCCCGTGCATAGGACACCTGCAGCCGGATGCTCCATTTAGAAGTCACCCAGGTAGTAAGTCGGACGGAAACTCGAAGTCACTCTGCCCTTCCTGGATCCTTCGGTTCTACCCGTGAGCGCATGTTCACTGCCTTGGTTTATCAACACGTTTAGCGTCAGTGTTTCTAGTGACTCCCTCCTCGTGTCTTTTGCAGTGGCCCTCTTGTTTTCGTCTTTGTCTTAGTTTTTGGTGGTGGTGCTTAGTTTGTTTTGAGACAAGGCCTATAGCCCCAGCTTGTCCAAGGACTTGATTTCTAACATAAACTCAAAGTGACTCCCTGCCTCAGCTCCCCGAGCGCTCAGACTATGTACCTGAGGCACTGTGGGTAATCAGAGAGTGGCCTCTCCGTAGAGAACTAAGCAGGTGGGCTTCCTCCAAACCCCAAAACACGTTCAGATTGTGGAACCTCTAATTATTTGACAAGAGCGGGATCCAAATTAGCTGTGGACAAGAAGGTGAAACTCCAGCAACGGAGTGGGGGACGCTGTTTCTCACCTGACTGAACTGGTGGTCTTCCTGGCATGCAGATCCTGGCCTCCCTGGCTAACTTACCATCACAGGGATGTCTTCCTGTGAGGCAAAGCATCCCCCTCCCAGCAACCCAAGCCGTAGCCCTCTGCCTCTCAGGAGCAAGGGAAAGAACACGTGCTCAGGCATGCCGACAGCTGTTCCTAGAACCCCTGCCTGACCCCTGAGGTTAATGAGTAACGCAGCCTTAGTTTGCTGGTCTGTGACAGTGGGAACATTGGCGAAGACTCGGCCGTGAGGCTTGAGTGGAGAGATGAATTCTGTGTTCACACTGAAACTCAGCGATTCTCCTCTCCAATTAGGAGTCTCCACCCCTCCTCCTGTCACCCTGGAGTCATGAGCCACCCCTTTCAGAACGTCAAGAGAATAGCAGAAAGCACTTGCACCTGCACACCCAAGAGCCAACCACCGAGAGCACTGTCCAGGGGACACCACGCTTGTAAATCCATGGATCCCACCAAACCTACATCCCAAGGCCCAGAAACAGGAAAAAGAGAGAAAGAGCAGAGATTGTTCCGAACCTTGGTGATGTTTCTGCCTGAGGTCCTGTCGGAGAATCCTCCAGGGGGCCAGGGAAGGGGCTGGCTATTTAAAGCGAGGCTGGAGACCGCCCTGTTGGAGCCTGTAATCCTAAACTTGACCCGGCCCACATTCCGCCTCCTGCCTCCCCCCTCCCACGTTCTCCCCTCCCCTTGGCCACCAGGCAATCTGCACATGAGTGATTTCCTGGCCCGGGGACTGTGTACACCCTGGCAGTTCAGCCAGTCGCGTGTGACTTTACTACAGCATGCTGTCTTGCCATAGCTTTTCTGCCCTTCCCCCTGACACTCTGGGATCTCTGTAAAGGAACCAGCCAGTTCCACTGTCTTCTCACAACCCAAGGACTCCTGGGAAGCAGTCGGTAGTTGGTGCTTATTTGATGAGGTGCTATTCCGATTAATTTAAAAGTATACCAACCTTATGGGGTTCCAAATGGCATTCTGGAAGGGGCGATGATTTGGGAAAACAACAATAACAACACATTAAGATTACTGAACTGTGAGAAATCAGTAAAAGGTCCAACATGCACACAGACACAGCCACCCACGCACGTATGTGCACACACAATGTTGAAACGTCTGAAAAAGGTTTCTGAGTTTATAGCGGTTGCACTCAGAAGTGGGTTAGGAAACGGTAGTAAAGGAGATTTTCTCTTCTTTTTGAATCTCCAGTGTTGTTTGAATCTCCAGTGTTGTTTGAATTCTTTGACAATGTGTGGAACTTTTTTTTTTAAGCTGCAATCAATGAAATGCCAAGGTTTTAAAACAAAGTATTGAGGGAAGATTCAGCAATGTGAGGCAGACAACCAGTCACAGGCCTTTCTTTTCAGGCAGGGATGACCCACAGAGATGGCCGGCTGTTCCTTCAGCTGTGAGTCCCAAGACTGGAGCGCAGCCTTGGGTCCACCACCTGCTGCAGGGTCGTGCAGGGGGACACTCTGTAAGCGTTGGTGGCCAGCAGCACGGGCCAAGCACTGCATCTGTCACTCTGGAGCTCGGAGTTTTGAGCAAAGCATTCAGCTTCTGAGACTCTCATTCTCAGAACTATAAAATGGAGACATGAGATTTCAGGAGAGAATGGATCTGATAATGTAGCGAGTTCATGAATAATTACTGATGCTGTTAAAGAATTATTCACAATGAGCTTCATGGAGACTGCTTTGGTTTTTTTTTTTTAATAAAAGATGGTATTTTTCTACTTTTATTTACATGTATATGACTGTGTATGTGTTCATCTATGTGGGTGCCCTTGGAGGGCAGGAGAGGGTGTCTGATCCCCTGAAACTGGACTTCCAAGCAGAAGTGGGCCCGCTAGTGAGAGTGCTAGGACTCGAACCCAGGTCCTCTGGAAGGGCAACTTAGAGTTCTCAACCACTGGGCCACCTCTCCATACCCTGGAAATTATTCTTGTGTTTCAGCAGCCTCTTTACTTCTTCCTTCCTTCTTAACCATCCATCTGTCTCCTCTTATGGTGTAAAGAAAAAGATTAAAAGTGTTCTCAAAGAGAGGCTGCAAATGGGTGCTAAAAGCCCAAAGCAATGTGATTAACTTCTTTGCCTTATGCTAGGTGGTACCCACTAGCAGCCTACAAACTGATCTACTAAGTATGAATGTTGCAATTTGTACTCTCTAATTGCCAGGTAGGTAAGTACTTAGGGCACTGAGACCCAAATCAGTGCCCTAGGACGTCTGCGTACCACAGAGCCCTCAGCAGTGTTGCCCGGGTCTCTGAGACCTCACACATGCAATAACGTGATTTCGTCTGCAGGAAACACTCCCGGAGATCAGAGCATCCTTTGCGCCATCTTCTGTTGCTCTGGAGTTGCTCTGACATGAGGGAATGTTGATTCTTCAGTTTTTACATAACTGCCACTACACGGCCTCTTTGATTGCTCTTTTATTCCTTCCCAAATGCTTGCGATCCTTGGGTTCCTTCATTTCTATGCTGTCCTGATTGATATTTGTCCCTGCTCAGCCAAGTGATGAAGAGGTAGTTTGAGGACCATTGGCGGAACTGTTAGTGACAGTCTTCAGGCTGCCCGTTCTGGAGTGTGTCATATCAATCACACGGGACAACCCTTGCTTTCCCAACCCTTGGGTATCCAGGGACGAGACCAAGGATCGGGCGCTGTCAGAACGAGTGTTTACAAGTTCTCACTCAGCAGGAGGATTAGAGGAGTCTCTAGGGACTGCTAGCAAGAATAACTGAACATTAGGCAGAATCGGATGAAGCAAAATGAGCTCATGAAAACGCGTGGGTGGTGACTGGCACCAAGTCGGTTCTGGGCACATTTAAATGTCGGTGTGTCGTGACACGTTCTCCCGGGTATTTTCTGCCTCCACTGGGAACAGAGCAGGGACAGAAGACTCTTCAGAGACGCACGGCCTGTTTCCACCTCTGAGTGTGACAGGGATTCAGCAGAGGGAGCCTCAGACCCTCTCCTGCTCACGCATGGGCAACCTGAGCCCTTTTCAAATACGACACTAATGGGAAGAACGGAGCAAGAAAGTTTCCTCAAGCAATACCTGATGACAGCTTGCTGGGATGGTAAGAATCCGAGAAACAAAATACATACTGGTAACAGTAGATTGTGACCACAGAGTAAAATTCACTGGTGTTTGTGGTCATATAAATAATAAAGTAAGTAAGTGAATGGGGGACAAAATACACCTTTTCCCTAAAACAGAATTCCAGTTAGCAATTGTAGAAGGAAAAACAGAAATAGGAAACCACCATTGGACAGACAACTTTAATAACCACTGCCCCAGTTAAATCTGTGAATAGGGGCTGGAGAGGTGGCTCAGTGGTTAGGAGCAGTGACTGCCCTTCCTAAGGTCCTGAGTTCAAATCCCAGCAACCACATGGTGGCTCACAACCATCCGTAATGAGATCTGATGAGCCCTCTTCTGGTGTGTCTGAAGACAGCTACGGTGTACTTAGATATAATAATAAATAAATCCTTTTTAAAAATCTGTGAATAAAAGTTGGAGGAAGACCAGAATTTTCATCTTCCCCCCAAATATTTATTCACTACAAAGGGGAAGATGCATCTTCATGGCAGGAAGGGAGGGAAGAATACTTAGTGGCCAAGTGTAGCACCCAGTCATAGAACACACCGGGACCATTCACCCCCTGAAACGTGTATGAAGAGTCACTTGTGCAGGCACAATACACAATCCACAATTACAGGCCAGTAATCCTATTTGATCCTGAGAGAGCAGAACACAGCCCCCAGCAAAGGACGGACAACAAACAACTCTTCTCTATCCCATCGCATCTGTGCTGATCACTGTAGACCGTGAACTGGATGCATCCCTGTGAGAAAGTGCCTAGATGAGCCTCGCCCAGGTGGGAGAACCATCCCTGAATGTAAGCTGGGTTCCTGGGCTGCCTGAAAAGGAGGACGTTGAGGAAGCACTTCCTTGTGCCTCCCTCCGCTCCCCAAGTGCAGACACAATGCGGTCAGCTGCTTCAGCTCCCGCCGCTGTCTTGACCTTCTCCTCAGACTGGGTCAAAAATAAGCCTTTCCACAGGTTGCTTTTGTATTTTGCTGCAGCTCCTAGACGAGTAATGAGTCTAGTGTTCAGGTCATGGAGGATGAGAAAAGTTACATAGGCAAGTTCAGGATACAGGAGACTAGAGAAAAGCTAAATGCTGGAATCATGAACTGGAGTGTCAACAGGATCCCGGACTAGAAGGGTCTTCAACATAAAAAGCAGTGGAATTCGAGTGAGATCATTAGCTTGATAACTACCTTCCCGATATTAATCTCTCATTGTTGACAATTGGGTAATGCTTGTATCAGCAGAAACTGAGCACGGAGATGTATGAAGGGTTGGTTTTTTGTTTTGTTGTTGTTGTTGGTGGTGGTGGTGGTGGTGGTGTTGGTTTGGTTTGGTTTGGTTTGGTTTGGTTTGGTTTGGTTTGGTTTGGTTTGGTTTGGTTTGGTTTTTACAACTTTCAAATCTTAGGTTAGTTTAAAATGTAAGGCGTGTGAGCTAAGATAGTTTCACTCTTTGGCTATAGCAGCCCCAGTGTGTGACTGGAGTGAACAAGTTCTGGGATATCAGACACAGAACCCACAGGTGCCACTGACATTTTTCATGATTTTTCTACGTGTTGTGTCTAGATTACAGGTAGGATTGACTTAAATTCTATGAACAAAAGACCTCAAAGAATCAAAATTTATGAAAAATATATTACTACCATGAATTGTCACTACCAATGCGCAGGGCACCATGTCACGTGACATGAGCATCCCACTCCATCCCTCTCCACAGCAATTACTCTTAGGACCAAGCTAGGCATGGCGGAGGATGGTTTATCAAGCAAGGCATTGAGTGACACACTCAAGCTTACATAACTAGTGAATGGTGACAGCCAGGATTTGAACTCAGGTCTGTGGGTCTAATCGACATTGTTTATAACTACCAGGCCACCCTTTAACTCTATGGTGGTAAAAGGGAAAGGGAGGCCAAATCCAAGCCTTGTGTTTACTTTGAGAAAGAGATTAATACATAAAATGCCAAGAAAAGCTGCCCCTGGGCCTAGCGAGATAGCTTAATGGCTAAGAACACTCATTGCTCTTCCCGAGTTCCGAGTCTGAGACTGAGTACCCAGCACCCACATCGGGAGCTTCTGAGGCTGAGGCTGAGTACCCAGCACCCACATCGGGAGCTTTCGTCCAAGAGGTACACCTTCTTCTGGCCTCCTCGGGGCTTCATCACATGTACATACACATGCATGTAAATAAACAGTAAGTCGTCTTTTAAGAAAAAGGAGGAAGAGGAAGAAGAAGAGGGGGGTGCGGTGCTGGAGAGATGGCTCAGTGGTTAAGAGCACTGGCTGCTCGTCCAAAGGTCCTGAGTTCAATTCCCAGCAACCACATGGTGGCTCACAACCATCTGTAATGGGATCTGATGCCCTCTTCTGGTGTGTCTGAAGATAGCGCCAGTGTATACTCAAATACATAAAAAGGAGGAGGAGGAGGAGGAGGAGGAGGAGGAGGAGGAGGAGGAGGAGGAGGAGGAGAAATTAAAATACTCCCTTTGCTGGAAATTTCACTAGGACTTGAAGAATAGTTTGCAAACCTCATTGGAGGGCAAGATGGCTTAGCGAGGAAAGGAGCTTGCTGCCAAGCTTGAATACCTCGATTCAGTCCCTAGAAGCCGCATGGAGGAAGGAGAGAAATGACTCCCACAGGCTGCTCTCCGACCTCCACACCCCTATTCTGGTGCATGCAGGAGACTAGAGAAAAGCTAAATGCATGCTGGAATCGTGAATTGGAGTGTAGATAGGATCCCGGACTAGAAAGGTTCATCAACATAAAAAGCAGTGTCTGTGTCTGCGTCTGTGTGTGTCTGTGTGTGTCTGTGTGTGTCTGTGTGTGTCTGTGTGTGTGTCTGTATCTCTATGTTCATGTGTGTGTCTGTGTGTGTCTGTGTGTATCTTTATGTGCATGTGTGTGTCTGTGGTTGTCTGTGTATGTATGCCTGTATGTGTCTACATCTTACCCCCCTCTGCTCAGGCTAAGCTCGCCCTCAGCTCCCCTCTTGTCTCACGTGCCCTTACTCCTTCACTGAAACAGCAAAATCCTAGTCCAGCCTAACATGATTGGACCATTTCCTCATAATTCTTACATAAAACCAAGTGATTTTAATTCTCAGAATCACATCACAAAGAGCTCACTACGAGTCTGGAAGAAGCCCTGTTTCTGTTTTCTCGAAAGCCCCACAGGATCCTACAAGTCCGGCCCCAGCAGTTACGCTGGACTTTTTCACGTGACCTTGCCTGTCCCCATACTTTGCCTGCCTTGTGTCAAATCTTAGTTTCTAGCCACTTGATTTTACGGAGGAATTATGAGGAAACGGTCCAGTAACTGAGGCTGGACTAGAATCTGGGGCAATTGGTGCTGGATAGCTGGAGCTAAGAAATTAGCAGTGATTAAGAGGAGACCAACATCATTACGGCGTCATCCTCTGGGAAGTGTTTACTGAGTGCAGAAAGAAGCTTTGTTCCAGAGATGGACCATGGCTGTAAAGAGACACCATCGTGGTGTGAAGCATGGTGGCAGACTTCGGAACAAAGTGTAGAACTCTCAGCTCCCCCAGCACCATGCCTTCTGGATGCTGCCGTGCTGCCCACCGTGATGATAATGGACTGAGCCTCAGAAACGATATGCCAAGCCAAATTAAATATTGTCCTTTGCAAGAGTCGCCTTGATCATGGTGTCTCCTTACAGCAAAGGAAACCCTACCTATATACATTATATGCAATCAATATATGACTATATAGTTTGGGCCACAATTCAAGGATTTTGTTCAGCATCTCTAGGGTGAGACCCAGGGGCACACCCTTTTGAGACCCCACAAATAATCTCAGTGCACAACCCAGGCTGAGAACCACTGGCCCCAAAGAATGACAGCGCCTCGAAGCCTGCCTCTAAAGAACCAAAGACTCAACCATACACTAAACACCACAAGCCACTTGGTGACCGTTACGGTTTGATCTTGAATGACCTCCCAAACCCATGTGTTAACAGCTTGGTTCCCACTCTGGCATTAATGGTGGGTAGTGTGGCCCGGTCAGAAGGAGCTGGGTCACTGAAGGCGTGTCAGTGGAGGGGTTCTGATGGTTCTTTTTTCCTGTCTCTTTGCTTCCTGGGTCACAGAGGTGAGCAAGTTCCATACACCACAATGCAAATTCCTCCAGGATGTCCCGCTTCAACACAGGCTCAAAGCAGCAGGGCTGACGGATCATGCGCTGGGGTCCCTGAAGCTGTGGGTCACATTAAACCTTTCTGCCTTTTCGGTTGTTTATCTTGGGTGTTTCATTACAGTAATAGAAGGCTAACGAACCATTCCCTATGAGCAACAAAATCTTCACCAAATGTCCGATTGTCACCAGTGTCCCTCAGTTCTCAGTCTGGTCTGCCCGATAGAATCTCCTGAGAAGTGCTGAATGCATTGCTGATATTTGCACTCCCAAAGAACCTGAGGTAACTGTATGTTGCAGCTTGATTTTTTAAAAGCAAAAACAAAAACAAAACAAAACAAACAAAACAAAACAAAACA
Source organism: Apodemus agrarius (assembly GCA_964023405.1). Lineage (NCBI taxonomy): Eukaryota > Metazoa > Chordata > Mammalia > Rodentia > Muridae > Apodemus > Apodemus agrarius. Next base: position 151,249,674 of record OZ030006.1, on the reverse strand, counting down.
AAAAAAAAAAAAACCTGCTATCTCTAATGGACGGCTCAGTTTGAAAAGCTCTGAAGCCCAAATCTCACTACTGTTAACTAATTTCTCATTCTGTCTACTGGAGGATGCCCTAAGGTTGGATTTTTTTTCAAAGCCAACTCAGCCATTTTCTTCTCCAAGATAAACACCCACCTCTTTTCTCTTTCCTTCTGTGCTCTCTCTCCCCGTCTCCGCCATTTCTGCTGCTTGTCTCTGGGTGCTCTCCAGGTCCCAAACATCCCCTGTCCATCTCTGGCCTCTAAAATTTCCTCAAAGCTGTTCCATTCCTCATTCTCATTGCTGGGTTAGAGGAAGCTGATTTCACGGTCTCTGTCAGTCAAGAAATCCAGCAAGAAAATCAGTGTAGTGGTACATGCCTGTAATCCCAGCCTCGAGGAAGCTAAGACAGGAGGTATCATGAGTCCCTGGCCAGCCTGAGCTATTCACCTTGAACCTGTCTCTAAATAAATAAATAAATAAATAAATAAATAAATAAATGAAAAAGGAATGAGCACATCAAACAAGAGAATTCTACCTACAGAGTAGTAGACTAAGAGAAGCCTGGGATAGCCCAATAACCTGACCACTAGAATAGGGTGGACCACAAAAAGAGCATTGTGCAAGATTGACAAGGCAGAGAGAGAGGGGGAGAGAAGGAGAGAGAGAGAGAGAGAGAGAGAGAGAGAGAGAGAGAGAGAGAGAGAAGAACAAGGTACAGGTGTTTGAAATACAGTTAGAAGACTGAGAGGCTAACCCGGGAGGCAGAGCGTATTATAAGAATTGTCCTGGATGTGACCCTAAGAGTAGCCTTGAGCGGCCCAATGGCTTCCTGAGCTTTTCTCTCGCCTGTAACGAGAGCACGAGACTGGGCCCCCACCAGGTTGTACTTCAGCTCCGAGTCCTCCGTTCATATCTCGCCCAAACACGGGCACAGGAGGGTCGCTGGCGTGGGCGTTCCTTCCTCTTCTGCATCCCACACTCCTGTCTCCAGCAGCACCGGCCATCCCCAGAAACATTATTCGCCAAGTTACAAACATCAGTGATTACAGTCTAGACATCACCAAAGCTTCTGGAGACAGAAAGTTAGTGTCATGTGACCTGAGACAAAAGTCTAGGAGCATGTCCCTCACTCGGCAGATAATTAGGGTTGAGGTGGTGGTTAAAGAAGTTAAAGATATCTTCCTGGAGTCCGGAATACAACGACCACCCCTACCCCGACTCCGGACTACAGAACATCATCAAGATAGCACGGCGTTGCACGCATTCACGTGCATTCTTTTATTTAGTCTTGAGTAACAACCTAGAGAGGTTGGGGCTCAATCCATCCCCATTTCACAGTGAGAAACTGAGCTTTGGAAAGGACCAGGAAGCTGCCTGGGAACTGACTGAGAATCCGGATCCAGCAGGTTCTTCGACGCAGGCAGCAGGGGCAAAGTGGAGCGAGCGTTGCTTACACTGACACCTTCCAGTCCCGTGCCTGGGGTTTAATTCGTGGGTTTGTGCTCTTTTACATAAAGAGGGTGTCCATCGATTACCTGATTTCAGGGCCTATTAAATCTCATTCCAACACTGAACTCACCATCTCGAGGTTAGCATGTTATCTTATTTAGAAGTCCAGTCCGAACATTTTCCTTCGAACATGAACTCAAGGATTCTCCCATAGCTTTCCCGGATGCTGCTTCTAGACATTGCAGGCTGTGGTCCTGCTTTAGTCTTTTGAACATGGTTCCCTTGCCGTCTTCTCCATCTCCCTCCGCAACCGCCCGGTTCCTTTGGGCTGTGACTGTGGGCTTTCTCTCACCCTCGTAAACAAGCCTGTTGGAGTTTGGTTTTGCCCTGAGGCGTGTCTGTCCGTTTCTGGTCTTCAGTTGACATCCTTCTGCTCCTGCTGGTTCTTCCGGTTCTAGTGCTGGGCCCAGTTCCACTCTGCAGACAGCAGAGTGATGCCATTGCTGCCCAGGGAAGGGATGACTTGAAAAGAAAAAAGGAAGAGGGGACAGAAGAGATCTCCGTTGGCAGTTTTTTCTACCGCCATCCACTTTCTGCCAGAAACAGTTCCCAGCATTATCTTTTGTCTATGATGCTTTCTCTCCATCTTGACCTAGTAATGGGAATTCTGTTTCTCAGCTTGGCTCTTCTAAATGGAAAGCATGTTGACTTAAAGTTTACAACACACTGTTATGGGATATTGTTGGGGACTGACCTGTTGCTATGTATGCAAATGCTAAACTGAGAACCCTCCCCCACCCCCGACCGTCCAGATGAGTGTGTTCCCACATACACTGGTCTTTGTTCAGCAAACCCCGCTCGGCAATGTAAAGCTACTAGTTCATAAAAGGCTAGAGCGTGTGATTGGGCGGTAGAGCGAGAAAGGTGGGACTTGAGGATTAAGTGACAGGGTCTCAGAAGAAACCAGGGGGGATGGAAGAAGAGACAGAGAGAGGAGGCCGCTGTGAGGCCAGATGGATCATGAGCATGTGACCAAGAGAAATGCACCCTGAGGACAGGCTGGTGGAGAAACGCACCCCAGGGGAGACTCGAACAGCAATTAACTGAGGGGGACTGGTTTGGATGTAAGTGAGCACAGCATAGGATCTGCCCGATCTAGGCTCACAGCTTGCAACGAAAATACCAGGGCTTTGTGTCTTTCCTAGGAGCTAGCTAGAATAAATAATTTTAAAATTTTTACAGGATATATGTGTGGGTATAGTAAGATGATTACTAGAGTAAAGATTAGCATATCTACACTCTCATATTTTTATATTTTGTATGTATAAGATGTCTCCCTTAAAAAAATGTTCCAATCTTCTGTAGAGGAAGCAGGTGCAACACAGAAAAAAAAAAAATTAAATACCTTGGATTTAGAGTGAGCTAAAGCACTCCCCCCCCCCAAGGAGGGGGCCTCCCATTTGTGTCTCCTACAGCCTCGGTACCTCCCACGCAGCTGCAGCCATCTCCCGGGCGGGCGAGAAACGTATTGCTCAGCAAACAAATATTTACCACGCAGCGGTGGCTTAATTAGTCACACTGGAAACAAACAGAATGAAAGTGGGTGACTCGTATATGCCATTTCCCAGGCACGCTTTTCATCCAGGTATGGGGTATCTTCCTAGGGATGGATAGCATGCTTTCCTGTGAGTAACAGGAGCGTGGAAAGATTGATGCGTTTGGGGTCCCTAACCTTGGGTACCTTAGGAGTAAGATCTAAGGCACATGACTTAGGAGATAGGAATTAATTCACAAATTTAGGGAAGGTAAAGTATTAAGCATGATCCTGGGGGGAGGGAGAGAGAGAGAGAGAGAGAGAGAGAGAGAGAGAGAGAGAGAGAGAGAGAGAGTGTAGATGGGTCTGAGGCAAGTGACTACAGCAAGAGCTGCCTACCAGCAACCTAGAGCCTCAGCCTGGGGTGGAACCAGTTCACGGGTGTGGGGCAAGGTCATTTGAAACTGTGAATTCGCTTTCACTTTCTCCTCTGCCTCCTATATAGTCACACTTTACCCCCCAAGAAGCCCATTTACTGAGCCCCAACTGACACACCCCAAGGGCAAGATAGAAACTCATGAAGCACAGGGGGAAGGAATAACCTCAGCATGGGGGGATCCCCACATGTCCGCGTCTGGGAACGGCAGCCAGGAAGGGGAAACATGGCCACCTCTGTTCACAGCTCAGGAAGCAGAAGGCTGCCGAAGAAGAGAGTCGTGATGTGGCGAGGAAGCACGCTTAGTGGAAACTGGGCACACTGTCACCATTGTGACTGGTAAAGGCAAAGAAGGGTTGAAATCATTGCAAGTACAGATCTAGCCTGGGCTACGTGGTGAGTTCCAAGCACTCCGAGTTGGAGTGAGAACTTTGCCATGCACAGAAAGAAAGAAAAGAAGGCAGGGAGAGGGAGCGAGGGAGGGAAGGAGGGGGGAAGGAGGGAGGGAGGGAGGAAGAGAGGGAGGGAGGAAAAGAAGGAAGAAAGGAGGGAGGGAGAGAGGGATGGAGGAAGAGATGGAGGGAGGGAGAGAGGGAGGGAGGGAGGAAGGGAGAGAGAGGGGGAGAAGGGGAAGGAGGGAGAAAGGGAAGAAAGGAGGGAGGGAGGAATAGAGGAAAAGGTGGAGGGAGGGAGAGAGGGAGGGAGAGGAAGGAGAGAAGGAGGGAGGAAGAGAGGGAGAGGGAGGGGAGAGGGAGGGGAGAGGGAGGGAGGGAAGAAAGGAAAAGGCCACGATCTGACTCCTTCGTCTAGCGCTGTAATTATGCTTTACAATGTTGTTAAAATGGTGCAAACCATTCGGTGTGGACCAAAGAGCACACAGAAGCATTATGGAATTCACAACTCACAGCCGCAGATTTAATGAGATGCGGAAATTTTTTATTTATTTTTTTAAAGTAGAAACTACTGGCTTCATTAAATGCAGGAGATGGGCCATGGGGAAGTTATAAACCAAATTGCAGCCAGCTTATAAAATTTCAGCCCAAGCGAAATTGATTAGGTTTGCTCTTATGAATGCTAGAAAGCAAAGATGGAGCCTTCGCCGCCTCAGTCTTCTCGGGGAGATGTGCATAGAGTGGATTTTATGCCTAAGGACATTAGCAGCTCCTCCACGTCCCACAGCAGGGCATTGTCACGTGGACTATGTGGGCATAAAGGACAGCACGGCTTCTTGTGACCCAAGCCTCCGGCTCGGCCCTTCCTTCTTTGATGACCTCTCGGGTATGAGCAGAAGCTGTGAAGAGCCTCTAACCAAATGAAGAATAAGACAAAGAGGACATGAATTGTGACCGCATATGTGCGACCATGTCACATAAGCATGAAACATTGGTTTTAAGACACTGGCTCCCTCTTGCTGGCCTGAGGATTCTAGCAGCCTTGTAGATAGCACAGAAGCCAAGGAACCAGAGGTGGCCTCTGGCTGTTTTCCAGTTGAAAACTGACACCTAAGTCCAACAACCCACCCTAGCAAAGTTGTGTTCTAACCTCTGACCTGCCAGATCAGTTACTGACAGGCAGTTCACGTTCTACTTACTTGCTGTAGGCTACTAAGTTGTGTCATTGTTGGTTCTGGGTTTGATTCCCGAGATAGGATCTCGTGAAGCTCAGGCTGGTCTCAAGCTTGTGGTATAAACTCAAACTGATTCTCTTGCTTCTACCTCGCAGGCACTATTATGTTTCTGGTGATATTGTTAGACAGCAATAGAAATTAATACATCAAACCTGCTGGGCACAAATACATGTGACGAGTTATATTTACACTTTAGTTTAGGAATGACTATATATACACACATGTATAATGGAACGAAGCACAGGCTGGTGAGATGGCTCAGTGGGAAAAGAAAGGCACTTGCTGGCACATAAAGGCCTGAATTCAGTCCCCAGGGCACCCATGGTGGAAGGAGAGAAATGAATCCCATTGTCAACTGACCTCCACGTACACACCATGGCATGTACACACACGCAGGCACACGCATGTGCATACACACTCACGTACATGCGCGCACACACACACACAAATGCATTAACATGAAAGGCCCATGGCTAGTAATGGGAAGTGTGTGAACAGTATGCCGTAAGCCACTTAAATACAGCCAAGAGGAGAATAATCTCAAGGCCCCGGCCTTTCCTAACGCTAGTCATCTCACGACAGAGCAAAGATGCAAATACAGAATAGAAACTCTCAAAGTATTAAGACATCAGGAAGGTCCCTTTATTACTTTTCAGTGGGGAAGGTCATCCTAAGCAGGTCAGGGAAATAAAGAATTTTAACATTTTACAAGTTTATATCACAAAACTTAAGTTCTATCGTAGTCGGGCAGTGGTGGCGCATGCCTGTAATCCCAGCACTCTGGGAGGCAGAGGCAGGCGGAGTTCTGAGTTTGAGGCCAGCCTGGTCTACAGAGTGAGTTCCAGGACAGCCAGGGCTATACAGAGAAACCCTGTCTCGAAAAAAATCAAATCCAAAAACAAAAAAAAAAAAAGAAGAAGAAGTTCTATCGTAAAACTCTAAGATTGTAAGACTCACAGCAAGGTACTCCAATTTTCCACCAGAAAATAAAAGCCCATCATATGCATAGCTCTTAAAATCATTAAGAAATAATGAAATTAAGAATTAATGTGAGCTGGAGAAATGGCTCGTGGTTAAGAGCACTGACTGCTCTTCGGAAGGTCCTGAGTTCAAATCCCGGGGGCCACATGGCGGCTCACAACCATCTGTAATGAGATCTGACGCCCTCTTCTGGTGTGTCTGAAGACAGCTACAGTGTACTCATATAAATAAATAAATAAATAAATAAATAAATAAATAAATCTTTAAAATAAAGAATTAATGAAGGCCACGACTCTGCCTGCTTTCCCAGAGGCCTGCCAACATCAAGGACAGCCCCACCCCTAGGTAACATCCCTCCCCTAAGCTCCTGACCACCAAGCCCCCTGAAAGCACCCAACAACAGTAAACTGCACCCCATCCCCTGTGTTCCATCTACCACCCCATAATCCTGTCTGCTTTCCTGGAGGCCAGGCAGGTACCACGGACCCCAGGAGCAACTGTAATACCCAGAACCCCAGAGCCCAGGCTGGCCATAAAAACCCCAGTGGTAACATCCTATTGTACTAGAATCCCAGGCCACTCAGGGCAGAAGACCAAGAAGAAACATAAACCAAGGGGAAAAAGAAAACCAAAAAACACCCAACCAACAAAGATAAACTCAGAAATCAGCCCCTGAACCTACAATAACAACAAAACCCAGATGGTCAAAGGCCAGCATAGAAACACAGTCAAAACCAACCAGAGCAGTATGAAGCCACCAGAGCCCGGCTATCTTACAAGCCCTGCATACCCTAGCACAGCTGAAGCAAAGAAAATAACCTTAAATCTAATCTTATGAAGATAATGAGAACATTAAAGAAGAAATAAATAAATCCCTTAAAGAAATCCAAGACTATACAATCAAAGGGGAGAAGGTAGTAAGTAAAACTGTTCAAGACCTTAAAATGGAAATAGAAGCAATAAAGAAAACACAAATGGAGGGAATCCTGGAGATGGAAAACCTAAGTAAGAGAACAGGAACAACAGATACAAGCAGAATACAAGCGATGGAAGAGAGAATCTCAGGTGTAGACGATATGACAAAAGAAATCACTACATCAGTCAAAGAAAATGCTAAACCTATAAAGTTCCTGACACAAAATGTCTAGGAAATCTGGGACACTATGAAAAAATACCAAACCCAGGAATAATAGGAAGAGAAGGAGAAGACTCCCAATCCAAGGCCAAGAAAATATTTTCAACAAACTCATAGAAGAAAAATTCTTCAACAGAAAGAAAGAGATGCCTATAAATATACAAGAAACTTACAGAACACCAGGTAGATTGTACCAGAAAAGAAAATCCTACCATTACATAACAATCAAAACACTAAATGCACAGAACAAAGAAAAATATGAAAAGCTGCAAGGGAAAATGACCAAGTAACATATAAAGGCAATCCTGTCAGAAGTGCATCTGGCTTCTCAACAGAGACTCTAAAATCCAGGAGGGCCTGAGCAGACGTCTTACGGGCTCGAAGAGACCTCAAATGCCAGCACAGACTACTATACCCAGCACAATTTTCAATTAAAACAAAATGGATGATTTTCTCAATAAATACCACTTACCAAAGTTAAATCAAGATCAGGTAATCTATTTAAATATAACTCCTAAGGAAATAATTTCCTATAACTCCTAAGGAAATAGAAGCAGTCACTAAAAGTCTCCCAACCAAAGAAAGTCCAGAGCCAGATGGTTTTAGAGCAGAATTTTACCAAATTTTCAAAGAGTGAATACCAATACTCCTTAACTATTCCACAAAATAGAAACAAAAGGAACATTGCCAAACTCATTCTCAGATGCCACAATCACCCTGATACCTAAACCACACAAAGACTCAACAAAGAAAGAGAATTTCATACACACATTGATGCAAAAATAATAAAATATGAGCAAACTGCATCCAAAAACATATCAAAACCATCATCCACCATGATCCAGTAGGCTTCATCCCAGGGATGCAGGATGGTTCAACATACAAAAACCCATCCATGTAATCCACCTGAGAGAAAAAAAAAACACATGATCATCTCATTAGACAATGAAAACGCCTTTGACAAAATTCAACCCCCCTTTTCATGTTAAAAATATTTCAGAGATCAGGAATACAAAGTGCATACCTAAGTATAAGAAAAGCAATATACAGCAAGCCAATAAATGGAGAGAAACTTAAAACAATTCCACTAAACTCAGGGACAAGTCAAGGCTGCCCACTCTCTCGGTATCTATTCAACATAGTACTTAAACTTTTAAAGTAATAAGACAACTCAGGGAGACCAGGGGGATATAAATTAGATAGGAAGAAGTCAAAGTATCTCTATTCACGGGTGATATGATAGTATACATAAGCGACCCCCAAAAATTCTGCCTGAGAACTCCTACAGCTGATAAATACCTTCAGCAAAGTGTCTGGATACAAAATGAACCAAAAAAATTAGTAGTCCTCCTTTATACAAATGATGAACAGGTTGAGAAAGAAATTAGAGAACCCATACTCTTTACATTAGCCACAAAAATATAAAATATCTTGGTGTAACTCTAACCAAGGAAGTGAAAGACCTCTGTGCCAAGAATTTCAAGTCTCTGAAGAAAGAAATCAAGGAAGATAGAAGATAGAAAGATCTCCCATGTTCACAGATTGGTAAGATTAACATAGTAAAAATGACCATTGTACCAAAAGCAATCTATAGATTCACTTCAAAATTCCAAAACAATTCTTTAAGATTTAAATCTTTTCAATAATTCCTTTTTTATGTGCATTGATGCTTTGCTTGCATGTATGTTAGTGTGAGGATGTCAGATTCCCTGAAACTGGAGTAGCAAACCATTGTGAGCTGCCATGTGGGTGCTGGGAATTGAACCCAGGTCCTCTAGGAGAGCAGCCATCTCTCCAGTGCCACCACACAATGCAATTCTTTATAGACCTTGAAAGAGAACTCACAGCTGGATGGAGATCCTGCAGACCCCACCTGCTCTGGGCTCCACTTCAGCCTTCCAGCCCAGTATGTACCTGCACTTGGACACCTAGAAGAAGCAAGGTGCAAAGCCATAAGTGTGTGTGTATGTGTGTGTGTGTGTGTGTGTGTGTGTGTGTGTGTGTGAATGTGTATATGAATGTGTGTGTATGTGTATGAGTATGTGCATATGAGTATATGTGTATCAGTGTGTGTACAGTGTGTGTGAATGTGTGTGAGCATGTATATATGAGTGTGTGTATGTGTGTGAATGTGTGTGAGTGTGTGTGTGAATGTGTGTGTGTGAATGTGTGTGTGAATGTGTGTGAGTAGAGTATGTGTGAATGTGTGTGAGTCTGTGTATATGAGTGTGTGTGTGTGTGTGTATGTGTGTAGAGTGTATGTGTGTATGTACCGTATACGTGCATGTGCCCACACTGTCCTGGGAGAGTGTTGGACCCCTGGAGCTAGTATTGCAGGCGGTGGTTGAAAGCCCTCTGACGTGGGTGCTGAGAACCTAACCCAGACCTTCTGGGAGAGCGGAGAGCGTTCCAGCTCTCTCTCCCGCATCCAGGAAAGCATTCTTGAGATGGTTTGAAGGCACTTGAAAGAAAGTGGAGGTGATTTTAAATATGATACGAAGGTGTCTAGAGATGAACTAGAACTCTCTATTAAGCTCCATGATCAAATTAATGATCTCAGTCATACCGATGAGGGATCCTGTACCCGGAAGGGTGGTGCCACAAACGCAAACTGTGTGCAGTGTTCTCACTATATACAGTTGTTTGTATTCACTGGGATTGCTCAAAATGAATGTAAAGCTGTGGTCCTCCACCGTAGCTGCCTATTAAAATAAGCTGGGAGCTTCCTGATACATACATGGTCCTAGAGAGGGTGAGTCTGTGCTTTGCTTAGTGGTGCTTGGGGCTGCAGTGGACAGAGGGAGCCACTCTGCAGCTCGTGTGTGGTGAGGGCCCCACAGTTCTGCACGTCTCTAAAAATCTGAATTTTTTTTTGTATAAAGGAGAAAGATTTGCGGAATATAAATCACACCTCCGCCAAGCTATCCAGAAAGAGCGGCATCAACGCTTGCGGACTGCAGGGGCAACGGCAGGTTTGGTTGTGCATTTCAAAAGCTCTCCAGGTGATTCGGCTGTGTTGTCGGGACTGAGACCCACCAATTCAGTGATCTGAAACCACTTTACATAATGACTTGCTTGTTACCTAAAAATAGTAGGAAAACATGCTCCAAAGATCTAACATAACCTAAAGCTAAACCCCAGATTATCTGACCCGGAAATTCTATCCTGTTTATTTTATGTGAGTCTAGGGTTCTCATCTAGATTACTAAACATTTTAATTTATAGAACATTCTTCATCTCGAGCAGGTTCCCCAATACAAATTACCTGCATAGAGCCACCCCACTGCTTCTAAGGCTTCTAGGTGTGTTTTTTTCCCCACTGTGACACAGGCTCTAAAAATAAAGGTGCAGAAAGCTCATACCCAATTAGTGAATCTTTACCATATAAATGTTAATTAAATACTTTCTTCCTACCTATGATTAATACTATTTCTTCCTAATAAATACAACTAAAAAAAAGAAACAGGGTCACCCAGACAACCCAACAAATATAGGCACTTGTCACAAAAACCCAGCAAGATTCAATATCCAGAGGCCAAGATGGAGGAGAGGGCTCACTCGGGAGAATTGGCCTCTGATCTCCACACGCTGTGGCACACCTGCTCACATGCGTGGATGTGCACACGCTAATAATAGTCAATAGAATTAACTCTTAAAGAAAGAGTAATAGGTGATGCGCTTTTTAAAAATTCAAAATTAAAGTTTAATCATATGGCTTTTTTGTGGTGTGGGGTTTTAAAGGGGTTTGCTGTGGAAGAGTACGTAGGTGGATCAGGCTAAGGAATGCCGCAAGAATCACACCACACAACAAACACCACGATTTATTGGTGGGGGAGGGGCATGAAAGGCCGCCCCTGAGTGGGTACAACAGGGGGGTACAGCGCAGGCGTGATGACGCACCGGCTTTAAAACGGGGAGGGTATGGAGCATGCGCACTCGCAATGGTGGACCCCTGTCTCGTAAGTGATGATGAGTCGCACTGGCCTTAAGAAATGACGGGTCATGCCGGGCGGTGGTGGCGCACGCCTTTAATCCCAGCACTTGGGAGGCAGAGGCAGGCGGATTTCTGAGTTCGAGGCCAGCCTGGTCTACAGAGCTAGTTCCAGGACAGCCAGGGCTATACAGGGAAACCCTGTCTCGAAAAACCAAAAAAAAAAAAAAAAAAAAAAAAAAGAAATGACGGGTCACGGTGGCCTCTAAGAATGACTATGATTGAAGGCAGAGAGGAGGAATGCCTGATTCTGAAACGTGTGTCATTCCAACAGGTTTGGTGTGTGTGTGTGTGTGTGTGTGTGTGTGCAAGGCTCTCTTCTTTTATGACATATAATCTTCCAATCAGTGGTTGAGTGTGCCATGAAACAATTCCAGGTTTCCCAGGATTTTTACTCTCAACCACAAAATATGATTGCCAAGGTTTATTTCCTGGGAACCACATGTGCGTGCCCACATATATCACACATGTGCACACACGTGTATGTACACATACACACACACAATTAGTTAATTAATTACATATAATAAAAAATATTTTACAAGACATGCTTGATCTGAATTGAAGGACCACACAATGTTTAGGAAGTAAGACTTTTTTCTATTTTATTATTATTCTTTGAGGATTTCATACACATATGAATGTTCTATGGTCACAGCTACCAGCCATTTGCCCCTATTTTCCTCCTGGCACCCTACATACCTGTCCCTCTCCTCACATAACATCATCTTCCTCTTTTTCATGTCTTACCACATTGCATTAAACTAGTCCAAGGATGGAAACAGAGAAAGATGGGAAGAAAGGAAAGAAATCCTGCCCCTTCCGCTTCCCATTTTCCAGAAACACTATTTTAGTATCAGAAAATGTACTAGGCTGATCGATCGCACCTCATTGCCGTGCGAGATTAAGTCAAGTACAGGAGCTGCCCTTCCCAGTGGGGCATTTCCTCACCGAGGCTCCTTCTTCCAGCCTGACTCTAGCTTGTGTCAAGGTGACACAAACCTAGCCAGCGCACACCCTTCCCAGACCAGTCTCTCTCTTCCCGGTGCTCATCCTATGCCGCACGGTGGTGATCCAGGCCAAGAGAATCCGCCAGTCTCAAAGGCACACTAACATTCATTCTTTCCCTCGAATGCTAGAAATACCACCCGGCAAAGCCATATTCAAAGTAATAATGATGTGGTTTGATTTAAAGGGACCTGCTGCAAAAGCAACTTTCAGGGCCCTCGTGGAGAGGTGGCTCAGCAGTTAAGAGTCTTTGCCGCTCTTCTCAAGACTCAAGTTCAAGTCCCAGCACCCTCATTTGGATGCTTCAGTGACCAGCAGCCCCAGCTCCGGCAGGTCCTAGACCTGTGCTGAGGCAACCGAGGTGACGCCATCTTGTCCTGTTCTTCCTGTAACTCCACTTTGTGTCTGCTCAGGTTTCAGCCCCCGCTCGCCTGGGCAGCCATGCCCGCCTTGGCAGCACGTTCCCAGCCTGCCATGACCCTGGCTATGGTTCAGATGCACTGGCTAAATGTATAGCCAACCAGGTGTTAGTAGGTCCCCTGATCTGCACCCAGCGGTGTTGTTACTGTGCTGTAGTAAATGCAAGCTGTAAACACTGTCCGCTGAGCGTCCGTCAGTGCCGAGTTTGAGGGAAGAGCCTGCGCATGCTCACTGGCTTAAAGGACTCGAATTGGTCCTACATGCATGGCGGTCTGTAACTCTCTTGCCTGGACTCTAACAGCACGTACACACGCACATACTCACACACCAGCACATACATGTACACAGAATCAGCTTTTAAAAAAAATAAATTTTAAAATAAACAAAGCTTCTTTCTACATACATGAAGCTAGTTAAAACATGTGAAACTTTATTGGACCTGGTTTTAGGGTTATATGGGGCTTCAAGTTTTACACAATTTACAGTTTCCAGAATCCGCTGCCAAACTATTGTTTGGTCCTTTAGGAGGCGGGCTGTCACGCCTTTGAAACATGGGCTTCTATAATCCTTCCCTTCCTCCTACCTTCCCCGGTGACGTGCAAACGTACTACAGAATTAAAGGCAGTTTCCTCATAGTCACTGAACTGTATCCAGCAAACTAAGGAAAACAAATTGCTATTTCTTGGACCCCATTGAGGACAAAGGGCAGAGGTGGAAAGGAAGGGAAGGACTCATGCAATCATGCTGATCTCAAGGATCCGGCAGTGTCTGCCATGTTCCTCTCAGGTCGTGGGCAATCACAGATTGAATGTTTGCCTTCGGGATCTTCCAAGTATGACACACCAGAATTCACATTCTCACTGAGACTCAGGTCGGAGTCGGACGGGCAGAGCTGGCTCACAGCAGCCACTGCTCATGGCTTCTGCAGCAACACCAGGTGAAACAAACATCTGTGAGAGGATGATGTCGCCTCTTCTCCCCGAACTAGGGACCAGTAACTATTGCTGCCTTGTACCTCTGAATGTGAGGACTGCACGGTTATAACATACTTAACATACATACATTTATTTATTTATTTATTTATTTATTTATTTAGAGTCGCTGTATAATCCCTGCTGTCCTGGAACATTCTATATGGACAAGTCCGGCCTTGAACTCACAGAGATCCTCCTGCCTCTGCCTCCCAAGTGCTGGGATTAAATGAGTGCACCACCACAGCTAGCAGATTAAACTTCTTTTTCTCCCGCTGTTACCTGCATCAAGGTCTCTGTGATGAGAGCGCTGAGGACCAGCTTTGAAATCATTAAGCACATGAGCTGAGCTCTGATGAAGGAGAGGAACAGTAACTCTGTGGAGACAGGAAAGGCAAGAAGCCTAAGTCCAGTTTCAATGTGAACTTTTCAGTCTGCATACTTTTAAATCTTGGAAGAGAGTACTAATTTCTCTCATATTCTTATCAGACATCTAAATCTGTGGTGAAGACAAATCAAATTCTCTAAGTATAGAAAAAGTCATCTGAATCATCCAAATGACATATTTAAATTTTAAAATGCCAGAATGACAGGCAGCAATTCACGGGGACAGACCGTCTTGTGAGCATCCCAGCAGACAAATACTCTACAAAGAACGTGAATTCTTCCGCAGACAGTCACCCAGATCCAAAAGCCACACACGGGGACAGCCACCTTTCTCAGCATCCCCTAACTCTTCTCCTTCAGTAAAGGTGGTTAATAAACAAAGAATGGGTCGAAAAGACAATTTTTTTAATAGATTCTGGGCATCTATTGCTTACATTTTGAATTTTAAAAGGTTGGGCCACTCGACAAAGGGGAAATCATGCCTGCCATTGGAATCCTACCCCTCTACCCAGCCAGAGCTAGTAAAATCATCGATCTTGGAGGTGAGCCTATAACTGCCATTTTACTGAACCATCATAATTCCTAAATATTTGTCCTTATATCCACAGATAAGTTAGTCCCCCCCTTCATCAGCAAAACTTCTTTGTGCAACAGACAGAGAGCATTAGAGAAAAACACCAGCAATGAAAATGCAGCGTTGTGGAGCCCAGTCCCAAAGGACACATCTACAAAACAAACAACCCTGCAGCCAAGACTCAGGGAATATTGCAGAAGAGAGGGCCGGAGGATTGTGAGAGCCTGAGAAACGGGGACTTTGCTGTGAGCTGTTAGACGCTATGCCCACAACAGCCTAAACTCTCAACAAGATGACAGCCTTAACACGTGCTGAGCATGTACAACTACAGTACACAAGCTAACATGGATGTGGAGGAGGGGCAGGGTCCCACAAGGCTTCACCATACACAGAGAACTATGGGTAACTAAGGAATGCAGAGAATGGGATAAACAGTCCTCTGCAGAGAAGAGTACACCAACCTGTTATCCAATACCAAACGGTCAGCCCTGAAAGCATACGTCTAGGCAACACTAGACAGACTGAGCAGGCTGTATGAATGAGTGTTTTCTCTTCAGCTTTTGCCTTGGGGCCGTCACCTTGGTATGTATGATTTCCAAAATGGCAACTCCTAAGCATGCCCCCGGCAGGTGTTCTTAAATAACAACGCAAATTCATCAGAGAGTGTGGGACTGTAGAGCCTCTGGGTGTGAAACCGTTTTAATAAATCTGTTTTTAAAAAAGAAATGAAGGAAACGTATGTTCTCACTTTTTTCTAAAGATGCAACGGAATCCCTGCTGTTCTATAGATTATTTTTCTAGACATGTGTGTGCAACAGTCATTAATGAAAAAGAAGAGGCCATGAATTTGAAAGAGAACAGGGAGGGATAGATGGGAAGGCTTGGAGGAAAGGAAAGAGAAGTGAGAAATTAAATAATTACATCGTAATCTCAAAAATAGAAAAGATTTTTAAAAGAGTTGACTCGCCTTCAGTTCTTAACTCACAAGTACTTCAATAATTTTACAAAGAGCAAAAGGTATATATATATTAATTTTTTCTATAAAAATAACCAGATGGAGTTCTTTATAAAGTGACAACTTCCATATAGTTTAGCAAACTAGAAACCCATTAAATTGGGTAATTAGTTACCTCATAATTTCTACAGAAACCCTAAGCCAGTCACATTCATTGACCATAAGCCATTCTTAGCTCATTGACCCTAAGCCTTCCACTCATTGACCTAACGCATTCATTCACTCATTGACCCCAAGCCATTAGCTCATTGATCTTAAATCATTGACTCATTGACCCCAAGCCATTCATTCACTGAGATGAAAACTCAAGACACACAAGCACAGCCACACTTTCGAAACACCCCCAACGTGGAAATACGCAACGCCTTCCCTAGTGTTAAGGAAGGAACCAAAATCAGGCAGTGTGAGCCACAGAGAAAGCATCTGTAGAAACGGAGATTTTATTTCACAAAGCTTTTTTTCTTTTCTTTTCTTTTCCTAAGATACCTTTCAAGTTCGACTTCACACCCACCCCATCTGAAACTGGACAGTATCTCTCACTTCCAGTGCCTGGAAAACACTTCCTTAAAAGAGACTGGACAAAAAGGGGGGCAGAAACTACAAATACTTTCTAGTTCTGTTCAGTGCTTCCCTTTAAGAAGACAACTGCTGAGTTCAAATCAAACTGCACTTTTTTAAAAACTAAGTATAAGGCACTGGATAGAAGATGATCAGCCCCCTTCCTAGTAATACAACTTCTGCAGCTACCTCATTAACAACAAAACACAGACGGGGTTAGGGGTAGGAGAGGACACGACACAGCGCCATGTCTTCAAACATGCACTGTAGAGCCAGCACTGTAGAGTAAGACCAAATTATCCAACATGCAGAGGAAACATATTATCTATGTGAACAAAAGGAAAATGGAAAATATGTTCAGGTGATGATAGATAACTTCTTGGCGTACCAGGGAGGAATGGGATTTGTTTATCAAAAAGCAGAAAAAGCAAGATTCTACATGGATCTTTGCTGATGATGAAATTCTCTCTCATATACACTTATAACATATATATATATATATATATATATATATATGGGAAAAATAATCTATAAAACAGTCAGTAACCAAATGCATCTTTAGACAAAGTTAAAAACAAAACCATCCCCCCCCTTTAAAATAGATTTACTAGAACGGCTTCACATCCAGAGGACCTACAGCCCACACCCTCTGATGAGACCATGGTGTTATCCAACAGCCCCTGCTGGGGCATGTGGAGAAGCTGCCATGTTGGAAACACGTGCATCAAGTTGAGAACAGCAAGGTGAAAGCTGCTACTTGCCAGTCTTGCTCATGGCAATGCCTAAAGCACAGTGGGACCTGGGATATTTATGAATGAAGGTTTCCCCTCAAAAGTGTGCATCCCGGGGCTCAGTAGGATGTTCCCACTAGTCAGCATCCATGTTCCTTCCACAAACCTGGATCCACATGCCGTCACTTCTTTAAAATACAGACCCAAACAGACAGACTTCACAACCTAAAAGTCTGATCAGATAGATAGATAGATAGATAGATAGATAGATACATACATACATACATACATACATACATAGGTACATAGATGATAGTAACATACATACACACATTCATTCATACATACATAGATGATAGATGATAGATAAATATATGGATAGATGAGAGAAAGAGAGAGAGATCCTAAAATCTGATCTATTCCAATTTTTTTTAACATGATGACATCCTGCTGTGTAAGGTGGGATGATCTTCCTCTAAAGATGGAGTTGTCTTTTGAGAGGTTTTCTTCTTGGTTTAAGTAAGCACAAACAGCTGAGGTTTACAGACTTCCAACAGGGACAAGTCTGGCTTGCTCCCTCCTAGTCCCCCAGACCCTAATATCAGTATGGCCTTAAATGCTAGTCATCATGGAAAGCAAGCTGTACTCTGACTCGAGTTAATCCAACTAAGATGTAGGCAGTCAGTGCCTCTGGCTGGTACTACCCTTAGGCTGTAAGCCTCTACCTAACGTCAACTGGACTGCGAGTCATATGTCCTCTTTTTTTTCTCTTTTTTTTTATTTAAATTTTTATTTTCTATATTCTATGTTTACATTCCAAAGGCTTTCCCCTTTCCCAGTTCCCCCCCACCATAAGTCCCATAATTCCTCCCCCCCCCCAACTATTCCCCAATCATCCCACACACACACACGATTTCTCTGTTCTGGGTCTACAAAACTGGATCCAATCTTTTCAGGCCCAGGGTCCTCTCTCCTTTCTTCTTCTTGGGAATCATTTGACTTGCTAATTGTGCCTTGAGTATTTAGGGCTTCTGGGCTCATTAATATTCACTTATCAGTGATTGCATTTCATGTGTATTCTTTTGTGATTGGGTTAACTCACTCAGGATGATATTTTCCAGGTCTAACCATTTACTTACAAATTGCATGAATTCATTATTTTTAATTGCTGAGTAGTATTCCATTGTATAAATATACCACATTTTCTGTATCCATTCCTCCTTTGAGGGGTACTGAAGCCCATAGAGACCAAAGAACATGTGACTGAATGACAATTGGGTCAAGAAAGAAAACAAGAAGGAAATGTAACATTTCTAGATTTGAATGGAAATAAAAGCACAGTGTACCAAAACCTGGGGGGAAATGAAGGCAGTCCTGAGAGGACTATTTACAGAGCTAAGTGCCTGCATCAAAATTAATTAATTAAATTTTTACTCATATTCCCCCTTGCCCAGCATTTTTTGTCTTAGCCATTATGACTATCATAAGATGAAATCTCAAAGTAGTTTTAATGTGCACTTTCCTGATGTCTAAGAAGGCTGAACATTAAATATTTCCTGACCATGTATATTACTTTTTTTGAGAACTCTCTGCTCAGTTCCATGCCTCAGTTTTTAATTGGGTTGGCTGGACCCCAAATTAATAATTTAGTGATGTACCTGAAGGCTTTGGACAAACAAGAACAACACCCAAAAACAGTAGGTGGGAAGATATAATCAAAACCAGGGCTGAAATCAATACACTAGAAATAAAAAATACAAAGTATCAATGAGAAAAGGAGTTGGCTCTTTTAAAAGATTAATATAATTAACAAATCCATGACTAAATTAACCAACAAAAAAGAAGATCCGAATTAATGAAATTTGGAAATGAAAATGGAGACATTACAAGAGACACTGTGGGTTATTCAGAGAATCATAAGGAGATATTTGCAAATTTTATATTCCCTGAGCTGGAAAAATCTAAAGTAAAGGATAAATTTATAGACACAAATGGCATACAATACTTAACTCAAAATGGAGAAAATAATTTAAAAACATACATTAAAAACCACTGAGATATAAGCAGTAACGCAAAATCTTCCGACTAGCAAAAGTCCAGGGTCGGATGGATTCAGCACAGAATTCTATCAAAGAAGAACTAACACCAATACTCCTCAAGTTATGTCGTATAATAGAAAAAGAAGGAATATTTTCAAATCATTTTTATGAAAATGATGTTACTCTGATCCCCAAAACAGATGAAGATACAAGAACAACAAAACTGCAGGCCCACCTCCTTGGTAAACATTGACATAAAGATTCTCAACCAAATCCTTGTATGCCAAACTCTAGAAAAGGAGCATCCACCATGACCAAGACAGCTTCATCCCACGGATGCAGGGTAGGTAAATGCATGTAAATCAACAAATGCAATCTACCACATAGACTCAAAGACTGAGATCACGGAATCATCTCATTAGAAATGATTGTGAAAGAGCCCTTAGCAACATCCCACGTTCATCCAGAGTAAAACTAAATTGAGAACACAGCTCTCGTTCCATTTTCCTACCTGAATTTTGACAAAAAATATCAAAAACAAATATTGGGGAAAGAAAACAGCACATTCAACTATGCTGGTCCAACTTAACTATACATAGAAGAATATAACTAGATCTATGTCTCCCCTGCATGAACCTCAACTCCAAATGGATCAAGGATCACAACCTAAACCCTGATACCTTGATCTGTGCTCCAATTTACAGACACAGGAAAGCACTTGCTGAACCAGATGCTGATAACACAGGCATTAAGACCAACAATCACAAACAGGAGCTCATGAAATTAAAGGGTTTCTATGTAGCCGTGAGCGCTGTCATTCAAGTGAATAGGCAGCCCACAGAATAGGGAAAACAATTTTACCATCTGTGCATCTGACAGAGGGTTACTGTCTAAGAATATACAAAGAACAACAACAACAACAAAACCAAACACCAAGAAGACAGCTAACGCAATTAAAAATTGGAGCATGGAATTGTTTCAACAAAAACAAAAAAAAAAACAAAAAAAAAAAAAAAAACCAAGGAAATATGCATGGCCAAAAAACATTTAATCATTTAATGCTCAACCTTCTTAGACATCTGGAAATGCACATTAAAACTCTTTGAGATTTCATCTGATGATAGTCATAATGGCTAAGATAAAATAAAAAGCCGTGTGTTGGTGGTGCGTGTCTTTAATCCCATCACTCCAGAGGCAGAGAGGCAGGTGGGTCTCTGTGAATATGAGGGCAGCCTAATCAACATATCAAAATCCAAGCCAGCAAGAGTTACATAGTGAGACCCTATCTCAAAAACAAACAAACAGAGCCGGGCAGTGGTGGCGCACGCCTGTAATCCCAGCACTTGGGAGGCAGAGGCAGGCAGATTTCTGAGTTTGAGCCTAGCCTGGTCTACAGAGTGAGTTCCAGGACAGCCAAGGCTACACAGAAAAACCCTGTCTCGAAAAAACAAAAAACAAAAAAAAAAAACAAAACAAACAAATAAATAAATAAATGCACAAGGGGAAAAATGGGCATTCAACTGAATAAACATAAGATAGAAATTAAATGTATAAGCTGGTATTTAAAATAAAAGTTATGTAAGAGTCTGATGAAAGGAAAACAAGGCCAGAGTAATTTAAACACACACACGCAGGCACATGGACACGCAAGACATTTCTTTCTGGCTTCTCTAATATTAGATCAGGTAGGTATAAGGATGGTCACTAGAGATTGGAGACTCTTCTGTCTCCTCCTGTTGGAGATCTCTTCAATCTCCAGCTAGTCACAGAACAGCGTCATAATGGCTTTCGGGGTTTCCCTTCTAGCCACCCCAGGAGTCACTTCTTAACTCCCACTTCAGAGACTCTGACTTTAGCTGTGGGGCGGCTAACACCCAAGCCAAGATGTTTTCCTGAGTGTGCTGTGGTATGCAGGAACAGGTGCAGCGGCCTGAGATCAGTCTGGAAGACAGATCTAAGGCTCTAACCACACTGGGCATTTAACCCTCTGCGGGAGGGAAGAGCTGCAAGGAGAACCCCCTGGACCTGAACCTTAGAGCCCTCAACTACACAGAGACAAAACTGCAGGGCAGAGAAGGAGCTGTGGAAGTCGCCCTGCCCCCTGCTCCAGGCTAACAGCCCCCTCGGTTACCTGAGCCTGGAGGAAGAGCCTCCGCCCTCCCACCCCCAGCCCGGAGCGGAGCAGACTCCAAGTTTCAGCTCCTTGCCTTTCCTATCTCTCTGAACTCTTCTGTTATTCTATGGTGACCTTCATAGTGTCTTTCTCTCTTTGGTATAAAGACTGGCCTTTGTTTCCCTGTTTTCCTTGATCCTCAGGAGATATCATATCACACGAACCAGAGATAGAACTCTATGGTCAGTCTTAGCAGCAAGTACTTTAACCCGTTAAGCAATGTCAATGGTGGCCAGCACCTGGCATTTTAAATAGCTTTAAAACACCATTGAAGTCAATGTTGTTACAGTGCCACTGAAGACCCTTTAAGGAAAAGCTATTACTGAATGGGAAGGAGGAGGAGGAGGAGGAGGAGGAGGAGGAGGAGGAGGAGGAGAAGAAGAAGAAGAAGAAGAAGAAGAAGAAGAAGAAGAAGAAGAAGAAGAAGAAGAAGAAGAAGAAGAAGAAAAGGAGGAGGGGAGGGAGGAGGGGGAAGAGGAGGAAGAAGAGAGGGAAGAGGGGAGGGGAGGAGGAGGAAGAGGAGAGGGCGGAGGAAGGGAAGGAGGAGGAGGGGAAAGAAGAAGAAGAGTAAAAAGGAAACATGAGTCTGAGGTATGGTGGAGGAGAAAGTTTTTTATTGATATGTGGGAGAACATAGCCAGAGGGAGAGTCCAGAGTGGACATTACCAGACTGAACTGGGCCACACGGGAGAGGGGGAGGGGAAGGGAGAACACAGAGAGGGGAACCAGGTACAAAAGTACAAAAGGTCAGGTAACCAAAATGTCTGGATTATACAAGGAAGAGTTTATCGGGGAAGGACGGCCCAGCCTCCTGGGCTCCTGGGCTGGAGAGTTCAGGGGTAGAGGGAGGAGTATTCCAGCCACACCCTGTAATGGGAAGGAACTGAAGGATGCTGGGAGAACTTGCAGGCCAGGTCTGCTTTGATATATTAAACAGGCACTCGGCCATTGTCTGTGGTTTGAAGCTAACAGAGAATAGGCTCGCTGGCCCAGGGAGAGGCATTCAGTTGTGCTAGCTAAGGGACCCACCAAACACGAAGGCCGGTCCACCTTCAGTCCTGCTGGAGATAGGAGGAATGACTGTCCTTTTAATGATAATGTAATTCTTCCCAGAATTCTCACCCGCAAGCCTGACAACCTGAGTTCAATTCCCTAGACCCCACATAAAGGTGAGCGACTCCAGAAAGCGTCTTTAACTTCCCTGCCTGAGCCCACACACACAATAATAACAAAGGTTTTAAGAAACCAGTGAGCTGAGCATTAACTGGCATTGGTCCTTCCTCCTCTGGTTTTCACAGGTTTATTTACTATTTGATGTGTGGGGGTGCTTTGCCTGCATGTGTGACTGCACATCACATGTGTGCAGAAGCCAGAAAATGGTGTTGGATCCCCTGGAGTGACCGATGGTTGTGAACCACCATGTGGGTGCTGGGAATTGAACCCAGGTCCTCTGGAAGAGCAGCCAGGGAGTGCCCTTAACCTCTGAGCCATCCCTCCAGCCCCCATCATCTCTCTGCTTCTTGACTGAGGACATAATCTTACCAGCTACCTCAGACTCCTGAGACCTTGACTTCTCTGCTAAGATGGACTGTTCCCTTGAACTATCTTTAGTAGGAGGGGGGAAAAGATCTTCACATATGGACAATGCTAGGCCTCTCCTTACATCTTAACCTCACTACAGAACCCTGGATATGGACTAGGGGGAATCACCGATGTCTTTGTTCCTCTTCTCAATGTATCCACATTGAATAAATCTCCTTTTTCTAATTTCTATTAGATCTCTATCAAATCATCTGTCTTGATTGGTTTGTGGAAGAGAGGTGGCCTAACTTGGGTTGATGGTGCACAAGCTGCTACTCCAAATCAAGTAACAATACAGTGAATATGAAAGGACAGAAGGCACATTAGGGGCATCTGCCACTCACAGCAAGCTGACCTGAACAGAGAGGAAGCCATGGAAGGCCCTGGAGCTCCTGGAGTCATCTTATCACGAACACATTGTCTTATCACTTCACTCCGGCCACTAGCAGCTGTTCTTCACCGCTATTTAGTATAAGAAATATTAAATATGAGTCGCTTTTGTCAAATACTTTAAAACTTGAGTTTGGGACAAGGGAATGTTTTAGTCCTCTCCATCCACACCCAGTTTCCACAAAAGCCCCTCTGGCATTCCAGGAATCTGATGTCCTGGAGCAGAGACCCTTCCCCCTCCCTTCACTTCCTGGGTGCCCGTTCTTTAAAGACTGCCCGGTCGAATACGACCGTCTCAGCCAATGAGGTAAAGACACAAGTGGCCACCTAAGTGCGAGGTCTTCCAGTCACATCTTCTGGGTCAAGAGTGAAGTTTGCCTTGTCCTGGCACTTCAGGTGGGATGGTGGCCTCTTCGTGACACCAAACTCGCTTCTAACATTGGTGAAGCAGAAAGGTGAGTATTTGGAGTATTTGGACTTTGCTTTGGATTATTGTGAAAATCTGATCCTTGGAGGAAGTTTCTCCCTGGCTTTGCTTTCCTGATCCTGTTTGTTTGTTTGTTTGTTTGTGTTTCTTTGTTGCAGGGGCAGTATGAGCGAGCATGTGCCAGTGTTTTTTTGAGCGACTAGAAATTTGTCTGAACCACCATTGGCACTACCATGTGGTAGCTGGCTTTGTCTCTGGAAGTTCTCTTGAGCTATTTGGCTATCGTGTCATCTGTATGAAGGTCTCTCCCCATTTGGAAGCTCTCTTTGACAAGTCTGTAGTTCTCTTGCACTACTTGGTGTGTTTGCCATGTGACAGGAGAGGGCTTGGGGCCCTTGGACCATTAGATTCCGTAGAACCAGTTGAGATAAGGAAACAAGGATTTGGAGATCTCCGCCATGATTTCTGTAACTGAAAAATGTTACTCGGTGCCCGCTAGGGGGAGCTGTGCTTTATGAATGTGTTTTTGTTTTGTTTTGTTTTTTGAGACAGGGTTTCTCTGTGTAGCCCTGGCTGTCCTGGAACTCACTCTGTAGACCAGGCTGGCCTCGAACTCAGAAATCCGCCTGCCTCTACCTCCCAGGTGCTGGGATTACAGGCGTGCGCCACCACGCCCGGCTATGAATGTGTTTCTGGGTAAGAGCCCCTTGCGGCGGGCGGGGAACAGAGGAGTTCCCTTTGAAAGAGAAGACAGCTGGAAGGCAAGCCTTGGAAGAATCTGAAAGTAGAAGGGAAGCCGGACCTCAGGCTTGCCTGCGGAAAGCGTAACTAATGGAAACGTTAATTCCGATACTGGGATGCTTGAGCCTGACGCTTTCAAATGTTAATTCAAGAAACTGAGATGGAGAGGAAGAAATTATTACAGAAATTACAGAAGCTGGATAAAACTCAAGTCAAATCAAATAGCATCTGAAAACGCTTTATGCTGATAAAATGCCTCTAAATTATATACATTAAAAAATTCCATTTCTTAGATCCTTGCTTATCTTTTTTGTCATTTCCATACATGAGTGATAAATAAACCACTTTAATTAAGGCTATGATAAATAAAGAGATGGGTATGTCCGTCAAAGATCTTTGCACTAAATTTTCTTTTTTTAATGAAAATTACAGGACATATAGTTTCTACAAATAAAAAACATTTTAGGGATTTATTTTCTTTATTCTTAATTATATATAAGTGTGTATGCTGGCTTGTGGGTCCATGCATATGAGAATAGGTGCCCACAGAGGCCAGAGACCAGCTTTCTCCTTGTGTAGTAATAGTCTCAATGACCTATTCTGTAAGCCTTAACAAAAGGAGATAAAACTAATATGTTACATTTAAAGGCTGATTCGAAGCTGAAGAGCCGTCTCCATGGTTCAGAGCACCTAGGCATACCCATGACGAACTTTCCTTATTAGGCTAATTGAGGTGGGAAGACCCACCCTTCGTGTGGGCAGCACCTTCTAGTAGCAGCCCAGACACAAGGAAAGCCTTTGCTTTTTGCCTGCTTCTCTTAGCCTCTTGCCTGGAAGAGCATCTACCCTTTTGATGCTGTCACTGCAGCCACCATCTTTGCTGACAGCAGAACTCAGCTTCTCCAGCCTGCCAACATGAGCTGAAGACAAGCAGCTCTTGAGGAATCCTTCAGCCGCTGGTGAGTCGCTGAGGCAGTCAGCCCTGTGGCTAAGCACTAGCTGCTGGTCCTCAGTCTCTCGGTGTAAAGATGGCCATTGTTGGCCTATCCAGCCCATGCAGAGTAAGCAACTCTAATTAAACCCTTTTTAATACATATCCATCCTATCAGTTCAGTCCCTCTAGAGAAGCCTGATACAACTGTGAAACATGGAACATGACATTAAGTATATGAATGCATGGATTGTTTAATTCCCACCCTGCTCACCTCCCCGGTTGCTATTGGCTCCTCTGGATTCCACTCCCCACCCCCACCACAGACTTCACCCAAAATTTCTGTTCACACTAAATTTTTTTTCTGTAATCTTTTTCACCTGAAAATTAGTTTTACCATAACATAACTAAGCAGTTCCTCCCTTTTTAACCCCTTCAGCAGCGCATTAGCCATCTGGTGAAATCCAAACCCCTCAGCCTGTTGGAGACCTTCCACCTCTCTCCCAGTCTCCACCCCTGAGTGCTTGCTTCCCCAGCGCGGGAAAGCCACGTTTGCGGGACTTCATTCAACCTTGAATATTGTCTTTTCAGTGTACTTTCCCTGCAGGTAGCCTTCCCTCTAAGCCCCTCCCACCGGAAGGCTTACTCCCCGCCCCACAGCGCGGGTTTCACTCTCAGTTCCTGTAGCGCAAGCCCTCGCTATCTATGCACTTTGATTGTGTTTCATTAATCCACAAGCTTCCCAGCCACTGGCACTGTTTGGAGAAGAGGGGGAAACTTCAGGTGGCGCCTAGCTGGAAGAAGTGGGTGGAAGTGTAGCTTTGGAGGTTGAGGTGATCCCCGATCCCTTTCTTTCCTCCTCCCACGCCCCTTCTCTTTCTTTCTTTCAAGTTTCTCTCTTCCTGTCGACCGTCGGGGGAGGAACCTACTTCCGCTACACTTACACTGCCCTGATGTGCACCGGGTTCAATAACCGTGCATCCTCTGAGAGTGCCAGTCAGAGTCAGTCCTTCCTCCCTTAGGGCTGTTCTCGCAGATATCTTGGTCATGACTATGCAAAAGTGACACGAGACTGGATGATCACGCTGTATGTTCCAAGTAAATGTGTAATAAACTAAAGTCGGGGCTGAGGGTCTGGAGAGATGGCTCAGCTGTTAGACCACTCGCTGTTTTCCAGAGCATCTGGATTTGACTCCCAGGACCCATGTGGTTGCTCAAAACCGAGCTCTGATTCCAGTTCCGGAGGATCTGATGCCCTCTTGTGGCCTTCACCGGTACTTCATGGATAGATGTGATGCACAGATGACCGTGCAGCCCTCATACTCAAAAAAGAAAAATAAATCAAAAGAAGGCAGACTGAGAGTCAGTGGGGTTGTTCACGGGGTAAAATGGCTCGTTATACAACACGCCCGACCACCTGAGTTCGATCCTTGGATCCCGCAGTGGGATGAGAGAACCAATTTGCATATGCATGCCGTGGCAAACAGAGACGGACAGTAGTAATAAATAATAACAATAACAACAGTAATGTAATACAGTATTTATAATATAGCTAATAATGAGAAGAATATTTTAAGTTGAGCTGATTTTTAGCAAGTACTGAAGTGGGAATTTCTGGTTCCTTTGGAGACTCATTTGTGTCATGCGATGTTTTTCTGGAAACCATCTTATGAGAGGATGTTTTGCTGAAGCAGACACATGAGCGGATTTTTTTCTGAGAATAGATTCGTAGGGTTTTTCTAGAAGCTCTCTTGTGAGAGGGCGTGTGATATTGTGCTGGAGCAGAAGCTAGAGGGCGCCGTGACATTTAGAAAGAATATAAATATAACCCCAGAGACAGTGAGAAGACACGCCTGTGTTGGTCCTCCTTGCAATGCTTTGCTGATCTTTGCTTGTCGTGACTTCGTAGAGAGAAGTCCTTGCCACTCCTGCCTCGGTTCCTTCTGGACTGAGCCACTGCTAGGGATTTGTGCCTGGTGGTTTGGATTAGACTGCTAATATCCTGACGGCAAAGACTGGAATTGACCCCAAAGAACTATTTCTAAACAGGTCCACATCCCCCACTTCCTACTAACCTTTCTTTTCCCCCTAGCTTTGGTAGGTGGGCTAGAAAGGAGGTCGAGGCATTTAAAAACCCTTATTAAAGTAGGTTTTGGAAATTTTAAGCCTACACAGTACATACTAGTACAGTCACAGAGCTGTGAAACACTGAAATGCTTCCCTCCACTGTCCCTTCTCACCCCAGTTTCTCCTACAACCACTGATTCCGCTCTGACTGGAGTCCCAGTTTCCCAACTGAGTAGGTCGTGTCTTGTACTGACGGTCCCAATCAGGACGTGATCTAGCCAGAACCACTGGTGAAATTAACCATTGCAACTGAGGGAGACCTTTGTAGGGTCATCGCTGATGTTTTTAACAATTATTTTCATGCATCTCTTATTGCTCTAACAAAATACCTGAGGCCAAAGAGTGTGTCATAACATTTATTTGACTTAGAATGTTGAAGGCTAGAGTAGCCAACCAGCTTGGCACCGGCATGTTGTGTCCCGCCCACCCACCGTTTGCGGCACAGCAGGGTAGAGAAACAGAAAAAGAACTATTAGTGCACGGGAGAGAGATCCCTCGAACTGATTACCTCCCACTGGGCCTTGTCCCTTAAAAGTTCTGTCACCTAGACAGTGCCAAACTAAAGACCAAGCCTTCCGTGTGCGAGCCTTCAGGAGACAAACTACATCCAAGCCACAGCAATAATAATTCTTGCTTATAAATAGGGCTTAATTATGGTTTTTAAATTATTATTCTCATCGACATGCAGCAGACATGGGTACAGGAGCGGAGATGAGGGTCTATCACTCTCAGAAGGTGTGAGTGTATCTGTCAGGATCCAGTCTTCGTGTAAACCAAGAGATAGGCAGTTTCCCGCCTAGAAAACAGAGAGCACATGTCAGCACAAAAAATAAAAACAAAAAAGCATTCACAGTGAAACCACAGTGCAACGCGCATCCGCAAACATCCTGGCTCTTGCAACATGCACCAGTAAAGCTCCTGGCTCTTAGGTCAAGCACCTGACACTTAGGTCAGTGACCCACCTAGCCTTTCCCTCAGAGGGCCAAAATGGTGACGTGAGTGGAAATGAGATGGTGAAAAACCTGTGAGACTTAACTAAATCCAACTCTGGTTTTCGCAAGCAGATTCAGCCATGCACTGATTTAAGTCGGGAGTGCGTGTATTGCTGTGTTCCGTGGGGCTGCAGACTTCCTCCCTCGCTCTTTACAGAGGGTCTGCCAGTCCCTGCTGTATGTCAGGAAGACATTGGCAGCAATCAGAAACAAAGAGCTGGCCTCTAATAGAGATGCTGGAAAGAAACGAGAAAAAGCTGGCCAGAAGGGACGCCAGAGGATTTCAAGTACAATTGCATCTGCCTCTTTATCTTTCAAGTGGCCCAGCCTGCCTCTTAGCTGAGAGCCTTCTCTCATCACCTTTTGTGGAAGCCATTGTTCCCAGACAAGGGAAAAAAAAAATACAGCCAAGAAAGCTTTACAAAGACTCTCTGATCTGTCCTCACCCAGCCTTTTGCTTTTCTCTCCAGCATGCCCTCTGGAGTGATTGGTTTTAAGAGGTATTTGTTGGGTTTTACTAAATGTAAGCCATTGCTAGACATAAAAAGAAAGAAAGGAAGAAAGGGAAGAAGAAAGAAAGAAAGAGAGAGAGAGAGAGAGAGAGAGAGAGAGAGAGAGAGAAGGGCAGCCTTTTCCCCCCTCAAAGAGTAAATACGAAATGTGAAAGAAAGTTACATAAGCAAGCGATTAAGCATGCTCCAGATGCAAAGTCAGAAGCTCCCACAGGTCCCCCGGGGCCAAGCTGTAAAAGTCACGCACAACGGGAAGAGGCCATAAGCCGGGCTCTGCAACTAGGAAGGAAATGGCAGGCAGTACGTTTGGACTCTGTTACAAGTCCATAGGCATCCCTGCCATCTCAGGACCGAGAGAAGCACGTTGTAGCCGGAAGCAGTCACACGGAAGAAGCTGAAGAAGTCAGCGGGATGTAAGAAACAGGACACCTTAAAGGTGTCATGTAGCCGGGAATTCAGAGCGAGTGCATCATCGGATTTCAGGAACCCGGCCCCTCTCTCACCAGCGGTATCTGTGATTCCCGTAGGTACACTGCACATCCTTCCAAGTCACCTGCAAGTGTTTGAGGAAGAGGTCAGCACCCGCCAGTGTGTTCAGTGTCTCTGGAATGGGTGGGTCTGAAAAGTTCCCTCCTTCACCCAGTCCTCTCTTTAAACCTGGTTATGCCTATCCAAGAGTTACAACTCTGGCTTTAGAGAAGTTTCCCACAGAGTCTCAAGGGCACCAGAAACCTGGGCACTGAGCTGAGCATGTACAGTTCTAGACCAGAAGGCGTTTTCAAGAATTTTTAAAAAGAGGACTTTGTGTTCCCATTAAATTTTGCGGCTCCATTCAGGGTACGGAACCACAGTCCTCTTGGCGAGGACCCAGGTCGCCTCAGGCTCGGGGTTTACTAGAGGTCGCTAATCTAGGACCAGGAGCACTGCACATGACATGTCTCACCCAACAAACATGTGAATCATTGAAGCAGAACCATTTCCCATCCACAGGATTCCGGATGTAGGCACAGTAATGACCGAAGTCAGCCATCCCGACGTGGGCGATCACGGCAAAGAGTTCATAGTGTATCTCAGACTGGAGGGAGACAAACCCAGAGACAGTTCAGCCGCCGTGCCTCCTCTCGCAGACCGCCCTGGACAGCGAGACCTAGCCCCTCCCCTGCTCATTCTTTATTCTCTGATTACTCTAGGACAGGCACTGGTTCCTCAGTGGGCAAAATGAGGTCTAGGCAGCCACAAGTGCTTTGTAAATAACTGGATTGCAAAGGCGGGTGGGAGGCCGAAGGCTGAACCCCAAGTTTCTGGTTGGGAAATTGAGATTATGTTGATAACTGTGAAGTCAAATACAGAGAGCAGTATTTGGAAATAAAGACAGTGAATTTGATTCCAGGGATTTACTAAGCTCGACGGGGGGGGGGGGGGGGGAGGGGGGTGCTGTTGGGCGACGGGCAGGGACGACTGTCTGTTTGAGGTGATTGACCATGAGAGTTAATGAGATGACATTGGGGGGGAGGGTGAGTCAGATTAGACACAAAGGAGATGTGCATAATATGATGAGAAGAAAAGGGACAGACGGCAGACGTCATGGGAGAAAACCTGGGTAGACAGATGTGGTGGTTTGAATGAGACCGTACGTCCTGAGCATTTGAAGACTTGGTCCCCTGTGGTGGCTGTTTGGGAGGATTAGAAGGTGTGGCTTTGCAGGAAGAAGAATGTCACTAAGCTCTGCGGTGTCAAAACTTTCATCATCTCTAGAGCATTTTCTTCTCGTTGTTGTTCGTGGGTCAAGATATGAGCTCCCAGTTGCTATTCTAGCCACTGGCCGCCGGCTACCTCAGCTCCACCCTCATGGACTTTAACCCACTGAAACCATATGCCCAGAGTAAAAGTCTAGTTGCCTTGGTCATGGGGTCTTATCACAGCAATAGAAAACCGACTAGTTTAGAAATTGGTAACAGGAACAGGCTATTACTGGACAGTTCTGACCATAGTAAGGTTTTTTGCAGGAATGTGAAGGCTCTGGAGCTTTGAACTAGAAAAGTGGCTGAACACTGTGAGCAGGGCCTAATGAGCCATCCTAGTAGGAGTTTGGAAGTCACTGGTGCTGAGAACTATGCAAGGGTCTCAGCTCACAAAGTTTCAGAGGGGAAGAATACTAGCAACTCAGGTCTAGACCTCTCGTGTGCGATTTTGGCAAACAATGGGGCTGATTTCTGCCCAGACCCTAAGAACTTGTCTGAGGCTGAATGTATCAAGCTATGGATTAATTTCTCTGGCAGAGGAGATTTCGAAACAGCCTGATATTGATTCTGTCGAGCAGTTATTAGGAATCACTCTTAGGCAGGTCTACAGTGACAAAAGAGAAAACAGAGCAGAAAGGAAAACAAAAGTACAAATTGGAAAGAAAAAAAAGACACTGGCGAGCTCAATGTTACAGCCACGGCATGTGCTGCAAAGGAGTCTGTAATTGTTAAGATTAGCACCATTAGGGAGGGGCCGAACCCCCGCAGTGGAATAAGTACTATCAGAGCCACACCCCACCCAACTAAGCCTGTAACTTGTGAAAGGAAAAGGCCTAACGAATTTTCTAGAAAAAAAAAAAAAAAAAGAACAACCGCAACTGGAAATGTGACCTGAAGGGTCCCGGGTCCATTCCGAGTTGGTGGCCAAACTTAGCAGTGCCATGCTGGCTTAGCAGTGCCATGCTGGCTTAGCAGTGCCATGCTGGCTTAGCAATGCCATGCTGGCTTAGCAGTGCCATGCTGGCTTAGCAGTGCCATGCTGGCTTAGCAGTGCCATGCTGGCTTAGCAATGCCATGCTGGCTTAGCAGTGCCATGCTGGCTTAGCAATGCCATGCTGGCTTAGCAGTGCCATGCTGGCTTAGCAGTGCCATGCTGGCTTAGCAATGCCATGCTGGCTTAGCAGTGCCATGCTGGCTTAGCAGTGCCATGCTGGCTTAGCAATGCCATGCTGGCTTAGCAGTGCCATGCTGGCTTAGCAGTGCCATGCTGGCTTAGCAGTGCCATGCTGGCTTAGCAGTGCCATGCTGGCTTAAGAGTCATGAAGGATCCAAGCAAAGGTATCGTGGATCTTCTGCAGCTTCAGAGAGCCCCTGAGGCCAAGTGTGCAGCCGAGGGGTCCCTGCAGTGGAGGCCCTGGGAGGCCACTGGGTGACGCCTGAGCTGCGTTGGATACACCAAGACAAGACGTTAGACGCGCCAGAGCTGTGCCACGGCACAGGGATGGAGCCACACAAGAGAGAGACAGCAAAGCGGGAGGGGCAGAGTGATCTGAGCCCTTGACTCGGACACGGAGCTACGGAGTTCAGAGTCTGCTTTGCTTCGGTTTCAGCCTCGCTTCCGTCCTCACTCCTCGCTATGCCCCCATTCCTCCATTTTCGGAATCCCGGTGTATATTCTGTGCCATTTTATGTTTGGGGTATGGAACTTGTTTTCTTATTTTATAGGGAGTCATAACTAAGAGACTACTGTGAGTCTCAGAAGAGACTTGTACTCTGGACTTTTAAACAGTGTTGGGACTTGAGTCATGCTTGACCGGATACTTGGAAGTAGTGGGCGCTGGGCAGGAGAGTGGGACCTGCTGGGACTAGGCGCAGAGGCCTGGCAGGGTGATACTATATTTTAACAATTTCCACTACAGGGACTGAGAAAGGCTGTGGAGCCTTTGAAGTCGGACTAATGCATTCTGCATTATCGTATGACAAGCCTGTGGGGCCCAGGGAGCGGAATGTGGTCATTTGAATGAGATATCCTCCATTAAGTTTTGAGAATTAAATACTTGGTTCCCATTGGTGCCTGCTTGGGGAGAATTATGGGCATGGCCTTCCTTGAGGAAGTATATCCCCAGGAGTGGACTTTGAGGTTTAAAAGCATTCCACTTCCTGTTTGCTGTTCCGGATGCAAGCTCTCAGCCACTGATCACGTGTCCCACCACCTACCACCTCCATGGTCTCTACATCTCTTGAACCATAAGCCCAAGGTAAACTCTTTCTCCTATAAGTTTCCCAGGTTGTGATGTTTTTACAACAGAAATAGAAAAGTAACCACACAACAGACATCAGGAAAGCAGTGTCACTATCACAGATCAAAGCACCCATTAGAGCTGACAGTAAATCATGCCACCCCCTCAAAACCTCAGGAAATCAAGATAAGAGAAAATTTCCTGTGATAAAGGAAGAGTGTTGAGCCAAATCGCCACATTAATCAAAACACCCTCCTGAAGTTTCATGTGTGCACTCTGCCTGAGAGGCTTGGGGCCTGGAGCCCAGGTCCCATATCTCTGCAGCCGGCATCCCTCAGTGCTGCAGCCGGCATCCCTCAGTGCTGCATGCGGTCTGGGGTACAGTTCATCCCCAGGTACCAAGAAGAGAACGTGAACCCACAGCCAACCTCTCCGGTAAGTCACTAGCACCTCACCCCTGGGAGAGCAGCCATTGGAAGCACCAGACAGTCAAGCAAAAGCACCGCAGAGAGGCAGATGAGGAACCTCCAGTGTTAATGGGATTGGGGGAGCCAGCAGCCAGGAGGCCCTACAGGTTGCCATGGCAATAGTAATGGAATACATCATCCCCAAAAGATGGCTACAGTTTCTCCTCTTTGCATCATGTCCTATTACAATATATATTTACAATTACAATTATATACAATGTATAATTACAATTGCACCATCGATAACTCTATCTAAGGAACTTCTAGTAAGTTCTGTCTTCTGAGGAGATGGAAGATGAGGTTCTAACCTACCATAACCTGATCCTTAAAGAAAACTGGGAAAAAATGAGAATAACCAAAAAGGAATAAAATCATCGTTTAGGGTCTCCATTGCAGTGAAGAGACACCACAACCAATGCAGCTCTTACAAGGACGACATGTAGTTGGAGCTGGCTTACAGGTTCAGCCCATTATCATCACAGTGGGAGCACAGCTGCTTCCAGGCAGGCATGCAGCTGGAGGAGCTGAAAGTTCTGCATTTTGATCCAAACGCAGACAGGAGCAGACTGGCTTCCAGGCAGCTAGGAGGAGGGTCTCTCAAAGCCCACCCGCCGCCACCTTGACACACTTCCTCCAACAAAGCCACACCTACTCCAACAAGGGCACGCCTCTTTAATAGTGCCAGTCCCTGGGCCAAGCATGTTTAAAACCACCACATTCATTAATTGGTAATAAATAAATACATGATTTGGTTTTTAAAAAGGAATATGTAGAAAAATGACTAGTTTACAACATATCGTTCTGAAAGTTAGCATCTGGGGCTGAGGGTAAGAACACTTGCTTCTCTAGCAGACGACCACATCAGACAGTTTACAGTCATCCTTAACTCCAGCTCTAGGGGACCAGACATCCTCATGAGCACCTGCACAAATGCAGCACGCACATACACATTCAGACATGCGCACACATATACATACACACATACATACATATACCACACACACACATACACATGCACACACACTAATATAGATAGGGCTAGAGAGATGACTCACTGGTTAAGAGTACAGGCTGCTGTTCTAGGGTCCCAGAACTCCTGTGGTAGCTCACAACCATCTAAATCCAGGGGACCCTATGCCTTCTTCTGACCTCCATGGGCATTAGACATGCACATGACACACATACATACATGCAAACAAAATACACACATAAAAATAAAATAAGGGAATCTTTAAAAAATAATTTAAAAAAACAAATCTTTAAAGTTGGCATCCAAGAAACATGAGAAGTCTTGTCGGGCAGCCCGGTGTGTGTGTAGACTTTGCTAACTTTGAGTAGTACCGTGCCTGCGTATCCTTCTGTGACTCTCTGTTCTACAGGTAAACTCAGTTGTGGACATTCATAAGTAAAACACCTACATGCTTTCAGACTCCCCCCCCAAAAAAAAAAAACAAAAGGTAACTTTCCACCTACAAAAGTTAGTCATAGCCTAAAATGGATACAAACCGACTAAGACGGTGGATAATTACCAGGGCTAGTTTCCAGCATAGCAACTATCATAAATAACAATGTGTTGAACACTGGAAATTGTTTAAAATAATTTAAGTAATCTCACTACTAAGATATGCTTGCAAAGTAATAGATGTATTACCTAATTATTCCACAATGTATGTACACATACAATGTAGTACACATACAATGTATGTATCACATTGCATACCATTTATACTATTTTGATTTGTTTGGGGGTGTGGCTTTGTTTTGTTTTGCTTGTTTTGCTGAGATAAGGTTTCTCTATTATGTATACCTGACTATCTTAAAACTTGCTATGTAGACCAGGGTGGCCTTGAACTCATAGAAATCCTCCCCCCTCTGCTTCCAGAGTGCTGGGACTAAAGGTGTCTGCCACCACACCCAGCATGACTTTTGTTGGTTACAAATTAATTAAATTTAGGCTAGCAAAATGGCTCAGCAGGTTAAGGCACTTGCCACCCAAACCCAGTGAGTTTAATCTCCAGAAACACACAAAAGCAGATGGAGAGGACAAGTCCACAAAACCAGCCTCCAGCCTCCATGAGTGTGCACACAACTGTGTGTGCACCACCGGAAAAGATACAAATTTAAGGATAAAAGTTAATAAAAGTTTATGTTTCCTTAGGTCTTTTTTTTTTAATTACTTATTTGATGCTGTGTGTGCTAAGTGTGTGTGTGCATGAATGTGTGCATGCAAGTGTGTGTGCACAGTACGTGTGTGTGTGTGTGTGTGTGTGTGTGTGTGTGTGTGTGTGTACAGTGTTATGTTGCAGTGTGTGTGCATGGTGTTGTGTTGCAGTGTGTGTGCATGGTGTTGTGTTGCAGTGTGTGTGCATGGTGTTGTGTTGCAGCGTGTGCGTGCACATATGTGCGCATGCATGTGTGTGTGTGTGTGTGTGTGTGTGTGTGTGCGCGCGCGCACGCAGATCTAAGTGCACAGTGGGTGTGGACAGCAGGGAACAGCTTGGAGGGCCGGCTCTCCCTCTCTGCCATCGGGTAGATGGAGTGCAGGCCACCAGGCTCGTCCTCCAGCACCGTCACCTGCTGAGCCACCTCTCCAGCACTCTATCAGTTTAGGGCAGGGCTTTACTATGTACCACAGGCTGTCTTCACCCTCCTGGCTCACAAACCATACATGCTGCCAACTTCCCAAGAACTAAAATTATAAGTGCAAGCCCCCATACCTACCTAGATTTGATTTTTTTTCAAGTGAACAAACTGACATTCTCTGTAGAGAAGTTTTTTTTTAATAAAAGAATACTTTACATAGCTTCTCCATATAGGCAAACAGTGTCCCCTACCTGTTTCTTGAGAAATCATAACAACACAGGAAAGAGGGCAAAAGCCCCAAGAAGAGGACAGGTGGACAAAATGGAGGACACTGAGTGCCTGTGGGGTGTTTGTGTCTGTATTTGTGTGTATGCATGGCATGCATGGTGTGTGGTGTGATGTTTGTGTGTGTGGTGTGTGTGTGGTGTCTGTGTGTGTGGTCTGATGTTTGTGTGTGTGGTGTCTGTGTGGTGTCTGTGTGTGTGGTGTGTGGTGTCTGTGCATGTGTGATGTGTGTGTGAGTAGCATGGTGTGGGGGGGTGTGGGGGAGTGTCTGTGTGTGCCTCTGTGTGTGTGCATGGTGTGGGGGGGTCTAGGAGAGTGTGTGTGTGTGCCTCTGTGTGTGTGGTGTCTGTATGTGTATGTGTGTGTGGTAGGGGTGGTATGGGATGTGGGTGTGGTGTCTGTATGTATGTGTGTGTGTGTGTGTGTGTGTGTGTGTGTGTGTGGTGGGGTGTCTGTGTGGGTATGGAGTGTCTGTGTGTGTGTTTGTGTGGCAACTTTTGTTGCCAAAATATTTGTTTCAAGGAAAGTAGTATCTGGATATGATGATCAAGTTACAAAAAGGCTTGGGGACTGTGGTAAAGCAGCCAAATGATTCACCCTCGTCCAGGTGGACTTCAATAAACCAGCAGGGTGCTCCCCATGGCTTGCTCAGCTTACTTTCTTATACAACTCAGGATGAGCCACCGAGAGGTGGCACCGCCCACATCAATCATCAATCAAGGAAATGCCCCACCAGGCTTCCCCCAGGCCAAAGGGATGTGGTCAATTCCTCAGCCGAGCTCAGCTCTTCCCAGGTAGCTCAGGCTTGTGTCAAGCTGACTTGACATGTGGAGGTCGAGGCTGGCTGGGAATGTGGGGTTAAAACAGCCAACTGGGTGACAGACAGGGGCTGGTTATAGATGTCCCCCACTCTTTTGATTAGATCTGAAATTTT
The DNA here is from genome assembly GCA_964023405.1 of Apodemus agrarius. Classification (NCBI taxonomy): domain Eukaryota; kingdom Metazoa; phylum Chordata; class Mammalia; order Rodentia; family Muridae; genus Apodemus; species Apodemus agrarius. The sequence goes on along the minus strand of OZ030006.1, from coordinate 151,212,675 downwards.
CCATAGTGAAATCTTTTTTAAATAGAAAGGAATGTAAATGCACTGCACAGTCAGACTGAGCAGGAAAATGAGAAGGAGAGCAAAGGAGAACACCCTGAAACACAGACAGACACCTAATAGGTAGAGACGAGCTTCGGATTTTAATACCGTGGTTCCGGCGCACGGACAGGCAAACAGACCGATCTAGCAGAAGAAACAGCCCAGCAATGGAGCCATGTATGTGAGATCTGTCGCTTGCAACTGTAGCATTTCCCACTTCCAACCCACAGTAGGGAGATGACCCACCACGGCTTCAGATCGATATAGGTTTGATCATTAAATATTGCTTAAGAAAGAAAGTCTGTCTCAGGCTGGCGAGACAGCTCAGCAGGTGAAGGCGATTGCTGCCAAGACTGACGGCAAGGGTTCAGTCGTGATCTTTGTCCCTGTCTCCTCACAGCCTGCTGAGTTACAGAGCAAGCCTCTGGCACGGACTTGGTCCTCACAACTGTCGGCTGTAAGAGTGAGCGTGTCCAGCCAGCAGCAGAGGATGGATGGTTACATCAGAAGAACACAGACTCTGCTGGGGTGCGTAGGGGTGGACGGCAAGCCTCACCTGTTCCTCGGTATCACCGAGGTCTTTCTCGGTTGGCAGAACCTGACTGAAATCCAAGCTCTGAGGGAAATACACTGAGTGGCAGATCTTTTCCGTCTGTGAGTTCCCCACAGAGAATCTCATGAGGTGGATGGTCAAGGTTTGGGGTAAATAAGTCAGCTTCAGAACCTGAGAAGACAAAACGAAATGAAGATGAAGTCCTGGGGTACCTGCAAGACTTGTGACTGAGTGTCACCCACCACACATCTCCACAGAAGGCCTCAGCTCAGGTACAGGAACTTCCTGTGAGACGTCCTCTACGCATCTAACCCTAAGGAGGGAAACCCTACCTACTGTTCCCAAACCTTCTCCTCTTGTCCCTCAAAAGTTCTTCCTGTCCCTCTCAGTGGTAAGGTCTGGGATGCCAAGTCTGAAGTTGTGCAAATGAGAAGCCCCAGGACCCCAGGTACCCAGATTCCCTATGTCAGCCATTATGAAATGCCCTTAAGGGCCCTGCGGAGACTTGTCAGGAAACCCCGTGGGGCAACCCCAGAGCAGTGAAGCGTCTGGGTGGAAGGAATACCTGTTTCCAAGGTGTCTTCTTCCCACAGCTCTCACAGAAGCACTTGTCTGAGCTTGCTAACTCTTTGGGCTGGAAGAAACATCTCAAGGCATCCTCCTGCCCCACCCAGGAGAACAAGGAAAAGGTACTGATCATGCTTCCCATCTCAGAGACAGCCCTCTCCCCGTGCTGGTGGAGACCCAAGCTGCCCTTTGGTCCCCACTCCCCGTAAGTGGGCACATGTGACACACAGGGCAGAATTTCAGAGAGTACCCACTGGAGGGAGGGACAAAACTGGGAGGGTGTTGCCAGAGGGCAAAAGGGAAACAGAAAAAAGCACCCTCGCCCGAGTCAAAGGAGAGATTGGCGCAGTGTATACATGGGCGGCTTTGCAAATGTTTTATTACATTTTTTTTTTCTGATTATGGTAGGGAGGCAACACATGCCAAGGCATGTATGTGGAGAACAGGAACTTGTTCTCTAGCTCCCTTCCACCATGTAAGACCCAGGGATCAAACTCAGGTCATAACGCTTGGCAGCAAGCCCCTTTATAGGCTGTACCTTCTTGCTGGCCCACGAGTTATTTTTACAAAATGCAAGGGTAGGTAATAGAAGCAAGGGGAAACGGGCCACCTCGGGGATACACAAAGTCACCGACAAGGAGTCTCTCACCAGGGTCTTCAGAGGCTTTGAGTCCGTATCAAAAAGAGGAAGGGACAGAGTGAGCTGCCCGCTCCTCTGGCTGCTCTCAGCTGCACAGCCCACGCATGTCAGGGACTCCTGCATCCAGATTGTGAACAGACCCTGCAGCCGCTCTGCCTGCAAGTAGAGAGCAAGGAGGTAAGATGACCTAGAAGTCACTGTAGGTCAGGGTGGGACGTGGTTTTTTTTGTTTTTTTGTTTGTTTGTTTGTTTGTTTTTTGTTTGTTTTGTTTTTAACAGCCGACACAAAACTTCTTCCCCGCACATAAAGGTGCACACCAGGAAGCTACACCACGCAGCGCCGGACTCCTCGCCCGCAGCGCACACAGCAGGGGAGCGGGTCCCACAGGCAACGTCTCACGTCTCGGACGTCTCCAGATCCCAGCCCTTACCAAGTCTCTGTCCGTGATCTGGTCCTTCGTCAGGTTCCAGATTGTAAGGTAGAGATGAGCAGCGTCGTGCTGGACAAACACTGGTCAGAGGGAAAGGCCATTAGTAAGGAGACGCGAGCCCTTGCAGAGCCACCAGGGCGCCGCCCACATGAGCACTCGGCACCTTGTCCTTGCCTAGCTTTCCCTCGTTTTCAAAAAAGACTAAGTGAAAACTAAGCTTGGTGTTGATTCTTTTTTTTTTTTCTTTAAGAGTTTTTCGTAGAACTAGGGTCATAATGCCACCACTTTCTCTCACCATCCTCTCTCTCAGCGGACCCACAGAACCCAACTATTTTCTCCCATTTTTCTGCTGAGCAGGTACAACGGCTGGACTCTTCCGCCCCCTGGTGGTAAGTTTTATTCACGTCACTAAAAGCGGGGCCTCTTGCTAATCTGGCCTGGTTTCCCCAAAGGTGCCAGGGAGTAAACAAGCGAAGAGAAAAGGCCAATATCCGTGTTAGATGATCCTAGCCGAGACGAGCAGGAACTCTGCAGGGGAACTGTCTACCTGTCATATAAAGTAGGCCTGAAACCGGGAACGGACACAACTGACTGTAATGGTGTTAATCCGAGGAAGTGGGAAGTCAGAGAGAAACATGCTGTGGTCTGTTTCACCAAAGGGCAGACCTGGGCCAGAACGCAAAGACATCTCAGGCCAAGGCAGCTTCTCAGAACATGACGCATCTTCCACCACAGCGCTATTGTCTCCCCTTCATGATTCGCATCACAGCACAGACTTGATGCTCTTTGTTCTCATTTGATTTTGACCTGCCCCGCGACTAAAATGTAAGCTCCCCGGAGGCAAAATCTCTGTCATTCCCACTACCTTATGCACATCAAATCTACAACGATGAATGTGAATATACCAATTGAGTTGACTATATTAATTCATCCATATAATGAATCCCAACTCAAAAACAGTCTATCAGACAGCTCAAAAAAGTCTATCAGATGGGTTAAATTGATTTACCCCAGAGAATTGTGTGCAGAAGGTTTCCTGACACAGAGCTAACAGTGATGTAAAGAAAATTGGATTAAGGTGCTGTGATGGTCAGTTTTCTCTTGTTTTGTTAGATTTATTGATTGGTTTTTATGTGTGTAGATTTTCCACCCATATGTATGTATGTGTACCGAGTGCATGCCTAGTGCCCTTGGAGGTCATAAGACGGCATCCTATCCCTGGGTCCTCTGCAAAAGCAACAAGTGCTCTTAACTGCTGAGCCAACCCTGAGGCTTCTGGGATGGTCAGTTTTAATTGCCAACTTGACACAATCAAAAAAAAACACCTGGGAAGAGGGTCTCAGTCAGGGACTGTCTAGAATGCGTTAGTCTGTGGACATATCTGCAGGGGTTGTCCTGACTGTTTTAATTGTTATGGGAAGACCCAGCTCACTGTGGGCCGCACTGTTCCTGGTTTGGGTCCTGCACCATATAAACACAGAATAAGCCAAGCATGAGAAGCAAGAATGTCTGTACTCATTTGCTCTGAGCTTGGCCATGGGTGTGGTTTGCCCGGCGGTTTCAAGGTTCTGCCCACCATCCCAACTCCCCTGCTATGACAGACTGTACCCTGGATTTGTGAGCTGAAACAAACCCCTTCTCCCCCAAGTTGCTTTTCCTCAGGGTAGGCTGCAGCTGTGGTTTTTAACCTCATCGGGGCTCCCAGAGCCAAGAGTCGGCCCCCCCCCCCCCCGGTCATCTACAAAGAGCATAGATACTTGTCTGTTCCACTGGATACTTCACACCTGAGGACATTACATGTACCAAAGAAAACACACATGTCCCTGAGAACCTATATTCTAATGGAGGACAGGTTCCAACTGATCATAATTCAAACAAGAATAAAAGGTCCCCTGCAGAGCACAAAACACCCTGGGAAGCTTAAGAAAAGTGGAAGTATAGATGGGCTGGTTACACACTTCTAGGAGCCTGTTTCTTCACAAAAGCGATTAAATGCTTCCAAAATCAAAACCGAGCACCGACAAGAGAGCTCAGAGAGTAGAGGCCCTTTCTGAGAAAGCCTGAGGGACCTGAATCTAAACTCTGAAGCTCACTGTGTCTGGAGAGAATGCCCAAAAGCTGTTCTCTGCTCTCCGTGTGTATGTCATGTCAAACACACTGTGGCACGCATGTGCCTGGACTAGCGTGTTCAAAACAACAAACAGATAAGTAAATAAATCTTAAGATAAAATTTAAAATAAAGATCATGTGTGTCAAAACCACATTTAATTTTCCTCTAAGATTTGCAACAAATTGAGAATATCCCTTTTTAAGGTAGAGGTACTGAGCCACTAGATACTCAACTTTGGCTGCCCTTCCAGAGGACCTGGGTTCAATTCCTAGCACTCACATGACGTCTAACATCTGTCTGAAATTCTAGTCCTAGGAGATCCAGCAACCTCTTCTGGCCTCAAGAGTACCACATACCTTGGTACAGGGTACATGGTACACAAAAAAATACATGCAGGCAAAATATGCATAATCATTATAAAAAATTTTAATAGTCTAAAATCAGGATCTTTTTTAAAAATCACGAAAAGCTATGCACCCTAGTGTCTCCAAAGGAGCACAATAACTTTCTAGCAATGGTCCCCAATGGAAAGAAAATTAATGTATGGTATAACAGAGAATTCAAACAAATGATTGCAAGGAAATTTAATGAGATGCTAGAGAATTAAAACATCAATTAAGTTAAAGAAACCATTATATAAGTGAGAAATTCATCATACATAGAGATAACAGAGAAATCATGACACTAATGAATTTAATAAGTTAAGAAAAAAACTATCATAGAGACCCTCAACAGTATTGATCAGGCAGAAAAAGAATTTTCTAATCATGAACATAGGTCTTTTGAAATAACCAAATTAGAAAAATGAAAAATAAATTAAGAAAAACTAAAAGCAAAGTCTATGGGACATACTGCACACAACTAATTAGGAAACATTCACAATACAGATACTATTAGAGGAGATGGGAAAGAAAGGGCACAGATAATCTACCGAATTAATTGATGACAACTTTCCAAGGCATTGCAAATATAGATATCCAAGTCCAGGGAACTCAAAAGCCTCCTAACAGATTTAGTTAGAAAAGATGTTCTTTAAGACAAGAGTGGGGTGATATATACAAAGTCCTGAAGCAGCAGCAGCAACAGCAACAACATGCCAACCACCGATATTATACCCAGCAAAGCTATCCTTCGGAAATTAAGGGAAAAAAAAGGTTTTCCAAGAAAAACAAAAACCTGAGGAATTCTTCACGAGACTGGCCCCATGAGAAATGCTTATGAAAGTACATGACAGGGGCTGGAGAGATGGCTCAGTGGTTAAGAGCACTGACTATTCTTCCAGGGATCCTGAGTTCAATTCCCAGCAACCACATGGTGGCTCACAACCACCTGTCATGGGATCAGATGCCCTCTTCAGTGTGTCTGAAGACAGCAACAGTGTTCAATAAATAAATACATACATACATACATACATACATACATAAATCTTTTTTTAAAGGACAAGACAGTGTACCTTTAAACACAAAAGAAAAAGAAAAGAACACCTCTTTACAAAGATGAACTAGAAAAAAGAAAGATGCTGGGTATGGTGGCACTTGCCTCTAAGAGTAGAAAACAGGAGGCAGAGGACAGAGGACAGGGGTGCTGTCCCCTTAGCTGCATAGTGAGCTTGAAGTGAAGAAAGGAGGAGGAGGAGGTGAGGAAGATGGAGAGGGAGGAAAGGAAAGGGGACTAAGAATTATTCAAACAAATACAGAAATTTTACATCACTTTATAAGAGCATACCTCAGCTATTAGTGATAATATTTAATGTAAACCAGTTAAACTTCCCATTGGCTTATCCAAAAAACAAAACTCAACGATGTGATGTCCGCAGGAAAGTCACTTTACCAGTAAAGACACAGAGAATGAAAGTAACAGGCTGAGAGGGTCTAACAAGAAAACAGAGACAGAGGCAGACAGCAGCCGCGACTCCTGTACCGGCAAAGCAGATGAAAATCCAAACACTGCAAAAGGAGACGTATAATGGGAGGGCAATCAACTCGACAGAGAGGTTTAATGCTGTAAACGTAGACACTCCCAAAAGTGAAGCACCCAGTTATATGAGGTCAATATTCTTAGGTCTAAACACAGAGATAGATTCCAGAACAGTAGCTTCATCACCCTACATTCAACAATGGACAAATCATCTGTACCCAAAAAGTCAACAGTGCTGGTGAGACGCCTGGTCTGTCATAAAAAGGCCCTTGCTGCTCAGAACCGGTGGCCTGAGCCCATGGGAAAGGAAGGAATCAACTCCTGAAAGTTTTCCTCTGAGCTCTCGACACACACTGTGTGTACACGTGCTGTGTGTGGATACACTCTCACTCACACGCACATAGCACATATAAGCATAACAATAATAAACACGATGTTAAATCTTTTTAAAACTGACAATGAGTTAAACAACTCTATAGGCCAAGAAGATTCGACAACATTTACAGAACATTGCAAAACTGAGGGGGAAATCTCTAGCATTCTGCTGCATGTGGTTCATTCGATTTATTATATATTTTATTAGGAAGAGAAGAACCCAAGGTGGAGGCTACTGAGTGAGGCCCTCAGGAGAAGACATTCTAGTTCCATTCTGTGGCCGGGATAAATCTGTGGCGTAAGTAGTTTAGGGTTCTCTGCTTTACACTTGTGGGTCACAGTGCATCCCTGAAGTCGAGGCAGGAGCTCAGGCAAGAAATGGAAAGAGAAACCATGGAGAAACGCTGCCAGCTGCCTTGCTCTCCAGCGCCCGCTCAAATGACTTTCCTCTACAGCCTGGGACCACCAGCCCAGTGGTGTGTGGGGGCCACTGTGAGCAGAGCCCTCCTAGGTCAATCAACAGTCAAGACAATCACCCACAGACACACCTACACACGGGTCCAATCTGGGCAAGCCCCCTTCTCAGGTGATGATTGGCCGCGTCAAGTTGACACTTAAAAGCTAACTGGGACAAAGGACAACAGGGAGGCTTGACAGGTGTGTTCTGGCAGAGGTACAACTTGGCTATAGGCAACAGCCTTTAAGGAGTTTGGTGAGAGTTTAAGGAGAAATATACGCTAATTACCCTGATGCGAACATCATTAGTCATTGCATGAATGTATCAGATCCACACGCTACACGCTGAAAATAGCTAGGTTCTGTGCTAGTCTCTTAAAGCCACTTCAAAGCAGTAAGCTGATAACAGTCATTTAAAAAAAAAATCCATGTGTTAAACTTTTTTTTTTTCAAAAGAAATGTGTATTTCAGATCAACACCAAAACTTCTGATATCGGTTCACTGCCCATCAGCCTCTCCCCCTCTCTCTCACCCCAAGGCTCCTTCCCCACCCAACACTGTATCCATGAGCAGGCGGGAGCTGAGAGGGCTCTTACGAGGCACGTTGTATTTCTGCAGGCACTGAACGAGCTCCGAGGGCAGCACGGCTTTCTGTCGGCTGTCCTGCATCTTCTCCAGCAGCAAGAGCAGCTGGAAGGGGACACTTCTCCTCTGCTCTTCTGCCCCCCGAGGCACGGTGATCCTGCCAAGTGAGAAAAGCCAGGCAGCTCAGACCCATCGCTCTGCAGGTCAGGAGCACTCCGAAATCAGCTAAAGAATGTCTGTCCTGCCTGGGGATCCATCCCAGATACAGTGACCAAGCCCAGACACTATTGTGGATGCCAGCAAGTGCTTGCTGACAGGAGCCTGATACAGCTGTCTCCTGAGAGGCTCTGCCGGTGCCTGACAAATACAGAAGAGGATGCTCACAGCCAACCAATGGACTGAGCACAGGGTCCCCAATGGAGGAGCTAGAAAAAGGACCCAAGGAGCTGAAGGGGTTCGCAGCCCCATAGGAGGAACAACAATATGACCCAACCAGTATCCCCAGAGCTCCCAGGAACTAAACCACCAACCAAAGAGTCCACATGGAGGGACCCATGGCTCCAGCCACATATGTAGCAGAGGATGATCTTTTTCAGACATCAATGAGAAGAGAAGCCATTGATCCTGAGAAGGCTCGATGCCCCAGTGTAGGGGAATGCCAGGTCAGGAAAGTGGGAGTGGGTGGGTGGGTGAGCAGGCAAGTTGGTGGGATGGGATAGGGGGTTTTCGGAGGGGAAACAAGATCAGACTGGTCTTGAACTCACAATCTACCTGCCTTTGCCTCTCAAGTGCTGAGATTAAAGGCACTGTGTGTAGGGGCTAGACAGATGGCTCAGTTAAGAATGGTGGCTGCTCTTCCACAGAACCCCCTACTGGTGGCTCACAGTCCCATGGGGTCCAACTCCCTCCTCTGGCTTCTGTGGACACGTATGTGATGCACAAAGATGCATGTAGACATTTTGCCTACATGCATAAAACAATAAAGTAATAATTTTAAATATATATATTAAAAGGAGCACTAATGACCCACACTACCTGAAACCAAATGGAGGTGAGGGCCAGCCTGTGTGTGTTTTTAAACTATAAAGAGGCTAACCTGTCGAACAAAATACACAAGAAAAGATCTTTCCTCAGGCATCTCTGGAAAGGAGACTTCTAAAAGTCAAAGTCACTGTGACTGAACAAACATTCTAAACCGTGAGTGGCGTGTACACTATCAGGCCGAACCGCAGTAGTACCTCTTCAATATCATTCTGAAGTCCATGTTCATCATGAACACTTGAATCAAGGAGTTAAGGCAGCATGTCTGTCCGATGTTGTGTAAACCAACCAGACCTACAACGTGAAGAGGAAAGAGTACTGAGGGCAAGACGCAGCACTGAACAAAGCTCAAATGTTTTTCTGGGGTCTACTAAGGACATGAAATCCAGAGACGTGACCTCGTGGACACAAAGACCGGCCAGGGAGCTTGCAAATAATCCGGAAAGGAGCTGTGGAGCGTCAGGCTGTGACAATGACCGGCAAGCGTTACTAACGCACTAGAGAAAGGTGACAACACGCGTTGACGGGAGCAGCACGGCAGCTGTTAGACAGAACAGCACAGAAACACCGAGAAGGTATGAGGGGGCTATGGCTTCCTGAGTCGGAGTGGGGGTCAGCGTGGCTCAGAGAGAAGCATGGTGTCCGGCTGCTCTACCGCGGGCTCCAGGAGGAGTCCTCAGGCCTCTCACCAGAAATGGAGGACGCTGCCGGGCGTGGTGGCACACACCTTTAATCCCAGTACTTGGGAGGCAGAGGCAGGCGGATCTCTGAGTAGGCCAGTCTGGTCTACAAAGTGAGTTCCGGGATAGCCAGGGCTACACAGAGAAACCCTGTCTCAAAAAAATAAAAAATATGAAAAAAAAATAAGAAGGAGTGGGGAAGAAGAAGGAGGAAGGAAGGAAGGAAGGAAGGAAGGAAGGAAGGAAGGAAGGAAGCTGTGGGGAAGACCTACCAGTCCTAAACTCACCTCGAGAGGAGGATACACCTTACAAGGACATGGGAAAACCAAAAATGACATTTCTGTGCTATGTCAGCTGCCACCCTCCCTTTCCGCCCCACCCACAGGCTCAGCTGACCCCAGGAGGTGAGAGGCTGGAGACCAAGAGCTTATCCCAAAGTCCAGAGTCCTAGACAAAGAGCTTCTGAGACAGGCCAAAGCAAAATGGTTTCAGGGGCAACAGATTTCAGCTCACGAATCAACAGGGCGCCTTCTGTAAGCAGAATGAAGCTAATGTGGACTGGGCCACTTCCAAACCAGAGAGTGCACAGCGCGTTTCTACGCAGAGATTAGGAGAGGGCGGGGCTCTAATGACCGTGAGGGCGGTCCCAGGTGCTGTGGAGTTCTCTGGACAGCACTCTCTTCCTCTTCATGCTCGCCTCTTCCTCCAGCGCCGGGTGCTGCTGAGCCTCGGCCACCGCTGCCTGGCAGGTTTTCCTCAGGAGCCCAAACCCTTTGCCCATCAGTGATCACACCCAAACCCCTGAGGTTGGGACTGGCAGGACTGGAGGTCAGGGGTCCACAACTTCACTTCCAGGAAGAGTCTACACAAGCCGGAGACAAAGGACCCTCTGTGGAAACACAAAGCGACAGATATCAGTAAGATGGGGGACCCTGTGGTCATGGTCTCACTCTAAAGGAAGACTGGTTTAGACCGCTATAAACAGGAGTCCTTTCATTCATTCATCCTTCCGCAGCATGGATGGCCATGTCTCAACGCTGACCTCTCCTTCCTCCTGGGCCTGCTGTCTTAGCAAATGGTCTCGGACCAAAAGCCGATGGTCTCCCAGCCCCTCGTTCTCAATCCTTAACAGCTGGAAAAGCCATCCATTCCACTGGGTAGAGACTGCTCATAGGCAAGCTCTCCCTCTCCACATCCTTCCCCCAGGGATGCCTGCAGACATCTAAGGGACTTCCTGGGGAAGCTGCCCCGGGCCTGGGGAAGTCTCTGTTGTCACCTATGCTTTAAGCTCGTCCCTTCCCAGACCCAGAAGACCCTTACACCCAAACCAGAGCTTTGTAAGCACAAGATCATATTACAAATGAGGAAATGTGCTACTGTGAACCCAAGCCCTTGTTCTTACTTCCTCCTGATAACAGAGACTTTGGCCACCTGTAAACTCTCCCCCAAAATTCTTTGGAACTCCCAGAAGTCTCACACACGTGTGAGAACAAAAGTCCCAATTGCTGTACCAGCCTGGCTTGCTTCTCCCTCCCCCCTCCCCCTCCCCTCCTATTCCCCTCCCCCTTCCCTCCTCTCCCCCTCCCCTCCCATCCCCTCCCCCTCCCCTTCTCCCTCTCCCTGGCTCTCTCTCTCTCTCTGGTGTGCTTGGCCAGCGGCAAAGTATTGCCAGACGCAGCAGCCAGCTGGAAAGAGCATGCTGGCATCTTCAACTAGGGACACCACGAAAGTGGAAAACACCCAGCTATCCTCGGGGACCATGTGCCATTTGACTTCCCCAGTTCCTTCTGAAAGGGTTTCAGCTTCTGCCTAAGCTGGACCTCACAACTGTACCGCTTCCTCTGTGTCTCCTTCCCTTTAGCCAGAGCGCACACACAACAGGAGAGTTCCTGTGTTTCTCTTTCCCCTCGGGCAAGGAAAACAGGAGGCCGGAGAGCCCATTGGCTATGGGGCCCCAATCAGCTGGATTCAGCCGGGACTCTCTCAGTTAGATTCTTTTTGAGAGAAATACTTGCATGGGGGGGGGGTGTCTTCCTTGATTTCTTTCCATCTTATTCATTGAGGTAGGGTCTCTCAGGTGAACGCGGGGCTGACCCAATACAGTCTAGTCTCGCTACCAGCTTACTCCGGGGCTTCCCTGTCGCCCACCTTTTGAGCACTAGGATTTCAGGGAAACCACCGTGTCCACCTAGCATCTATACAGGTGTAGGGATGCCTACTCCTGTCACACAGCCCACGTTTACCTAGTGTAGAAATGCTCCTGTCTGTGTGTAGATTTGTGCTCATGAATGCTGGTACTGTTGGAGACCAGAAGAGGGCGCCAGATTCCCCGGAGCTCAAATTATAGGCTGTTGTGAGCTCCCCAAAGCAAAACTCTGGTCCTCTGAAAGAGCAGGAATGCACTCTTGAATCCTAAGCCACCTCTCCAGCACCAGAAGGGAACACTCTTAATTCCTGTCTTGTACCAGTTTACAATCTGGAGTGTAAAAGGAGCCAGTCAGAACTCAGAGGCTAAATGAGAAACCTAAGTCTGGTTGTGTTTATAAGGATGTAATTCACGGTCCAGGTCAGACTTTAGCCAAGTTTACAAAAGACGAGCAGGTGGAAGGGTGTATCTGCTAAGAGTATTAAGCCAAGCATGTGGCTGAACACCAGTAATGCCAGCACTTGTGAGGCTGAGGAAAAGGAATAATAAGTTTGGGGCCAGCCTGGGCTACAGAATGAGATCTCGTTGAGACCTTATTGAATTTTGATGCAAAGAGTAAAGTAATATGAGTGGTGTGATATGAGCTGGGTTTCTTGGAAAGGGGGATATGGGTAAGTTTTAAGAAGATTTGCATAAATGAATTTGCATAAGTAACTCCAAACAGAAAATGGAAGGGAATACAAACATGGAGAAAGTTAGCAGTCGTGGCAACCCAAACTGAGCTCATGATTTGATATCATTGTACACAATCCTTTTGGGGAACAGTCAGTAGCTCTGACAGAATCTGATCACCACACACGACAAATGTACTGAACTAAGAGGCCATGCAATATGCCTTATAAAAATTATAAAAATCCAGCTGAGGAGGGTGTGTTGAGGAAAGATGTTACTCTGAAGCCAAGAATTTCCTTGGCCTCCTGAGTACCAGAATGGCAGGCAGCAGTGCTACCACACCCAGGAGGGATTGGTATGATCCCTATGTGTCAATTAAAAATAATACATACATACACACATATATATGTATGTATATATATATATATATATATATATATATAACTTTTACTAAGCTAAGTATTGGAGGGGTTATGGGTAAATAGGATTTATTTTCTTTTTAAATTTTCAGTAATGAGTATGTGCGCACACACTCAGGATGTGTGCCACAGCACATATGCAGAAAACCGGAAGACAACTCAACCGAGTGGGTTCCAACTGGGGTTGAAGCCAGGGCCCCAAGCTTGTGCAGGCCACACCTTTACCTGCTGAGCCAACTTGCTGGACCTAAACATGATCTTAAAAGATGAGAAGTTTTCGTTGTTATTTATTTATCGTGTGTGTGTGTGTGTGTGTGTGTGTGTGTGATGAATGGGTCACAAATGGAAGACAGAGGACAACCTGTTAGAGTCAGCCATCTCTTCCTCATGGGCCTTAGGAGTCAAACTCAGGCTGTCAGGCTTGGTGGCAAATGCCTTTACCCACTACCATCCCCTGCTGGCCTCCTAAACAGGAATTTTCCATGCTACTACAAGACGGGAATAAAAAGGCCCAGTCAACTGAGGGAGAATTTTGATATTATCATCTTTGAACCTGAAATCCAATGCCAAATTTTCAAAAGCTTGCTCTCTCTGTCTCTGTCTCTGTCTCTCTGTCTCTCTCTGTCTCTCTGTCTGTGTCTGTCTGAGTCTGTCTCTCTGTCTCTCTGTCTCTCTCTGTCTCTCTGTCTGTGTCTGTCTGTGTCTGTCTCTCTGTCTCTCTGTCTCTCTCTGTCTCTCTGTGTCTGTCTGTGTCTGTCTCTCTGTCTCTCTCTGTCTCTGTCTGTGTCTGTGTCTGTCTCTCTGTCTCTGTCTCTCTGTCTCTCTCTGTCTCTCTCTCTCTGTCTCTGTCTCTCTGTCTCTCTCTCCCAGTTAGCTAGTTTGTTTGCAGTGCTGGAGATGAATCTAGGCCCTCTCAAGTGTTAGGCAAATGATCTACACTGAACTACATCTAAACCCTGTTAAGGAAATTCTCCAACGTGTCCTTGGAGACGTGTGAGACACAATCATATCAGCACTGCTTGTATTCCACTGACCACAGATACTGCGCATTCATCAATGGATGTGGAGAGACTACAGCTCGTGTCACAACAGGCTGGGTCTCAGATGTCAAATATTTACTCAAGGGAGCTAGAGAGGTGCCCTAGCCTCAAGAGCACCTGCTGCTCTTACGGAGAACCCGGGACCCACATGACAACTCAGAATTCCAGCTCTAGGGGCTCTGATATCCTGTTCTGTGGGGCGCGCGCGTGTGCACACACGTACAGGCAAACCCTGGGGCACATAAATCAAAAATAAATAAATCTTTTAAAAAATAAGATGCCTGCTCACAACAGCCAATCTCAGGACGGGGGAGATGGCCCAGTCTGTAAAGGGCTTGGTTGGTAAGCATGAAGACCTGGGTTTGATCCCCCAGAACGCACATAAGAAAGCCAGATGTGCACATCTGTATGCAGTCTCCAGGATAAGAGAGCCTGTCTCAAACAACAAGGTAGATAGCTACCCGGAAGGTGACCTCTGGCCTTCAAGCATACATCCACATAGACAGACAGACAGACAGACAGACACACACACACACACACACACACACACACACACAAATATTCATGCACACACTCACCCACATCACTACCACCACCATAAGAAAACATTATTTGATTTCTTCCTATAAATTCAAACTTAATGTCAGTGGAAATTTGTCAAAAAAATCTAAATAGAAAGTAAAAAATCGAGTTTAGGTAACTGTTTTTCGGGGAGGCAGGGCATGAGGCTGGAGGAAGGTCGGACGTTGCTTGGATGCAGTCCGCTTTGGTAGCAAAACAAATGCGTGAGGTTTATTTTACTACTAGTCAGTTCCTTACCTGGAAGCCAAAGCTAATGGCCAATGGACTGACAGACGGACAGACAGATGGAAGCAGACAGGGTCTAGCTTTGGCCTGAAGGAAGCGGCTCTCTCACCGGGCAGGGCACAGGTACAGCTCAGGCGTGGGTAGCAGAGCCGGGGCACAGAGGGCAGGTCTACAGCAGGCAGGGAGCAGCATCACGAGGAGGAAATGGAGAGGGGCGGACGATGCACGGGCAAGTGGGCAAACAGGATGAGGCTGAGCCAGGCATGCAGCTGCCAGCGCAGAGGATGCTGCATTCCCAAATTCACCCGCTGATCCCAGGCACGCTGGCTCCAAAGCCGAAGCTTAGCCACACCCTTGCTGAAGCTTACAAGGAGGGGAGATGGTGGAAATAACCACCATAGGCCACAGAATCAGCAAGGGTCTTGAGAGGAAAGAGCCAGTGAGCCGGTAACCCAATAACGGGATTCTGGGTGGTGAACCCCCCCCCCCCTTCCTAGAGCTGTTCTGAGGAGAACAGGTCCCAGATATTATATTATAAATGCCTGACAAAATTCACATTGCCAGCAATATCTAAGCAGCCTGGTCTTCAAACCTTCTGAGACAAGCCCTAACAATGTAGTCCACTGGCCTCAAAATTTTGCATACGGCTATTTTGAATAGGGTCTCACTATGTAGCTTAGGCTAGCCTCAAATTCTCAACCAAACTCCTCCTGCCTCCAGTGCTGATTACAAGTGTGAGCTGAGGCACCACATTCAAAATCTAATCCCCGTGCCTCATTCAGCCTCCCTAGGGCTAAAATCCCCAGTATTTCTAAAGGTATGAACCACTGCTCTGGGCGTTGACCTCATTCTTAACGATCTGCCCGAATTTTATGAACAATAGGAATATAACGGACCAAATCAGATCTCTCCAGAGGAATCACAGACTAACAGAGTACCTGGGGCTCCTCTGGCCCGTGTAGAATGATATGAATTGGTGTTCCTAGCCTGCCCTTAGACATAGCCTCAGCCTGGGATGCCGGTCCACCTTCCCAGTACCCACTGGAGCTCTGGTCACAGCCCAATCACATGATACACTCAATTAGGAGACAACATGATTTTTCTCCCTTATAAACGTAATGTTGTGTAAAAGTGCCAAGACCATGAAGCACAGTTTTCCAGAGTGAAAGGAAGGAAGGAAGGAAGGAAGGAAGGAAGGAAGGAAGAAAGTTCTTTAAAAAAAAAAAAAAAGAACAAGTCTTCTACTAATGCGTAGTGAGTCGGGAGGGAGCGGTACACCTCCCCTTCCCCCCATGACGCTTTCTGTCCAGTTTGTTCTTATGCACAAAGGAGGTGACGGTATCCAAGCACACAAAGACTTCACAAACTTGGACTTCCAGGGGGGTTGGAGTTTTTTTGTGTTGGTTTTTTGTTTTGTTTTGTTTTGTTTTGTTTCTTTGCTTAGAGGTATATTTAGCTTTCTTCACAGGAGATGAAAAGCAGGCCGGGAACAGATCTAAAACACCCTGACTTACGATATTTGACAAAAAAAATCTCTCTAGTTTCTCAGTCCACTGATTTCTATTTTAGGAGTTTCTCACGAGTGTGATTGTGTATTTACACAAGGGCATAAGAAATGATATTTGTTGATAAGACATCTATACCAGGAAAAATAGGACAGAACCTAAATGTCCACGGATTATTTAAATAAATCCACACTTCTCATTACAACGCAGCAGTTAAAATACTAGCCTGGAAAGAACAAGAAGCAAGACACAGAAGGATGTTAAAGATACGCATTAAAAATGTTTCCTGTAAAGTACACATAAAACCTAACTGAGTTGCAAATTAAGAGAAACATCTACACATCTGTCTGCATTGTTTGAATTTTTAACAAGCGCTTTTGTAATTTCTTTTTTAAATTAAACATAAATCAACGACTACAGTCTGAATAATATATATGCTTGGGAAGCAAATCCATTGTCCCGGTATATACATGCCAAGGATACGGACCGCCACTATTTGCAGAGCCCAAGGAAACTCTTAACCATCTGGAGATGGATAAGCAAAGCTCTGGAGGATGAAGGACGCTTTCAAAGATAGCCCCAAACTTGCCTCAAGCACGGAGTCAAGCCAGAGTGAAGACCGAGCGGGATCTCAAGGAGCTTCAGAGGAGGACGCGGCACCGCGGGGTTAGAGCAGCCAAACCGCCTCACAGGCTCGCAGCTCCAGAGTGTCTGCTGTCCTCAAGGCGCAGCAGCCTCCAGTCCCGCCCTGGCACTGCAGGCCAAGCCTTCTGCACGCCCAGCCACGCCCCCCTCACCGCCAAGCTTTCGTTTTCCCCTTGATCCAATGGAAAGTGAAACTCAGGCGGCGGCGGCGGGGCGGGCGGGCGGAGAGGGTGTGCGCGCGCCCAGGGAACCCGCAGTAGCCTGCACCAGGATCTCAGCGTCCTCGCCGGACCTGGCCGGGTGACTCCCAGACACGAGTTGTTTTGTTTTGCTTTTTTGAATCTGCAGTTTTAAGATTGGAAATACTCACTGTTGCTGTACCTTCTGCTCTGAGAACCAGCAGCAGATAACTCCCTTGCTGAGACTGTCCCCAGAGGGTAAGGAGACAGCGATAACAAATACTGCATCTCTGCTAATTGCCAGGCTCATCATTAAACACCGAAAATGGTTTTATCTACACAATGTTCTTTTGTGCCTCTATGTCGAATCCCAATTCTATAGGGTAAAATGTTAAGTTTTTATTTTATCAAAGAGATAGTTACGACTAACTCAGGGCGACAAATTGCTAAGTGCTGAAAGCAGCGTTCTGACGGGACCTCCGACCAGTCCCATCCTTTGTGGAAAATAGCAGACCATTGCAGTTAGCACACTAGGTGGCCATGAAGGCACAGATCTGGGAGGAACACCCAGTCTAAGCCGAGCCTGGTTTGAAGACTCTGGGATGCACACACATGGATTGTTGGCTAGCTCTTTACAGGTGTATTTTGTATATGCAGGCTATGGGTGGAGGTACAGGGATCTGTTGGCTGCTGGCCCAGTCGGAATGAGGTTTCCACATGTGCTTTTTCTGAGAGGGGTCCCCAACTCCCTAACCCCAGCACTGGACAAAGGTGACAGGGAGATACCCCTAATCCAAAGCTACCAGGACTTTATGAAATCTGGTAGAGTCTGTATTCTGTTTTGCTGTGGTTGTTCAACATATGATATGTAAATATATCTGCCTGCCTATAGTGTATGTGTGTATGCATGTGTATGTGTGTATGCATGTGTGTATGTGTGTGTGAGTGATTGTGTGTATATGTGTGTGAGTGTGTGTGTGTGTGTGTGTGTTTGTGTGTGTTTGAGAAGCATGAGCTATACACAGTTGTTGATAATAAGCCAAGATTCCCATGTTTGGAACTAGAAAGTGGTATGGTGCCCAGTGCAGCACAGAGTCTTTTGTTCAGTGGTTGAGGTAGACAATGTGGCATTTGCACGAATCGTGGGCAAATACATTAAGTCTCCAATGCATTTGTAAACCAATTAATTATGTGGCCGGCTAGCTTCTTCCATCTGTTCAGTTGTATCGAAAAACAGGAACATCAAAAACTGGGGGATGGGGGGAGATGAAAAGAGGATGTTATAAATTTTTATCAATATATCATACCTGTAGAGTTCTAGGGAACAAATTGCATTTGTTCCCAGTGGTGATTAGCAAACAGCTCCTTATAGCCAAGTGACCTTTTTTTTCCAGTCCTGCTTGTTCAGGGAAGTGACTGGCATGTGTACCGGCACAGGATGGACTAGGGTCAGTCATGGACAGGAGATTCCTGGATGATGCAAGAATCCGTTATAACTCCTGCGAGGGCTCCTCCCACCCCTGTCCCTGTCTCTCCTTACCCTCCAGAACAGTTCAGGGCTCTAACCAGGAGGTAGACTGAGCAAGGTAGGCATCCCTAAAGTAGATTCCAGCAGCACCCCACAGTGACCCGGAATGGGGGGTTGGAAGGAGACAACATGCCCACCGCCCATGTCAGAACCTACTCTAGTTGAAGAATCCATCCATCCATAGAGCGGATGCAGCTCGCCCGGGCCTCCGAGCCTAGAGCACTGGAGTGGGGTTCCACGTGTTGAGAAGACACAGGCAGGATGAGGAATGTGTCCACGTGAGAGGACGCGTAGAGGTGAGAGACTAGTTATACCCAGAAGCAGAATTAAGCGAGCAAACCCACGACAGTTTAGACCTGGTAACTCGCTTGCGACTCCCCGGGAGCATGAGAGCCGAGCCCCGCAGCTCTGGGTCTGGATCCATGCTTCTCGGTGAGCCATCAGTGAGGGGTGCGTGTTTATGTGTGCATCCGCTCCCGGCCTTGGCCCACTGAGAGTGCATGGATGGGTGGCCCTCAGAGGCACCTCTAGCATGTGGTGGCTTCCGGCTTCTAGTTGTTATTCTCAAAGGAAACCAGAGACGCTTAGGGAAAGGGTGCTTCCCGGAGTGAGGCAAAGAAAAGCCCAAGAGGGAGCCTAAGCAGGATCCCTTTCTGCCAAAAGACAGATGCTCATAGAATGGGAGGGAGTCAGGAAACAATTGTCTGTACCAATGCAAGTGAATAAGTGAGTAAACTGGGAATGGGGAGAGGCTTGGGTATTTATTTACACAGTGTAAATTCCCACAGACACACACCAAACTGCAGCAGTACTTTGCATGTGATGTTACGTTGTGGCTGCAGATATTGTAAGTAATATACACACTGCGTAGTCAGAAAGAAGTGTCCTTCCTGCAGCCGTGGAGGTCACTGGTGTCTGCACAGTTGCAGTCACGCCGGGGGACAGAAGGTAACAGGATGTCATGAACAGAAAGGGACACAGCTCCCTCCTGTTACTCTCCTGTCACCGACCTTTGCCCTGGCTGCTCCCACAGAAACATCTGAGTAACCCAGAGTGACAGGTGTTCTGCAAACCGGCTAGCTGTCTTCATTAATCTAGTCAAGGTCGTCAAAAATCCCAGGTATGGGGAACAGTCCCAGGCTGGCAGGGACATGGCAGTGAAGATAAGCCAGGTGTCCTGAACTGGGTCTTTCTGCTGTAAAGGATGCTTTGGGGCCAGCTTGTAAAGGCTGGGTGGTAAACATTTCGCACTCTGCCGTTAGAGGTAAGAAGCGGCACCTGGAAAGCATGTTCCTGCTGCCAGTGGGGCACACATCTGTAATGCCAACACCTGGGAAGCAGAAGTAGGAAGATCGCTTCAAGTTAAAGGTCAGCCTGGTATACAGAGTTAGACTTTGCCTCAGAAAGGAAAGAAGAAAGGGAAGAGAGAAAGAGAACCTGCCCTTATAGGGTACAGAAAAGGACATAAGTATAGCCTTCCCATAGGCATTATGTTGTTTAAAATGTTTAAGTATAAAACAGAATATGAGGTACTATATCTTTTTCTGAAGATGGTTAATACAATTGTGTGTGGGTTTGGGGGTTTGGGGCTTTTTTTTTTTTTTTCGGTGCCAGGAAGGGAAGAATTTAAGTTCAAACCACAATAATGCTTGTTCCAAGTGGGTCTGAGTCCCCAGGAGCTCATCCTGTGGCTGACCCATGCCACCCACTTGGGATAATTTTGGTGTTATCGGGATTCCCACTGGCACAATGTCCAGCTTTTTGTAAAGTTAAATTCCAAAACAAGAGGTCATGCCTAACCACCTCACTCAAAACCTTGTCACAGAAGAAATCGTTGACTGACCAGATGAGATGGACAGTATCCTCCCTGATAGGTAAAGTTACTTCAGAGACAAGTCCCGTCAGAGGCCAGGACAAGCAATGCTCATAAGAAGGGCAGACCCCGTAGCATGGAGTAAGAAAGTGTGTTGTTTTAAAGAAAGCAGTGGCTAAGAAAGTTTTAGTGATTCTTTACCAAGAGCGTTTCTGTATGTTGTACCATGTGACCCTCATCTCCACAGCCCTCCTCTCTGAATGTTGACATTTTTGTATTCTAAATGTCTGTGGTCTGCATAGTCAAGAATAAATAACCATCTTTTTCAGACTGTGAGTTTGCTCTCCCTCAGCAGAGTCCCGGTCCCCAATCCGCACCCTCTACCCCCACCCTCACCCCCACTCCCTCCCCGCCCCACCCCCACCACCCTGAGAAGGAGGTGGTGCTGAAGCAGACACACACAACCTTAAGTTTCACTTTCCCAGCTAAAGGCTCAGAAGACAAAACACAGAACCAGCCAATGATGGGGAAAAGAAAGTGTCTGTTACCTGTCCTTCTCTGTCCTCTGGCAGTGTGTTGCCTCACGGGAGGGCCCTTCAACGTTATTGCTAAATGTCTCATTTTGGAGAACAGATCTTGCACATAAGGGAAAATGAAACATTTCAATGACCCCAACATGACTTTTAATCATTGTTAACATTATTTGGGGTACAACCCTCTAAATGTTTCTCAGCCTTGAACACAGACATATCAAACACACCATACACAAATCTATATATTACTTTTTCCTTTTTCCTACATTATTTAGTTGTAAATTACAGAGTCTAGATTCTTCAGCTCTGAACAGCTCACTGAGTATCTGTCTCCTAGAATGGAAAACACTTTATTATGTAACCTAGTACAATTATCATCAAATTTGGAGACTTTTCTAAAATCTTGTCAAGATTTAGATCTGGCAAAAATGAATAATCTATAATAATTATTTGCACATAAGGGAAAAGGAAATATTTCAATGACCCCCAACATGGCTTTTAATCATTGTTAGCATTATTTGGGGTACAACCCTCTAAATGTTTCTCAGCCTTGAACACAGACATATCAAACACACCATACACAAATCTATATATTACTTTTTCCTTTTTCCTACATTATTTAGTTGTAAATTACAGAGTCTAGATTCTTCAGCTCTTAACAACTCACTGAGTATCTGTCTCCTAGAATGGAAGACACTTTATTATGTAACCTCGTACAATTATCATCAAATTTGGAGACTTTTCTAAAATCTTGTCAAGATTTAGATCTGGCAAAAATGAATAATCTATAATAATTTGCACATAAGGGAAAAGGAAATATTTCAATGACCCCCAACATGGCTTTTAATCATTGTTAGCATTATTTGGAGTACAACCCTCTAAATGTTTCTCAGCCTTGAACACATACATATCAAACACACCACACATATTATTATTTTTAGATACAAATCTAAAATAATAATAATTTGTTTAGGTATTTTTATTCTATTTAGAGATCTCTATACTCATGTGTTCAGTTATAAAAAAAAATAATAAACCCTGGACTCATCTTATGGTTCCTGTACAATGTTTTTTGCAAAACTATAGTATGAATTTCAGCCAGTGTTGACCCAGCCCAGCGTTGAGCATTTCCTCCTCAGAAGAACAGTGTATCGGCCCTTGCGCCTCCACCTCTTTCCCTACCTCTTGGCGTCTACTCATGTGATGTCCATATCTACAATTGTGTCACTTCAAAAGTGTCTGTGCAGGAGATTTCCTAAAAAGATGCTGCAGGGTCTGATTAACTGGAAAGAAGTATCGTGATATGGAGAGGCCAAAATGTGGCAGGTCCAGAGCCAAATTATCCAGCTTCAGCTCCCGTTTCCTGGCCCATCTCTGTGTAGGAATTTAAGTCTGTGGTTAGCAGATAAGACTTTGGGGTCTTAATAACTTAAGAAACCAAAAGCTAAGAAATGTCATCAGGCCTCCACCCTCTCTTATCTCTCTCTGCCCTCTCTTGCCCCTCTCTGTCCCCCCCCCTCCATTCTTTCCCCCCTTTCCACATGGTCATGGCCATCCCTCATCTCTCTCTCTCTCTCTCTCTCTCTCTCTCTCTCTCTCTCTCTTTCTCCTCTTTTTCTTTTCCTACTCTTCTATAATAAAGCATTGAAACTATATATATAAAAAAAAAAAAAGAAATGTCATCAGATAGCATCAGAGACCTATCTTATTTTAGCCACCTCTCTGATGCACCCACCACTGTATTTTCAAATTGCCTTCATGGGTGACTCTTTGTTCTGCTACTAGGAAACTGCTTTCACGTGGGAACATGGGACCAAGGTAACCTAGCTCTGTGTTCCCATGTCATTATCACTCAAATTTGGCTCCAGAATAATAAACGTTTACTTGCTTGGAAGCTAGCCCTGTGTTTTTGTGTCAACTTATTATATAAATAGATGCTAGCTCTCTCTCTTCTCTCTCTCTCTCTCTCTCTCTCTCTCTCTCTCTCACACACACACACACACACACACACACACAGTATAATTCTTAGAGGCTTATTATTATTGGCAAGTAACATCAATAGTTTGCTCCTTTTCGTTGCTGAGTAGTAGTTCATAGGATAAATGTATTTGTTCAGCCATCTCTTGAGTTAGTTTCATTTTTCAATGATTACAAAAAAAAAAAAAAAACCACAATTCAAAATTATGTTATCTTTCTGTTTGGACTTTTTTTTTTCTGGGATAGCTGTCCAGGATAAAATTGCTGAGTGCTAAGTAGTTCCATGCGTAATGGTTTTAGAAGTCCCAAATTCTTTTCCACGCATGACAGCACGGTTTTCCATTCCCAGTGGTCATGGGCATGCTCTCTGGCCACAGGCACCCTTCCAGCCTTGGCTGGTGTCGCTGTTGCTTAGTTTAACCATCCTGAGAGTGTCCACAGTGGTGGGCAGATCAAGCCCAGCACTGCCGCCGGCAGCCTGAGGGGTTTCCCACTTAGGGACCTCGGGTCACATAAAGCCAGGCCCTTGACTGCTTTCAGGACAAGGCGCTGGTTAGCTAGCTTATTAAGGGAGGAAGAGGGACAGGGTGCATTTCCAGATTTAAATAGAAAGAGGGAAAAAGAGGGGGTAGGTGGAGAGGAAAGGGGATTGGGAGAGGAAGAGGAGAGACAGGGAGAGAGAGATACAGAGGAAGAGGGAGAATAGAATATACATGCAAGTCATGAGTACAAGCTTCTCAAGAGGGAGGCATCCCTCTCAGGCACCTCTGTAATGGCTGACCCATGATTACAGAGTCAAAGCATCTTCTCAGGTTACTTTATTCAAAGGATGTAACTCACGGGATTTAAAGGCTAAGCAGGGTGAAAATCGAGTGTCACAGGTAGCTGTTTACTTTTCTTGAAGAATTTCTTTTATAGATGAAATTTGAAAGTGGTTGTGTGAGGGAAACACTGTTGGCGATCAGAAAGGAGCTTTGCTGCGGTTGCCTTCTAGACCTTGAGTCCACAAAGCGCCTTCACTGTGGTAAACATCCCTGCTTGAGAGTTCTTGCAGAAAACACGCACCATCTCTGTGTCCAATCTTTGTTTTGTTGGTTTACGTTTCTGACTCAGCCAGCCAGAAATGCAAACCGGATCCCAGGAAGAACCACTTCTCCCCCTCCCTGCGTCACCTTCGGCTTCCCTCTAAAGCCTTCTGCTGTGGCTGTGGCTGTGGCTGTGGCTGTCTTGTGCTGTGGCTGACATGGCTGCTGTTTGACATGTGCTCTCATGCCAAAAACTGGTAGGTAACACCTTGAATCCCAGAGCACCTGAGAAGCAGAGGCAGGTGGATCTCTGAGTTCAAGGCCAGCCTGGTCTACAGAGTGAGTTCCAGGACTGCCAGGAATACTACACAGGAAAACCCTGTCAGAAAAAAAAAAAAATTACTAAGTAACAGAAGATGACCTTTACCTCTACCTCCTCATCCTCCTGCCTCTGCTTCCAAAGTCCCCAGTTGCAAGCCAGTTTGATAATTAATCCTTGTATATCTGTACTTTAGGACTGGATCAACTTTGAATACTGTTTCCTTTCTTCTCTTTCTCTTTCTCTTTCTTTCTTTCTTTTATTAATTTTTCGACACAGGGTTTCTCTGTGTAACCCTGGATATCCTGGAACTTACTATGTAGACCAGACTGGCTTCTAACTCAAAGATCTACCTGCCTCTGCCTCCCGGGTGCTGGGATTAAAGACCTGCATGTGTCACCACACCCAGTGAGTAGTCAGTTTTCTTGAAAGAGGCCATAGAAAGTCAGGAAACCAAGTAGTTAGGATGGGAAAAAAAACTAAACTAAACTAAACTAAACTAAACTAAACTAAAAAACCTCCACATTACAGTCTCACCCACAAAACAAAAATGGTGACTCATAGTTTTGAAGCTTCAGAGATAAACCAACAGTCAAAGTGACACACAAACCACCATGAAGACCCACTATTGTCAGGAATGTGGACTATCAGGAAACTGAAAGTACTTAATATAACCGTACTCTTGGATATTTGTGCCAAATGGCTTTTGTTGTTGTTGTTGTTGTTGTTGTTGTTGTTGTTGTTTTATGCTGTTTCTTTAAGTTTTATACTGAGGCCTCTGTGTTCAGAAGGAAAGGGGAAAAGGTACAAAGAATAGGAAAAACCGTGAACACTCAGTTTCCTTAACATGTGCCTTTAATGAACTGGGGGAGGGGCAAGTACATTTTTGTAAGATGGCGCCCAGAGAGGGGCTGGCCAAGTTCCTTGGAAATGAAACTGCAAAACTTTACAAAAAGGTAGTTCCTGACAGAGCAGGAGGGGCTGAAGAATTAACTAGAAAGTCTCTTGTTTTCATAGAGAGAAGATAAGCTCCTCTCTGGCACAGAACCGGCCACTCTAAATGTGTTTTGGAACCTAAAATGTGCTGATTAAAGATATTATCTTAGGAATAATTCATCTCAGCAGCATGGTGTTTCTAAGGCCAGAGCGTGGTTTAGGATTCATATCCTCACCAGCCAACATACACTGTTTTTATCTGACCCAGAACCAGTGAGTATGTAAGGAAGCGATGTTAGAAGCCCACTACCCCTCAGCACACCACACCTCAAGCAGCACTTCCCTCTCCCGGACAGGACCCGTTCCCTGCTGAGACAGTTTGTGACTCTCTAGCTGACAGACTTCTCACCTGGAAAGGTGGGTGCTCATCAAAGTGGGGGGTGTCCCTCTCCCCTGCCTGAGAATCAGAGAACCTGGCTTTTTACTGCAAAGCTATCCTCAGAAAAGTGTAAGAAGATGAAGGAAATAAGTTACAGGGATCCAGTGTCAGAGTGAGGTGAGCCTCAAGTCTATGGGAGTCACAGATCAGCAAGGTGCGCCAAGTACCCCTTCTCAGCGCGTAGCCTGAGGGGTTCCCCTCTCAGGGTCTTCCGTCAAGAAAAGCCAGATACTTCTGAACCACAGAAAATAATTTCAGGACAGGTCACAGGAAAGCAAGCTCGGTGATGTTTTGGATTTTGTTGTTTATTTGATTTGGATTTTTTATTTATTGTAGAGGGTTTATATTTTCGTCTTTGGTTTGGTTTGGTTTGATTTGGGGGTTTTC
This sequence comes from Apodemus agrarius, assembly GCA_964023405.1. Classification (NCBI taxonomy): domain Eukaryota; kingdom Metazoa; phylum Chordata; class Mammalia; order Rodentia; family Muridae; genus Apodemus; species Apodemus agrarius. The sequence continues at coordinate 151,186,911 of OZ030006.1, read as the reverse complement.
AAGACAGGGTTTTTCTGTGTAGCCTTGGCTGTTCTGGAACTCACTGCATACACTAGACTGGCCTCGAACCCAGAGATCCACCTGCCTCTGCCTCCTAAATGCTGAGATTAAAGGCGTGCAGCACCACTGCCGAGCAGTGTTTGTTGAGTGTTTTGTTTTGCTCCCCACCCCCTCATTTTCTTCCCATGTCTCCATGGATTAGTGGAGTAAGCAGAACTAAGAGATAGTACAAGACGTGAGTGATGGTGAGTGTTTAGAGAGATCCTTAGAGAAGGAACAGTACAGTGAAGACCCAGCCTGCCTCCATCTTAGGCTTAAAAGCCATCTCATTCCAAAGACAACCTAGGTTCCTTCCTGTTCAAGATTTAACCTGTTCTCAAGGACTGGGCTACGCCCCACTTGTAACCATAACTAAAGTGGTTCTGTGCTGCCTGTTCCAGACATCCCAATCATGTCTTCACGATCCAGGCAGTTGTTTATAACCACCTTGCAACCCTTCGTGGTTTCCCAGAGGGTCGCATGCCCACCCTGTTACCAAGTCTCTGTGTCAGGAGGCAGTTCAGTTAAGCCTGCCTCGCTACGCTTGTGTTCTGCTGTGACCCTGCCTACTCTTCAGACACCCCTCCCCCACTACCCTCCCCCCCCTTGGAACCCCTTGACTCTGAGCTTTATTTTCCTTGTGAGTCTGGCCTTTAACAGCTGAGCCATCTCTTCAGCCCACCCCTGAGCTTTATTAAAACCTTGTCTGCCTCAAATCTGTTGGTGATCTCTCTTTTTTTTTTTTTTTTTTTTAACTTTGACTTTTCGAAACAGGGTTTCTCTTTATAGCCCTGGCTGTCCTGGAACTCTGTAGACCAAGCTGGCCTCGAACTCAGAAATCTGCCTGCCTCTGCCTCCCAAGTGCTGGGATCAAAGGCGTGCACTACCACTGCCCGGCTGTTGATAACCTCTTTAAGCCCACCTTAGGGGAAGGCAGTCCGAGTACACAAATATAAAAGCTAACTTTAATTAATTGCTTGCCTTAATTAATTTGGCCAGATGATTCCGGTCCGTAGTTTTTCTCCTCCCATCTTTGAGATTAGCATACAGCTAGGCATACCTGTAGTAGTGCATACCTTTAATCCTAACACTGGAGCCTTTAGGGAGAAACTGATCAGGAGTTCAAGATTAGCCTCAGCTGCGAAGCAATTCAAGGCCAGTCTGGGCAACGTGAGACCCTGACAGAGAGGGGGGGGGGAGGGAGGGAGGGAGGGAGGGAGGGAGAGAGAGAGAGAGAGAGAGAGAGAGAGAGAGAGAAGATGGAGAAGAGAGAGAACACACATGTCCAAAACAAGGGTACCAGATTTTCAAATGCATACATGTGCCCTTGCATAAACACAAACACACACATAGTTAAGTACCGTTAGGTTAAAATGGTGGGAAACATCTCATTTTCTCTCCATCTTGCCTATGATTTCCATTCAGTTTATAGGAATCTAAGAACAATGGCTACAAGGAGCGAACATTATCACGCAGGCGAACTGTTCCTTGCCTCTGAAGAAGGGGACCTCAGGTCCAGGTTGTCTTTAAGATACCTTCTTTTTCCTCTGTGTAGCCCTGGCTGTCCTGGAACTCACTCTGTAGACCAGACTGGCCTCAAACTCATAAACCGCCTGCCTCTGCCTCCTGAGTGCTGGTATTAAAGGCGTGCGCCACCATTGCCTGGCAAGATAGCTTCTTAAATTAGTCCAGGTAGAGGAAAGTAGAGCCTTTAAAATCCGCCATTTTGAAAGACAACAGAATCGAGTTTGTGAGATGGATGATTCCCACACACTCCAAGCCTAGCAGAGTCCTTTTCAGAATGGAGAAGAGGAGCCTCTTGTATATTTTCCGTGGGGATCAGTTTCCAGCTTCAGCCCCCTGCATTGCTGGTAAATGCCCCTGACTCTGACATGAGTGGTGGGAAGGATGCCCTAAGGAGCCTTTCTGGATGGATGGCTGACATCTTGCAACAGAGAACCCCGGGGAACTGGAATTCCCCAGCCCAAGACTTCCACACTAGAGAAGGAGAAGGTGCCAGCCAGAGAAGAGGGGGCTTTGCAGAGCCCAACAACTCGCCCAGTCCCCCACAGGAAAGACTGGAACTGGGACACAGATCAGTGGTAGGAACCACACTTGGCCAGGGCTGTTAAGTATGAAGTTCTCTTGCCTTCTAATAAAGGTCGCCTCCATGTTAACACCTAAAAGATAGACCTGGGGTTCCTGGAGAAGCTCTGAATATGGTGTCCCGCTTCTCAATGTGCCATGTTGAATAAATAAATCTCCTTTTTCTGTTTGTCACTATTAATTTAGCTCCTTTTTTTTCTTTTAGACACAGGGTTTCTCTGTATAGTCATGGCTGTCCTGGAACTCACTCTGTAAACCAGGCTGGCCTCGAACTCAGAAATCCGCCTGCCTCTGCCTCCCAAGTGCTGGGATTACAGGCGTGCGCCACCACACCCGGCTTTAATTTTTCTTTATGGCTGGATAAAATCCCATACAATGTTTTCATCATCCATCAGTGGATGGATGTGCAGGGTGCTGCCATTTCCTAGCGATTGTGAATGGAGAAGCAGTGAATTATAGGATCTCAGTGGTAAGATATAGAGCCTGTGGTGGTTTGAATAAGCCTGCCCCATGGGAAATGGCACTATTGGAAGATGTGGCCTTGTTGGAGTAGGCATGGCCTTGTTGGGGGAAGTTCATCACTGTGGGGTGGGCTTTGAGGTCCTATGCTCAAGCTTTGCCCAGATGGAAGAGAGAAACCCTCCTCCTGGCTGCCTGTGGAAAATACTCCTCTCCTGACTGCCTTTGGATCAAGATGTAGAACTCTCAGCTCCTCCAGTACCATGCCTACCTGTGCCATGATAATGGACTGAACCTCTGAAACTGTAAGCCATCCCCAATTAAATGTTCTTTATAAGAGTTGCCTTGGTCACAGTGTCTATTCACAGCAATAAAACCCAAACTAAGAGTCCTTTGGGTATCTGCCCAGAAGTGGCATACCAGGGTCACACTATTTCTAATGTTTGGAGAGTCTTATCAGTCGTATTTGTTATCCACCAAAACCAGAAGATAAGACCCTATTGCACCAAACATCCCTTTTCAATATATACAGAAAGCAGGCATAACTGTTTTGGAGGTGCGGTGGTTTAAATAGGTTTGGTCCAGGGAGTGGCACTATTTGGAGGTATGGCCTTGTAGGAGTAGGTGTGACATTGTTGGAGAAAGTGTGTCACTGTCGGGGTGGGCAATCCTCATCCTAACCATGCGGGAGCCGGTCTTCTCCTAGTGGCCTTCGGATGAAGATGTAGAGCTCTCAGCTCCTCCTGCACCATGCCTGCCTGGATGCTGCCCTGCTTCTGCCTTGATGATAATGGACTGACTCTCTGAACCTGTAAGCCAGCCCCAGTTAAATGCTGTCCTTATAAGAGTTGTCTTGGTCATGGGGTCTGTTCACAGCAGTGAAACCCTAACTAAGACAGGAGGTAAGCAACCTCTGATGGAATCTGAGGTATGCTCCGTGAACAGGAACCCATTAAGCTGACATAGCATCAACACAACTTCTAAGGGTGTCTGTACCACAGACAACAGCTACTCTCAGGATTAAGCAGAGAAGCCTCTCTGCAGTGACTATCACTTCCTTCAAAGACTCGTGGCTTCCCAGGACAGTGAGAACAAGTGGAAATTGAGGACTCAGCCCTAATCAAGATAGTTACGACCCCTCTGAGACATGAGAAATGTTGCAGGGGAAGGAACAGGAAGTGTGGAAGAGAACACAGGGTGAAGGGCCGTGGCGTGGCATCCTCTTGACCAGGCACAACCCTTAAAACCTAGACCGACAGTTCTCCGCACTGTCAGGCGTGACTGGACCTGTCAACAGTCAATCATTACATAATGGGAGGGCTCATCTGGCCCTACCTCTTACATCTGAACTATTGTCTATTAACAGCTTCTGGGAGAGGGAAGAATCATAAACTGTCTTTCTCTTCCCACTGGTGAGTACACCCAGCTCCCGTGGACAGCTCCAAACCCTTGGTCACACAGACAACTCCGGGTAAGATCAGTGAGTCACAAAACAAAACAAATAAACATGAATGTGAGAGGAAGATCTGTTGGTAAGTGGGGGAGGGGACACAGACAGGGGTAGCTGGAAGATGGGAGAGGGATGGGACAAGAGTGGTCATGCATGGGCTGGAGAGATGGCTCAGCGGTTAAGAGCACTGACTGCTCTTCCAGAGGTCCTGAGTTCAAATCCCAGCAACCACATGGTGGCTCACAACCATCTGTAATGGGATCTGATGCCCTCTTCTGGTGTGTCTGAAGACAGCTACAGTGTACTTAGATATAATAATAAATAAATAAATGTTAAAAAAAAAAAGAAATAAAAGTACCTTAAAAAAAAAAAAAGAGTGGTCATGCATGCATGAATGAAATTGTCAAAGAACAAACGTATTAACAAGTAGTAAGGAAATGGACCTTAGAAAGACCCTCGCTTGGCTCAGCACCATTCACAACAGCCAGGCTCTAGAATAAGCCTAGGTGTCCATCAGCAGATGAAAGAGTCAAGAAACTGTGATACACGCACACGGTGGTGTATTAGCCACAACGAAGAACGAAAGGATCATTTACAGGGAAATGGATGGAACTGGAACTCATCATGTTAAACAAGATAAAACGTCCTCACAAAGATAAATCTTACATGGCGTCTCTCATGCATGCAATCTAGAGAAAATAAATTAGGAAAGATGACACAAAAGCCTCCTGGAGAGTGCACAGAAAGCAGGGAGGAGGGAGGGGAAAAGGGAGGGGAGGAGGAAGGTAATGATGAGAGCGGTTATTTGCCTATTTAAAACCATCACAATGAAACCCAGTGGGTTTTATTTTATTTTGTTTTTGTTTTTTTGGGGGGGGTTGTTGCTGGTGTTTTGTTTTGTTTTGTTTTGTTTTGTTTGAGACAGGGTTTCTCTATGTAGCCCTGGCCATTCTGGAACTCACTCTGTAGATCAGGCTGGCCTTGAACTCAGAAATCCACCTGCCTCTGCCTCCCAAGTGCTGGGATTAAAGGCGTGCACCACCACCGCCCAGCATGAAACCTAGTGTTTTTATAAGTAAGACATATCACTGTTTTTCAAGAGTTAAAAACAATACATATATGATAATACAGGTTCTGCTATGGTTTTGACTCTGAAACAGCTTCCACAAGCTCGTGTTCTGGAACCTTTGGGAAGAGGCGCCTCACTGGGAGACATCAGTCAGAAGCTGGACCACAGGCTGCCCATTTGTTCTGTCTCCTGGTCCACTGCGGTGTGAAGCACCTCCACCATGAGCCCAGATCTTCAGGAACCAGACTCCAAAACAGGTCTTCCTTTCTTGAACCTGTTTCTGCTGGGTATTTTGGTCCCAAGATGTGACAATAATCCAGTTGGGTGCCAAGACCCAAGCCTTGGACTTGACCTAACTGAGGCAACAAGGAATGAAGAAACGACATACAAAAAAGCAGGGATCGGGTGGGCAGTGTCCTCCAATGGAGATGCAGCAGCAGCCTGGAACTCAGAGCTGTGTTTTATACAACAGAATGGAGGGGGCAGGCAAAGTAACTTTGGTGGAGGGCCACTGTGAGGGGACAGTCTCAGGCTGCAGGCATCCCAAGGAAGCCAGGGTCTGTACAGGAAGCTCTGGTCAGTACTCTCTGTACACACTGTCAACATCTGTCCTCAAACCTGGGGAAGGCCCTGTGTTCCCTTGGGTCTGAGGCTTTGGCATTTGTGGCCACACTCAGGTCAACAGCGGCATTCGCTAAGAGCTGTATCCAAGCTGGGCGGTGGTGGCGCACGCCTGTAATCCCAGCACTCTGGGAGGCAGAGGCAGGCGGATTTCTGAGTTCGAGGCCAGCCTGGTCTACAGAGTGAGTTCCAGGACAGCCAAAGCTACACAGAGAAACCCTTATCTTGAAAAACAAAAACAAAACAAAACAAAAAGAGCTGAATCTACTCCCCACAGGTGGGTTGTTAGTAAAACTGGAAAATGGTTTACCATGCAAACATCAAGAGCAAATGAGGATCACTGGCTACACTGATATCATAAACAGTGGGTTTCAAAGTGGTGAACATTGCAAAGAAAAGGAAAAGGACTTTATGTAATGATGAAAGAATCGGTCCACAAAGATGTTGAAACCCCAGACAGGAGAGACTTTTAGACAGGAGAAAGCTCAAAGACTGACACAACAGTTAGACAGAAAATCAGAACAACAGAGTAACTCCGTGCCAATGGGATCTAACTGGTACTTATAGAGCACCCAAGCAACCACAGCACAGTGCATGCTCTGAACAAGTGCGTATAGTATTTCCTAAGATCAATAGTTCATCAGACCCAACACATCAGGACTCATAGGGCACAGCTAAAAACAATGCTATGATTAAATGTATATCACTAAGTGTTATTTTTTTAGTATAATTTTATTTATTTCATGTATATGAGTATACAGTCACTGTCTTCAGACATACCAGATGAGGGCATCAGATCCTATTACAAATAGGTTGCTGGGAATTGAACTCAGGACCTCTGGAAAAGCAGTCTGTGCTCTTAAGTGCTGAGCCATCTCTCCAGCCCACTAAGTGTTTACATTTAGGAAAAAAACTAAAAATCTTTATTACTTAAGGTTCTACTGTAAGAAACTAAGCAGAGCGTGGTAGCCCATGCCTGTAATCCCAGCACGTGGGATGCAGTAGCAGGGGGATTTCCACAACTTCAAAGACAGCCTGGTCTAGACAGTGAGTTCTAAGCTAGCTAGAGCTTTATAGCAATAAACAAATAAATATTAAAATATAAACTTAGGTCCTGATACACAATAGTGGATAAAAACACAAAACTTTTAAAGTCTATTCTTTAAAAAAAATAAAAAAGTTTCCAGTAGGTATGACTAACAAAGAAAAGTAGAAGATGTAAGTTACCAGTGTGGGGAACAAAAAGACCACAGACTTGGAGACACACGCAAATGCAATAGTAAGACACAGGAAGCTATAAGCAATACAAACTGCACGTCCATCTGAGTTGCACCAATTTCTTGGAAAGCAGGAACCACCTCAATGTGCCAATATGAAAGAATAACTCTGTGACCAGCAAAAAAACTTTTTTTTAAGATTTATTTATTTATATATGAGTACACCATTGCTCTCTTCAGACACACTGGAAGAGGGCATCAGATCCTATTACAGATGGTTGTGAGCTACCATGTGGTTTCTGGGAATTGAACTTAGGACCTTTGGAAGAGCAGTCAGCAGCAAAGAAAAATTAACCTTTAATTGACTTTTGTCAGCATGTGTTTATGTGCACCACATGAGCCTGCTGTCCCCTGGGATCGGAGTTATGGATGTTAGTGAGTCAGCATGTGGGTGCTGGGACTTGAACCTGGGTCCTCCAGAAGAGCAGTCAGTGCCCTTGAGCAATGAGTTGTTCAGCTCTGAACTCTTAATTTTTAAAATACCGCCCCCCCAAAGAATTCGGCAGGCCCAGCTGATCTCCCTGGAGAGGTCAACCACACATTTTAAGAATTAATACCAAATGTACACTTCAAAAAGGCAGAAGAAAAAAGAACCCTTCCTTACTCATTTAATGAGTGTAAAAAATGTAAGATTTTAAAACATCAAAATCAAAGATAATATAGAGAAAATCTGCAGACCAATATCTCTCATGAGTATATATAATAATCTCTCACAAAGTGTTAACAAATAGAGTCAGCAAGAGAAGTTAGGTGCATTGGTGTACACTAGTAATTCCAGTGTGGGGGAGGCTGGGCAGAAAGGTGGAGACCTTGGAGCTAGCCTGGGCTACATAGCAAGACCCTGTCTCAAAAAATGAAAAGAAGGGTTGAAGAGATGGCTCAGTGGGTAAGAGCACCGACTGCTCTTCTGAAGGTCCTGAGTTCAAATCCCAGCACCCACACGGTGGCTCACAACCATCCATACTGAGATCTGAGGCCCTCTTCTGGTGTGTCTGAAGACAGCTACAGTGTAGTTACATATTATAAATAAATAAATCTTTAAAAAAATGAAAAGAAGATGAAAAAGAAGAGGAAGAATAATATTTCAACAATGATAAAAAATAATACATGCAACTTGGGGAAGAAAGGCTTATTTGCTTACACTTCCTTATCACTGGTCATCATCAAGGAGAAACCAGGACAGGAACTCAAACAGAATAAGAACCTGGAGGTAGGAGCTGATGCAGAGGCCATGGAGGGGTGCTGCTTACTGGCTTGCTCCATATGACTTGCTCAGCCTGCTTCTTAGAACCAGAACCACAGTGGGCTGTGCCCTCCCGTCAATCACTAAGAAAATGCCCTACAAGCTTGCTTACAAATACATCTTATGGAGGCATTTTCTTTTTTCTTTTTTTTTTAAAGATTTATTTTATTTATCTTATGTACATGAGTACACTGTAGCTGTACAGATGGTTGTGAGCCATCATGTGGTTGCTGGGAACTGAACTCAGGACCTCTGCTCACTCCAGCCCCACTCACTCTGGCCCAAAGATCTATTTATTATTATATGTGAGTACACTGTAGCTGCCTTCAGACACACCAGAAAAGGGTGTCAGATCTCATTACAGATGGTTGTGAGCCACCATGTGGGTGCTGGGATTTGAACTTAAGATCTTCGGAAGAGCAGTCCGTGCTCTTAACCGATGAGCCATCTCTCCAACCCTGGAGGCATTTTCTTAATTGAGGCTCCCTCCTCTCTGATGACTCTATAGTTTGTGTTAAGCTGACATAAAACCAGCCAGCTCATTGGTCAATTGGTCAAGGATGCTTATTCTAGGGATACAAAGCCAGCTCATCAGGCTGCTCGCGCGCGCGCGCGCATGCGCATGCGCACGGGCTCTGAATGGAGATAGCTATCTCAAGGTCGAGTACTTGTTGCTCTTGCAGAGGACCCCGATTTAATTCTCGGCACCCTGTTGTGGCTCACACCATCCATAACTTGAGTTCCAGAAGATCTGATGGCCTCTTCTGACTTCTGAAGGTACCAGGCACATCCATGGTGTGTGCAGACATCCATGCAAGTAAAACACTCGTCCACCTAAAATAAAATAATAAACCTTTTTTTTTTTTTTTTGGCTTTTTTTCAAGACAGGGTTTCTCTGTGTAGTCCTGGCTGTCCTGGAACTCACTCTGTAGACCAGGCTGGCCTCGAACTCAGAAATCCGCCTGCCTCTGCCTCCCAAGTGCTGGGATTACAGGCGTGCGCCACCATGCCCGGCATATAATAAACCTTTTAAGAATAAAAAAACAAGCACTTGAAAGAAATCCACTTATGAATCAAAACTTTCTAAAAACTAGGAGTATATTAGAACTTAGATGACTCCATTTTACAGCATTCTCAAAGTGGCAATTTTGCGGAGTGTATTGGTGTCTGCATGTGTCTGAGTTAGGGTTTCTATTGCTGTGAGAAAACATCATGACCAAAAAATGAGTTGGAGGGAAAAGGATGTATTTGGCTTACACTTCCATACTGCTGTCTGTCGTTGAAAGAAGTCAAGATGGGCAGGGTCCTGGAGACTGGAGCTGACGCAGAAGCCATGGAGGGGTGCTGCTTACTGGCTTATTCCCTGTAGCTTGCTGGTTCTTATAGAGCCCAGTACCACCAGCCCAGGCACCATTCACCAGAGCTGGATCCTCCTCCACTGGTCACTAATTGAGGAAGTGCCTTACAGTTGGATCCCACGAAGGCATTTCTCTCAACTGCGGTTCCTTCTTCTCCGTTGAGAACTTGTGTCAAGTAGACACACAAAACCAGCCAGTACATCCGGTTAGCCATGGGGGCTGGTGTGACTATTTATGGATGGAAGAAGAGAGATCCTTGTGGTAGTGGAGTTTCTTGTCTTGATTGGTGCAGTGGTCACACAGAGACACACTTGCAATGGCATGTGTCATAGGCATACACATACCTGCATTGCTTTCTTGGTGTTAATATTATGTCATATGTAATCACTGGAGGAATTGGGTCTATACTTCTTAACTCCCTGTGCCTTTGTATAAGATTTGTTTTTATTCATGTGTATTGTGTGTACCGATGTATGTGTATGCTATCCGTGTAGATGTGCAGGTGCCCACAAAGGCCAAAAGGTTTCAGATCTCCTAGAACTGGAGTTGCAGGCAGTGTGAGCCACCCACCCTGGGTGCTGGGAACTGACTTGGGTCCTCTGGAAGACACGCAAGTGCTCTTAGCCACTGATCTGTTTCTCCAGCCATGATCTCTGTTGTTTTTAGTTACATTTTAAATTTTGTTGTATGTGTGCACATGATTCCAGCACACATGTGGAAGTCTGGGGACAGCTGTGGGAGTGTTTCCCTCTCTCATCCTGTCAGTCCTGGGGAACAAACTCAGATTGCCTGGCTTGGTGGCAAGAGTCTCTATCCAACAAGCCAGCTTATAGCTTTTCTCTATACTATCTTTATAACTCCTTATGTATCTGCTTATTTCATAACAGGATTTTTTTCTTTTTTTAAATAAAAGATTGTAAAAATTTGGAGGTTCATTAATATAGGAAGCAAAGCATTTACTTTTTGATATGCTAATAAATCTTTAAATGTGATCATCTTTTTTTAATGATTTATTTTTACTCTATGTGCATTGGTGTTTTTCCTGCATGTATGTCAGTATGAGGGAGGGTGTTGGATTTCCTGGAGCTGAAGTTACAGATGGTTGTGAGTCACTATGAGGGTGCTGGGAACTGAACCCAGGTCCTCCGGAAGAGCAGCCAGTGTTCTTAACCACTGAGCCATCTCTCCGGCTTCAATAGTCCACTTCTGAATCTTCTTGGTTGGTCAGTTGTTTTTGTGTTTGTTTGGGGGGTTTTGTTTGTTTGTTTTATTTTGTTTTTCTTCATTTTATGTTTTGGGGTTTTTTTGAGGGTTTTTTGTTTTTTTTTTTTTTTTTTTTTTTTTTTTTTTTTTTTTTGGAGACAAGGTTTCTCTGTATAGCCATGGCTGTCCTAGAACTTGCTCTGTAGACCAGGCTGGCCTCAAACTCAAGAGCTCCTCCTGCCTCTGCCTCCCAAGTGTTGGAATTAAACGCCTGTGTCTGAATCTTTGACTTTAAATTTTTTCCCATAAGATTTTTCTAACATTTAAGTTGTAATTCTCAAGTATTTAAGTTGTTGTTGTTGTTGTTGTTGTTGTTGTTGTTGGCGGAGCTTTCCTCTTTTTTTATTTAATCTTATCATTGATTACATAGTATTTTCCAGATGTTCCATTCTATCACCTATAAAAATTATTTTCTAGTTGTTCCTTATCCACTTGTTCTAACAACACTTTCAGCACGACCCAAATTGCTCCAAGCAGAAATTCAAGGTGCCCACCATCCTGGACTTATGGTTCTATGTGGGGAAAGGAAGGAGAGGAGACAGAGGAGAAGAGGGGGAAGAGCACAGGAGGGGAGGGAAGGAGAGAGATTTCTATTATTAGTTTGCATAAGAGGCCAGGCCCCTGCCACAGTGAAGACCATGGCAGCTACTTGGTAGTCGACTTGACTACATCTGGAATTATAACTACCTTATAACGCGGAGGAAGCTCGTTCCCTTTGCCTGCCTCTTCTGGCTCTTCCTGGCAAGTGCATACCTTCACTGGCATTAGAACCTGCTTCTTTGGATTCTGACACCCACAGAGAAGCATAGCTGAGACCTCCAGCCTCATGACAGAACAACTGCTGGATTCTTGGACCTTCTATTGGTAGTCAGCCATTGTTGGACCAGCTGGACCATAGCCTGGGAGCCATTCTAATAAATCCCATATTATATATTCATTCTCTATGTTTCTGTCCCTCTAGAGAACCCTGACCAAAACGAGGACTCATCAAATTGCTAACAGAATCAGCATGTGCAGAGAAAACGATCGTTCCACCTTCTTCCTCGGGAGAGTCACGGCGGAGCCTACGCCGGCTCCTGAACTGGAAGCCTGTATTTCTTGCTGAGAATTCAAGACATGGCTGCAAATGTGGAGTTAGGGGAGCCCGCACAGCCACACTTAGGTCCAGAGGACCTAGAATTGCATTTGATAAATTAGAGAAGAAATGAACTTCACTGATAATATGTTAGCCATGGATTCTTCTAAGACCTGGTATAAAATACAACAAAATCAAAGTATTTTTTCCTTGAGTTATAAATTTTCTTAAGGTGTCTCTAGCGGGGGCGGAAAGAGCCTAGTGAGCTAAACGAGGAACTTCCCGAGACGTTACTGCGCAACCGTCCTTCTAATCCAGGACTTAGCTGGCATTTGCAGAACTTGCTCTACCCTGCCCGGCAACTCTGAGTATGTGTGCATGTGTGTGTGGGAGTGTGGTGGTTCTGTGTGTGTGTGTGTGTGTGTGTGTGTGTGTGTGTGTACCACATCCACATATGTACTGGTGCCCAAAGAGCATGTCAGACCCCCTGGAGCTGGAGTGACAGGCTGTACGTTGTTGCATGTGGTGCTGGCAACCAAACTCAGGTTCTCTGGAGGGGCAGAAAGCACTCTTAACCTCTGAGCCATCTCTCCAGCCCTACTTGACCTTCCTAAGTAGCCTCAAGCTGATCTGGCTTAGATCCACAAGCTGATATCCCGGGAAACAGTAGTTACCCCTCCCGGGGAACGCCAACCTCCAGTTCTAAAACTCCACACTTCTTCTACCTCCTGAACTAGGCCAGAAGAGTGGAGCTGGCCTGGAGGTGCCCAAGATTACACAGGACAAGAACCCAAACAGGAAAGGCGGACAAGGACAAGCGGCCTCACCCAGAACTCCCTGAGCCTCTCCCCCGCCACTCCCTTTACAAACACCTCTGAGGCTTCCTTGCTGAGACTGCCACTTGTGCTTATTTTAAATCTGATTTACATCGGGTTGGTATCCATCTGTGAATCTATCTCACTTCTGCCAACAGAGAAGATGCCCCCCTTCTAACAGCTCCTACCACAGACATCTGGACAGACAGCTGGACAGACACCTGTAGAACCTGGGGAGTCTGCCTCCGCGAAGGGCGCGTTCTACGCCTCACTTCGCCAGGTATCTCAACAGAAAACAGGCCTGGGCCTGCCTTTTTCTATCTTATTTTATTTTTATTTTATTTTATTTTATTTTATTTTATTTTATTTTATTTTTATTTTATTTTATTTTATTTTATTTTATTTTTATTTTATTTTATTTTATTTTATTATTTTATTTTATTTTATTTTTATTTTATTTTATTTTATTTTATTTTTATTTTATTTTATTTTATTTTTGGTTTTTTTTGTTTTTTTTTTTTTTTTTTTTTGGTTTTTTTTTTTTTTTTTCCGAGACAGGGTTTCTCTGTGTAGCCCTGGCTGTCCTGGAACTCACTCTGTAGACCAGGCTGGCCTCGAACTCAGAAATCCACCTGCCTCTGCCTCCCAGAGTGCTGGGATTACAGGCATGCGCCATCACCGCCCGGCTCCCACACCTAGGTTTAAAACAAAAACATATTTCTGTGATTTTTTTGTTTGTTTGTTTGTTTGTTTTTCGAGACAGGGTTTCTCTGTGTAGTCCTGGCTGTCCTGGAACTCACTCTGTAGACCAGGCGGGCCTCGAACTCAGAAATCCACCTGCCTCTGCCTCCCAAGTGCTGGGATTACAGGCGTGTGCCACCACGCCCGGCTGTGATTTTTAAAGAAACCAAAATTCCAGAATCTTTCCTACAAGAAACCTTCTGGAAACAGACCTTAAGAGGTATGCTTTGGACACACAAGGATCCATAATACACCAGGCTCAACCCTGGAGGTCTCACAGGAAATGAAATAATAGCCTTCCTATTGTTTCTGAAATCCTGCACTGTCGGCAGCAGGGATGGACTGTCTCCATCCACTCCTTGGCAAATAGCAGACTCATCTCTCCTGTGCTGTGGGCTACTTCATGGAGAACACAGAGACAGGAACAGTGGGGAGGGCCTGGTGTGGGATCCATCTAAACTCCACCTCGCTGTCTCCAGCAGTCATCTCTCCATACTTGTCCATACAGAATGACCCAAAACTCCATCTTGAGATTGTTGAGGACATGGAAGAAGGTATAGATAAAAGATTAGGCGCCATGGAAGCCTTCCTCAAGCCTTCAAGTGCTTATGCTGCACTTAGGAGATATCTAAGCATCCATGGTGTTTTTTCCTCTGAGGCTAAATTCCCGCACCCACCTGACCTCCAACCCTCCTAGCAAACGCAGCTCTTGCAGTCAGGACACACACGTGCCTTCCTCTGTTTTCATATTGCTGTTCCCCATGCCCAGTATCCCGGACTCATATGTCCTGGGTTCCATTCGTCCACAGTGACACTCTAAAGTGACCTTACTATTTTTTAGCTGCATTTAGGAAGCAGAAACACTGTCATGTTTCTAACTCGCTGGCTCTTGGGACAGTGTCTGGGAAGAGAATAGACTGCAGGCACCATTAATTTCACTTTCTCTTCCTCCGGTTTCCTTTTCTCATAGAAGAGTGAGTTACGGCATCCTCAGATGAAGAAACAGGAGGAAGCAGTCACATCTGCTGCTCTGTCTGTCTGAGTACAGTGGTAGAAAACGAACCCAGGGTTTCACAGATGCCAAGCACTTGCTCACCACACAACTACACCCCAAGTCCTCACATAACTTTTATTATAGTATTTTGTCTTAGTTGTTCATTCGGTGGACGGTGAGTGTTAATCTCTCACTGTGTTGGTATATAAATTATACTCCATAATGTGTGTAAGTGTGGAAAAATGTATGCAGGCATACATATAGGTACAGGGTCAGGACTCTTGGTGGTCGCCAACATCTAATGAGGGTCTTGGAACACATCCCTGAGGGGGAAAGGGATGGAGATACCCAAACTCTTGATGAACGGGTGTGATCGATCCAGACGAGGTCAGGGCTGTGCTACGGATCCATCACACAAGCGTCCGTCCGTCCGTCCGTTCCCTCTCCCTGCAGCATCTCCCCAGACTGAGCTTTTTCTGGCGTGTTCCTGTTCTTCCACCAGCGGGCTCTGTCTTGGGACGGCCCAGTCTAACCTAGAATTAAGATTCCTAACCCCGTGTCTGTGACCTGCTCACTTTCATTCTTCAGTAATGAAATATTCTATTCCAGGGGGGAGGGGAGTTCCCTGTGTGTGCAGTATCCTTGTGGCTGGTCACGATGCCTGGGTGCCGGAGTCAGGGCCCCGTCTATGTAGGACAGGAAGGAAGCTGGGGCCGAGAGGCCTGCCTGTCACTTTCTCCTCCTGTGGTTTCTTTTTCCCCACAGAAGAGTGAGCACAGCATCCCAGAAAGAGAAAACAGGAGAGAGCAGGCACATCTGCAGCTGTGTGTCTGAGCACAGTGCTAGGAAAGGAACCCAGCATGCTTCGAGCAGAACCAACACAAATAAAGAGGCATAGTCATGGGGCAAGTGTATATTTAAAATTCCTCCCCCTCATTTTCTTCTTCAAATGAATCAGTCCCCACTTCTTCATAATCCTTCTCCAAGGCAGCCAGGTCCTCCCTGGCCTCGGAAAATTCTCCTTCTTCCATTCCCTCTCCAACATACCAATGTACAAAGGCCCGCTTGGCATACATGAGGTCGAACTTATGGTCAAGGCGGGCCCAGGCCTCTGCGATTGCTGTGGTGTTGCTCAGCATGCATACGGCTCGCTGGACTTTGGCCAGGTCCCCTCCTGGCACGACAGTAGGTGGCTGGTAGTTGATGCCCACCTGGGGAACAGAGAAAGAAGACACGCCACAGAATGACATGCGAGTCCGCCAAAGACAACATCAGGATATCTGTTGGTAACAGGCTATGTTGGCAAGGCCTGGGCATGGGTGTGGGGTGGGGCTGCAGGACGGAGCAGGTGAATGAACAAGGAAGCTGAGGCAGGAGGATCATCACAAGGGCTTAGAAACTAAAGGCGGGAGGAGAGATAAAGGATAAGCTAGTAAACAGAGGAAATGTTAGTAGAAATCATCAAGACGGCAGTCGTCTTGAACGCAGTCGTGCCATGAAGGGTGCTTCTCAGGGTTATCTCAAGGGCAGGGAGCAGGAAATGCCTTCCCTGTTAGAAGCACATCAGTTTCTAGAACTCTGATTATTATCACCAAGCTTATTGCTTGCTGGATGCTTATCTGATGCCCCAATTAGTCTTTTTGCAATAATTTTAGGGAAGTCTCTCTGTCGGGGTGAAGGGCTGTTTAAAGAGGTCACAGGGAGAATCCAGAGCAGTAAATTACAGAGGTCTTCAGGGATGGTGTTACCGTCTCTAGTAAACAATGTCCTTGGAGGGGGGGAGGAGAAACACCAACCACAGAAGTCAAAGGCCACATGCAAGCAAGCCAACCTCCCAAAGTCTGCCAGCACATTGGGGGATGGGAAGGGAGGCTTCCCCATGGGGCTCCAAGCCCTAGAAATCTCCCCATGAATGCCCCAAACCAAAGCAGACCAAGAATTGTAGGAAATTGGATGGCAGCTGTAGGACACTAGGAACCATGGTATTGCCCAAAACTAACATATATCCTGGGCCAATAGTGTGCTTAAATTGCCAGCCCTCTCAGATTCACTGCTTTAAGACTGTTTCCAAAGCCGGGCAGCAGTGGCGCACGCCTGTGATCCCAGCACTTGGGAGGCAGAGGCAGGCAGATTTCTGAGTTCGAGGCCAGCCTGGTCTACAGAGTGAGTTCCAGGACAGCCAGGGCTATACAGAGAAACCCTGTCTCGAAAAAACCAAAATCCAAAAAAATAAAAAATAAAAAGACTGTTTCCAGATACGGCTGACTGTAAGGTACATCTTAAATAAGCAGCTGGCCATGGATGTGAAAGAGATACAGTTGGCCACACCATATATGTTGCTGGTGGCGGCTCTGGCCAGCATAGGCCTCTCTTCCCATCCACAGTGACATCGTAGACCTGAGTCAAGTTGGGGACAAATACCCCTGGGGGGAATGTCAACAGGTGAAGCTTAGCAATATGGATTCTGCTGGCTGGCGCCTTCCCGAAAAGCAACTACCACTTAACTCATCTTTCTCTAGGGGACCTCGGAGCAAGCTTAAAATAGAGGAGAGGGGCACCCCTCTGCGCTCGTCGCCCCACTCTCCCACTGCCTCTCAGTTTATCTTCCTCCTGATCAGCTTATTTTGTTACTTCAATTCAAAAAATGAAGTCCAGTGTTCAGAGGACCTTAGCCGCTTTGATAAGAATGGCCACACTACCACATATCTGTAGGCAGTGTCTAGAAAAGACAATGTGTGTCACAGGGGAGGAAGGGTGAGCGGGAAAATGGTGTCCCCATGCTCAGCAGAGGCAGCACAGCCAATGGGAGAGGAGAAAGTCAGGACTTTGTGACTAACAGGACTCAGTCACATAAACACTAGAAACTCCCTTTGTGTTACTCTAAGCAGAATAAGGCATACGAGTCAAATAATTAACTTTTATCATATATTGGGAATATTCACCTTCTGTTCCAAGAAAGAATTACACATCTCTAGTAATTTGAATCATGTGGTTGGCTCTAAAATTAAAATGTACCTAGAAGTGTAAAATACCCATTGAGCTTTCTTTTAGGCAAATTAAAATGGATTTGGTTGTTTTTGTTTTTGTTTTTTCAAGACAGGGTTTCTCTGTATAGCCCTGGCTGTCCTGGAACTCACACTGTAGACCAGGCTGGCCTCGAACTCAGAAATCCGCCTGCCTCTGCCTCCCAGAGTGCTGGGATCACAGGCGTGCACCACCACCGCCCGGCACAAATTAAAATGAATTGCAAGTCCTCAAGGCATTGAGAACCAGGTCCCTCAGTTTAAAAAAAAAAAATCAAGGATGGTTAGCAATCATAAACAGCAGCAAACTCTACACTACCTAACGTGGCTTGAGCAGACCATCCTTCAACAGCTGGGCACCTCGGTCAAAGCTGAGTGAAATCGGTGTTGGATTTTCTTTAAGTCATCTTCCCGCATCATCATAAAAGACCAGGAGCTCCCACGCTACATTCTCCCCAGTTCTCAGTAATCCCTCCGCATCCCCAGCACCGTCCCCAACCCCAAGTCATCAGTTCTCACCTTGAAGCCTGTGGGACACCAGTCAACAAACTGAATAGTTCTCTTGGTCTTGATGGCAGCAATGGCGACATTCACGTCCTTGGGTACCACATCGCCGCGGTAGAGCATGCAGCAGGCCATGTATTTGCCGTGACGTGGGTCACACTTCACCATCTGGCTGTTGGGCTCGAAGCAAGAGCTGGTTATCTCCGCCACCGACAGCTGCTCATGGTAGGCTTTCTCCGCAGAAATGATGGGGGCGTAAGTGACCAGTGGGAAGTGGATTCGGGGGTAGGGTACCAGGTTGGTCTGGAACTCTGTGAGGTCCACATTGAGGGCGCCATCAAAGCGGAGAGAGGCAGTGATGGAGGACACAATCTGACTGATGAGGCGGTTGAGGTTGGTGTAGGTGGGGCGCTCGATATCCAGGTTCCTGCGGCAGATGTCGTAGATGGCTTCGTTATCCACCATGAAAGCACAGTCGGAGTGTTCCAGGGTGGTGTGCGTGGTCAGGATGGAGTTGTACGGTTCCACCACTGCTGTGGAGACCTGGGGGGCTGGGTAGATGGCAAATTCCAGCTTGGACTTCTTGCCATAGTCGAGGGAAAGGCGCTCCATCAGCAGAGAGGTGAAGCCAGAACCCGTGCCACCTCCAAAGCTGTGGAAGATGAGGAAGCCCTGCAGGCCGGAGCAGGCATCAGTCTGGAGAGAGCCAGAAACAAGGAGGAATTAGGAGGAGTCCTGGACACACACACACACACACACACACACACACACACACACAGACACACACACAGGAGAAAAATCCAGACAAACCCCTACTGTCTGCCATACTGTCTAGTATCTTTATGTCAGGGAAATCATAATAGTCCACAGGGAATAAAACACACACACACACACACACAAGGGTTGTTTTGATCTTGGGAGAATTGGTTAATGGCCAAACTGACAAACCACACAAGCCTATGGACATAAGGCTTGGCCTCCAAGATGCCTGAACCGGGAGTCCCAGAGCTGCTACGGCAGTGACCTTGCCTTCTGAGAGTTCACACCTTACTTGAACTTGTTTGTCATATGATCTTATGGGTATGGATGTCCCCCTACACATCTCAACCTTGGAAAGGGTTCAGGGTACCTCCCGGTCTTAGAAAATGTAAACAGAGCTATGATTTTGGTTTTGGTTTGGGGCCCTTTTTTTTTTTTTTCTCTTTTCTTTTAAGATTTTTCAAGATTATTTTAAAAAAGTGTTTTCAGGTTGACAGATCACAACTGTGTGTATTGACGGGGCACAGCGTGATGCTGTGGCTTTTGTGGACATTGTGGAATGACCACACCAAGACAACCAACACATCCGTGAATTCCCAACTTGTAAATATCTCAGCCCCTTACTGACCTTTCAAAGGTCCCCTCCCCTTTAGCTACATCCCACATGGAAGGTTCTGTGATGGTTGATGAGATCACACCATGTCCCCAGCAAGCACCTGATGTGTGGTAAGGACTCGGTGCTGACTCCAGGAAGAACTAAGAGAATTCCTACACTCACAGAATTTTCCCAGAGGCTGTGAGCTATGATCATTCAACCCAGTGGTTCTAAATTTTTGGACACCACAAGTCTGCCAATTTTTTTTTCCCCAAAAGAAATGAGATCTTTAAGACACAGTGATGTAACCCACGGCGCAGCTTTGCAGTCAAGCCAACCTATTCAGATCCGAACTCTGCACTCTCTAGCGAGTGACCCACATTAAGACACCAAGCCAGCCCAGCCCTCAACTCCTGTATCCATCAATTACGAAGGAAAGCTCTCCCTGTGTTAGAGAGTAAGCAAAGGTATATAATTAGAACTTATAACCTGCATGTAAGTACTCAAATCTCTTCCCCACTTCTTTCAAACTAAAGCTTTACTCATTTATGTTTCTAACTTCAATCTCACAGATGGCTGAAATCTTCCCAGGATACTACCATATACTCGCGAGAAATCATACTACAGGGCAGGCCACAATACCCAGGCCTGGGAGGCATACTGTCCCTGTGAATGTTCCTTCTGAGACATGAACAGATGACTAGGGGGACAGCCAGCAGGACAGCATGTGCCTGGTATGAGGAGGCCCTGGATTTGAACCTCAGCACCAAGAAAAAAAATCTGGACCCATGAACTCTAGGAGCTAGACCCACCTGAGACCATCGCCTGACCAGACTTGCTCCGCCCTGCCCCACCGAGCTTACCAGTTTACGGATTCGGTCCAACACCAGATCGATACTCTCCTTGCCCACCGTGTAGTGTCCACGGGCGTAATTGTTAGCGGCATCCTCCTTCCCTGTGATCAGCTGCTCGGGATGGAAGAGCTGGCGGTAGGTTCCTGCCCGTACCTCATCTGTCAAGAGACAGGACCTTCAGATCCTGCTTTCCAGGAGAGACCTTCTATCCTTCTTACCCGAGTCTGAGACATCCCTGGAGTGAGGCCAGCCCACCCCTGAACAAGTCTGTAAATGACTGAGGGATTCTGGGTAATAAGGGTACTGGCCACGCCTGGGGCCCTGAGCGGAGCTAGAGTGGAGGAGACGAGAAGGAGCAGATACCACTCTTCAAACACCAAAGCCATTCTCTTCTCCTTCCCTCCACCTGGACCTGAGTCCTCCAGGGAGCACGGGGAACCCTGTCCTGAAAAAGCCGGAATCCGGCTGTGTGTTTTCCTGTGACTTAAAGTGCTGCAGGGTTACTCCATACCCATGAGGCTAGATGGCAGGAAGCTCACAGACTCAGAAAACTATACTTTAGGAAATGGGCTGCTTGCAAGGTTTCTAATTGTTTCTAAAAACTCCCTGCTATCAGTAACAATGCCTTTGGTCTGCCTCAGGAGGCTTAAAGAGCGCTTTGTTCTGCCCAAATCGGCAGACACTTCTGAACCCTAACACCAGCTCCCCAGGGAGCTGAGCGAGGTCGCCTGGAGTCTGGGCTCACTCAGACCTCTCAGCTCATCTTGCTCTCAGAAGCCCAAAGGCCCGCACTTTGCTGTTTCCGGCAGAGGGCTCTTGGCCAGTTCTCACCCACTACAGTAGGCTCCAGGTCCACCATGACAGCCCGGGGCACGTGCTTTCCATTGCCAGTCTCGCTGAAGAAGGTGGTAAAGGAGTCGTCGTCACTGATCTTGCTGGCCTGAGTGCCGAAGGTCCCATCCGCCTGGATACCGTGCTCCAAGCAGAAGAGCTCCCAGCAGGCATTGCCAATCTGAACTCCAGCTTGACCCACATGGACAGATATGCATTCCCTCTGTGGAAACAGGGCACATCAAGGTCAGAGAACCCAAGACCCTTGCCACGGACTGAGGCCTGTCTCTTCCTCACATTCAGCCTGTGCCGGGTGCTCAACCCTACAGCCACATCACCCCACAAGCAGGATGTGTCTGGGGTTCCAGGTGCCTGGCACTGCTACGTCTCACATAAGACATGGGCCCAAGTCACTTATTCGGCGTCTTGCCTGCTCTACAGCTTGCTCTCTAAGGCTATTCCTTCATACCCGGTACTGATGGAGAAAAAGACAGCAAAACTAACTTTAACCTCATACTGACCTTCCGAAACGGCACACACATGGGTGTGCAGACAGAGCCTCAGACTATCTGTCAGCCACCATATGCAGTCAGTGTTACAACTACAAATGCAGGAATACATCAAGGTCAAGTTAGGCCCTTCCTAACTTGCTGAGTAATTAGAAACATTTTTGGAGCTACCATTAAACTACCACGTTGCTTAGCTCAGGCCAAGCGGTACGTAAAACTCACCTCATGAGTGCTCTTCTATCTGTATTACTCTGCTATGAAGTCTCAACTATCACCTAAAAATAAGGTGAGTGTGTGTGTGTGTGTGTGTGTGTGTGTGTGTGTGTGTTCTGTCTTCTTCCAGGAAGATTTCCTGGGAAACACAGACTTGCCCTTCCCCCGCTCCCAGCCTGTGGGGAAGCAGTGGCCCACATGGGATGACCGTGTAACTGTGATACCTGCCAGAAGCCAGCAGGGAGGCATGTGCCTGGTCTGTAGGTTTCTATTCTTATCCATGACCTGATGTGGCACTTTCCAGCTCTGGGTAACCCAAGCCAGGAGGCTGAGCCGTGGCTGGTCATGGAAACCAGCAGTGTCCGCATCAAAGCTCAGACTCCTGGGAACTCAGAAGCCTTTCCGGCCATAGGGGCAGAGCAGATGCCCTCACGGCCTCCAAGGGCCAGAGATCTCGGGACCTGCTGCTCCCCGGTTCAGTTCTGCAGCTGAGTCCCTCGTCTCCCTGCCCTAGCCCATCGCTCTGCTAGCCCCAGGAAGGGTGCGGGCATTCAAAGCCACCAACATGGAGCACAGTGCTGCAGGCTACCGCCCAGCAGCACCTCCAAATGCCCGCCAAGGCCCTGTCCACACTCAGGGTGCCCAGCTAGCCATCTCAGTGTCTTTGCTGTGTTGCATGTACTTGGCTGAGCCACTCCGCCTCTCCTCATCTGAAACAAGCCCTTAGCCACGACCGCTGCGGCTTTCCCGCAGTCACCGCTGTGGCGCGGTCTCGGGAGCAGGGAGAGCCCGAGCTCGCAGGCTCCCATTCCTCTTCCCTTCGTTGCTATTTCCAGCTTAGGACTCCGCTCAGGGCTAAGGAAAGCACATCCTGTACCAACCAAGCAACGGCCCCACACTGGGCATGTTGTGATTGACACAAAACTCCAGCAAGAACCTGCGGCCTCTCAGGAAGGCAGCAACACTGCCGGAGCAATGGGCAGGCCCACACCCCTGGATCTCCTCCTCCTCCTCCTCCTCCTCCTCCTCCTCCTCCTCCTCCTGTTCCTCCTCCTCCTTTTCCTCCTCCTCCTTCTCCTTCTCCCCCTCCTCCTTCTTCTCTTCCACATTATAGCATCATTGGTGAGCACAATCTTCAGCGTTCTGAAATTTGTCCCCTTGTGTCACCATCATATGCCAACCACCCCCACAGCTTATTGAGGGTGCTGCCCGGTTTCCAGTCAGCTGACTTTCCTTCTGGAACATTCTAGGCCTTTCCAGGGAGGATGGAGGGCGTTTGTAGGAAAACAAAAATATATGAATATGAATACGAATACGAATACGAATACAAATACAAATACAAATACAAATACAAATACAAATATAAATATAAATATATCACCGGAAGAAGAGCAGGGACTAGAAGTGCGGTGCAGCCACCGACACGCGCCGCCGTGTTCCTGGTCTCCTTGATGCCCTCCTCAGTCTTTCTAATGAATGAATATCTTTACAGAGTGCCCCTCTCTCCCAGCCCCATCCCTCCTCTCTCCCTCCATTCTTGAGTAAAAACCAAAAAGAAGACATTCTGAGAAACCCTCATTCATTCGTTCCCACTAAGATGTGCTTTTCACTCCAGCAACACAACATCCATCACTCCATCACAGCAACATCCCAGGGAGCTCTTCTGCGTAATAACATCCTGCCCACTAAACACCTACAAGCAGGTAACCCTGCCCTGTGGCAGGCTCTCTGTTTCTCTCTGTCTCTCTGTCTCTCTGTCTCTCTCTCTCTCTCTCTCTCTCTCTCTCTCTTCTCTCTCCCCCCTTTTTCCCCTCTCTTTTCTCTCTCCCTCTCTCACTATCTCTCTTCTCCCTCTCTGCCTCCCTCTTTCTCTGTACCTCCTCCTTACATATTCACCCTCTCCCTTTCCCCCCCCTTCTTCTCCCTCCTCCCTCTCTCCTCCCCCTCCCCCTCCCCCTTCTCCCTCCTCCCTCTCTCCTTCCCCTCCCCATCCCCCTTCTCTGGAATACCAGGAGAGCATCCACCTCTGAGCCACACTGTCTTTGAGTTCCTGAGAAATAAGAGTGGCAGCAGGGCCGTGCCACACCAAAACCATGCAAGAGGTGGAACAGCGCCACGGACCCTGCAGACTTTGGATTCTGACTTGAACAAATCAAAATAGAGAAATTCATTCATTTTAGTCATTAAGATAAGAATGAGACTAAGTATGAAAATGTTACTAGTGTCTAGAATTATGTCTGAGACATCTAGCAATAAAATATCAAGATAATTGGTATTTTTAAGTACTTTTTTAAAAAAAAAGTTTTAGCAGTATTTGAGACCAAACTCAGGACCTGTAATGTCAGGTCCTACACTCCCAGCTATTTTAAAATATTCATAAACACGGGAGGTAAGTAGATACGGACTAAAATGATCATTGCTACACCTAAGCGATTATCATATGGCTGGCCTTATACTCGGCTACTTCTCTGGATTTTTTCATAGTAAAAAAAAAAAAAAAAAAAAAAAAAAAAGAGGAAGTTAATAACAAAGCAAGAGAACTAGATGGGAAGCGGCGTCGGAGCAGAGACGCCATCCCCACCTCACACAGCCACTCATTCGACTGACTCCACTGACTCCACTAAGATCCCGCCCTGTGCGGGCAAGCAAAAATTTCAAAGTTGCACAAAGAGAGCTTGCCTACCACACTCAAGGTCCTGGGCTTGATCTCTGCTTCCTGTTTGGAATCTTGCACAGCAAGCTCACGCTGGCCTAGCACTGCCCGAGAAGCAGCCACCCCCAGGGCACCGGAAGTTCAGACTAGAGTGGGGCAAGGGGTTGTGGGGTCCAAAGGGTAGAGTTCAGATGTAAGTGAAATTACAACTTATAGGAAGTTTCTCATCAGAGCCCTGAGGTCTACGAACATCCTCAGGATTCCATGGGATACTTGGCTCATGAGAGGGTCCTATAGTTTGGATCTGGATGTCTTCCATAGGCGCCCACGCTAAAGGCCTGACCCACAGACTCTGGCACTCTGAAGAAGTAGGGGCGCCTAAGAGGTGGAGCCCAGCAGTATGTGACTGGGCTCTCAGGCGTATGCCCCCCATGGGACTGTGGAACCCCAGCCTCTCCCTCGGTTTCTCCTCCGCTCCTTATCACTTGCTTCTACCATACACCCCTTCACCTCAGGCCAAGGACCACCAGGGACGACCAAGCATGCACTGAAACCTCTAAACCCAAGCCAAAATCAACCTCTTCATATCTTAAGTAGGTAACCGCAGGACTTGTTACCCCTGCAGAAGCTGGCACAGGCCACGAGTGGCCCTCTACCCTGTCTGCCCAGCCACCTCGCTTCCCAAGCTCTACAGATGAGCACGGGAGACCTGCGTGACACCCCGGGGAGGCCAATCCTCGAGCCCATGAAAGGTCACCCGTCTGCTATGCCGAGGATGAGACGAAAGCACAGAACACTCAGCAGAGGTGGCCTGGCCCGTGGATCACCCAATGATACCTTCTCCACCCCTGGGAGATAAAACAGAGGCACAGAGCCTTAAAGGTTAGCCTGAAGATTCACGACAGCGCAGCACAAAACCCGGGGCCTGGGAGTCCAGCCTGAGCTCCCTCTGTCCTTTGCACCCTATAACCTCCGCCTCACTCTTGCTGTCCATTTCCAGCGCCTTGGGGGTATGGCTGCATCTACCTCAGTACAAGCCTGGCTGTGGACATCAAAACCATGCTCGCCGTGCCAAATTCCAAACGGGAAATGCTCTCTGTACAGAAACGCTGGAGGGGGGGGGGTTCAGGGTGAGGATCAGGGACCGATCTCTTTAAAAATGAGTCGCCTTCGCTACCAGGAGGCTGCTCCTCAGGATACGCTGAGCAGCCAGAGATAGGGGCAAAGGTAAGCTAAGTCAGCAGGGATATTTCAGTCTTATGTGGCTCCAAACTCATAGCTCAGGTTCCCCCTTGGTAGCCAGAGCTCCTGGTCCCCTCCTCCTCCTGATTCTATTTTGAATCCGCACCTCTGGAGCTCTCCTGGGTCCCTGCAAGAGAAGGTTCTGTATTCTACCAGAACCCCTGAACTCAACACTCTAGGGTGTAGCAAGCCTCAATAACAGGTATGTCCGAACGCCTGCAAAGGTTCATACCCCACGTGACAGGCACTGTGACATGCAAGAAGATTCTAAATGGCAGTGCGCTGGCACCTAATGGGTTTTCAGCATTCGGGTTACATGCCTCTCCCTACTGGCAGGAAGTGAGGATAACCACAGACCAGCCCGGGGTCCCTGCTGGGTTAGCTCCTCATGGTCTCTTGGTTTATCACACAGCGCTCAGCGATGATGGCTGCTTCTTCAAGTGTCTGTCTTTTCCTCGTATAGAGACTAAACACCACGGGCAAGCAGCTCTGCAAGCACTGCTTGGACACAGCAGAGATGAGCAGAGTGAGAGCCCTCTGTGGGTGTCCAGCCCATTTAACAGGAAGAGCAGGCAGAGCCCAAGAACACATAGATGCAGCCCACGGCAGCTGAAGAAGGAAACCACCCTGCTGGCTTGGTCCGCTGGAGGAATAGACAGGCTCCTGATGGATTTAGACAGGCCCGGGGCATGTTTCGGTACGATTAGGAATATGAACAGGAGAATGTAGGACATGCCCCACAACTGCCAGTTTATATGGGACATGAGCTCATGAAGGGCAGAGCTGGTAGGACGGCTGCGTCCCCTCTGCCCGTCCTCCATAGAAAGCAGATCGGTCACAGAAAATATTCTAGAGCTCCACAGCCTTCCAGAGTCTACTACAGGAAACCCCTGAGTGGATCCGATGTAATATACTTCCTCCTTTTAGGATTGTCCGTCCCTTTGGCTCCGCTCTCAGGAGGACTGAAATAAGCTACACATTCTCTTCGGGGCAAGAATGCTTTGACTCTTTCAACATCATTTCAAAGCCAGTGACAGGGCTCCTTGGTAGAGCAACCACAGTGCAGTCATGTTAAAGACCCTTGTCTGAGTCGGCCTTGGTGGCGCACACCTTTGATCCCAGCACTCTGGAGGCAGAGGTAGGCAGACCTCTGAGTTCAAGGCCAGCCTGGTCTACTGGGTGAGTTCCAGGACAGCCAGGGCGACACAGAGAAACCCTGTGTTGGAGGAGGAGGAGGAGGAGGAGGAGGAGGAGGAGGAGGAGGAGGAGGAGGAGGAGGAGAAAGAAGAAGAAGAAGAGGAGGAGGAGGAGGAAGAGGAGAAAGAAGAAGAAGAAGAGGAGGAGGAGGAGAAAGAGGAGAAAGAAGAAGAAGAAGAAGAAGAAGAGGAGGAGGAGGAAGAGGAGAAAGAAGAAGAGGAGGAGGAAGAGGAAGAGGAGAAAGAAGAAGAAGAAGAAGAAGAAGAAGAAGAAGAAGAAGAAGAAGAAGAAGAAGAAGAAGAAGAAGAAGAAGATGAGGAGGAGGAGGAGGAGGACTAGGAGGAGGAGGAGGAGGAAGAGGAGAAAGAAGAAGAAGAGGAGGAGGAGGACGAAGAGGAGGAGGAGGAAGAGGGGGAGGAGGAGGAGGAGGAGGAAGAAGAAGTCAGTTCAAGGTTTCACAGAAATTAAGAGTGGGCTATTTCTCTGGGAAAGTTAGTGACTTGGACCGGCATCAGGAAGCTGGTGAGGGACTGAGACGGGTCCATTGTTCCCTGGCCACCTGTGCTCAGTAGCTATGCAGACTCTCTCAGGAAGCCTCTTCAAACAGCATTAGAAATAATGCTGTGCTGATTCTAATGTTGGGCTAGAGGGGAAAATCACTTATATTTTAGGACCTCGGTCACAAAGCTGGCAAGTAGAGCCATAGTGTTCCAGGGGGGTAATTAAAGAAAGAACAAGCATGACTCATCAGAGATGGAGCTATCTCTGCCCGGACCCTTCATTAGCGTGCGTCTGGGATCACTGACAAGAGAGAAAAGCTAGCAGACAGCCAGAACAGAGCTGATCTAAATGAGCATCGGTGGGAGAAGGCAGCTCAGGGGAGGGGCTCGGATGATACAGGCAGCAACGGTGCTGATGAGGGACAAGCAGCGGGAGGGGGGGTGCTTGGGATGCAGATTCTGGCACCAGAGACCCTGCGGCATCAACGGCCCTTGGGCCCCAGCTGGCTGAGAAGGGACAGGCTAGGTCAGGTTCCGGTGGGATGCACATATGGCCTGCTGCACTTTCTCATGATCCTGCGGGAGACAGGAAATGCCTGCCACAGAGGCCACATCATTGTCGGCTCCCCGAGTAACCCAAGAAAAAGTGAACAGTTGGTCCACTTCCTTCCTCAAACGATACCACATCCTCCCGCTCTCCCTATCACCGACCTGGCTCCCAGCCATTTCTTCCTCAAAGTTATTAACTTTCATCCTCTGCAAGGGCACCTAGCAGCCCCTTCGCCAAGGACAACAGTCAGCAAACACTTGAAAATAGCATCATGTCCCCACCCCTCCCTCAGCCGATTCCTATCAAGTCTCTCTCAATAGCTCATCCACACCACTTTAACCAGGGACCCGTCACTCAGGAGCAGGTCCCCAAGTATCCGGTGGAGAAAGCTTCTGGGAAGGGAGCGATGGCTGTGACCCCCCCCCACACACACACACACAGTGCTCGGGGCCACAATGGCCATCCATATGTACTCTGCACAGCACAGTCACACGGTACAGCTGAGTGATGCCAAGAGACACCAGACAGGCCAGCGACTCTGGCCCTATCCCCAGACACACTGCTCTCCCCTCTAACTGTCAGTGTTCACAAGTGTATGTGATCTCTGTCACCGTTTGATGTCCATTTCCATCTGATGAAGCCGGTGTCCCTCAAAGCTGTGGACTGGCATGAAGGTATTTCATTCAAAGGTCATGCTAAAGGTGTCCCCGTCTCCATGTGACCTTTATAAAAGCTCTCTGGTTCCTACTCCATTGACATGGGTTCAGCTTAGGGGACCTGACCAGGAACCTTTGTAGTTTACCCCCAAACTATTATCATCGTCACATTCTCCGGGGCTGCTTGCTGGAAGAACTCAGATAGCATATGGGATGACGGGGGATGGGATTGTCCCGCTGATCTGACCGTTAAGAAGGGAGGCTTTGCTTTGAAGAGCCAATTCTTACCACGAGTATAATTTGAGCATCCGTTGTGGGACCACTCAGAGGCATTGGTGGATACAGTGACTTGCATCCCATATGATACGGGAAGAAAAGCCAGCAAGTCACAAGAAATGTGCCCACCTGCCTGGTGCATGGACAATGACCTCCCTGGAAATAGGTGTGGGAACTAGTTACACGTTTCTTACCTCACCAAAAAATAGAAATGACAAAGCTGATTCTGCTTAACTCCCAAGGAGGCCTCCCTGATCCCTGACCCTGACCCCTGACCCGTGTAGGGAGAAGGGATGTGGAGGCCAGACCAGGCCAACTGCCTGAAGACACCCGGAAGGGCAGAATTCTAGAGATCAAGGTTTACAAACTGATCAATCTAGCCTTTCAGGAAAGAGTCCGGGTCTGGGGATGTGCCAAGCACGAAAGGCTGCGCCCCAGGATTCCACCCACACCCCCAACCCCTACTGTAAAAAGAAAAGAAGAAAAAGATTGAGTCTCCCATCTGCTCAGGAGGCCGAGGAGTTAAAAAAAATCACAAGTTTAAGGGAAGCCTGGGCAGGGGAATAAGACCCATGTCAAAGTCAAAAATAAAGAGGGAGGGACAGAGGGAGGTGAACATCAAAGGATCACTAAGAGTCTCTGTGAATGGGAAACGCTGCCCATCGCGACAGTGCCGGACATGCAAAGACTGTTCTCAGTCGCGGCTTCACGATACAAAGATGGGCTCTTGCCAGGATATTTGACCATTTCCAAAAGCCTCTGAAGCCTTGGTGCTTCACAGTGACGTCTGCCCAGGGGCTGGATCATGGTCTCTGCCCGGTTCCCCACGCACCTTTCAGGCTCCACTCGGAGTCTGTAGACACGCAGATCAGAGTCAGTGCAGCCGTGAGAGAGCCCTTTGGACTGTTTAAAGCAATAGCTATGCACTGGGTACTGTAAAGGTTAAATATCCCTTCCACAGTATGTGGCCAAATAAGCAAAGCAAGTCTGATAATAATTGAGACCAAAGGGTTCAGCGGGTGAAAGCACTTGCCAAGCAAGTCTAGTGACTGGAGTTTGGTCACCAGATTCCACAGTGTAGGGGGAACACTGATGTGCAAAGATCTGTGTGCAAGAGCACATGCACATCAATACACACACACACACACACATGACGTACACATGCATACACGTACGCATGCATGCATGTACGCATGCATGCATGCACGCACACACTAAATAAAACTTTGAATTCTTTTTCCTGGATGTGATAGTGCATGTCTTTAATCCCAGCACCTAGGAGACTGAGTCAGGAGCATCTCTGTCTACTACATGAGTTCTAGCCCAGCAGTAATGCACAGTGAGTACCTGTCTTTAAACAAAAAAAAAAAAAAATTAATGATTGATCATGGCAAGTCTTTCATATGATGGATGATGAAGCCGGAAGGGTAACACTCATTCACTCCTCACATAAGTGTGTATGTATATAATTCGTATATGTTTAAATACGTATTTATATCACTCTATAACAAAAAGCCTAAGAAGAACAAACTCCATGCAGAGCCTTGCTAGTCTGAAGCAAGCCCTCCTCGTTGTGTGGATGTAAAAAGCCAGCCCAGAGAAGTCTGATGACCTTCCCCCAAGTGACACAGCTAGCTGCACAGCCGAGCACCCCAACCTGAACCTCAGCTCTGCCCCCCTCCTACGCTCCCACACCAGGGACCTGAGCAGAAGTGGTTTCCTCTGCTCACCCTCTCCTGCGTTGCCAAAATGCTTCAAGCTCCCAGGTGTGTCGGGGAGCATGCTTGGGGAGTGACATGATAGGCTTAGAGGTGGGGCTGACGGGAGAGCCAGCGCCAGAAAGGCTTGGGCACTCTCCCAAATGAACAGCCAGAGGGGGAGGGGGAGGGGTGGAAGGAGGGGGGGAAGAGGAGGGAGGAGGGGAAGGGGGAGGGAGAAAAAGGGGTGGGAAGGAGAGGAGGAAGGTTCTGGCCAGACTGTTCTGTCACTGACACCCGAGCAAGTGGCTCAGAGAACCTGACCTTGGTCTGTGAGATACTCTTATTCCGCTCCACCCCCTCCACCCTAACCTTTCTGTCCCACTTCACTGCAGAAACACTAGGGCTTCCTGATTGGGGGAGGGGCGGGGGCGGGGGCGGGGTGACGGGGCAGGAGGGCAATGATTGAGGCCAAAGTTAGTCCACCTTCCCCACCCCACCCCCCACAGCGAGCTTCCCAGGGGCTTTTGCGAAGCTGCTATAACTCTCCAGAGTTATAGCACTCTGGCTAAGAAGGTAGCAGCCGCTAATGAAGACCGCTATCCTTGAAGAAGTGGTGCTGCCTCGAAACCAGGATACCGAAATGAAATTAAATGGCTTAGGTCCCCTGGCCTCCGGAGAGGGGAAACGTCCCAGCCCCAAAGTCTTTCTGACTTTGACCGCTGAAAAAGGTGAGGAGCATGCTTCAGCGCTGGGCGCCTGTGGAGCTGGTTTGGATCCAGCTCGAACTGAGGGTGCTCTAAACCCAAGCCGATGGCCAATGGCCGGACGATGAGGGTGGAGGATGACCTGGGTCTGGAACGTGTCACTTTTGATTTGGTTTGGGGACTACTCCCCAGGCCACCCAGCTCCAGACCACCTGTCCAGAATACCTCGGCATCCCATTTCTTCTCACTCTGGTCCACGAGTGGCTGTCCCCCAGATTCTAACTTGTCTCTCCACCGGGCTCTCGAGGTTCACCCTCCTCTCTTTAGCGAGCGCAGATCTCTTAGGTCCCTTTAAGGGTTCAATAGCCCCTGCTCTTTACATTTTCCACAAAATATAAGGTACCTGACAACTAGATGTTTCCCACCCCTGGGTACAATACCCTTGACCCTGAACTGACCCACAGCCCCTCCAGGAGACTTGGAGCCCAACCGGTCCAAAGCCACCCCCACGGCTACCCCGTGGCCCCGCGGCTCTCCACCCGGCACCTGCGCGCGTCCCTGGTCAGCCCCGGCGGCGGAGAAGTCTCACCATCGTGGCCGCTCTCTTCGCCCGCTCGCCTCCCAGCTGGGCCTGCCCACCCCAACTGCTCCAGATACGGCCGCCTCCGCGGTTGTGACACACTGCGAGGGAGGGGGCCTGAGACAGACATGCTGGGCCAGCAGTTGCCCTGCAGCATCACAGTGCCCGCGGAGGGGAGGGACCTGGGTAGGTCACAATGGCACTTCCCCCTCCCACCAGCGGCTCCCTAGTCCAGCCCTGCTGCTTCTCGTGCCCGGAGCTGAGCTCCTGCGCCTTGCAGTCAGGGAAGCGGTCCGTGTGACCGCGACACACGTGTGCATACAAACCCCGCATCCACTCCGAGGCCAGTGGAAAAATACTCCAAAACAAACGCTTGTTTCTCCCCCACCACCCCCAAATGTTCAGTCTGCTGCGAGCATTGACTGATGGGGGAGGAAGACACTGATCTCTTAGCCAGAGTCACCTTAAGCCAGGAGAGCTTGCAGGATCAGCCCAGCCCCGGGTCGGGTCGGAGCCCAAGTTCTGCCTGCCTGGTTACAGCAGAAGTCAGTAAGATGGCATACATCTGCATCTGCCGCAAGCCCTCCATAATGGATTCAGGAACCCAGCGGAGTTTTAAATCCTATCAGAGAGAATATCTCCCCACTCCATGATTCTCAAATGTCACCTCCTGACCCGCTCTAATCCCCAGATGTGTCACTTAGCATGTACTCCAGAACATCGGGGTTCTCACTGCCTCTGCCCTGTTAGGACCTCCTCTTTGTGGCCCCACGTGACATGGAAGAGCAAGGGATTCCCTCACTCTCCACCTAGTTGGGGTGGGGGAAAAGGACACGCCTGGCCCGTAGCCCTGGATGTCCTGGAACTTGCTTTGTAAACCAGGCTGGCCTCCAACTCACAGAGATCCACCTGCCTCTGCTTCCCAAAGCGTGTGTGCCACCACGCCCAGCTGCAGAGCCTCTGTAGCTGCCCACAGTTCTAACTGGCTCTCCACGCCGGCGGGGGCTGGACGGTTCTCACGCCTGAACCTCAACGCCGAATTCCCTACCCAGGTCCACTTCATACTTAGAGATGTAACCCAGCCTTTCTTCTCTCCCTCTTTTCTCTGGCAACTGCCCACCACATAAGTCACTGCGGGAAGTCAAGGGTTCTTCAAGTTGTAGGTGGAGCCGCTGTGGCCAGATGAGGCCTCTGAGTCTCCAAACATCGATGGAGGCACACCTTCGCTTCTATGCTCAGGAAGCAGAAGGGTGAAACTTAATCCAAGGAGGAGTTTATTCTGTTGGCCCACCATTCGTGGATTTGTCTGTGCGTTTCTCGAGGACAGGACACGTGTTTTCATTATCTCTGCATGTGAGAAAGCCCTGAACCCACTTCCCACTGAAACACAGCCTCCAAGCAGAAACTGCCTATCCCAACGGCTCCAGACAAGCCGCGTCCACTGCTGTAACACACATGAAGAGCTCTCGGGACAGAAGTGCGGGGCCAGCAGCTTCCCTGCAGCATCACCGTGCCCACACAGAGGCGGCATCACGGTGCCACGCAGAGGAAGGGCGCAGGCAGGTCACAATCTCATACTGTAATAGCTTAAAGACGGAGACTCAGTCAGGTGACAGTGGTACATATCTTTAATTCCAGCACTCCAGAGGCAGAAGCAGGCAGGTCTCTGTGAATCTGAGGCCAGCCTGGTCTACAGAGTGAGTTCCAGGGCAGCCAGGGCTGCACAGAGAAACCCTGTCTCGAAAAACCAAAAATAATATATGAAAATGGAGACCCGCAGTGAAATTGTGTCAAACTCAATGAAGAATGGTTACTATTCTTAGTTCCACAACTTATTTCTCTTCCTATGACATATTCTATTACTTCTTCCGTTCGTTTATTACTTACCATTTTATATGCTTTGGATTACAGGTTGTGTGTTCTTGCGTTTCAACATGCCTATAAAATTGCAACACCTGGGTTACGTTGTTCAGCTTACTGCCTGCCCCACCAGGGCTCAGACAGTGCACCTGAATAAGTTATGTTTTTCAAGTCTTCTTTGTAAGCCATTAAATATGTGATGAACAGGCTCTTAATGTCTCGGGAGAAAGTCGATGATAGTCGTCACAGTGATGGCTTGCAACTAACTGCATCCTATAGGGGTGATATCCTTGACTATCTCGCCCCTACCATGGCCATGGCTATACTCCATGTGCTAAACCTTTTGTTTCCAAAGGAAATAAAAGGAATGTTTACTGTCATTTATGAGACTGTTAGCATCTGTCCCCACCCCCAGTTTCTGATGTCCTAATCCCCAGTGGGGTGTCTTTGGAGATAGGACCTTTTTATTTATTTATTTATTTATTTATTTATTGGTTTGTTTGGATTTGGTTTTTTCGAGACAGGGTTTCTCTGTAGTCCAGGCTGGCCTCGAACTCAGAAATCCACCTGCCGGGCAGTGGTGGTGCACGCCTGTAATCCCAGCATTTGGGAGGCAGAGGCAGATGGATTTCTGAGTTCGAGGACAGCCTGGTCTACAGAGTGAGTTCTAGGACAGCCAGGGCAGAGAAACCCTGTCTCAAAAAACCAATTTCCCCCCCCCAAAAAAAAAGGAAAGAAAAAGAAAGAGAGAAAGAAAGAAAGAAAGAAAGAAAGAAAGAAAGAAAGAAATCCGCCTGCCTCTGCCTCCCAAGTGCTGTGATTAAAGGCGTGCGCCACCACCGCCCGGCAGACATTTTTAGATTAAGGAGAAGACCCTAGGGCTGAAGAGATGGCTTAAGACTCTTAACCACCTGTTATTTAGGCAACGGGCCAGTGTTCAATTCCCAGCACCCACATGGCAGCTCATAACACTCTGTAACGCCAATTCCAGAGGTTTTCCAAACCCTCTTCTGGCCTGCTCAGGTACCACATGCATGTGGTACAAAGACATACATGCAGGCAAAACATCTATCCACATAGCCCGGCACTGGTGGTGCATGCCATTGATCCCAGCATTTGGGAGGCAGAGGCAAGTGGATCTCTGTGAGTTCAAGACCAACCCAGTCTACAGAGTGACCAGGAAAGCCAGCGCTACACAGTAGAAGCCTGTCTTAAAAAAAAACAAACAAATCTATACACAGAAAATAAGGCCCTGTGGGATGTACTGCAGCCGAGGGCCATATTGACTGCGGTGGCCTGCGCTGCCTCCTGAGACCATGGTGATGCCCGGGCCCACCCTGCTGCCAAGGGCTATGGCCTCACTAGGCCTGGGTCCATGGCCCTGCTACAGATGCGGGCAGCGGTCATGGTCTGTGCTATGGCGGGGATCCACGCACCTGCTGGCTGTGGAGAGCAAGGAAGCCAGTCTTGCTGTGGCATTGCTGACTGCAGACACCCTGTGGAGGGGAAGGGGCATGGAAGGCTTCTGTGACAATCACCATCACCTGGACAGAAAGCCATCTGAGAACTCCCAAAACGTGTGCTGGGGTGACTGAGGAGTGGCTCTCCACGACTGATGGCTTCCGGCAGGGATGCGGGAGAGGGAGGACACCGTTGTGTTCAAGGGGCAGGCCACTGACAGCTTGACCACGCCCCAGTGAGTGTATAGGTAGCACAATCAGACTTCGGTTTGTTTACTTTCTTTTTTTTTTTTTTAATTTTTATTTTTACTTTTTTTGAGGGGGGTCACATGAGTGGGGAGACAGACACGGAAGGAGTGTGATCAGAGTGCATGATGTGAAATTTCCAGAGAATCAATAAAAATGCTCTGCTGGGGGGCTG
This sequence comes from Apodemus agrarius, assembly GCA_964023405.1. Taxonomy (NCBI): domain Eukaryota; kingdom Metazoa; phylum Chordata; class Mammalia; order Rodentia; family Muridae; genus Apodemus; species Apodemus agrarius. Next base: position 151,151,314 of record OZ030006.1, on the reverse strand, counting down.
AGGGGAGGTTAAGGCCCTAATCCAACAGGACTGGTATCCTTATAAAAAGAGGGAGAGAGTCTAGGGATGCAGTCCCACAGGTCACGTGAGTACACCACAAGGCAGCCAGCCGCACACGAAGGAGACAGGCCTCAGGACAGTCCCACCCTACCTGCACTCGATCTTGGACCGTCAGCCCTAGAAAATACATCTCTACCCTTTACGCTGCCTGGTTTTTGTATTTTGTTTTGGCAGCCTGAGTAGACAGGCAGAGACTTTAGAGTAAGAAATGTGTACTGGGGCTGAGAGATGGCTCAGCAGTTAGGAGCACTGGATGCTGTCCCGGAAAACCCAGGTTCAATCTCCAGCACCCATAGGGTGGCTCACAGACAGCTGTCTGTAACTCCAGTCCAAGAGGATTCAATGTTCTTTTCTGGCCTCCACTACCACTGTGCACTACACGCACACAGAACAGGCAAACCCACACACATAAAATAAAATGGAAAAAAATCACATAGGACCTCATAAATACGATAATTTAAAAAAATAAAAAAGTATGTGCTTCTTTTTGAGATTTAAGTCCTCATAATTATTTGACCTCAGCAATCCCAGGATGCTTACTGATACTCCCCCATCCCACCCTTATCCCCCGTGCCCTCACTGAGTAGAGATTTTGAAAGACAAAGGACATGATTTTCCCCTTCCTATGTGCACGTGTGTGTGTGTGTGTGTGTGTGTGTGTGTGTGTGTTGCTACTTTAACTGGGCTACAGGGTGTCAAATTTCAGGGTGCATCTGTGAGAGCATTTCTGAATGAAATTAACATCAAATTAACCAGATGCCTTCCTACATGCGGACGGACGGGCTCGCCCAAATGAAGACCAGAACAGAGCACAAAGCTAAGCTACAAGGGAGTGTCTGTGCTTTCGAGCATTTGGATTAAAACTGACACCACGGACTCTCCTTGGTCTCCAGCCTGCAGACTGCACAACTCAGTCCTTTAGGCACCACAATAGCATGCACCAATCCTTGGGATCAATCTCACTCTAATTGAGGGTGTGGCCTGATGGTCCAGCATCGCCTGAAAAGGTGCCAGGTTCTGGGTTTGAGCCCCAGTGTGGCATATGTAAATGAAATAAATCTCTTTAATCTACATCTAGGTAGATAAGTAAATAAAGACATTTCCATTCCTTGGAGGAACCTAGTAAGATCCTCTTTCTACAAATAAAGAAACTGCGTCAAATGCAGGCTGTTTGTGAGAAAACCACCAACCATAGTGCATTTGAAAAGCCTTCTGAAGGAAAGGCCCTGCCTCACTGCGTTCCCGTGAGCCGGTGTGGCATACAGAGTTCTGGTGTGCATTTCTATAGAGTGAGTTCAGATTACTAGAACAATTGCAATGACCTAAAAGTTGAGTCATACTCATTTGAATAGGAGATAACATCTATAGAATAAACAGGAAAAGTTAGTCTACACAGGAATGAATATGTATATGTATATTTGTGTCTGTGGTAGTGAATATTGAACCTTGAGCTTTATATAGGCTAGATAAAGCACCCTATAGCTGATAACCGATATAGCCGTGGTCTTTCTCATTCTTTCTTTCTTTCTTTCTTTCTTTCTTTCTTTCTTTCTTTCTTCCTTCCTTCCTTCCTTCCTTCCTTCCTTCCTTCCTTCCTTTCTCCTCCTCCTCCTCCTCCTCCTCCTCCTCCTCCTCCTCCTCCTCCTCCTCCTCCTCCTCTTCCTTCTTCTTCTCCTGGAACTTGCTCTGAAGACCAGGCTAGCCTCAAACTCAGAGATCTGCCTCCTGAGTGCTGGGATTAAAGGCGTGAGCCAACACCACCCAGCTTCTTTTTCCCCTTTTATTTTTGAGGCTGTCACCGTGTTACCTGAGCTAACCTTAAACTTACTAGGATTTGGCTCTACCAGTCCCGCCCTCCTGAGGGGCTGGAACCTGGGCCTCCTGGAGATGTTCACATTTATTTGTGCAGTGTTTCCTGATGTTTCTGTGTGTTATTTCCTTTATTTCTCCCAACAGCCTCCAGAAAAAAAAATTATCATTTTCATCATACAGATAAAGAATTGGAGACCTACAGAAGTTGATTCTTAGTCTTCATTAAACAACTGGTAAAAAGTAGAGTCTGACTTCACATCCAGGAGTCTGATGTGATTGCTGGCTGTGGACCCATAACCGGGAAACCAAACCATCCATGAATGGCTTGTCCATGTTCTCTTGGCTTAGACCTGATGGTGCTCCAGGTAAGAGACAACAAAGATAGTGTTTACTTTGTGGAAAGAACTAGGAAGAAGCTTCCAGGTCCAAGTGCCTGGGGCCTGTGACCAACAGCAAGCAACATCTTATCGTGAGACAACCTGGATTCAAGTACTTGACATGAGTAATTAGCGTTGTGTGCCCCCTACAGGCTTAACATACTTAAGTGTTACCATTCCAACCTTGCTATCTCCGAGTCTGAAGGGCATTTGGAAGGAAGGGTGAACATTTGGACCGTAAAGTCACAGACACGGGGGTGGGGGGAAGGGGGGGGGACTCTTCAAGTCTGCATGGTTATGGCAGCTGTAACCAGGCTACCACCTGGGAAAAAGCAGATCTCAGGGCAACCTTAAGACTGCCCCTCCCAGCAGCCCTTCTCCTAGGGAAATCAACCGGAAGTCGACCTTGGGTGGCTGGGTCTCTCTGTCTCAAGCTGGAGAAGATGGTATCTTCACTCTGGCCCTGATTCTCCACACCCCCACCATGCTGACGACCTTGCAGGGCATGGTCTCGTCGCCTTCTTCAGTCTCGACTCTTGTTCCGCTCACTCCCCCACCCCCACCCCACCCCCACCCCACCCCCACCCCACCCCCACCCCCACCTCCCCAGATATAGGAAGCACCTTTGTTTTTCCCACAACGTAAAACGTTTTGACTCTTTGGGAATTTCCCATCATGCACCACGATCCCTCATTTCCCAATTATTTCATGA